>OX578134.1:56969427-57588594 GCA_951213105.1 Amaurobius ferox
TATGGCTTTATTGGAATCTAATCCATACAAATAGAGATCTCATCACATACAAAAGAAAAATAACAAGAACAAGCAAAGCAGCAAACAGGGGAACGCAGAGGACACCGTCAATGCAAAAGAAGAGAGTCCAAGGAAGCACATTGTGAAGAGGTGGCAGACATTCTTTATCATTCCATAAGAGATTCCTAACATCCCAATAAAGTTTAATGACATCTCCCTGACGCAGGGCATCCCTATCCAGTCCTGGACACCCAAGAAGATGTTCTGAGTTTATTCTGCCAACATTACATATTGGACAAATGTTCGTGAGGAGAACACCTATTCTATTTAGGTGCTCTGCTAAACAATCCTGTCCGGTTTTCAAGCTAAAATTGGCAACCGCTTCTTTACGTGGTCTAGCGTTGAAAATTTTCCAATCATTTTGGATATCAAGCCATATTTTACCTCTAAATTTAGTCATAAGGTTATCTTTATAAGTGTTTATAATGTCTATGTACAAACTTTTAAAGGATTCCGGTGGGACAAGTATTTGATTAATGTTTACATTATTTCGTATTTTGATGTAATGTTTTTCATTATTTCGTATTTTGATGTAATGTTTACATTATTCGTAACATTATTTCGTAATGTTTACATTATTAACGTATTTTGATCTAAACAATTTCCATCGTCAATTTGTTTATGATCCCTATTTTCACTGATGAAAAAGCCTTTCTCATGGTACGGAAAAGTGGCATAAGTCAGATCTTTCCCTTTATCATAATTCAGTTCATTTTAAAGATACATATATGCGAATTTTTTAATGATCTTGTTGCATTAAAAATAAAAAAAATTCTAATTGACCACATTTATCTAACGGGGTCATATAAAAATTTAAAAAGTGTAACTTTTTGAAAATGAATAGGAGGACTATTTCATTAACGTAGTCTTATTTCCTACCTTACTTGCAACATTTTTGCAATTTACATTGCCCACTAATCTCCAACAGGCAAAGAATTAAAGCAAGCTTCAATCCTTTTGGAACACCCTGTTAGATTTCAGATCATATTATTAGTTTTTACTAAATAGTGGTTTTAATTTCGATATTTTAATATTTTGAACCATTCACATACATTCACGAAAAACCATTTTGTCTACATCGAAGTGGAGTCACTGCCGATTTCAGAAGTTTTGAACAGTTACAAAAATGTATCAATTAGCAGCATTAACCTAAACTGCAAAATTGAAACGTAAAAGTTGAAATTAGAAATTTTGAAAAAGTAAGATAGAAATTGGAAATGAAAGAACTTTCTAAAGATAATGTGTATTAGAGAGAACAAAATTGTGGTGGTTTAAGAGAAGAAGCTCAAGAGCTTGGTGTTGAGTCTAAATTTTAACATATTAGAAAATATCCCAAATTAAATGTGGGAAAAAATTACAACAAAGCCATTTTATGACCAGTACAAGAATACATACTTTGAATGATATTCAGATGTGCAGTACCTGTTATGGAAAATAGGAATAATTTGAAAACATTTTAAATTGTCATGTCGTAAAAACTTTTGCTCACAATACATGCTCATTTTCTGAGGTATGTTGTTCTATTCTTATTTCTCGCTTAGTCTAATATTTACTACTGAAGTTTGCTTGCTAATTATAAACGTAGTCTACTTCAGTAATACCAAAACGCCGAGTGTAACAAATTATTGAAAGTAATTTATAAACACACAAGTTAAAAGTAAGATCTATAAATTTACCTATAATTGCTTCATTTTGTATTTTATAATTATTAAAGACTAGTATTCAAACCCGTTAAAGTCCGAGAAATTTATAGTCATAGAAAATAGTTGTAGCTATTTTTTAATTAGTTATTTTTAACAATATAGCCCTCTTAGCCTCAAAAATATTCCTTTTAATCGAAAATCCGAATAGTTGGGTTCTGTATAATGGTCGATACTATACTTGCGAAAAGATTCTGCCTTCTAAGTCATAGGGGGACTTCTCGAAAGTCTTTTTGGAAACCGCCATTTTCTCGGCCCCCGGGAAGAAAATTGAAAAGGCAGAGATATTTCGGTTCTGTCTCAAAGACGATACTATAAGGTGCACAGATTGTGCCTTCTAGGTTATAAGGAGTCTTTTGGGGGATCTGGGAATACTTAAAAACCTATTTTCTCTGCTCCCCTCCCCTGTCCTCTGAGGAAATCGAAAATCCAGTTCTGTGGTCGATACTATAAGTGGGTCAAGATTTAGCCTTATAAGTCACCAGAGACGTTTCTAAAGGATATGGAAAGACTTCAAACTTTTCAAGCCCCTCATTTCCCGAAAAAGAAAATAAAGCTTAGTTCGATTCTTTCCCATTTCCGTTCTCTAAGTTCCAGAGGGTTTCTGCTGGGTCTGGAAAGACACAAACACGTTAGTTATCTTTAAGTCATCTTGCATTAATTTTAGCACTCCGCGAGCACACTAACTGTTCCATAATATTTCTCTTTTAGAACTTTAAATTACCCAAATTTCATTTTTATAAAACAACTTTTTTTATACTATATAACCCACCATCATAACCATTAAATCACTTCCCTTTTACGCTGACACTTCCGCCACGCATCTTCTTCCTATTGTCTACTCTTTAATATTCCTAGTTCACGAAGAATGGGTCCTCCCCCCCCCCTCCTCTCCCGAGAACCATCAATCCGTGACGGATGCATGTCCAGTGAAAATGGTCACTCTCACGAACTGCCAGCATGCGAAGATGATACAAACCTTGTCCTCATGACCTACATAAGCAAACTTAGTTTGCTGTTTGGGATGAGATCGATCGTCTACAAGAGAACGAGTGGGTCGGAAGAGTTGGTTCTCCCTTGTGTACTTAATGAGTTACCTGCTACTCTTCCTGGTTTTAATTGGATAAAACATTTGCATAAAAGCATAGGCGGTGGACAGGGTCACGGAAAGCTATTTTGCACATTTTTTGCCCATACCCGTCTAGTGGGCTTGTTCCTCCAATGGTTGAATATGACTGTTAACTCCACTTTACTACACTACTGCATATGAGTATCATTTTTCGATTTAGATAAGAAACGTAAACGATGTAGCAAGTTTGTGCACAAGTGAAAAATTATTTTTGAAAAATAAAGGAATGATACAATTTTAATTTGTGAGGAAAAAACGGATCAAAACGTTATATTTGGTTGAATAAAATACTAGAATTACGCTTTTAGCTCAGTGACTAGCACCTGTGGATGGGTTTAGAGATAATTAGCACGCCTCAGAACCGAATAGATCAAAAAAAAAAAATTCATTTGTGCTTCAAATGGGCTTCACAGTTGGCTTCAAATTTAAAGAAGAGGGATTTTCAAGCTGCATAAGGATGCAATGGCAAACTTCATAGCCCAAGAACTCACCTGCAGCTGGTGTTTTGAGAGCTTGAACTACCACAAAGAAAGTAATTCTAAAATTTGATAACTCCGAATGCCGATATATGGCAGAATTGAAAAAAAAAATAAAATCAAATTTTCTCTGTAGTACTGAATTAAGGATAAAAAGTTTCAGAATAAAGACTGGTCCCACAAGCAGAACAAGTCTATAAGAGGACATTCTTAAAGTTCTGAAAGGTCTGCCATTACGGTTATCTACTATTCCGCGCAAAAGAGCGCACGCATAAGTCTAAAACAAGTTCCAGAAACTATAATCTATGGTTGCTGTTATATGCAATGTGAGCTCGACCCTAACTGATTTGTTTCAGTTTACAGCTTTTCTTGGTGCTTAAAGGGACTAACACACCATCAACCTATTCAGTTGATTCTAAATAACTCACAATACTTCACATAATTTCTTCTTGAATCCGAGAAACAGGCGACGACGATATGCTTACATTTTTGCTTTCCTTATATACATAGTATAATATATAAGGAAAGTATTGCAATGGGGTCGACATTTCGAATTCGAGTTTTCGACGGGAGAGCACGTGTCAAGCATCCCTGAACAAGCAGGCATTTTTGATGTGTGTGTGTGTGTGTGTGTGTTTGAAAGTATGTGTGTGTGTGTGTGTATGTATGTGTTTGAAAGTATGTGTGTTTGAGAGAGTGTATGCGAGTGTGTTTGTGTGTTTGAAAGTATGTGTGTTTGAAAGTGTGTGTGTGTGTGAAAGTGTGTGTGTGTGTGTGTGTGTTTGAAAGTGTGTGTGTGTGTTTGAAAGTGTGTGTGTGTGTGAAAGTGTGTGTGTGTGTGAAAGTGTGTGTGTGTGTGAAAGTGTGTGTGTGTGTGAAAGTGTGTGTGTGTTTGAAAGTGTGTGTGTGTTTGAAAGTGTGTGTGTGTTTGAAAGTGTGTGTGTGTTTGAAAGTGTGTGTGTGTTTGAAAGTGTGTGTGTGAAAGTGTGTGTGTGTTTGAAAGTGTGAAAGTGTGTGTGTGTGTGTGTGTGTGTTTGAAAGTGTGTGTGTGGAGACGATATCTCACAAACGAATGGAGCATTTCGAACGAAATTTTGTACAGACATTGCATTCCGTAAATACTGGAAGGCTATTGTTTTCAAACGCAATCGAATGTTCAGAATCCCCCAAAATTTTCGAATGAAATTTTGAAAAAACATCAAAAAAGCAAAACCTTTCATGAAGTTACGCAAATCAATATTCCCTATGTAATTTGTGATTAGAAAACGATTGACAAACTTTAGAACGCTAGCACGAACCGTTCCTGAGATGTTGCAAATTTTCCAAATAAATTTATTAAAAAATCACAAAATAAAATTCTTAACGATTGCGAAATATGTTCACTTTACATATGTAATATAATGTGATAAATTTGTTGACATCATTCTCGTGGATCCAGCGAGTTCCATTCATGAGAAAATATACTTGGGGAAATAGTTTTGTATTTGGACGCTATTAGTTATTTATAGACTATAAAAATAACCTATTTCTCCGTCTATAACGCTTGGCGATATTTTGGCGAGAAATTTGACCGAATGTCGTCACTTACGATTTTAAAATTGTGCCAAATTAACAAAAATTTCGCCAAATTGATAAAAATGACGACTAATTGATGAAAATTCAATATCTTTAGTGGAATGTCACCAACTTGGCGCCTTTTTGAATATTGCAAAATTAATGAACGCCTCGTAAAATTGATAAAAATATCGCCAAATTGATAAAAATTACTCTAAATGGGAGGTAATGTTTTGCAAATTTTTAATTCCGTCATATGACGACATACCTTCAAGTATATTCCTATTAGAAAACTCTTCTCATTTGTCTGCAACACTTGGTGATATATTTAGCGAGATTTGTGAATAATCTAAAGACATATCGCCACTTATCAATATTTAGCCCGAGATTGACGAACATATCAAAATTGTAATAACAAGAAAGATCAATCATGCATAAACATTGATTATGAAACACTTTCCAATTGCAATGCAATTTCATTTAAAAATTTCTAAAATGTGATACATTCAGTAGTGATATTATTTACATTATCACAGTACTACAGTAATTTATTATACTTAAATATTTAAAACTGTATCGAAATATAAATCAACTGATTCTCTATGCAAAATCAATGAATATTTCATTCATATAACTTGTATTCCAGACTCCAGAGCTAAATAATTTTGTGTGAAAAAAATTCAGCAATTCTTATGTAACTCACCTTACAATCGCTTGAGATATTTGCATTCTGCATAAGTTACAAGAAAGATCAATCATGCTTAAAGCATTGATTATGAAACACTTTCCAACTTCAATGCAATTTTATTTAAACATGTCTAAAATGCAATACATTCCTCGGTAATATTTTAAAACTTCTCACAATACTACATTGATTTATTATATTTGTAAACTTAAACCTTCATCGAAAAAAATGAACTTCATTCAAATGACGGCATTTTAAATAAAAATTGCCTGGTTTAAACATCTCTAAAATGTGATATATTACTCGGTAATAATTTTAGAATTATCATAATACCATGATAATTTATTATATTTAAAAACTTCATCGAAAACAACTGAAATTCATTCAAATGACGTCATAGAAAAAATAACACGCCTGGCTCTCTAAAAAAGCAGCATTTCATTCATAAATAATTTCCCATTCTTGTCATTCATCACAATACTATAATAATTTATTTTATTTAAAAATTAAGACCATGGAGCTACAAGTAATTTAACTATGCTTAAAACTTCATCGCAAAAATTCGTCCTTTTCTCGGTAAAATCAATGAATATTTCTTTCATATCAGCTATGCAGACTCCATGAGCTAAATTCTTTTGCGTTAAAAAAATACAGCAATTCCTATACAACCCATCCTACATACTTTGCTGTTTACATTTTACATAAGTGAAAAATAGGCTTCGTTGTAGAAATAATCAAATTTGGATAAACATTTAAACTCTTATATTATAATTGCGTTGTTTTAGTATGTAGATGCACAGAATTTAAACCAAAATAAAGTGGTTTTAGGACGGATACAACATTCAATATGAAATAAAAAGAAATTTAAAAATCACAGTTTTGAGACAAGATGGATGCCATATATCATTTTGAAGTGGATCACGTGATACTTTCATATCATGGTCACGTGATCGTTTCATATAAGAGGTGTTATTTTAATTTTTATTTAAAAACTACTGAATATATTTCGCTGAATTTTTTTTATATATTTTATGGAACAATTTGAATATTACCTACAAATTTCGAAGCAATTTGTGAATTTTAAATCAGTTTAAAAAATGTTTGAAAAATTAGGTCCCATAGGGCTCAATGTATTTCATTTTTTCAACCCGGTTTCAATCCAAAACTAATTGGGTGATATTATTCATTTATATTCCTATAAGTCCTACAGACCGTCTGAACAACATACTAAAATTTCATTTTGATTAAGTAATTTTTAGGGCAGTTATCGTGCTAACGGACAGACAGACAGAATGAACAAAGTCATAAACACTTTTCAACTTTGTTGTAAAGTGTTAAAAATGATGCCAAGTTAATGAAAATGACGCCTAATTGATGAATTTATTATTTATATACTTTAATATATGGACTATAAATTTTTTGCATGTTGTCATCCGGAAAAGCCACAAATGTACAATTCAACTTTAAATACAGTGTGTCATGGATCTTATACATCCATTTCGGCAATAAGAGCTTGCAATTTCGTCCCCAGTAGCTCATCGTTAAAGCGTCGCCTGGCCATTTCGTAGATTCAGGTTCTATTTCCGATTGCGGAAAGGTTCTTTACAATCTTATACATCAGTTTTCACAGTGAAAGAAGAAAGTCACTGCATTATATAAGGAAAGTCATGTGCTGCCCAAATTAGATTTATTTAAAATGCAGTTACCCAAATGAGACTACCGTTTTAAAATGACTTTTGTTCTCCCAAGTTCAATATAAAATTTGATGTATTTCAAAAAGCATACTCAATAAAGTCCACTAGACCCCAGTCCTATGGCGAAGGGGAGAAATTTGCAGCTTCACTTTATTGAGGCCCTTCAAGGGCGGAAGTCTGACTTTGCCTCGACAACACAACATCCATGCCCGCAGGCAAGGGCGGAAGTCTGACTTTGCCTCGACAACACAACATCCATGCCCGCGGGCGGGATTCGAACCCACAACCCGGCAATCCAGCGATCAGACGGAAACGCTTGCTCCTGACCGCTCGACCACCGAATCGGCACTCAAGTCAACTGTATGAATGGCTGCGGTGTTAATATACCTTATGCAAAGAATAGCAGTAGTTTATTTAATAGTTAAATTTCTTTAAATTGGCAAATTGCTTTTACTTTCCATCTTTTGTGGATTAAATAAATAAAATTGTCAGATAACCTATCGGTATGGATTGAATTTTTATAAGGGTAAATCAAAGAGGGACATTGCGCAAAAAAAGACCTGCAAATGGGCTGCAATTATGGTAATTTTCCTTTGAGTACTATTGATCATATCGTAACGAAAATGCAAAGTTTGCAGATTATCAATATTTAGAAAGCTGAAAACGGAAGTTGCACATACTGATTAATTCCAGTTGTCATTTAAGAAAAGAAACAAAAATGAAATTATAAAATAGAAAACAGGAAAGATAATGGGTCGGTAGAGATGTTTGTAAATGGTACGAGTATTAATAGCCTTTGTTTATTTACGTCCGTATTAAACTTAACTTTACCCTTATTCCCATTACTTATTTGCATCCATTTAAGACTTAAATAGAAAAGCTCATATCTTTTGAATTAGATGCGTAAAATAATTGTTGGCAACGGAATCGCTTGAATGAGTTAAAAGATGTGTAGCATTTTTAGGTTCAAGGACTCCTTTGGAAGTTTTTATTTTGCACTTAAGATAAAGAATCTTGCAGGTTGCCCCAGGGTTACTCTAGCCAAGCGTGAAGTACTGTATCGAAACGATATCTTGTAACTGGAGCTGAAATTAAGGATTTCTTGCTCATTAAGCAGAACGGGTTTCGCATTTTAGATTACCGTTAGAGATAGAGTCGAGTTTACCAACAATTTTTCTAAAAAGGTTATTCTGTGGGAATAAAATATTATACACTTGATCGAAATTGCTATAATTAGACGACAGTTTTGAGATGGAAAATGACTAAAATATAAAATGGTAAAAATCTGTGTGCCAGGGCGTCCTAGGGGGACTTGAATGATGGTAAGGTGCGACTTGGGTGGACGCAATTCTTTTTTTTTGACCAGAACTATTAAATATCAATGTTTTAGACAACAGATAATTTTACGATGGAAATTTTCAGTCACTGGGGAGCTGCAGACGGAATGTAGTTGGCCAGAGGAGCAGAAGACAGAAAAAAGTTGGAAATTACTTGGTTACAAAAGCGATTCTTTGCTAGATTAGGCTTCTTACTTTTTCCTTTACTGGTGTACACATTCTTGGATACTACGAGACCATTTTTACACAGATCTTTATATGCCCATATAGGGTACATCGAATAAATGGTAACCAGAATAACTGATTCTCTTTCAAATATTAAACAAATTCTACCAACATTAAAAATATGGGTTTATTTAAATTTACTTTTAGAAATATAATTGATTTGACGTTAAACCATAGGTTTCACAAACAAAATTTTAGTTTCCAATCATCAATAACATGTAGTACATAGACTATGTTGTGCAGCGAAGGCTCAGTTGTCCTTATACCTTTATCTTGCTAAGTTAGTTCTACGTAAAATAATTTTCTTCATTTTGTTTCGATATTTATGTACAAGCAGTTTTATGCAATCTAAACCAAACAATTAAAACTAACCAACTTCGGTACTGAAATAAATTAATCATTTCAGGGTCTTGACAAATTTACTTAATGTACCACCACAAATAGATTTTGTTCTCCTCAATATGTGAAAAGTTGTTTAAAAATATCCAAATGCAAGCGGCATGCAAAACAGAAAAATATATTTTATGTCATCTACTAAATCAAATGGCAGTATACCTAGATACAGCGGCATAACTTGGGTTTTCCCAGAATTTGAACTGGTTTTAAATAATTTCAGAACGAAGTTTACCAGAGAATGTTTCATCAGGTAACTAAATAGGCAGAAGGTCACTGAATCAAGCCGGTTTTCTTTTATGACTACAATGCTGTGCTTTCGGGTGACCTTAAGGGGAAGATATTCGCGATTACCATCTTGTTTAACGTTTCCTCCTTTTTGATAAGCAATGGGATAACATGTGTTGGGAAAAGAAACCAGTTAAGCATGTTAAAATGGAAGATGCATTAGAATATATTTCAATTTACTTTAATGTAAATATACATGATGCACCATTTTTTCCAGCATACAGCAACATAAAACGAATTGACAGTAATTTATCTTGGCATTACAAAGTTCAGAAATTTCGAAAGAAATTAGAATTTAAGCATTTGAAATGAAAAAAAATACAGATTTTTAGTGAATTTTACGGCGCAAAGTTTTATAAAGAAGCTGATAACATCTGTTTGAAGTCTGGTACATCTCGAAGTCAAACGTTTCTTTTTTATTTCGAAAAGCTATTTTCAAACAGAATAAGTGAAATTCGCCGTTTACATTTACAGAAGGAATAAGAGGCATAACTAATCTGTCCAAAACTGGTTTTCAAATGTTTGAACTCGTTACGTTCTAGTCAATAAAACATTCGACAACCAGTTCTATAACTATAGAACTGGCAACTACTTAGGAAAACCAAAATACAAGAAATGAACAAAGCTTCTATTGTATCACCTAAATTGGGGACGATCTTCTATTTTTATAAACGTTGGTATATTCACAGGCATGATTCTTTGCTGTGGCATAACTGCGGTCTACAGTTTACAGATACAGCATAACTCTATATATTATGCAACTCAATACGCACTACATGTAAATATACACTAAGGTGGTCACTAGTCATTTTTACATTACCCTTGGAACATGGTTTTGCTTTTTCCCCCCACGTTCTTTAAGATAAGATGATTGAAGATTAAAAAAATCCATTTGAGCAAAGATTAAAACTGTGTCATACCTTTCACGGACAAATTGAAATTGAATAGATTGGAAGGGTTCGCCGAGCTAGACGCGGCCAGTTCCTTTTGGGAAAAAGGGTTTGAGTGAAGTATATAGTTGAAAAATTGAGGCTTGTCTTCCAGGAGGCTTCATCGCTTCTGATTGCGAATTCTCCCAGACTTGGGCCTGCGCAAAATCAAGTTGACGCTGATGGTTTAAAACTTGTAAGAGAATAATTCCTTTAGTCATTTTCAGCAGACAAATAACGTTACAAAACTCATTTTTGTTTACAAATTCATTCCAATTTTGTTAAAAAAAAGTCTTGAGTTTTGCAATTCTGAAATAATATTTATAAACAAAAGTTATTTTTTAGATTCTGCACTACTAAATTTACATTTACCTCGTTTACCGGTGATCTTCCTTAATTTCGAGTTCTACCCTTCCACAGCATTATTTGTTCTATGACGCTGACTATAAACATTCATATATCAAGGGGAAGTTCTTGGTTCTCAAAGAAAGTAGTCAAAATGTAGATATATTATTTTTTTTTTGGGGGGGGGGGGGATTCTATAATAATAAGCCATGATTCATCAACGTATCCTACAGGTATATATGACAAATCCGGATACATCCTGCATATTTGTCTCCCTTTTCATTTTTAAAATATAGAATATATAGGCCTCTTTCTTTCATTCTACTCTATAAGCATTGGTTGAAGTGTAGATTGTAACCAGATATTCTAGTTTCGTTGCATCTTCATTTTTGTCAGAGGGAGGGGAATGCTGTAGAATAAATAATCATATCACAGATGTAGTACGTCCACAGTCCATGTGTATATATTTCAGTAAACTGTTTAAGGCACCTCCTCGGAAGTCATCAAAAAGCTTCCATTTGTTAAAAGATATTCAGCATCTTCGCCGCAGAAAACAAATATTCTTTTCTCCTGATCAGTCACAAAATGTAAGCGAAGGAAACACTCATGTTTGTCAGGGTTTTCTCGGTAAACTCAACGTCAGTGCTACTTATTGGATTTTGAGTAGTCTCCAACTCTTTTCTTGTCTCAACATAATGTTGATTTTACACTTGTATACAGAGACTTTTTAGAAACTAAATCATTATTATAGATTTCCGAAATTTCTTCTTGAATTCAAGGAACAGGCGATGACCATATTCTTGCAATTTTTTTATTAATTTTTCTCTTCCATTTTTGAGATATTTGGCACTAAAGAATGAATGGTCATACTTATCCCTTTATGCTCAAAATCTATCTTTACATTTCCCTTATATTTTTATTTATTTATCTTTTAAATTATATTAATAATAAGATAAAATTAAAAATAAGATAAATAATTTTATCTTATTTTTAATTTTATCTTTCAAATTCTTTATAAATCCATGAAGTGCACTTTTCATTTTTTCTATGCTGGTAACCGTTTACAACTAAAGACTGATTGTTGAATTATTATCAACAAACAAAACAGACAAAGATTCCATGGTTATAAAAACACATATTAGGCAGGCAGGAATAAAGATTGATGTTGACTGCTTCATAGATGCAGTACAAACGAAGAGAAGCAACAAAATATTACAGCAATCGAAACTACTACGTAAGAAACAAAAAAAAATCGCTAAAATTTACCTTAGCATTTCAAAAATGTGAGTGTGATATTTACCAGGTCTGAAAGATTACGACTGCCCTTCAAAGCCATTATGCATTGCTGTATCCGCATCTGGCACTGATCGCAAGTGGTATGTCCGCAAATTGCATGTAACCATAAAAAAACTAACATATTTTAAACTATTTGCTTTAAAATAATTGTGTGCTCAAAGGCAATTTTATTGCCTACCCAATGTTAATGGGCACGAAGTCGCAAAATCGTTGTCAAATGCTGGGCGATGCTTTTCTGCTTATTTTCAACGCTCATCTGTAGGGCAGAAGTTTTTATTGCTACTATATATAGAGTTTAGTTTATATTTTACATTTCTCATCTGGTTAGAACTATGACGATTTCATAAAGAATATTTCCTTGCTTAGAGAATTTCGCAGTTTAATTTGAGTCGTCGATTGATGACAAAAGCTGAATGAAAGCTGTGAAGTCATACTAGTTATATTATTGGAGTGATTAACTACTGACCATAACTCCGTAAGAATAACTTTAAATGATAGTTATTCTTACGGAGTTAGTCAGCAGTTCTTCCTGGCTGCAGAAAACCGAGTTAAAACACAAACAGTACCATTTTATCAAATTCTTATTTTAAACTTTCACTGCAAAATTAGTTACATTCTCTAATATAATTTCCCCATAGAATTCAAAACACCATTTACTTACAATTTAAGGCTTTGAACTTAGTCATTTTTCATATTAGAAGTTCTATATATTATGCATGTAAACCCAAAAGATTCAAATTAAATTAATCATTTTCCACAAGAAATAAATCTTTACAACGAGATGAAAGTTCTCATTTACATCATGGAATTAAAGGCCTGCTGAAAGCTCGTGACACCAATAGCACTCATCATCCGTCGAAGGTGAGGGGAAAGATTACACCACGATTAGCCTGTTGAATAAACTTGGTCCTCTTTAACCCCCTCTTAATGGATGGCCTCCAAGAGGGGGTTACGGCTTCATTAACATAAGAGTACAAGAACTGGAAATCTTGTTTGAAAAGTAACCCCTCAATGATGTTGCACAAGACATTAAGATGTAGTTAGTGCATGTATTGAAGATGAATGGATGTCACGTAGAGTAGTATCAAGTTTCCAAGACACTGGAGATTTAAGAGGTAGTACGAAGATTAGCATGAAATATGAAATACCATGTCAATCTTCGTGCGTTTGGTTGTTGTTATTGAGACCCAGACCGTCCGACCTACTAGAAAGGTGTAAGGTAACTGAACAGCCGGGAAGTACCTCCCAATTTAGACCGGAACCCAGTGGGGGAGGCATCCACAGGGGCCGTATCCTCCTTCTCCTGCCACCAATTTCTCGAAAGGACTTACGGACCTACATGTTTAACATGATCGTACTCCGCGTGAACACGGCGGCACTTTTGACAATAGCGGGAATCGAACCCGGGCCTACCGAGTGCAATTACCGCGCGCTAACCACTGCGATACCGCGCCCTTCATGAGTTTGGTGCAAATGTGGCTAGAATATATTCTTAAGGACACGCTTAATAAATGTAAAAAAACTTCTTACCATTTTGTGAGAAAACTGCTGGAATTACAAGAATGAGTCTTACGTTGAACAAAACCTTCCCCAGTGTCATTAAGGATAAAATAGCATATTGTTTAATTAATATGAAGGTAAATATTGCATCAAATCAAGGTCTAAATGAACACAGATTACACATCATGTACTTTTTCCTTCCGAGAGGTTTGTGGTATGGGAAATAGGATACTGTTCCTGTAGATGCCTCCCCCCACTGGGTTACGGTCTAAATTGGGTGGCTCTTCTCGGCTATCCAAACAGTTACCTTACATCTTTCTGGTAGGTCGGACGGCCTGGGTCTCAACAACAACAACATTATGTACCTTTATTAGATCTCCATTAGTTTCTAATTCATTAAACTGTATTAAAAACCAAACTTGTTGATTATTCGAGCATGTGTTGACTATTAGAGGTTTCTGGCAATTAAACAAGAAATATTGTGACAAGTGAATGTATTCATATATTGGCAGTAATTCACCATGCGAATATATCACAATTAGATGTGTTCAGAACCTTTAAAACAGTAGTTTTACTTAGTAATGTCTATTATTGTAGAGATTAATACTTCGCTGTCTGAGGCCAGATCGAAATATTTCTTAAATAAAATAATGGTAAAAATTGTAAATACACTAATCAATATAATTTCTTTATTTACTTGGGATAGTAAACAAATTTATAACAAATTATTTCACAACAGTTTCTAATGCATTAAAATGCATTCCAAAATTAGGCATACTTTTTTTTTTTAATTTTACAATTTTTATAGTTTATGACTTGTTAAAATAGGAAACAGTCTAAAATTTGATGGAAATATTAGCAATATTATGCATGAATTTGTAAATGTGTATACAAGAGTATGGGATTGAAACCAATTTAGTTTTATATCTTGATTTGCGCTTCTCAATATTATATGCCTCTATATTCAGGGCGTCTAAAATTTTAAGGACTCTTACATTTTTAAAGTCACGTTCAGTGAAATTTTTACATAGGGAGACCTTTGTTTGCCTTCACCAAAATGGAAGATTGCAAAGATTGAAAGAAAATCTGAATCAAGTTTAGGTAAGAAAACTAAACAATTAAAGATTGAGACAGATTTCTCAAGAACTCCGATTTTACCACGATTCCTTGTGGGGAGCAAAAAAACTTGTACAAAAACTAAATACATCACGCTCTAGTATGCGAAACGGGAATCTTTCGAAACAATTAACATTCTAACATGCAACTTCGTGATACAAAATAAACACTAGAAAAAGAAAGTGCTACAAGTTGAGTGTTATCGCAATGTATCAGCATTCACGCCAGACAACGATTGCTGCTCTAATTTTCGCAAGGCACTTCACATGTATAAAAAATGTGTTCATACAGTGCCAGAGTAAGTGCAATGCGACCAGATTTATATTAAATTGATATGATTCTTCTAGGCAGGAACACCCATATACGTAGCAGATTCAGTTGAGGTAATTTTATTTGCAATTTTATCTTCTTTGCTAATTTTCGTTTTTATGGCCTCCATTTTCCCTAAAGTTAAATATTAGAAATTTTGACTATGCTAACTGCGTATAGTCCTAAACAGTAGAACGATCTTTGATTTTTTTACTTTAGTTGAAAATTCTGTAAAAGACATATTTCCAACAGAGCAGAAAACATGTTCAAAAAAGATTGGTACTATTTGCAGAATTCGACGTTAATTTGTAACAGAAATTTGAAAATTTTCATTTCATAATATATATATATTCTTGAATAAAATATGTTTAAAAATCGTTTATCAATTTTTCACAGTTGAAGCTCAAAGGTTTTATTTTGGAGCAACCCAGATATAGTTTTCAGATCTCTTTTGTGCTTGTTGCTTGCGTAGGAAAGAAAAACTTTTTAAAACACCGATTTTTAGCTTGACGTCTGTATATATCTGCATAGATATTAGTTCCAAAAACATCTCTATTTTCATTCAGGTTTAGGGTCGAGTCGTGCATTAGCCAAGTTTGAGGGTCGAGTCGTGCATCAGCCAAGTTTGAGGGTCGAGTTCTGCATTAGCCAAGTTTGAGGATAAAGTTCTGCATTAGTCAAGTTTAGAACTGCTTTACTTTTTAAACGATCATCTTCTTAAAGAATTCCCAACATAAAATCTTAATTCCAGTACAGTAAAGTAAACAGCGATGGACCTGCTTTGCTGTCGTTAGATCTCATTAGCACCGAATAGCAAATGCTGGTTACTTTTTGGTAGTGATAAGATATAACAAGAGCAAAACTGGTCGACTCATGCACCCGGAGCGAGCATGATTAAAATATGTGGTGAATGCTTGTTTGGGTAGGTTTATAAACCACGATTCCCACAGGACCTTGACACATTCGAATTACTTGCTTTTCAGTCAATTTCATTTTGTTTTTTACCCATGTTCTATTAGCTGTAAAGAGAATGGGTGCTTAGTTTATAGTAACTTAAAACCACTTCAACAATGCGTACGATCGCATTTCATAACTTCATTTAAAATTTAAATATTATTTTAAACCTTCTAGCACTTTTATCTGCTAGAACTTGCATGATCGGAGCGTGAATTTGATTATCTATTTCAATGCCTTGATTCAATTCAGATACCAGTAGAAAACACGCATACGCCTATAACGAAACCGACCACTTTCTAATTTTACGCCTCATGTCGCTATTTTTAAGAAAACTAGCTAATAGTTGAGCTGTCGAAAGATAGCAATTACTGACAATATACTGCATACCACACCACACGTTAAAAACAATGGAAAATTAACTTATATTTCCCATTCAGACATTATCTTGTTCTTTCTTATCTATTTAGTGCAGGTCTGGACGCCCTAATTCACCTCATTATTGGCGCTCAATTAAACGCGATTTGTTTTAAATATTGTGCACCAGTCTCAGCTTTTAGCAGAGTTGCTCCAAATCTGAAGTGTTTTTGCTAATGAATTTTCAAAGTCAGCACGGGACACACCCGTCACACGTTACGGTAACTCCCATTTTAATTTTTTTTTTCGACTTTTACAGAGGACAAGGTGACGTTGAACCAGATATCTGAAATGTTCACGAGCAATCCTTTCCGGCATATTCGACTTTACAATTTTTAAATGATGTAGACGTTTTGGTATTAAGTTCATTTTGATATGCTGTAATTTTGTTCTAGAGGTCTAAATGAACCAATATCTGCATTTTAAAATACTTGCAAAGCTATCCATGATCGAGGCTGAAAACAGTCTTCGTACCCGGAAATGGAGACCGGCATAGTTAATGGCCAAGGAGAGACATTTTCTGTCAGAGGTGGTTTCTGGTTCCAATCGCAAAATCAAGACTCTTGGCAATAATGCAGTATGCCCAAAAGGAATATAATTAAGGCTTAAAAGATGGGGCAGTTGAGTAATAGAGTTGGCTTTTGCAGTCACTGGTCTGGGTTGAATCGGGTGCAGTAGAAGTAGTCTCATTTATATTACAATGACTGTTAGAAATATAGGGACCGGTAAGAATTCAAAATAACTGGACCAATTTGATTGCCCCACTTTGTCCATGGCCAAGAGATTTTCTTAAAGTCTAGACGTCAAGTCCGTCGCCTGACGGTCTGTATAAAGTTACGTAATTTTTTTTTCTATCCTCACATCTGCAACATTTGCGTGGCCTAATATCGTATGCATGCGGCCCAGCTCCACACAGTTTTATCTACCAAAATTATTATACAACTCTCTAACTAGGGCAGTAACCAGGGTAGCGGTAGCTCACTGGTCAGCCCGCGGGAATTACATTCGGTAGACCTGGGTTCGATTCCCTCTGCTGTAAAAAAAATAAATACTGCCGCCGTGTTCACGCGGAGTACGATCACGTTAAACATGTGGGTCCGTAAGAACCTCAGGGGTGCGGGACTAAACCTGTAAACCGAGAGGTAGGCCAGGTCCGCACTGCTGTCTTCTGTCTCCTAGGACAGTAACTAGATAGGGGTCAGAAGAAGTTAAGTCATCCTAAAAGGTATACTAGGTTCCCGATACAAATGTTCGATTTTTGGTACTTACAAAATTTTCACCCCAAAAGTTGTCTCGTCCAAATTTTTCAAGAAAAATTGAGAATTTTGTATAAAATACTTTGTTTTGTATAACAGAGAAATGGGATTTTGTTTAGCTGAATTTAGGGTTTTATCGATGATTACAATAGGGTTTTACTGATGATGACAATTTCCTTATGATTAATTTAAAAATATTTAAAAAAATATAGAAATTCAAACAATAGTATATAGGGTAATTATATATATAGGGTATAGTTATATAGGGTATTTAGGGTAATTTTGAGAGGTCCACCATTAAAGATATTATGGCGTTATAATAAACTAATGAGTAGTTAATAGTTAACGCATAATATTATCTCTGCTAGAATTTTTAATCAACTTCTTAAATTACAGATGTTAATGATGAACATTCCTTGTATATAAACTTTAACTTAAAAACACATAATAGTTATCCTCAATAATATAAAAATATCTTATTAAATTATAATAATTTATAATATTTTTAACAGAACAAATTATATGGCAACTTAAATTTAATAACTTAGTGCTGTTAAAAAATGGATTCATAAAATGATCTTCATTACTGTTGAGTTCCCCTCCCTTAAATTTAATTCCAGCCCTTCTTTAATTTCATTTAATTGCTATACCAACTCTAATGAAACGCAATTAATTTACATCTTAGACACTTCAAGCAAAATCAAGGGCATGCCTCAAGAACTGTGAAATTTGCTATTTTATTAATATATATTAAATTAATTACCACAAAGCACAAGGTAGTATTAAAGAAATTAAAACTTGATTTACAGAAATACTGGATTATCGTAAATTTAGACACATTTCCTAACAGTAGTATTGAGTCAAATCTGTAGTCAGATGGAACAGACATACAGAAGTTGTGTAGAACCAACTCCATTGAATAAATTTAAGGAATAAAATTTTATTAAGTAAAAAAAATTGCATTAAAGTGATTTTATAAATGACCCTCGTGATTGATAAAATGCACAAGAAAATCTACATACTGGCTTTCTAGAGAAGTCTTTAAGCACCCTCAGAAGGTATGTAAGTGTACCTGTAATTAAGTGTTGTACCTATAGTAAAGTGACCATACCCTGTTGAAATAGTGATTGCAGCGCCTTTACCGGAAAAATTTAAAAGTTAGGAAAATGAACTCTGCAGCAAAACGATATAGACAAAACAATCTGGGGATTCTAGTTCGATGGAGTCAAAAGGGTTTTGCGTGAATAACATTCTGTTAAATAAAACTATTTTGTAATACCGAAAAAAATAAGTTTCCAAAATCTGATTATATACACTTATAGGGTCTTTAATGCGTTACAAATTATTGCTTATAGCTATGAGTTTTAAGATATTAGCATTACAAACTTGAAAAGCTGAAAGATTTCAATCTTCGTCAATTTGACAAGAGGACTGCTCAAAAACTATAAGCTATTTTAATAATATAGATTTTAATACTAAATTTTCTGGTACACATTTTCATCGTTCACTATGTATATCTATCTATATTTTGAGCGAATATAAATGATAAACACTCACTCTGAGAGATACTTTGAATTTTTCTAAAAAGTTCAAAATATTGAAATACTTTATTCATAATCTAGACACTATTTCCGATAAAACACGAAATATATACATTTCTATCTATTAGTTTTTGGGGGAATAAGAGTCCAAAATATTTACACATTTGGTAACTCTCCATTTTCCTGCCAGAGAAACCCCAGCTATAGATATTATTGACACCAAATATCCATTTATAAAGTTATAAAGCATTATTCAATGATTAGGGACGGATAATAAGACTGTGTTACAGGACATGGCATGATTTTTTGATACGTATTTATTGCCTTCCATATATGCGTTTCGTCCATTCCTTGTGCGATTTCTACTAATTAAACCAGTGATGGGAAAATTTATTTAAAGGAGGAAATAAAAAAATTGTGGAGGAACAAAAACATTTATTCATTATTTTTTCTTCCAAATTCGTTCAAAAAATGAATAAATATTCATAAGGCAAAAAAAAAAAAAAACCCAAAGATCAATCACGTATAAAGCATTGATTATGAAACACTTTCCAACTGATATGCAATTTTATTTAAACATCTCTAAAATGCGATACATTCAGCGGTGGTATTTTTAAAATTATCACAGTATAATAATTTATTTTACTTAGAAACTTAAAACTTCATCAAAAAAGGCATTGCTATAAAATTGTCCGCTTCTTTATTTAAAATCAATGAATATTTCATTCATATCACTTTTATTCCAGTCTCCAGAGTTAAACAATTTTGCGTGAAAAAAATTCAACAATTCTTATACAACTCATCTTACAATCACTTGTTTAAATCTGCATCTATTAATATTAGGTTTCGTTGCAGAAATGATCAAAGTTTGATGACCTTGTTTAAACTCAAAAATATTGTAATTGCGTTGACGCAGAATATAGATGCGCAGAAAATACGCAAAAATAAAGAGGTTTTAGGACAGAATCAACACTAAATATAAATTTAAGAGAACTTTTAAAATTACGATTTTTACACTGGGCAAAAGATTGATGCCATATTTTATTTTGAATGGGCCACGTGATCTCTTCATATAATATGAGTTGTTGAGACCCAGACCAGCCGACCTACCGGAAAGGTGCAAGGTAACTGTTTGAACGGCCAGGAAGTGCCACCCAATTTAGACCGGAGCCCAGTGGGGGAGGCATTCACAGGGACAGTACCCTCCTTCCCCTACCATCAACCTCTCGGAAGGACTTACGGACCCACATGTTTAACGTGATCGTACTCCGCATGAACACGGCGGCAGTTGTGGCAGCGTGCAAACCACCGGGTTATCGCGCCCGAAATGTGCCAACAGCATGCGGTGTTCCCAGGTGGTCACCCAACCAAGTACTAACCGCGCCCGATGCTGCCTGACTTCGGTGATCTAACGAGAACCGGTGTTTTCAGCACGGTACGGACGATGGCCCTCATAATATGAGTGTAATTATTTTAATTTTTATTTAAAAACTAACAAACATGTTTTGCTGAAATTTTTATATATTTTATGGAATAATTTAAACATTTCCTAAAATTCTCGAAGCAATTTGTGAATTTTAACTTTGCTTAAAAAGTGTTTAAAAAATTAGGTCTCGCAAGGTTCAATACATTTTCAACCCTGGTTCAAGCCCAAACTAATTGGGGCTATTATTCATTTATATTTCCACATGTCTCACAGTCCGTCTCAACAACGTACTAAAATTTTATTTTGATAAAGTCAATTTTACGGCATTTATCGTGCGAACAGACTGGCAGACAGAATGAACAAAGTCAAACACTTTTCAACTGTGTTGGAAAGTGTTGAATAAAAAATGCTGAGTGAAACAGATGTGGAACTGAATAAAACTGATGTGGAACTGAATTAATATGTATATCTGCTCTCAATATAAAAATCGACATATCACAATCTCGATTGTGAAAATAATGTATTTATTTCATAATGCAACTTAAAACAAATAACTGTATCGACAGATTTCGGAATCAAATTGATTGATCTTCCTTCTGGATAATAAACTTAAGTACACCAGAGAAATGGCATAAAATTTTTCTGTAATTAAGGTCACCAGTTTCTGTTTTTGCTGATGAGACTGTTTTTGTTTGCAAATCATGAAGAGAAAATGTATTGTTTCTTAAACCAGTTAATACGTTAATTTTTTTTTTTATTTTACTTTCCTTACAATACATGGTAATACAATACAGGGGAAATTATGGAATCGTGTCAAAAATCGTAATTTTAACGTAATTTTAATCGTTATTTTAATCTGATTTTTAACCCCATTACAGAACTTTTCATTTATATATGCTACCAAATTGTAAAGGAAGTAAAATGGTTAACCTCGACATTTTGACGCGTGTTTAGAAAAGTTGCATAGACAAATTAATATTTCTGCTAAAAAGAAAGCATAAAATTAAAAAGGAGATTGTAACGAAACAATTAATTACATTGGAATGTCCTGCGTTCATTCTAATTCCATTATAGTTTTACACCTACTTAACTTTTAAACCTCATTTTAATCACCATAATTGGTTTGTTACCGATGGGTAGTAGAACAAGGAGAACTTCTTGACACAATAGAAAGTTCTTACACAGCTAGACACAATAAAATGAAATTATTTTCATGCTTTAAAATTACAAAACAAACAAATTGCTAGCAACACGATATGACATGGCATAACCAACTCAAAACTACTTTGTTTTTCATCAAAACCATTTACATCAACAAGTGAAAAGTGGATGATGGCAAATGCAGAATTCTTCCGCACTTTGAAATATATCATTTAAGTTTACATATTGATCTGACAAATTGGGCATGCCTCTTTTAAACAAAAACTAAACGATTTAATATAATATTTATTTTTTTTAAAATATTACATAAATTATAATACATTTGGAATACATCAAATAAAAATTTTGATCAGTTCTACACATCATTCCTTGCAAGAGAATTTGCGATATTGTGGGGAAAATGAAACAGACTACTTAAAAATATTAGTTATTAAGTTACTATTAAAATAAACATATACAATTTCATAGTGACTGCTTAATTAATTCAAATATATCAAGCTCTCAGTACCAAAATAAACTTTCGATTAGCTTAAAAACTAAGCATAACTCTTAATTAAAATTAATTGATATATTTAGTTCTTATTTATTTTTTAGATAAAATAAAACTTTTCATTTAAAGTAATAAAATAATCAATTTATAATTTTATTTTTTCCAGTTTTTGAAAACAATGATCTAAATGCGGAACACTCACCAGATCAGATTTCTGAAAATTAAAATCATCCGATACGGTTAAGGATTAAAATAATAATCCGGAAATAATTTTTTCATACAAAATTGGAATCGCTCAATGAGGACTATTTTTTTTAAACGTGTATCAGCAGTTTGTATAATGAACTATTTTGCTTCCTGTAAAACTAAAAGCACATTCTAATTTCTCAAATAAATTTTTATATGTAAAATTGTTAAAAATTTTGTCTTTAAAAATGCGCATGCTACAGTAGTCTTAGGAATAGTTATACGAAAAAGTAGTTTGGGAACGTTAAGCGATAATCTTTGTTCCAAATTTATGTTCCATCGATTGAATGGATTGCATCTAACTGGCAATGATCAGACGGAAATGTAAAATGCTTTATAATCTATACAAACAACGTACATGTCATTTTGTTCCAAACGTTTTTACATAAAAATACTTTCAGTTTTTGCCATCAGTACCAATCATTACACGAGAGGCAATGTTATCGAAACAAATGGCTTAACCTTAATTCTTTGATTATCTCCATCGAGTGTTTCAGTTAAAAGAACTTCCAACCGAAGATGACTAGGTTAAATTTATACCCGTCTGTTGTAATGTGAATTTTAAACTTGGCAGAACTAATTATGACAGCTGAAAGTGTGGGTATTATCAGACGCCAATTTGCCGTTCCTAATGAAGACTCGCCGATGTTTCAAAATGGGGGAATACTTAAAAATATCCTTTTAAGTTCCTGACAAGAATATATAAAAACCTTTCAAATTCTTTTTTCTGACAGTTTCAAAATAATGAGGTTTGGAGAGCTTTCTAACTCTATCCAGCTTCTAATTGAGATATTTGCCATTTCTAGAAAGAAAGAAGACTTCAAATGAAAAGTTGCAAATGTTAAAAATATGTGTAGAATATTTTTCTCGGTTTTTGAAGGCAGTGACATGTTGAAGATGTTTTCAAGGTCAGACTCCCTCGAGAATTAGCTGTAGTCTTCAAATTTTATTGATTGAAATAATTTATTTTAATTTCTTCATAAATTCAGATATTGAAAAGGGTTAAATAATATTCACATGCTTAAAACATGTAGGTATATTGAAAGAGTCCGATTTCTGGCTCCATCTCAACACTTTCCTTTAAATACATTATACGCTATGGTAAAAGTTTAAAAGGTTTATACACTTCTGTATATGATGCTTACAAATTCAAAACAGTCTCTTATTTAATATGCTTTGTGACCTTACGAGACATTTTAACGCTATTTAAGTAATTTCAGTCCCAATTTTCATATGTGTACATATTACTACCACTTATGTCTACAAATTTGTACAGTTATATGTTACAGTTATTACTTTCCTTATATACAATAATGTATAAGGAAAGTATTGTGGCGGGGTCGAAAATTCGAATTCGAGTTTTCGACGGGAGAGCACGTTTCAAGCATCCCTGATCAGGAATCGAACATTTTTGAAGTGATGTCTGTGTGTGTGTGTGTGAAAGTATGCGCGCGCGCGCGTGTGTGTGTGTGTGCATGTGTCACTAAGTCTGTGGAGACGATTACTGACGAAGGACTGGACAGATTCGAACGAAATTTAGTACAAAAATTACAATCCGTAAACACTGGAAGCCTATTGTTTTTATACGTAATCGAATGTTCAGAACCCCTCTAAATTTTCGAGTGAAATTTTGAAAAAATCGTCAAAAAATCAAAACCTCTAATAAAGTTACGCAAGTAGACATTTCTTATGTAATTTTTCATTAGAAAACGATTGACAAATTTTAGAACACTAACATGAACCGTTCTCAAGATATTGCACATTTTTCAAAAACATTATCAAAAAATCATAAAATAAAAAAAAATATTTCCTATTGAGAAATATGTTCACTTTTCACATGTAATACCATGCGATAAATACTTTTGTATTTGAACGCCAATAGTCATTTATCTGCTCTAAGAATAACTTATTTCTCTGTCCATAACGCTTGGCGAGATTTGGCGACGAATTTGGTGGAATGTCGCCAACTTGGCGACTTTTTTTTAAATGCTGCGAAATTAACGAAAAACTCGCCAAATGGATAAAAATGACGCTAAATTAATGAAAATGACGACTCATTGACGAAAATTCAATATCTTGGAAATAATATAAATAACTACTATAAAAATAATCTTTTTTTTACTGTAAAAGTAGTAAATTCATTGCATTATATAAAGAAAGTCATGTGCTGCCCACATCAGATTTTTTTCATTGTGATATGGTAGTTTACTTGACCAGAAACTTTGAGTGTTGGGTGGAATTACACTTAAGGATTATAGTGGAATGTAGCAGGTGTTAAAATATCAGTTATTTACCCCATTCTTAAACGCTATGAAACTGCGGCCAACAACTATGTCAGTCAAGAGATTTAAAACATAAATTCTTCGTGTTCGGGGATACGTTTAATGCTTTACTAAGATAGACGGAGGCAGTAATATCTGTGGATTCCAACAAGTAAATCGTGCTAGAATTGGGTGATTATTTAAGAGGTAAATTCGGAAATGTCCAAACATTGTTATTTTCGGATTTTTTTGTAAGTATAAACTTTCAGACTTTGAAATGTTTTATGTAGCTAATTTATAAGAGGTTTAGGAAGACTATTTTACAGAACATATTTTATGAACTATATATGAAAGTTTCGAGAACCTTTTTTGAAGGAAGTGGAAAGATCGAAACATTTGTTTTTAGAAAGTTTTATAAGCAATCCGTGAGCACCAGCCAATCCTTTCGTAATGTAAAGTAGAATAAAAATTCTTGTTTTTGGTCTGTATGAAGGAGTTCAAGGGTAGAAATGTTGATTTTGTTTCAAGGTATACTTACTGGATAAATATTAAAAACTAGCAGTTGCATTTTTTATCTTAATTATGTCCCCAACTTTTAATTGCCAAAATTCGTATAAGTATCTGCAATGAAAACATAGACGTAATGTGTGGTATGGCCGACGTTGATTTGACACACGAGATTCGCAAAAATGGCGGGTATTCTTGCTGCAAGTGCAACTAGCTTCTGATGAGCTCTAAGTGAATACGTTTTATCCCGGCTTTGTTACAGTGTTAAATATATGATCCCATGCACAATAGAACCCGGTAATCACGGGTAGCCAGGACCCACTAATTTACTCGTTAACTATTTTACACAGCAAAATTATACAGAATTTGAAGGGGAAAATATACAGAATTTGAGGACCGGCAGCTCAAATAGCTGCTCATGCCCTAGGGTGAGTCGGGCGGTTTGGGTATTCAACATAATTTGAGCAATGGTCAGTAAGTGTGCTTAAAGATTATATCTCCAGATAGTTGTAAAATCACCGAAATAAAAATTGGATATCAGTTTATATATTTGCTCAACCTAGTAACCTAAGGGTCCATTTACATAACTTTTAAGAAAAAGTTGGTCAGGCGAATGGCTCAAGTACCATATTATAAAAACCCTTGCATCATCTTTTAATTAGGATTCTCATTCCCTTTCAACAAGACCATTAACAAAAAATCAATCCAGTGGCTTTGTTTAAACTCTGAAACTAACTGCCATAGCCGAAGACTTATTCATATTCTTTCCAGATTATAGATTGAAAATACTTTTTCGGCCGTCTGGTGGCCTCCTGCCCCCCCCCCCCCCCCACACACACACACATGTCATCTTTCTTACTTTTACAATCAATTATGGACAAAGTCAATTTTTCCCAATTTAATTCTTTTTATATTCTATTCAGTTTAACTATTTCATATGCAGCGTTAAATCTCTGGGATTTAATAAAAATTCTCTTTGAAAGGGAGTTATCAGTTTACAATTGGCAATGTTCCAATTAAAAATTCATAATTTGTTAGTAAAATTGTTCGGATTTGTTGTATGCATTTTCAACCGTATTTATATTCTTAGCTACCATCTTTTTACCATCGAATAATAGTTTCAGCGAATCTATGAATATATCATACTCTGCAACTCTTCAAGCTACATTTCTGAGAAACAATTTGATCTCACTCTAAAAGAGTGTCTGTCTATACATTCAACCTATCCTCCCACTTTCCTCACTGCACCAAGCAGTTTAATGGCGTAATTTAAAAACTGCCCAAAACAATACATTCAGTATTAAAAAGGTGAAATTTGATGAATCACTAAACTTTGTTTCTCTCCACCTTCTTTCTCCATTTCCTTTTCGAAACAGCCCAGGGTGTCTCTGCACGCGCAGACTCTACCTACATATGACCTCACTGATAAAGTAAAAGATTCAAGGGATGTTTCGAAACTGATTAGAGGACAATTACTTCTAGGATACAAACCGTTTCTGCCGTAAATTACACTCGTAATGATGGGACACCATAAACCTTTTAAATTGTGCATTTTTTAATTTTTTTTATTTTAAATGGTATGGCAACATATTTTGGTACACTTTATATGTAAAATTCATGAGTCCATTCATGAGGTACATTCATGAGTCGCATATGTAAAAAAATGTGTTCAGCGTAAAGCATATGTTATTGTTTTGGGAGTGCGAGAAATAAATTTGGACGTATTTTAAGAAAATTTGATGTGGGCAGCACATGACTTTCCTTATATAATGCAATGACTTTACTACTTTTACAGCTAAAAAAAATGTTATTTTTATAGTAGATACTTATTTTCTTTCCAAGATATTGAATTTTCTTCAATGAGTCGTCATATTCATTGATTTAGCGTCATTTTTATCCATTTGGCGAGATTTTCTTTAATTTAGCAACGTTTAGAAAAGTCGCCCAGTTGGCGACATTCAGCTAAATTTGGCGCCAAAATCTCGCCAACCGTTATGGATGGAGAAATAAGTTATACTTACAGCAGATAAACGACTATTGGCGTTCAAATACAATAGTATTACTCAAAGTATCTTTTTCTCATAAATGGAACGAGTTAGATCCACGAGAATGATGTCACCAAATTTATCGCATGCTATTACATATGAAAAGTGAACATGTTTCTTAACAGTTAATATTTTTTTCATTTTACTTGATTTTTTGATAAATTTATTTAAAAAATGTGCAATATATCGAGAACGGTTAATGCTAGCGTTCTACACTTTGTGTCAATTGTTTTCTAAGGAAAAATGACATAAGAAATGTCTAGTTACGTAACTTTATTAAAGGTTTTGATTTTATGATTTTTTCAAAATTTTACTCGAAAATTTAGGGGGTTCTGAACATTCGATTGTGTTTAAAAACAAGAGGCTTCCAGTATTCACGGATTGTGATTTTTGTACCAAATTTCATTCGAATCGCTTTATTCGTTCTTGAGATATCGCGTCCCCCCCCCCAGTAACCTAGGAATCCATTTATATAACTTTGAAGAAAAATTTGGTCAGGCGCATGTTTCAAGTACCATATTATAAAAACACTGGCATCATATTTTAATTAGGGTTCTCATTCCCTTTCAACAAGACTATTAACAAAAAATCAATCCAGTGGCTTTATTTAAATTCTGAAACTAACTTTATTCGTTCTTGAGATATCGCGATATAAGATTTAGAAGAATTGTGTTAACTTTTAGATTGTACCTTGGGGGCAAGATTTGATACTATATTTCATATATAAAAAATTGATAAAAACGTAATCTAATATAACCAGACATTGTGTATGGTAACATACGACCACATATACATGTCCTGTTGCTTTAATCACTGCTAAAAATTTCTTGGAGCTATATTTCAAATATATTTGCTATTAAGCTGTTTAATTTTTATTGTGGTCATGACCGGAAGTAAAGTTTTGATCTTATGAAAATTCGTGTTCTAATACTCTGCAATCGTGCTAATTTCAGCAAACGAGAATTTTGGAAATGATTATAGCTTAGTGAAAAATGTTAGTCGCTATGACTAAATTTTTAAGCGACAATGACCTGACGCTGAGGATTTTTTCAGCAGTGGGTTAATCAAAATCACATATTTAAACAAACTTAAAATAGTTACTGGACCAAATTACATATTTCTGAACTTACTGCAGTCCAGATCAAATTTGTATGCATAATACAGAGATCTATATACGTAGTAACCCCTATTTACCAATCACCAACATAAAAACCCTTATTTATAGTTCCAATTGTTCTATTGATTTGACAAATGCAATTAATGGTACCTCAACCTCACTAAATAAGTTGTAAAGGATTCTTTCAGTTGGGAGTCAAACCACCAATCAATCGATCAGATAGACGCCCGGACCTTACAGGATTTTCTTTATTCTCTAATATTTAATAAACGAAAATTATATATACATTCAAAAATTTTAATCAGTATTCTAATTTTATTGTGTATGAAACATACAAGTTCATTGAACAATGATTGTTAAATATTACGACTTTTGGTTTAACGTCTAAAATTAATGGCCCCGTCAGTTTGTTTTATTAGAGGCCAGCCTGTTGTTTTTATGGTAACTTTAATGTACCGGTCCACCCGAAGACATAGGTATAGATTCATTGTCGCTGCAATAGTGCACTCGCTCATGCTTCCAGTGATCGACCACAACATTGGTTTCCCCCATGGGACCACGCCGTATGTCTCCTTGATGTTTTCATGGTAAATAAAAACAATAGGCTGGAAATCACCGTACATGTAATCAGTCATAAATGCTTAAATTTTAAATTTAAATTAAAAAAAATGTGATGTGGGCAACACATGACTTTCCTTATATAATGTAATGAATTTACTACTTTTACAGAAAAAAAATAGGTTTTTCTTATAGTAGATACTAATATTCTTTCCAAGATATTGAATTTTCGACAATTAGTCGTCATTTTCATTGATTTAGCGTCATTTTTATCCATTTGGCGAGATTTTCATTAATTTGGCAACATTTCAAAAAAGTCGCCAAGTTGGCGACATTCCGCCAAACTCGTCGCCAAAATCTCGCCAAGCGTTATGCACTAAGGAAAAAGTTATTCTTACAGCAGATAAATGACTATTTGCGTTCAAATACAAAAGTATTATTCAAAGTATATTTTTTCATGAATGAAAAGAGCTAGATCCACGAGAATGATGTCACTCAATTTATCGCATGGTATTACATATGAAAAGTGAACATGTTTCTCAATAGGGATTTTTTTTTTTGTGTGACTTTTTCATAATTTTTTTGAAAAATGTACAATATCTCGAGAACGGTTCATGTTAGCGTTCTAAAATTTATGCCAATCGTTTTCTAATGAAAAATTACATAAGAAATGTCTATTTGCGTAACTTTATTAGCGGTTTTGATTTTTTGACGATTTTTTCAAAATTTCATTCGAAAATTTAGGGGGGGGGGGGTTCTGAACATTCGATTACGTATAAAAACAATAGGCTTCCAGTGTTTACGGATACATTCGATTACGTATAAAAACAATAGGCTTCCAGTGTTTACGGATTGTGATTTTTGTACCAAATTTGGTTCGAATCGGTCCATTCGTTCGTCAGTTATCGTCCACACACACACTTCAAAAATGTTTGATTCGTGATCAGGGATGCTTGAAACGTGCTCTCCCGTCGAAAACTCGAATTCGAATTTTCGACCCCGTCACAATACTTTCCTTATACATTATGTATATAAGGAAAGTAATAAACTGAAGATTAAACCAATAAAAATGATGAAATACTAAAGAAGGATCCTTAACGTAATCGTTATGACCCTTAACCCCACTGTCTACGCAACTAATATGACAAGTATTCGAAAGGAAACTTCGCTGAAACAGATCTAAAATTATGAAAGAGATAAAAATCGCCATTTACACTTGCATGCTCAACCTATTTTGTGATTGTATCGAATTCTAGCGTTCTTGGATAACACGCAATGCAATCAAATTACCTCTTATTTATAAATGACTAAAATAGCATTTAAAGCATGCATGCTTAGAAAATTTCATTACATCTAAATGCAACGCAGCAAACGCGATACACTGAGACATGATCCAGAACACATGTTTCGTTTATGCTTTATTTATAGAAAAAGAATGTGATACACTGAGTTGCCATTTTCTCAGCTAGATCGATCAACCATCGCATCGATGAAACAGTTCCTATGTTTGAAGTTTCCGCCAATATCAAACTTGAATGACTAGGAAAGCGACATTTCCGCTACTTTGCATTAAGGCTTAAAAATCCACGTTTTCATCGAAATATTATTCACGTGCTCTCTAAAGCGTTTCATACCCTGTGTATGCTTGTTTTTGAAGGGGTTGAAGACCCAGACCGTCAGACTCACCCGGAGGACTTGAGCAACTATTTGGACAGCCGGGGTTTTTGCAGGGGTGTAATTTTTCACCAGGAAACTATTGTATTTTCATTTGTATTAATATTAATAAAAGTTTCTTTTGTAGGAAAGATTATATTGCTAGTGCGATCAAAATCAAACGATGTCCCATCAAAGATTGATTGGCCATAAAACCATCTGGTGCAGTGACAGTGATAGGCTGATTTAGAACTATTTGAAGATTAGTTGGTGAATTTGGACTTTGCCCAAAATCGAAGTTTGGGAGTTATTGTGCCACGTAGCAACTTCAAATGTACCAGATTAAGTCCGGATGTGTGCGCATTTTTGTATATTTCGCAAAATCGGTGTTTAACAGGAGAGAAATAACCAGGCTGATTTAATGAGAGATTGCCCATGTCGAAATTTACTTGAACTTATAATTTGCTAATTCGTTTTCGGTTAATTGTGAGCACTTTATAAGAATGAGTCGTAATTACGATGTATGCAGTAAAAACAATATTCATTATGCAGTGCCGCCTGCCAGTGATCTTTCTGGAGTCTTCAACACACAATCTCTTGCTGCTCAAGTCCACATATCTCAATTAGTACGCGAGTTTGTGATTCAAACGACTCCATCTCTAGTCGGTGGCCCATTAATCTGTGGTCTGAATCATAACCACCTGTCCAGGGGTGGAAACTTTTAAAAGAATGTTTATTTTATATAAATAATCTAGATCAGACAAATAATTACTAAATAAAGATCAACTTGCTCGTATTTATAGCATAAATAAGAAAGATCAATCATGCTTAAAGCATTGATTATGAAACACTTTCCAACTTCAATGCAATTTTATTTAAAAAAGTCGAAAATGCAATACATTCCTCGGTAATATTTTAAAACTTATCACAATACTACATTGATTTATTATATTTGAAAACTTAAACCTTCATCGAAAAAAATGAACTTCATTCAAATGATGGCATTGAAATATAAATTGCCTGGTTTAAATATTTCCAAAATGCAATACATTCCACGGTAATATTTTTAAAACTATCATAATACTACGATAATTTATTATATTTGAAAACTTCATCGAAAACAACTGAAATAAATTCAAATGACGTCATAGAAAAAATAACACGCCTAGATCTCTATAAAAGCAGGATTTCATTCATAACTTTCTCCATTTCATTCATCACAATACTATAATAATTTATTTTATTTAAAAATTAAGACCATGGAGCTACAATTCATAAACTTTATGCTTAAAACTTCATCGAAAAAAATCGTCCTTCTGTTTATAAAATCAATTAATATTTCATTCATATCAGCCATGCAGACTCCATGGACTGAATTATTTTGTGTTAAAGAAATACAGTAATTCTAATACAACTCATTCTACATATTTTGCTGTTTACATAGGTGAAAAATAGGCTTAGTTGTAGAAATAATCAAATTTGAATGAGAATTTAAACTCAAATATATTGTCATTGTGTTGTTTTAGTATGTAGATGCACAGAATTTAAGCAAAAATAAAGTAGTTTTAGGACGGATACAACACTCAATATGAATTAAAAAGAACTTTAAAAAATCACGATTTTGAAACAAGATGGATGCCATATATCATTTTGAAGTGGGTCATGTGATACTTTCATATCATGGTCACGTGATCGTTTCATATAAGATGTGTAATTATTATTTTAATTTTTATTTAAAAAACTACTGAATATATTTCGCTGAATTTTTTTTTATATATTTTATGGAACAATTTGACTATTACCTAAAATTTTGGAAGCAATTTGTGAATTTTAAATCCGCTTAAAAAATGTTTGAAAAATTATGTCCCATAGGGCTCAATGTATTTCATTTTTTCAACCCGGGTTCAATCCAAAACTAATTGGGTGATATTATTCATTTATATTCCCATAGGTCCTACAGACCGTCTGAACAACATACTAAAATTTCATTTTGATTAAGTCATTTTTACGGCAGTTATCGTGCTAACGGACAGACAGACAGACAGACAGACAGACAGAATGAACAAAGTCATAAACACTTTTCAACTTTGTTGTAAAGTGTTAAAAATTACTATTCAATCTGTCGGTCTAGCCTAGATAATTTTTGATAAAATCACAATGCTGGTATGGTTAGGGTATATGTTATCATTTAAAGAGATATTTTAGCTGGCAATAGCTGCAATAGGACCAACCAATATATGACCTTTGGCATACAATTGGTACTGCCATAGAACCAAAGCTAATTTAAGCTTGTTTCAAAACAAAGTATATGAAATATAAAGTTTCACACAGCACTATAATTGTATATATAAAATACTCTTATGATACGGCATGTGCTTCTAACTGGATGAATAAATATTTTATTCATTCAGTTACGATTACAATAGGATTTAGTAGAACGAAAAAGTTTGCAGAACGTATCTACTTTAATAAAAATAGGCATTATGATAGGAAAGTATGTCCTTAGTGTATAATTACATACGTAACAAAATTTTTTCACGCTAATCTAACCTAATTTACTACGACATCAAAAACTAACGGAAAATGATCCAAGGTCGCCACGAAAGATTCAGACCAACCCATATTTTGCATATTACGTTTTCCTCGTTGACTTTTACTTCCTATTTGCTAAATATTCCTCAAGCCAAGGTCAAATCGGTGAGGCAGTCGATTTATGTAGTTAAAAAGGATTTCTTGCGGCAGTAGTTGAAACGAAAAATCCATATTCGTATATAGTTTACTTGATGGATAAAATAGGACCAAATGATAAGTTCCCATAGAACTTCCAAAAGTGTGCGTGTGGGGGTGGAATTCAAGGATAAAACGTACAGTATTAACTAGCTTGATGCCTGCCTTTGTGAACTTCAACGTCCAGGAGGAGTAAGTGCTGTCCCTTGCCCTCCCTATAGGCGCCCTTGTACCGAATGAAAATAATTTGGAAATGCGGTAAATAATTTTCAATATTAAAATGGATAAGTTTAGTAAATACGATCAGCCAATCTAAGGTATAATTGACATGGATTATCTATAGAAGAATTGATGTATGCTGCTGTTGAAACGATTTCTTCCTATCCCAAAAGGTGTAAACTCATTGTAAGAGTGGCCGTGATACTAGTTTCGTTCGTGATAAAAATGTTCTCCTCAAGGGGAGCTAATGACAAGTATGGTATCAGTCGAAATATTTTTTACCGATATTTGATACTGATTTTCAAATTGTTTCTTGTAAAATTTGAAAATAAAAATGAATTCTGTTATGGGAAAATAGAATTGAGCCACACTCCAGTTTATTTCCAGAGTTCTCATTTTCCAGATATTTTTTATGATTTGCCTCCATTGAAGCTGCTCATGGCGAGTTATGAATAAAAGCGTATATCGATGTTTTTATATCTACTTGTTTCGAAGTTTTAACAGACTTTCCCCCTCCCCCCCCAGAGGTTTCCTGTTGACTTACAAGTTTGAATCCTTGCACACTTATAATATTCACCAAGAGACTGAACCCAATAATGCCGAATTTTATACTTCTATTTCTGGGACGAAAAAATGGGCGAGGAGTCGAAAATATTTTCCAGACCCTCCCGAGATCTCTCGGTTACTTAAAAGGCTGAAACTTTACACCCTTATTGTGGAAAATTTATAAAAAACCTCAGAAAAACAGTTTTAGATATGTTTTGGTTCTTGTGCAGTCATAGACCTCCGAGTAGAGGCAACCCAGCGGGAAATTCGAAAACAAAGCTATTAAGATTTTCGTCACCACCAGAATCTGCTCGGGGAGGTAGAATAAAGGCATTAGGCCTGTCATCAAACACGAGGGGAACTAAGATTCCAAGTTCGCGTGGAGGTCTATGCGTCATGGAATTCTCAAACAAAATTTGAAAGAATACGCTACGGTAGTCTGATTTACAGGGGGGTCTATAGAAAGATATATATGAAAGTACTCCACTCCAGAGACAGATTCCACACGAGACATCCGTGAGAGAAGTCGCATTGACTCGCGAGGAGAGCAGGATATAATACGGAGAGTAACTCGTATGTCTCTCGCCACTCCAGAGATATGGACGTGGCAGATTGTAGAATGATTGCGAAGAATAAAGATTTTGTATGATCGCAACCTCCGTGTCTGATTTTATTAAAAATACGGCTTCATTTCTTTTAGCACACTCACCGATTCGATAAACACACATTTCCGAAAAAAAAGATGAATTTTATCAAGAATCAACGAGTTCTTATTGTCGTGTGACTCTCACGACTTCGGGACACCCAACAACTATTCGGAGTCGCCGCAAACAGCGATTCCGACACATATATCAGCAGCCTATTACATTTACAGTAATTTACAGTACAGAACTTAATTGAGCCAATTTCCGATAACATTTGATGCCAAGTGTCATACATTGTCAAACTAAATAAAAACTAAAAAAAAGTTGCAATTTCATTTTCTAAGAGCGTTTCCCCATATTTGGCATGCTTAAATACTACTAATAAAAAATCAAATCAATAAATATTCATGGAAAATGCATGTTATACATTTTTAGTATTATAAATAATTCTGAATAGAATAGAGCGAAGTGTGATATTTTGTAGGAGAGTAAATAATGCTTCCGCATTTAATCATAAGATAAGGCAATGGAGTTGTTTAGTGAAACGGTTGCAATGAAAGTAAACTTTGTATTCAACAAAAAGTTCAACTTATAAATAAGTTCCAAAAAACTTGCAATGTATTAATCCTTTTATTTTTAAAAATACTTATAATATCCATAATATATTTATCGTTTAGAACATATATTTATCATGAATTTTAAACTTAACATCTATTTTTAAATCTAAAATTGTATGCAAACGGCACGAACAAAAACATATCAGTACGGCTTATATCAAGACTTTAAACGTAAAAAATGATAAACGTAAGAACGATAAACGCAAATGAGGTTCAGCCCATCAAAATGATACTTATGGCAATTACATTTAAATGCAACTACAGTTTAACCGTTCGACGTATTCAATGATAATTACACCTGACATTTGAAACACTGAATGTTGAATCTATTCTATCAATTACTTTAATAAGTGTTTTCTTAGCCTACCAACGCACTGTTCTATATCGCTGATCAAACATTCATTAACCCCGCAATTAATCTTCAAGTTTAAGGATCTAAAAAGCAATTATGAATATGTACGTATTTTGTTAGCGTTACAGAACTGCTTTTGAGTTCAGCAGAAAGTTTCACATGATATTCTGTCCATTGTTAGTTTCGAGATTGGAACTTACTGCATTTTGTTAGCTCAATGAACGTGTTTCTAAGTTCATCAAAAAGTTCCATGTCATTCAACGCATTCTTAGTTTTGGGATTGGAGCTTACTGCAATGATACAGCAGCTGGGAATATTTCTAGGACAATTTTAAACATATAGTTGGAGATTTTTGGAAGTAGAATATTAGTGTTTCTTTTAGTGGGGGGGGGGGCAGGGGAGAAGGGAAGTTATGGGAAGTTATTAGTTTAAAATTAAGCAGATTTACAATGCCATCTTAGGGAGATTTGCCTGAAAAGTTCTAGTTCTACTGGGAACTAGAACATTTCAGGGGGTGGGGAGGATGGTTGTACCCTCAGACCCATTAATACTTCTTTGTCACGAGAAATTTTATCTTTTGATATTTTAGGAAAGATTTAGCCATTCTGCCTGAGTATGGTTTTCATTAAGGCATGTATACAAACTATCTTGGCTATATGTTACATGCCAAGAAAAACACGAAAAGTTAGTACGCTCACTCAAGTCAGAGTTGAGGGTTAAACTAGTTGTTCCCTCTATTTAATTTTTGCCACTTATGTTTTAATATCTGAAATGAATAAACGGTAGAAATGAACATTTTAGCAAGCACCAGATATGGATGTGCAGAAGACTGAATTTTAGAACATAAAAGAAACTGTATACCGTATTTACAAGTTAGGAAAATCATAGAAACCCAATCACAGGCCCTTCCAATCGTGTATTGGCGGATCTGGGATTCTTTGATTTAGAATTAGCTCTTTAACTACTCTTCTATGCCAGGTTTGACTATTTAAATAATTTTTGCCAAACGTTTCGAACAAATCTGGGTCATTATATTTATATTGAAATCTATATTTTTATTATGGAATCGTACCCTATTTAAATACACAAAGTTTATACATTTGGTTATAATTGCTCATTTAACCCATTGTGATAAAGCGCACATTTACGTTATTTAGAAGTATAAAAATGGAACAACATTCAAGTACTTGTGAACACAGAATGTCACATGTGAAGAAGTCGTGACCATCCAGGTACTACAGTTATGTGTTGCACGAGTTCGAGCCAATAAAAGTAAATTGTGATGAAATGGTCTTTGATACTCTCAAACATGTGCCGATTCAAGAGCTTTAAAGACGGACCAGACGACAGCTTGATAGTTAAATATTACATAACATCCAGCGAAAAGATGTTTAAGTAATCTTACTCGACTTTACTGATTGGATTTGCCGAGTAATTTCTTTGCTTTAACGAATACTGGCAATGTCTGGTATTCATTCTAGTGTTTCAGATTTGTTCTGTAAAAAATTAATTTGAATCAAAAACAATGAGTTTGCGTCCATTATTGCAGAAAATTTTCATGAGGTCCCACGATTGTCGCGTAGCTACAGGAATACGTGTGCCTGAGGTTGTAGAAAAAGTTAATTTAATTTGTCAATTCAGTTTGCAAATATGGTTATAAACTGGTTCTTGATGATAATAAGCTGTTTAGACTGTGAAGAGTGCTTGGTAATTAGCTTTTAGAAGGACGACTTTATCCTATCTCATGGTTAATTCATTCTTAAGCCTTTTGTTGAGATTCGAGACATAACGAAACCGTTATGACACAGTGTAAGCGGTTACTTCCATATTCCCGTCAACTTTCGCCTTCGCAAGTCAAAAACACGACACCCGAAGTTGAACGTTCGCCTTGCGCACGTTTTCGGAAGGCAGAACACGTTCTCCACACTCACTTATTAAGTAAAATAAGAAAAAATGCAGCAGCTTGAATGTGATACGGGAAGTCTGTCGCAACGACTCGAATATGTTGCAGCAGGAATTATCGAGCAATCCATTTTATATCTATTTTCGATAAAAAGGAAGTAGGCTGTAAAAATTTGTGGGATCAATGTTACAGAAAATTACGATTGTTGACCTGCTTACGGGCTAGCATTATTTCTTGATAGCGAAGGATTTTTCTATTTTGATACCAAAAGTCCCAATTTAATGCAGAACATGAATATAATGTAGCTGTTTTGATAGAACTTAAGTATTTTCACCATGGATTAAAATGCAGTTTTAAAATACTGCAAATGCAGTTTGTGAACATTTTTACATAGATAGGGACAAATATAAGATAGCGTTCCAATTGAAAATAACAGAATACATGGATCGGTTTTGGGATTTTAGCGTGTTCCTCATCAGCAGGGAAGAGCCGATACATGCAGCAGCTCAAGAAAACTGCCACGATTTTTTTGAATTAATATCTATACAAATAAATCACCCGGCCCAGCATTCATTTTCATGAAGATTACGCTCATGTTGCACAAGGCTTCCATTAGTATTAGGTAGTCTTAAGCCATTGGACAGGCCCTGCGATCCGGGTAATTTAAGACTTTGCAACAGGAGTGCAACTATGAAATTTGATGCTGTACGAGTGGCTATGATTGATTTTGTCGATCTCGATAAAAAAAATTGCAAAATTATAAGGCTGCAATGTCGAATTTCATATTCTCAGAACTTGTCAAAAATTCTTACAGCTGGGATTAGATAGGCTATTGTGGGGTTACATATGCATATAATATTACATACGAGTATGAACTAGGTCATTGCAATCTCACGTGACATGAGCGCAATTATAAAGTTTGATACCGGCAACATAATCGGACCGAATTTGTCAGTCTCCATAGAAGTTCACAATATTGTGGTATATAGCAAGTCGCGATGATATTGCAAATATAGACTACCCCACATCGAATGCATAAAAAGGTGAAACCGGTCTATGGATGATGTTATTTGCAATAGAATCAAGATATCAGCTTCGGGAATACCCCCCCCCCCCACACGCTTTTTGCGAAATTCTAGGAGTAAGGATGAATATATTTTGGAATTTATATTTATGGAAGTCATCACAAACCAGAAGCAAAATGTAAAAACTTTTATCCATTATTGAAACTAAACACAATTTTTAATTCTAGTTAAATTTAAATTCGATTAATATTTTGTCTTAAATAGAATGCATTAACAGTTAACTCAATTATCAATATGCACAAATGGATTCAATGTCGATATACGAGAAATTCATACTATTTATACTCAAATTGTGATATTTTTAACAGGAATATTCTTTATGGAGTCTATTATTGTAATATTCTCTACATTGACAGATAATCAAAGCCTGCCCTCAACTAACAGTTTTGTAGTCACAGAACCCTCCTACATTGGGCACATTTCAAAGTAGGAATTTTTCCTTTATAGACTTTATATTTTGTCAAGTAACTATCTGAGCAAGCGGTTAATAAGTATTTAAAAAGTTTGAAACAAAAATATTTAATTTATGAAAAATTATTACAAATGAGTTGAAATATGTGGTATAGTAGCATAAAAACTGCATAATAAATACAATTTCAACGAAATTCAAATAAAGTAATATTATCAATGCAAACAAATGAAGAGTGTTAAAGAAAAAACTCAAAAGATCATATTTAAAAGCTTGACAGCTTCAATAGCTGCGAGCATATTTTAATGGAAAGCAGGCATGCAAGAAACAGATTAGATCACGTGGAGACCGTAGGCGTTTAAATGACTATATTAGACTGTTACCGTTTGAACACTTAAAAACAACGTGATAGGCAACCAACGGCCTCGGGCTGCTGAGATTTTAGAAAAATATTTGAATGATAAAAGAAATATTCACCAAGTGATAAAAGGTACGGAAAAATATTTTTACTAAATTACAGTTGAACAAATACGATATTCCTCATCATTGCATTTATTTGTGTAATGTATAGATCTTCCTAATGTATTGGAGATTTTAAAGATTAGAATATAGGAACAAATGGGGAATAGTGGTAATCCCCATCATTGGTTAACAAATAATTGAGATTGCAACAATAAGCGTAGAGCATTTTAATTGTATTGCACGGGTAATTTAGATTTGAAAGTGGAGAAAATGCTTGACAAATAAAATTATACGCGGTCTAAAACTACCCCACCCCAATAGTTAAGGGTTACAAGACAAAATTTAGTCTTAGGATGTTTTAATATGAAAATTTTTGTTCTATAAATATGTTATTGGAACTTTTAACTTCCGCTATTTTATGTAATACCCAGTATTTGTAAATTCATCCTTGACGATAAAATGCAAATTGAAATTTTATACAATTGTACACATTTACACAATTATAAATAGGAAATGAGCCAGCGTGGTGCAAAACATAAACTTCTACTATGCGTCGTCCTTAGTATCTAAGCTAACTTATCACTTGTAAACTTATTTTGGTGGACAAAAATAAATACCTAATAGCATGCATCGTTGATTCAAAGTATCAATCGATTTTAGTGGCAGAAAACATCCTTTGTAATGAGCAAATCACCAGCACTAACAAATGCAAGAACACGCCTGTATTTGGTACTGGTGCTCTCTTACCCTGACGAAGGAGGCTGTTATCAGTCTCCGAAACCGGCTGATACTTTTAATCAACCTTTTATGCTATTGCTAACAAAGTATTTATTATTACGGACTATGCGAAGCAGTTTGATAGTTTATAAAAAAAATGTCGGTCATTTGGATTAAGATTTTAACTCCTAAAATTAAAAAAATAATAATTGGATTGAGTCAGTATCTTAATTAAGCGACCATAGAATATAGGTAATCTTGGCTAATTACGTTGCAATTGCTTTTACTGTATGAAATTATTAATGTTTAATATTTTGACATTCTCTTGGTTCAAAATTTATTAAATAATTTCAATCGAATAATGCAATTATACAACACTACGCAAGAATGATATTTAAAACCAACAGACATTTTATGCAAACACAGAAACTATTGGGACTCGAAATATGCTAGTCATTACTGGGGTGATTTCTGAATGATTACGTATTAAGTAGGGTCTTTAATTTGCCTTTCACAATTGACAAAACTGATTATATTTAATAATTATTTCTCGACATATCGAAATATTCTATTGCAGACATTGGCATTTTCGGCTTAGACATATAATCCGAAACATTCATTTGACTTGAGTGGCATTAATATTTTTGGTAACGTATATTTATCTTAAAGGACTGTTTTACCATTACTATTGCCATAATTTTGTATGCGTGAGGGGGGGGGGGGGTAACTAAATATATTGCTTCCCATTTCTCCAAATATAATTTCGATATTCAATTTGTTCCTGGAGGGTTATGACTTCCAAATCAACCACACCCGGGTTTTTTTTTTGTGCCTATATTAACCAATATGAAATAAAGCAACATTTAAATTATTTGCGTAATTTGTTTCTTATAGTTAGAAATATTCCAGATTGAGAGCAAGATTTTTGCATGATGCAACAACTTTCATTACTGAAAAAGCTTAAGGTTAACTGCTCAATTTAAAACTACATGGATACGATGAAATTTCGGATTAAACAAAATAAATTTAATTTGAACTGTAGAGCATGAGACTTCAGACTGACATGCGTGTATGCAAAAGATATGTGGGTCTTTTCAGAGTTTTAATACAACGCAAAAGAGTGAAACGACTACAGGAAGTACAGTAAACAAAGGATCTTGATGCATGCTGTGACCGGAAGCCAACATTCAGTCACTCCAGTAGCAGGCGAAAATTACTCTAGTGAATTTGTTAGAAGTGGGCTCTAGTTTTAGTAACCACACATAAATAAAAATTAATTCATCAAAAAATTATAATTTGCTTTTGGAGAATGAATATGAAGTGGAAAACATTTTTTAAGGCTAGTGCCAAAAATGAGTTTTTATAAGGTTGTAAAATTAGTAAAATTTAACATATACAGCCAACAAATGTTACAAAAGCTTTGATTCACAATTTATAAGTTTCATACCGATGGTCAGGTTCTTTACCACTTAAATAGATACAAATAGATTGTAATTTTGTATTTCTTTATCAGATATTTTGCAGTATTACGAAGTGATACACGTTACTAGGGCATTTTTAATCTACATAAAAGGAATGAGACTGTTCTGAATAAGTCCAATTTATTACGTTTTTAAAGATGAGATATCAAATATAAATTATATCATAGAAGCGCTCGGTAGAGGCAGCTCAGTGTTTTATCTGCAGGGTATATGAGTATTTCTCTTCTTCCGCCCCCCCCCTCGAAAAAAAAAACAATATTTTTTGGGCTAAGACCGGAATTTAAAAAATAATTTGGCGCAGATGCAAAATATATCATTGCCCCAAAACAGTTGGTCGAGAATCGTATCGATAAAAAATGCAATATCCCTGGTCCCTCCTTTAGACTATCCATTGTGCCAGGATGGCTTAAATGATCTGCTGTTCGCCTCTATTTAGCTCTTCTCAATAACATATGCATAAAAAAATATTTTTATCAATAATTGTACTTACCGAGAGCTAAAAGACACCACAAAGTCCTGTACGAAGAACACAGCTGCACCATGATTGCGAGAAAAAAAATGAAGTAACCTAACCAAAGAATATAGTTGACTATAGTAAATTAAATGCAAAAAGCGGCAGCCAAGTAAATCAATGTAGACTTAACATCACATGTCCCGATCAAGACTACAACACAGCATCTTCAGCAACATTATATCTCGAGCATTCCACACCGCAGTAATCCTTTCGCATGTTGACTCTTCTTTAGTGGACGACATTTATACTAGGGGCGAACACATGGGCTCGTGCTCAATGCTAAAGCACCTGCGTTAGCCGTAACCGCTTCGGTTTGAAGCAAGATAGGAAAAGAGCCGACACTTGCAGTTTCAGTTCCACTTAACGGTGTCGTGAGTTCAATGATGTCCGTTAGGTGGCGTTGCAGGAAAGGGGAGATTCTGCGGTTGTGGAAAGTCAAGATGCACTCTCCCTTGAGGTTTCGTTTTCGTTGATTAGAGATTCAGTGAAAGGAAGAGGTTTTCACTGATAGAGGAAGAGTTAAAAGTTTTCATTTGAAGAACAGTTTTCGTATTTCTGAATAATTATTTTATTTTATAAATTTATTGTTAACCATAAGGATATAGAAACTGAACATTTTAATCGTATACATACGTATTTCAAATAAAATAATATTTGGAGTGCGAGTTTTTAACTTGTATGCAAACTATATTTAACTTATATTCAACCTATATTCAAAATAGAAAATGTACCCAACGTTGCCTGCGGGGTCATAGAGTAGCGAGCCCATGCAGCAGTGTATTTATTTATTCATTTTTTGTTATAAGCGGTCGTATCGATAAATTGTTTTTTGATTTTCGAGCATTCGCTGTAAATTCGGGTGAGGAATATTTAAAGAACGCTTTAACAGTATGCCCACTGAAACAACCACAACGACAACAACAAAAATCTTGCCGAAACGCATCGTCCAGGGCACATCCCGCAAGTGCCTATGTTCCATATTTCATGACTGTACAATGCTTAGGTTTCCCGCTTTATTATGTATAGAAAATATAACTGGCGTTGCTCGGAAGTTAAAGCAGAGATTAATTTAATTCTGCTTTCTGATTGGCTCTCTCAGGTAAACTCTTAATTCAGATCTTGGGTATATAAATTCCTCGGTTTCTTCTGTTTGCGCCTATATTTTTCCTTTGAATTGTGGTTTGTTGGTTATCTTGCACTGACGAAAGGAATCCAGCGTGTTCTCGAAACAGCTGTGGGCTGCATTATTATCTTATTTTTGCTTCAAGTTTTCCTAATCCGTTGCACAAAGTGTTTTTCTTCTTATTGGTTTATTAATTTAAAGCAGGGATCCATTTCTGTAATGATAGTCCTGTCGCCTACTATTGCCTGTTTCTTCAACCCAGACTGTCCGACCTACCAGAAGGTGTAAGGTATATGTCTAGAGACTGATGGGCCAGTGCAGCTCAATTTAGACCGAAACTCAGTGGGGGCGGCATCCACAGAGACCGTACCCTCCTTCCCCTACCACCAACTTCTCGGAAGGACTTACGGACCCACATATCAAACTTGTCCGTACTTCGCTTGAACTCAGGGATAGCTTAGGAAGAGTCGGGAATCGAACTCGGGTCGTCCGAGTGCAATAAGTACAATTCACGTACCTTAACCACTGGGCTGTCCCCCTCCTTTGTCGTCTATTATTATTATTATTATTATTATTATTATTATTATTATTATTATTATTATGTCGAGCTTAGGATTCGACTCAGTGGGGCATCAGTGCCAGGTTTTGGTATTTTTCAAGTATATAATATTATTACTAATATGTAAAATGCTTTCTCTAGAGGCCCTTTTTTGAGAAATAGAAGGGAAAAATACCTCACAAGCAGCCATTCCCATTACGTCAATGTAAGGTTACCATTTGAGTACTTGAGTCAGGGTTGCCAAATTTGGCGATTTATCGGCAGTTATGCGACTTTTGGCAACTTTTCAAAGGTACTAGAACTTTCTTAAAATAATAAATATGCTACCAGGTATCAGCCCCTTCTGAAAGTTTCTACGAAGAGTATATAAACGAAGTCGTCGTTCAGTGGAAGAACAGTTGACGTGATACGACTGCTGTTTTGTGAAATTAGTGGAGCATTTAATTGCTGTTTTATTGTACCTGGCAGTTACTTAGTTTTCTTGTCAGAGAGTTATCGTGTTATTTTCTGTATATTGTTCTTGTTTACGCTGTACTACTGAATAAACGTGTCTGTTATCCAAAAGTTTGGACTTGTTTGAAGTATCAGTATGTTGCGTGAACACAGGATACGATTAATTTGCTGGCAGTGACGCCTTGGCACGTTTTTGTCTCATTCATGTTCCATTTCGCTCTATAAAAAAATATAATTATCATTTTCTGGAATATTTTGGTGAATTTCTGTATTTATGAAAATATTCGAAGAAATTAAAAAAAAGTTTTCTGGCAAAACAATTTTATGTTATTTACGCTGGACGGTGACTTTGTGTACATAAATACTGATTTGACCTTGACCTATAATGCAAAATTTATTACGCCGGCATGTCAATCGAACCTGGCACCTATTGAGCCGAAGGAAAGATTCAGTCCAAGGACAGAGCATCACGAATGTTATTTTCCTTGTCGTACTTTGAACCTTTCATCTATGTTATAACTGTTGGAATCTTTTTACATGTTTACATTTCGCATACATTATAGAACGGGCGAAATTTCCGAATCGTACCAGTGTTATAAATTTAGTACCACTTGATTTTAGATAAAATATAACCCACACAATAAATGCTTTCTTAAAATTTCTGGCAGGCATTTTTAACACTTTACAACATAGTTGAAAAGTGTTTATGACTTTGTTCATTCTGTCTGTCTGTCTGTCTGTCCGTTAGCACGATAACTGTCGTAAAAATGACTTTATCAAAATGAAATTTTAGTATGTTTTTCAGACAGTTTGTGGGACCTATGGGAATATCAATGAATAATATCACCCAATTAGTTTTGGATTGAATCCGGGTTGAAAAAATGAAATACATTGAACCCTATGGGACCTAATTTTTCAAACATTTTTTAAGCGAATTTAAAATTCACAATGTGCTTCGAAAATTTTAGGAAATATTCAAATTATCCCATAAAATATATAAAAAAAATTTCAATAAAATATGTTAAGTAGTTTTTTAAATAAAAATTATTTAATATAGGGAGAAAAACAAATGCAATTAAATTCTGACTCTTACTATATCCTCCAGAAAGAAAAAAGTGATATATAATAAATATCTTTCCAAGAGTTGAATTATTTATATGTAAGAGAGGTTTCACATTTTAAAATACATATGGTAGATAACAATTTTTCAAATTTTTAAATAAAATAAATTATTATAGTATTGTGATGAATGAAACGATTAGAAAAATGTTTATGAATGAAAAGCTGCTTTTATAGAGAGGCGATTTATATTTCGATGACGTCCTTTGAATAAAGCTCCTTTGTTTTCGATGACGTTTTCAAATATAATAAATTATTGTAGTATTATGATAATTTTAAAAATATTACTGAGGAATATATCGCATTTTAGAGATGTTTAAACCAGGCAATTTATATTTCAATGTCGTCATTTGAATGAAGTTTATTTTCTTCGATGAAGTTTTCAAATATAATAAATTAATATAGTAAGGTGATAATTTTTAAAATATTACCGAGGAATATATCGCATTTCAGAGATGTTTATATAAAATTGCATTGAAGTTGGAAAGTGTTTCATAATCAATGCTTTATGCATGATTGATCTTTCTTGTTTTATTATTACAAAAATGCAATTTTTTTTGACATTTGATTGTGTTAAATTAATAGAATTCAGCTCTGTCTGGCCATTGAGTTTCTAGGACAATATTCTTAATTTCTATATTACCGACATGAACCTTAAATTTTTCTCCTTCAGGTTTCAGATCAAAGGGCAATTTCAAATCTGTGTTATTTTCAACTTCTTTTGGTTTCCTAACACAGGATAGCATCCTGTTCGTTGAACTACTCGTGAGATAAAATATTTGCCATAAATCGTAAGGTCCATGGAAAATCCGAAAGTTGCTAACTTACAGGAATAAGCTGTTCGGGCGCTATTGTAACGATTTCATGTTTCAAACATCTAGAATTCATAGAAACACATAGAAAAAACATCTGGAATTCGAATCACAGTTGTCTGACATGTTCATGCTCTATCAATTGTGTTACTGGGACAAAAACATTATTTTCTGTATAGTGGTACTGAACGCTATATAGCTCTTTAGCAAAATAAAGACCTAAATAAATAAAATTAAAATAAAATAAAATAACATTAAATGAAATACAATAAAAAAATCTGATGTGGGCAGCACATGACTTTCCTTATATACTGCAATGAATTTACTACTTTTACAGCAAAAAATAGGTTATTCTTATAGTAGATACTTATATTCTTTCCAATATATTGAATTTTCGTCAATGAGTCATCATTTCCATTGATTTAGCGTCATTTAGCATCCATTTGGAGAGATTTTCGTTAATTTGGCAACATTTAAAAAAGTCGCCAAGTTGGTGACATTCCGCCAAATTCATCGCCAAAATCTCGCCAAGCGTTATGGACGGAGAAATAAGTTATTCTTATAGCAGATAAATGACTATTGGCGTTCAAATACAAAAGTATTACTCAAAGTATTTTTTCTCATGAATGGAACGAGCTAGATCCACGAGAATGATGTCACCCAATTTATCGCGTGATATGACATATGAAAAGTGAACATGTGTCTCAACAGTTAGTATATTTTTGTAATTTATGGGTTTTTGATAAATTTATTTGAAAAATGTGCAATATCTCGAGAACGGTTCATGCTAGCGTTCTAAAGTTTATGTCAATCGTTTTCTAAGGAAAGATTACATAAGAAATGTCTATTTACGTAACTTTATTAAAGGTATAAGGTTTTGATTTTTTCATGATCAACATCTATAAACCGGTTTCAGACTTTTTATGTGCTTGTTAGCATGAATTAGATATTACCTGTTATAAGCAGCATACGCACGAACTTTAAGAAATTTGATACCATATACGTGGTGCGACTGAATTTGTTAGTTTCTTTGCATGCTTGCAGAATTATGGTACTTGGCAAGTAGTTTTGGAGATATCGGCAATTCTATGCTGACGGGTGCATGACAAGAGCAAAATCAATCCATGCATGTTGGTATCTGCAGTAGAAACACGATTCTTAATGTATTATATATATCAAATTTGTTGGTAAAATATCCCTAATATTCGATTCATAATTCATCGAATTGAGTTGAATTACACAAAATCATACGGTTGATTATTTGGAATGACATTGAATTTGCAGTTATAGTTCAATTTTCGTTTTCATTTGGCTATTGCATATATTTTCAAAAGCGACGTGGCAGAATTGTGAGAAACTGAAGTATCTCTAGAACTGCATATCCTAGCGTTATGAGGTTGGTTTTACCCTTTCCGTTGTCAAAAATTACGTAGAAAACAAGTACGTGATTGATACATTTGAGAGCATGTAGAATTTTACTTTAGACTTAGATTTTGCCAGCCATATTAATTTCTGCCAAAGGCATATTCATTTTTTCCAAATCATACCAACACTTAATGAGCACCCACAAGTGATGGTAATCCACAAGTGACTCATCTACCAAATTTTGGCAAATTTGGTTAATTAGTTTCTCATCTAGAATCAATACAAACGATTTTTGAGGTTCATTTTGCGAAGAAATTCAGGTTCTTTTTTCCTAATTGTACCAAACTATAATCAGCACTAGAATAACCCATGAGTGATTTTTCTACGAGATTTTTTTAAATTTGGTAAATTAGGTTTCCAGCTAGAGTTGAAAAATACAATTTTTGTGGGTTATTTCGCAAAACGAGATAGTCCCCCTCCCCTGAATGGCATCCAAATCTAATCAGTACCAGGGTCACCCACAAGCGATTTACCTACCCAATGTTATGTATTTATTCAATTAGTTTTTGAGTTAGAGTGGATACATACATTTCACAGATAGACACGCAAAGAGACACACACTCAGACGTCACGCTAAAATTAGTTGTTTCGTGTTCTAGGGTATGCGAAACGTGTAGACGCGTCGAAAACACGTGTTACGATTTTCGACACAATTACAATATTTTATACATTATCATGTATTGTACAGAAAGTAATAAACCGATGAGGATTGCTTTGGGAATCAAAACGATTCCATTCCTCAAGAGAATATAAAAAGAGCAGTTCCACATGCAAATGCAAAATCGAACACTAGGCTGGTTAGTTATGTTCTTGTCAAATGCTAGTTATGTTTTCGAATCCGGCTAATACTGGTATATTCTTTTCTTATGCCATTCTATAGAAAAATTATAGTTTTCTTAAAAATTTTCAAATTCAAGATTTGGACGGAAAGCACGTTTTAAGACCTATCGAAAATTTTAGTAAATATGCTCGTTTTTTGTGTGTATTCATGTATGTGTACATGTGAAGTACGTATAAGTAATTCAAGAATAAATAAATTACTTAAACTGACGGTATTTGAATATGTAAATGTTTTTTGCAAAAAATCAAAACGAAGTAAAACTTTTTTGCAATTGGCATGATTAGAATAAAAATTATTCAAAAATAAAGACTTCCAGAGTATTATATTTTTATAAAAAATAAAAAAATTTTAAACAATGATAGTATTGTAGTCAATATAGAAAACGTATGTTTTGCAATTCGCTATGCTTATAAAAATAATTAAAATTCTATGTAATAACAAATGCATTGATTTGAATGATCAGTTTGTTCCCCAAAATTAATTTCATATAATGCATGATAGTGTATAGGGAAAGTATTGGAATGTTGTTAAAAATTGGAACTCGGATTTTCGTCGAAAATCCTTCGAAAACATGACGGAAATTGGACGTCTGTTCATGTGCCTGTCTATGTGTCTATATGTGTGTTTGTATCCAGTCTAACTCAAAAACTAGTAGACGAAATTTGACAAAATTTAGTATGCGAGTCACTCATGAAATGGCCCGGTTTTGATTCGATATTACCACGATTCAGAAAAATAAAAACCTGCCATTTTTGCGAAATGGACCGCAAATCCTTAAAATGTAAAATAATAGGTCCAAATGCATCAATTAAACGCTTGTTTTGTACTTAAATTTTGACACCAAAAAGAAAAAGTCCTACAAAATAATTGTCGGTCTTATCGTTCTCGAGATATTTTAGTTCATATTTTTGCAACATCGTCTTTAAAAATACACTCAGTCGCCAAATGAAAACGAAAATTGAATTAAAACTGCAAATTCAAATATTTATCTTTTATATATTTTAAATATTTATCCGTGTTACTTTGAGTAATTCATCATCATCATTCATCGTGCCTGGTGGCACATAAGGCCTTCAGCTTGCGTCTCCATCCTGGTCGATCCTGTACCGCAGTCCTTGCTTCTGACCAGCTCGCCCATCAGATCAAATTCCTCCCTTGTTCTACCAGTCTCCTCCAAGTTAGCTTGGGTCGACCTGGAGATATTTTTTCTTAAGGCGCCCATGTAAATGCCACAGCAGCGATGTTATGTTGTGGCATTCTTAAGAAATGTTCAGTCTATTCCCATCTACTGTTTTTTATCTCCATCGCAGTTGCTTTTTGTCCAGTACTCTTGTAGAGTTCAGTGTTAGTAATACCATGTTAGAAATAAGGCCAAAATACTCCCAAAATTTTCCTCAAGCATTTGGTCTGCCAGGCATTCAACTTGTTGCATTGGTCCCTTGTTAATTTCCATGTTTCGGCTCCATATAGTAAAACGATCTTTACTAAGGAATTAAAAAGGTTGATTTTGGTTTTTAAATTAAGTTATCCATATTTTATTTAGTTTTCTAAAACAGTTCTGAGCTTCTGCAATTCTTAGTTTGATTTCTTCATCTGCTCCACCTTCCTTGTTCACCAGTACACCAAGGTAAGTACTAAAGCTACTTACATCTTCAATGGATTCATCATCGAATTTTACATTTTCAGAGGTTTTTTCATTAATTCTAATGACTTTTGTTTTACTTTTATTGATTCGTAAACCAGTAGTTTTAGCAAACTTGTTAAGGTCATTAGTTTTCTGGTGTAAATCACAAAAATCGAGGCCAAGAGAACAATGCCATCTGCAAAATCTAAATCTTCTGAAACTGATATAAATTTTCACCTAATGCTTCTCCTTCTTGTCTTTGATGGTGTTTTTCACGATCCAGTCAACTGCTATATTAAATAATAAACCTGACATCACACATCCCTGCTTTACACCTGATAGTTTGAGCAATTAAACTCAGTTAATTATGAAAGAAATAGAGATAAAATGAATTTGAATCTGTAGGGAAGTCATGTGCTGTCCACATCAAATTTGTTTTTGTCATGAATAAAGAAGCTTTTTTAAAACAACAACTTGTAAATGAAATCTCAGAGAAAGAGTACGTTTTCTTCCACGTTGATCGTGATATAAATGAATATAAAAAAACTATGCAATATGCATGAGAAAGTGAAGTGGTGACTGCCACTCCGAATACATTTGTTTAATCTGCTGAACTCAAAGATCTGTTATCCTCAGATTACAAATAAAGACTAAAGTGAAATTCTAAGCGTTAAGTGCTGCATGAAAATTTGACTGGCCTCTTTCGCTGCGCATCTCTTTTTTCCGTATGTCATTTTTTACACTTCACTTTGTACTCTTTAACCTTGTTTCTTTTCATGCGCGCTATTCTTTGAATACAGAACTAAAATCACCTTTAACCCTTTCATTATCTTGCGTCTATACTTAAAGTTATCTTTACTTTCCACTATTCAAGTTGCGATCAGTATTTAAGTCGCCAAAATACACTTTTAGTCGCCAAAATAGACTTTAAGTCACCAGGATGATGAGACTTTAGATGAAACTCGAAATCTGCATATAGTAATTGAAATAAGTTTGTACGTCTAGTAAGATTAACCAGGTTTTTAAAAACGTTTTTAATTTTCCCACATTGTACAGGGTTCACAGTAAAGTCCTTAGCACACTAGTAATTTCCTTAAGGAAAGTCAATATGTGTACACTTTAGGTCTTCTATAATAAAATGACTGACCCTGATTGAACAAAAGTGATTCTAGTGCCTCTGGAAGGGAATTTAGAAAATTAGAATAAAGACAACAAAGCGAGGTAGACAAAAGAGCCGATTGCAATGATTTAGAGCATTGTTTAATTAGTAATCGTGAAGAGTCAGGGAAGACAAAGGAGACAGCGCCTATCTAAATAATTTAAGATCAAGTAATTTTTATTTTAATTATATATATTATCCGAAATAAACGAAATATTTTGTGTAAATAAACAAAGTATATTTCCTCTGTTTAGCGCGGAGCTCAATGTTGGCGCCTTTCTTGTTTCCTCAAAGTGCCAGTCGTAATTTTCAGCTGAGACGAATCTCAACCTACCCACGTAAGAAAATACTTCATTGGAAATGGAACCGAAAGCTTTCAAATATGGGAAATTGGTGCTTCGAGTTATGAAAAATTGTTGCTTCGAGTTATGGCAAATTGCTGGTTTGAATTATGGAAAATTGTTGCTTCGAGTTATGGAAAATTGCTGGTTTGAGTTATGAAAAAATTTTTCTTCGAGTTATGGAAAATTATTGCTTTGAGTTATAGAAAATTATTGCTTTGAGTTATGGAAAATTGTTGTTTCGAGTTATGGAAAATGTTGCTTCGAGTTACGAATATTGTTGCTTAGAGTTATGCAGCAATTTGGCGTACGGAATTAAAAATGTATGAAACAGAAATTTTAATCAAAACATTAAATCTTTTAGTTTATAGCAAAGTACTATACTTAGATATTCTGAAATTTCACTGCAGTAGATGAAGAAAGGAAGCATTGATTGATAAGGGGATCGACGATTGAAAGATTGACAAAGATTGAAAAATCGGCGATTTGCAGGTTTTGGTCATCCTTGCATTTGACTCAAATACTACTTCTAAGATACCTGTGCGTATATTTGATAACTTATGAATGCCTACATATATATGTTTATTTGTCTGCATCTATGTACATGATATTTCTCGAGTGAATTTGAAGATTCGGATGAAATTTGCTTTAATTACTATAATTTGTGAAGAATTGGAACCTTATATAATTTTTGAACTAATAAATAAGTGCAATTTCTGAAAAAGATATTTCATATGCAGACAGGAAGAAAAAGTAATGGTAGTTAATTATGATAAACAAATGCTTTTCTATCAGAAATTTTTATTGAAAAGTAAGGATTACAGTTTTTAACACATTGTTATGGATCATTCCTGAGGTATTGCATTTGTTTTTAAACCTATACCAAATATATGGTTCTCTTGATTGAAATTTCCTGCTTAAGCGATTGATGACAATGTTGCCATTCAAGAAAATAGATAAGAAATAAATTCAGGAAAAAAAAATGTGGTTAAATTTGTTACAAATTAAACAGTGATAATTTAAAGATTACTTTAAAAATTACTTTTATAATGCTAACTTTTATTTTTCTCTACTTTCAATAAACAGAATAACATCGTTTTCTTCACAACTCTATAAATTGAAACCGTCTTCATAAATCGTGGATCTTTGGAAGATTCTAATTTCAGATATATCTAAATCTCAGTCATCCACTTCATATAATCTGCATAGATTACTTGCTCGGGCGTCATTATAAAGAACACTAGTCACGGAAAATCGAACAGCACCGATCTCCAGCTGCCCAGGCCACACCTCTCCCCATCCATTCAACTTTCAAGTCAATTATATCATGTATTTCTGTATTTGTAGTGAACATTACAAAACACTTCATGCGTTTCGCAGAGAGAAAAAAATCAGACATTGTCACTTAAAGTAAATACCTCCTCCTTTAGATATATTTTGATAATTAACCTAAAAGCGCTTTTGGGCGATTTTTAGTACTTTTGTGAATGATCCCCTAAGTGTTTTCTTCTTTTAATCGACGTCACGAACGGCTAGCCAATTATAGGGAATAGCGGCATTTTGGATCGCAAGCACGTTTCGTGAGCTAACGGGTTTCGCTTCACTCGCCAGGTGGGTTTCGTTTTTATTCGAAACTCAAGCTCGCTTTCTAGCCACAATTCTCAAATAAAAGAAAATCTCGTCTTTGAAGAAAGTAAAACATTTTTGCTGTTTTCTTCGCACTGGATTCCCGTCATCGCTGTTGCAAGCCGTGTCCGGTTTTGCTTTCATGCGTTCATATCGACAACGACAAAAATAATGGACCAGAATAGCGCGTTTCATCTTTAAATGAGTTTGAAGCAGTTCGAAGGAACATTTTTTTGTTTGTCCATCTTCTATGGTTATCTTTCGTATAGATTAATATACTGGAGCGCTGACAATAGTGTCTCACGTGTTTGTGTATTTTCAAATCTTCCCGAAGCGCCCACTGTAATCTGGAATACAGAATTTTTGCACACATTATAGTATGAACCATGGAACAGAACATAAGGGAGTCAGGTAATTGATTTCGCTCCCGGGGAACGAAAAAATGGGTATTATTCGAAAATATTTTTTAGACATTCCAGAAGCCCCATGGTAACTTAGAAGGTTGAATGCACACTTATAGTATACCCCAATGAAAAAAAAGTCTAACAGAGACAGATTGTCGATTTTTTCCTCCGGGCGGACAAATTGGGAGGAAGAGGAGGAATGCAAAGTCTTTCAAAACCCTCCTGAATGCCCAGGATGACACAGAATGCTGAAACTCGACTACGGAGCAGAACTTAATTGGGCCAATTTTTGATTGAGGCTACTATATTCAATTCTAAGCACCATAGATTGTTAAACAAAATAAAATTTATAAGAGATATCGCAATCCTATGGATTTTCGTACATAAATAGTATAATGTATAAGGAAAGAATTCTGACACGCATGTCGGCCAGTCTACCTCAGTATTCGTGATAAACTCCATTTTACACGATGTCTGTGTTGCAAATCATGATGGCAAAAAATAATCAATCGCCGCTCCGCCCGACAGCGCCCTCTAACACAAAAGAAGGTGATGTCTACGGACATACATTCATAAATACATGCATCACAAAAAAGGTTTGTTCTACTGTTCAGTATCCCTCATTAAAATTCATACAGAATGCTTCGAATCACACTGTATGCACATAAAATCGGATAGATGTATTCGTTCTTAAATAATCGTTTACATTCACACACACACATACAGTTTTTCAAAAGTAGTTGAAATAGATTCAGGATATCTTAAAACATGCTTTTCCGACAAAAACCTTGATTTCCCAGAATTTCAAATAAAAAACATATAAATTAGATCTATTAAAATTTTGATAGCTAATTTCAGTACAGGTTCTATCTTCTATTGCAAAAATTCATAGAAATATCTTAAAAATGTGTTTTATCAGTAATAATATATATCGGTTTCACTTAAAGTTTGGAAGTTAAAAATAATGGTATTAATAACACAACATTTAGCACGTTGTCGCGCCAGTTAGGGATTGCCGATTCGATGCAAAATTTATTTTCCATGATACCCACGTAGTTTAACTCTGCGGTTAAATTACAGGATATGACGCATGTTTGAATAACGACAAAATTGTAATTTTCCCAGGACCTTACAATGTATGGAAGGAGTTTCAATTCATATGCAGTTACGTTAAAAAAGATGCTGTACAATATATAAAAATAGAGAAGTGGGGAGCCATGCAGATTAGAAGTTAAACTTCTATTCAAAATCTATGAAAAGAGTAAATAAAATATTTATAGAAGGAAAGGTACTCGTCTAGATCAATAGATGGAACATCAATTGGACAGTTGGATATTGATGATACGATTTCATGTTGATGTTCGTCACGGGGATATGTAAATTCAATTGAAAAGATAAACATCTTTTCAGTACACTGCAGTTGTATTTACAGTGCTGTAAAAATGAAACTTTACATCAAAACTAGCAGATGCGGTTTAAATTAAGTCCAGTTTCTAAACGAATTCATATTGCTTTAAAAATTCAATTAAAATGTTGAATTTAATTCCACTATAAAAAGGAAGAAGTCTAAGAATATCTATCTGTTCCTAAAATATAAAATTATCCGCGCAGGTAAATTGAAAGAGTAAAACATCGTGGCCCTGTTTGTGAACCAATGTACAAAAATGCGAAGACATACTTCAAAATAAAGTCGCTTAAATAGTAGTAAAAGTAATGCTAGTACCTATCTCATCCAGTTTCAACAATCATTTAAACGCATTCGAAAATATACGAATTTAAGAAACATTTTCCCGAAATATTAACATGATCTTATATTATATAACCGTAATTGATATAACAATATCAAACATATAAAACCGTTTCTTTATTAAATTTATTTTTATCCCAATTTCTTTATTATTGAAATAAGATACATTGACTGTAAATCGTCTGCTGTATAAACACATTTAATTCAATTTAGCTGTTAAGCAACAAGATATCCTTTTATCCATATAAAGTTTTAGAAAAAAATTTGCTGTGGGCACTACAAGACTTTCCCTACAGACTAATTTTTTTTTCTCCATTCTTTCATAATTCATTAAATTGAGTTTAATTGTACGAAATTACACGGATAATTAATTGTAATTACACGGCATTTACAGTTTTAATTCAATTTTCATTTTTATTTGGCGATTGTAAGTATTTTCAAAGATGATGTTGCAAAAATGCGAAACAACTAAAATATCTCAAGAATTGTTAATCTTAGAGGTATGGGGATTGATATGTGATTCCTCACACGTCAGGTATTGACGCTATATAGACCGATCTCGTAAAGTGGAGTAAATAAAGAAATACATAATACCAGTAATTAAAATGAAGAGGCTTAATTTTAAACAATAACAAAGAATTTATTTCATTAAGATAAAACCTTATTTAATAACTATTAACATCTGGTAAATTTCATATACCAACATCCTTAGTGTAGTACATTAAGACAATCAAATCTCCTCATTCTATGATCATAATATGAGCATTACAATTATTAACCTATTAATGTGCATTAACTCACTATTCTTACTAGCCTACGTCTTAATGGCCCAGGTTAACCTTATTTAGGAGGGTCAGAGAGATAATAATAATCAAAGTGTAAAAATATGTGTAGAATTGTCCTACCTCGATCATCACTGCCGATGTCGGACTTTATGACGGCGCGCTCCGGCTCTGTCCCGCGGGCTCGCTCTCTCCGAGATCAGTCGCTCTTGCGACCCCTTCTTTTCACTCACCAAAATTCAAGTCCTGGATTTCAAAAACTTAAAGTCCAAAGTTGCTCTCTGTCTCTACCCCCTTTACAAGGCGCCCCTGTCCATAATTGGCTAAGTAAATTAAGGGCTACGCCCTTCAGGCTATATTATTGGTCAAGGCCCCCCTGAAATATGAGATATGCAGTCTCCAGTTTTAAAATCGTTGAAAGTTCTCACGAGAATTTTCCCAAGGTTCAAGTGATATTAATTGACTCTGGGGTCAAGAAGTTCAACCCCTTCCGTTTGTTGTAACACCTAACGCTGACATGAACTTGAGAAGCACCCTCTCTTTTCGAAATGAATGTCCGGTGCAGCTGCGTTCGAGGGAATGTTACAAAAATTGCCTCACTTCATGAGGGACCGTCTTCTTAGGTCCACTTCCTTTTTCAAAAGAGCAATGTTATATTGGGAATTGAAAATTACAATATAACAATTACCCTTCTTCCCCCCCCCAAAATTTTGGTGGGAAAAAAGCCAATTACAAAAGTGCCAGCTCATAGTTGCTGCATGCTTGTCCACTGTGTAGTCCAACAACTCGTCTTGCTCTCATCTGTATCTACTGTAAAAATGTACTATATACACATATACACAAATCATATTATCATATATATACTCTTATATGCCATCAAAAGAACACGAAAATACTATACAAAATACAATTCTCAATGTGTCTGAAAATGACGATATCTGTGTCGTTCAGTTGTACTTATTATCGATTAAAAGTCTATTCATGTAAGCACAAGTTCGTCCACTGGTGATATGTCTTTTTTTTTTTTTTTTTAAACAATATAGTTCCACACAAGTTCAAGGTGTATATCTGTAAAATTGTTCACTTATGATAACCAAAGTCACTTTGACCGTCACTTGGATAATTGTTGGGATCAGGGACTTACGCATATGGTCCCTAATAATATCACTATGTCCCCTTGTAGTTATGGTGGAAAGTGTAAAATATCTTTCCTTTGGAAAAAAAAAACACTGATATCACTGCACACTTGGAAACCGCTGAAATGTAAATCGCTCCACTGCTGGAACTCGTTGCAGAACTGGATCGCTGTCTAACTGGAATTCGCTGAACTGTAAGGCGCTGAACTGCTGGAACTCGCTGAAGGATTGGACCGCTGTCTAACTGGAATTCGCTGAACTGTAAGGCGCTGAACTGCTGGAGTCGCTGACCAAATGATAATCTTTGTGCACCCGGAATCGTTGAGCACTCGGAATCGCTGATCAACAGGAATTGCTGACCATTTGAGAATCGTTAGGCAACCGGATCTGTACGCTGTCTCATGTTTTGTTTAGGACAATCAATACATATACATTACACTCAAGCTTATTAAAATACTCTCTTCTCTTAAAACTCCCTTAAGTATCATTTTTTTATAAATTCAATTTCTATAATTTGAATTTGTCACCCGGCACACGAAACATTACAAAAAAAAAAACTCTCTTTTTTTTTTTTTTCAAACTCCTTTAAATTTGTTAACACTCTCAAAAATTGCCCCCTTTGAAATTTCTACACTTTATCTACTTTACATCCTTCCATATAATATATACATTTTTTTTTTTTCTTAAATTTGATACTCTCTTCAAACTTACATTTTTCAAATTCCTTCTTTTTATTTATTTTACATCTCTGCCTTATGTATATATATATATATATATATTTTTTTTTTTACATTATATACACTTCTTATCTAACATCCAATCCATCATGTGTTCTGAACCGGACATGCCATAAATATAACTCATGTACATATTTATAATAAAATACTTAAACAATTACACTATCCTCTCAAATCCTATCAAAATAAGACTTATATAACTCCAAAAATTTCCGCAATATACTTTAAAATTTTCCTACAATCTCTGAGATGACAGAAAAACCCATATAAATATTTAATTACCATCCTACTTAAATTCTTATAACTCCCCTGCGATTCTATATTACACTATCCATAATTATACATTTTCTTTCACATATCCCCTGATTTAATCCAAATCTTATACTTGGATACGGAATTTCCCGAATTCCTTACATTATTCACTTTCCCACTTAATGAAAACATACTTAAAAATTTTTTTTTCGTAAATCTTATCACTCACTGAAAATCTCTCAATGCATACATAATTACAAATTTTCTCTCAAATATCCTCTAACTCAATTCATATTCCATACTTGAATACCAAAATGTACGTTTTCTTTTCTTATATCCGCTGTAATTGAATGCAAAGTCTCCTGAATGAATTCACTTCTCCTCTTTCCTTTTTCAACTGCCAAACTTTTGTGTATTTTATTCTAGCATCTAAATTCCCTGTTCAAACAGAAAAATCTAGCCCCCAGAGAAAATCTCGTAGTGGTATACAAGGTCAACATGTCCTTGTGCCATTGTGTCATTTTCCCGGGACAAGCTCCCCTTTCTGGCCTGCAGCTAATACGGGCATTTCTCCGTGTGAGTTCCCATGGCCAATTAGCTGTACAAATTTTTGAAGATGTCGTTTTGGCAAAATGGTACAAATTTTCTCGTCTACGTTTCCGCCATGTTGTGTTCAGTGGCTTATGAATTGTGTGATGTGGAAGTGCTCTACCGAGGCCCCCCAAATGGATTAAAACTCTGGAATTACACACTTTCCAAAGGATAAATTAAAATGCGGTTAGTGTTAATTTGTTCTTCCATTGTATTTTACTTATTATATCATGTTTATTCCCGTTAAGAGTACCTATATCCAAGACTTCCCTCGACTTCAACTGTACGACGCTCCGCCCGACGTCCCTTTACAACGTTCGCTTCTCTCAAAACAATCCATGTGAGCTCCTATCAAAATATATGTAAAAAAACGCTTTTTTTTTTCAAATGCTTTTTATTTAATCTACAATTCGCGTATGTTTATTAAAATTATCTATTCATTTTAAATTATAATTTGCGTATAATTTTCATTACCATTATCTTTTTTCTTTGAACTGCCATTATGATTTTTAATTAAAATTCTCTATCCATTTTAAACTCTAATTTTAATTTTTAATTACCCATTGTTTAGTTATTTGAATTACAATTTTTATTTTAATTATGAATTATTTATTTATTTAAACTAGAAAAAAAATTTGTTTTTCTTTTTTTTTTTTTATATTTACCAATTATCTAATTATTTTAAACTATAATTCTATAACTCCTATTTCCTCACGCGTATTCATCCAACAATGGTTGATCAGTCCGCTAATTACATGAAGAGCGCGTGGAGAAAGTTTACCTTTGTTTTAAAATTTCACTGTTCTTTGAAAAGAGTTTTTTTTTTAGAAATTCAAAATATCCCTTTATTTAATATTCCTAATTATCTTATCCATCGAAATTTTTATTGCCTGGAAATCAAAGTTCTCTTAAAAAAAACCTTCTTTTTTTATAGAGTTATAACGACTTTTTATAGAATTCTAACGATGTCCCCCTTTTGCTTTTTTTTTTTTTTTTTCATGAAATGTGACGTATCTTCTCTGTTATTTATGCTCTTTCCAAAATTTGAATTTAATATATCCACATCTTTAACCTAGCATCTCTAAAATTTGTTTTGTCCTACAACGATACTTGTTATTTATTTTGTAACAATTATTTATTTTATTTTTTTTTTTAAATCACAATTTTTATTCCTAATCCCCAATTATTTATAGTTCCATATTTATTTAAACTTTCCTGTTCATTTATAATTCAATGTTTATTTAAAATTTCCTTTATTTACAATCCAATATTTATTTAAAATTTGTGTTCCATATTTCGCGTTGCATTTTGTGAATGGCGATTTTTCTTTGTTACTAATATTTTCAAAATTTTGAATTACGGTTTGTCCGCGTTCTTACCTATGTTTAAACTTCTTTCGTGTTTTAATTGAATCAATTTAAATTTAAATTCTTTAAAGATCTCAAATCATATCTGTGTTTCGGCCTAACCGGTGTTGGAAGAAGTACTGTGCGTGAACAATTTGTACTGCTTATATCGTCCCCTTGTAAATTTTGTGCTGATTCATCCTTCCTTTGCGTGCTTCCCCGATCCATTTGTATACAACCCCCATCTATTTGTGTTGGTCCCTCTTGCGCATCTCGTTCTATTTCCCCCTTGTTTCCCTCTGAAAATCGACCTTGAGTGGAACCCATCTCCACTCTTTGACCGTGAGTCGCCACTAAGAAATTCTGCCTCCCTGAAATTGTCGCCACCGAAGTGTTTTGCGTGATTGGCAATCTGCTCTCAACCAGTTCCATCCCGTTGTACGTGTCGCTAGCTGTTTAAGAGAAGGGAGAAAAAAACCTTTTCGCTCGCAAATGTGTGTTTGTTGACATTTTGTACTGTTCGAGGAGGGGGGAGGGGGATCGTTCGCTGGTGTTGTGTTGTGCTGACATTTAGTGAATGTCGTGTATTTTGCTACCTATCTGTCGCAAATACGTTAAATAATAAAAGCGGGAAGAGAATGTTGCTTTCCATTAACAATTTTGACTTCATATCCATTTTTCATTTTTATAATTTATCCATTGCCAGATCAATTTCCAAAGAATTCATTTTTTTGACAAATTATTATTTTTTACCTCTTTCTCATCTTGAAATTTTCCAAATAGCGATTGTCATACAATATTAAGTTCCTAAAAATTTTTGGTTTCATGAAAAAATGTGAACCGAGTTTTCTTTCATTCCGCTTTTGGATCTCCTCACTTACACTATTGTTACAAACTTGTATTTTCTGTGGAACCTCTATTTCTTGCCTAGCATACCTTTTGTTATGATTCTCATTTATTTCTGAAGGTTTTTGGACGCAATTCACTTCACTATCGTTTTGGCTTTTCTCTCTACTTGTACTAGAATTTTTATTTTGAATATTTTTAGTGGTCTCCTTTGAATTTTGTAAATTTTGAGAGTTAGTATTTCCATTATCGTTGTCCATAATATCCATCATTTCACTTTCATTTGAATTTTGTGTATCTTGTATCATGTGATTCTCATTCGTAATTCGAATGTCCTGAAGCTTGCATTTTGTATTTTGAATATTTTCAAAATGAACCCTTTCTGTAATCAAAACCTCCGTTATTTTGTTTTCATTTGGATTTTTGCTATCTTCCTTGCCATAGCTTGTACCAGTGTTTCGTGAATTTTCGGGATCAGCATTTTTGCTAATCAAAGAATCCATTACTTTGTTTTCATTTGAAATTTTGATGTCTTCATTGCCATAGTTTGTACTTGTGTTTTGTGGATTTTCGGGATCAGCATTTTTGCTAATCAAAGAATCCATTACTTTGTTTTCATTTGGAATTTTGATGTCTTCATTGCCATAGTTTGTACTTGTGTTTTGAAATTTATTTTCCACCTTGTGTAATTCCGTGTTTAATTCATCTCCAATTGACGCGATATGTTCAACTTTGTCCTTCCTGTCCTTAATGTCCTCTCTCTCTCCATTATTTTGGGTTCTGTAATTACCAATATTTCCACTATCAATTTGAGTTTTATATTTTTCAACGTTACGTCCCTCGTTCTCAATATTTATTTGTGTAACATTCCTTTTTCTAATTCCTTCTCTATTCCTTTGCGTACCCCTTTCTAGGTCTCTGTTTTGTGTAGGAGGTTCTGCATAGTAATTTCTGCTCTGGTGATATTTTCTCGGAAAGGCGTGGTTTGAAATGTAATTGTATGTGTCCGGCTGGGAGGCGTAAGTTCTGCGATCAACATACGGTTGGTTTTGAAATGAGTGGGGAGGAGATTGTATTCGTTTATTCAAAAATGTTCTGGAATTGTTTATGTTTCGATTCCGTCCCCCATTATTTGTTGCGTACGCCCGGCATTCTCTCATACAATGACCCTCTTTATTGCAATAATGACATGTAACAATTTTTCTTGTTTGTATTGTGGGAATATGTACCTTTCTTTGTATTTTAAATGTGTTTATCTTTTGGGTAATAGAATTTAAAAGATGTGTTCTAATTTCTTGTTGTTCTCTGCGGAACGTCTCAATTTCCCGTCTAAAATTATCATTATTTACCTTTGCAGTTATCGGAGCTAAATTTGCTTGTTCTAAGTATGTGGCCATTTTTTACAGCTTAATCAAAATTATTCCCTGTTGTTACACTTTAAAATCCTCCCCCAAAATATTTAAATACAATATCACATAAATTCAAAAACATAATTCTAATCATTTCACTATCTACGCATGCAAATACTTCACTCCTCATAATTAACTCCTCAAATATTACACAAATATTTATATAATTCAAAAATTTCTTAAAAGCTTCAAGTTCCCTAATAATTATATTTTCAAATACAATATGGCATGTCTCATTGAGAACACATAATGATTCGTCACTTTGTTTGCTTCTCATACTGTGAAATAAATTTTCTTAAATTTACTTATATTTATTTTAATTTTAAAATTATTTCTTTAATTTAATCCTTATTTTACACAAAAAAAATTTTATTCAATATTTTCATTTTTCATTAATTCCAAATATTTTTATTCTCTTCATTAAAATTTAAATTCTGGCATATAACAGGTCTAAAACAGCAAAGTCGCCAGAAGGGTGAAATAATTTTGAATCCAGGTTTGATTGGTCATGATCACCAATATGATAAGGGTTGTTGTTGTTGAAACCCAGACCGTCCGACCTACCAGAAAGGTGTAAGGTAACTGTTTGGACGGTCGGGAAGTGCCACCCAATTTAGACCGGCACCCAGTGGGGGAGGCATCCACAGGGACCGTACCCTCCTTCCCCTACCACCAACCTCTCGGAAGGACTTTCGGACCCACATGTTTAACGTGATCGTACTCCGCATGAACACGGCGGCAGTTTTGGCAGTGGCTGGAATCGAACCCGGGCCTACCGAGTGCAATTACCGCGCGCTAACCACTGCGATACCGCGCCCTTACCAAGCGCTTACTCCAGCGCGCTAACCAATGGGCTACCGCGCCCCTATATATGATAAGGGTGCAATAATTTTGAGTCCAGGTTCGAAACTGGTTTAAACGGCACCAAAATGATATGTGTGCAATAATTTTGAGTCCAGGTTCGACTGGTCACGGGCGCCAAAATGTTATGTGAGTCGTCACACGTCATGTATTGACGCTACGTGGACCGTTTTCGTAAAGTGGAGTAAATAAAGAAATACATAATACCAGTAATTAAAATGAAGAGGCTTAATTTTAAACAATAACAAAGAATTTATTTCATTAAGATAAAACCTTATTTAATAACTATTAACATCTGGTAAATTTCATATACCAACATCCTTAGTGTAGTACATTAAGACAATCAAATCTCCTCATTCTATGATCATAATATGAGCATTACAATTATTAACCTATTAATGTGCATTAACTCACTATTCTTACTAGCCTACGTCTTAATGGCCCAGGTTAACCTTATTTAGGAGGGTCAGAGAGATAATAATAATCAAAGTGTAAAAATATGTGTAGAATTGTCCTACCTCGATCATCACTGCCGATGTCGGACTTTATGACGGCGCGCTCCGGCTCTGTCCCGCGGGCTCGCTCTCTCCGAGATCAGTCGCTCTTGCGACCCCTTCTTTTCACTCACCAAAATTCAAGTCCTGGATTTCAAAAACTTAAAGTCCAAAGTTGCTCTCTGTCTCTACCCCCTTTACAAGGCGCCCCTGTCCATAATTGGCTAAGTAAATTAAGGGCTACGCCCTTCAGGCTATATTATTGGTCAAGGCCCCCCTGAAATATGAGATATGCAGTCTCCAGTTTTAAAATCGTTGAAAGTTCTCACGAGAATTTTCCCAAGGTTCAAGTGATATTAATTGACTCTGGGGTCAAGAAGTTCAACCCCTTCCGTTTGTTGTAACACCTAACGCTGACATGAACTTGAGAAGCACCCTCTCTTTTCGAAATGAATGTCCGGTGCAGCTGCGTTCGAGGGAATGTTACAAAAATTGCCTCACTTCATGAGGGACCGTCTTCTTAGGTCCACTTCCTTTTTCAAAAGAGCAATGTTATATTGGGAATTGAAAATTACAATATAACAGGGATGGCCATATTCTTTTCGTTGTCAAAAATTACGTGTAAGACAAGCATTTGATTGATACATTTGAGCATGTCGAAAACCCAGACCACTTGACTCACCCTGAGGCATGAGCAGCAGTTTGAGTGGTTGGTCACTTGAGCATGTGTAATATTTTATTTCAGATTTTGACGATTTTTGAGAGCCATTTTGCAAAAAAGAACGATTCCTTTTTCGGAATTGAACCAAAGTTTAATCAGAACTAGGGTAACCCCAAGTGACTTACCCACCAAAATTTGTGCAATTTCGTCGAATAATTTTTGAGCTATAATGGTTACATACATTGCACATACAGAGACACACACACCTAGACGCAGATTGCAGATGTGCACACAGAAGTGACGTTAAAAATAGTATTTTCGTGTTCTAGAGGTATAGAAACGTGTAGAGCCATCGAAAACTTTAGTTCCGATTTTCAACACGATTCCAATACTTTCCCTATACATTATCATGTATTATAGGGAACGTAAAATATACGACTTCTTAATGTTATTTCTATGAGAGTGGTTTTTTTATTAATACCTTCACAATTCCTGAGCGTATAAACTGCAAACTAGGGCGGTGTTGTCAGCAGTGACGTAGAAAATAATCATGCGGAAATTGAAAAAGAGTCTATCAAAACTGTGGATTTTTCTAAGGCGCAAATAAATAAACAAACATCAGTGGCGGTGAATGCATAGGCACTGCGGAACTGCGGGAGCGACAGTGCTTTCTCTTCCTCGCAGTCTGACGTGCAGTTTCCTACTTGCGCATGCGCACAACAGTCAAACACCACGCCGCTAGAACTGTGAAGCGTGGTGTTTGACTGTTGTGCACATGCGTACATAGGAAGCTGCGAGAGGACTGCGGCACTGCGAGAGCACTGTCGCTCCCGCAGTGCCGCAGTCTCTATGTACGCACCGATAGTAATGTATCTCATATATACAGCGTTCCCTCATAAGGCAATAATCATCCATTTAATTGTCTGTTTTTAAGTGTTCTAAAGCTACGAATGCAAGGTCTATTAATAGGACTACGGGCTATTGATTGATAAAGTTTGTAACGCCTTTAGCGGCGAATTGAAGAAGATAGAATACCTATTTCGAAAACAAAGAAAATAAGCTAACATTTTTAATAATTATAAAGTTGCAGAACATTCTCTATTTAGTATGGAAATACTTGCAGGTTGCATATAACACTTGGACTTGGAAACACACTTGGTTACCAAGAGTGACATCCCTTTTGTTTCAATAGACACAGATCACAACTGTGGGCAGCTTAACAGGATGATGAAGGTTCAGTTACGCTTAATTGGGATTTCCAATAATGCAAGCGTTAGGCAGTGATTCTTCATGGCTTCTTCAGAGATGCTATGCCTCTCAGCCGCGAGGTTATAGGTTAGTTTGGTCTTCAGCATAACAATAAAGATGGACACCATGATGTATTATAACTAGCTGTTATTAGGTGGCAACATAAAGCTGTAGACTAAATTAATGTTGCAAAATGGCTAAAAATCTCTGCGGTAGTCTGATGGTTTTGAGCGGATTGAACAAGAGCATTGACCAAAAGAATGCAATCAGTAACTTCGAGTTCACACTGACTCCAAGAACTCTTTTTGCACCAGATGGATCAATGTTGCCTTGGATTGACAAATCAAAACTAATAAACACCCTGTAGAATGTGGAAAACTCAAATTAAAAACAATCGACAGATTGAAACTACAGTAGAAAATGTGCAATGACCATTACCATTAACACATCTGGAAACAGCAGGTCTTAATGAACTGGTTTCTGTCCAGTAAATGGCGACAAAAAGGTATACTAACAACAGTAAGAGATGTAGTACACAGTTTCATTGACAGGCTGGCGAGTTTGACAGCAGGATTCAGTCACGTTATTGTGGTTTTTGATAAATACCAACCTGATTCATTTACACAGCAAACTAGAGAGAAACGCAGAAAGCGAAAAGTTCCTATATAATATCACATTACAGATGATATGAAGATTAAAAGAATCCCTTTTACAATGTTTCTATCACATGATGAAACATTAGCAGATCGGACAGACTACCTTTCTAAAGCAACCTTCAAGTACAAGAAAATCTCACCAGACATATTCATTACATCAGCATCAAATTACACTAGAAGCAACAAAACCGTACACTATAAAGATAATAATCACGAAGAAGCTTACTCTATCATAATATTTCTGGCAGCGTAGGCATTGCAACATAATTTTGGCGCATAAATGGTATTTATCACTTGTGATACAGATATGTTCGTTCTTCTCCAGGCACGCTATGAGAAGCTTTGCAAAAGGCCATTTCCTTCGATGATATCAGGAATTGTGAATACAAGACTAATATGGAGAGCTTTATGCACAGAAGAAGAGCAAGCTCTACCTACACTCTACGCATTCATTGGGGCGAACAATATCGGAAAATTCTCAAGAACGGGTAAAACAAAAGGGTTTCAACAGTCCGAAAAAGCTGATTCTGAATTACCCAAAGTAATAATTAAGATACTTCCGGAAGAAGATCTAACGTAGAAGGTGAAAGGCGAATTAGAAAAATTCGTTTTCTTAATGTATTGTCCAAAGAGTTTCTACAATTTCAGTATACCGGGTCTAAGATGACACCTGTTCTGCGAGGAACTCGCCGAAATCAAAAAGTTACCACCTTCACTTCTTCTTTCTTCGACCCAGACCATCCGACCAGTGGGGGCAATATCCACAAGGACCGTGCCCTCCTTCCCCTATCATCAACCTTTCGGAAGGACTTGCAGATCTACATGTTTAACGTGATCGTACTCCGCGTGAACACGGCGACAGTTTCGGCAGATGAGAAGATCGAACTCGGGCAGTCCCGAGTGCAATTACCTCGCACTAACCACTGGGCTGTAGCTTCTCACCTTCACTTGGAACACTTGAAAAACACATCAAGCATGCTCGATTACATAGCTGTGTATAATACCACGTTACAGTCATGTAGCAGCAGCCTTTTGACTCACTGTATTTTAGTTACTATAAGGGTACAGATGGACAGATGTTGTCAGTCACTACAACAGTTCCACCCGCACTACAAGCCATCATCGAGTTGGTCAGATACCGCTGTAAAACAAACAAATATGTTGGTGGAGAAGGAACAACTTACCTTGCAGAGAATTTTACTTATGTGACACGGAATGCAAAATCGATGATGGATGTAACACTGAAATTTTTGAGAGTGATGAAGAAGAAGACGGGAGTGTATTTTAACAAGATGTTGTGTTCTCTATGTTATAGAAATTTTCATTTTTAATATCAGTAATTTTTTAAAGAATGTATTACTTTTTGATATTCAATTATTTATGTTTACATTTTTGTTAGAATTACATTTGTCTTTTAAATTTTTGTTTTGTCTTTTGGTGCACTTTATCATTAACTTGACATTCTGTTTAGATTCCTTAAAATAGACAATATACCCTGACCAATTAAAATGAACTTTCTATGCCATTTTAAAACTGAGATAGATATCAGGAGTTTCTTACTTTGGGACGATCTTTTTGGAATTCCAAAATGGCGGCCAAAGGAGCTTCTGCGGAAATAAAAGCATTCATTTCTACATTCCAGATATTACCAGCTTCCCAAAATATGTGCCACTTTTTAAATCTCCATAAATTTTAAACGAAAATTCTTTAATTGACATAATGAACCGGATTAAAAGAGGAAATCCTTGAAACTCACAAAATTCCAAATGTTTGAAATTGTCACTGATTTTAAATGATTGCAATTCCTTCACTCTAAAAAATAAATGTGTAAAACTGGAAATTTACACACGTATGTCGGTAAATGTGTCAATTTACAGACGTGTATCTCACAATATACGCGTTGGTGTGTGTATTTAAGGAAGTGTGTATTTAAGGAAGTGTGTACTACTTTCTAAAAATGCATTATAATGTGTAAATCTAATAGATCATGGGATTTTACACAGCTTGGCTGGTTTTTCAGTTTACACACATTTTAATGTATACTAACGAACATCTGTGGCCAGCCCTTTCGCTTTACAATTTTATTGATGGGTTGACGAAATTCTCCACATGAGCTGTCACAAATTTCATAATATAAAAACTAATTTGTTTTGAAAAAATCTATCTGAACGATGGTGAGACAGCCCAGTGGTTAACGCGCGGGAATTGCACTCGAACGATCCGAATTTGATTCCCGACTCTGCCCAAACTGTCCTTGTGTTCACGCGAGGTATGAGCACGTTAAATATGCAGGCCCGTAAGTCCTTCCGAGAGGTTGCTGGTAGGGGGAGGAGTGTATGGTCCCTGTGGATGCAGCCCTTACTGGGTTCCGGTCTAAATAGCGGAACACTACTCGACCGTCCAAATAGATACCTTACACCTAGGTCGGCCGGTCTAATTCGAAGGAGAAGTTGAACTTTAATCAGTTCCCTATTTTTACATTAGTTAAGCGATTTTATTTTATTAATAAGATGTTTTAAAAGTTAAAAAATATATAATAAAAATTTTCGTTAGATTCAAATATATTATTTAAATTCTAAATTAGAATTTTATAGTTAAATTCATATATTCGATTTACATTCTGCCAAATTAGATTTCCCCATTATGTGAATATTACTGCGTCAGTTCCAAATATCAGTGGCGTAGGCAGGGATTTCACCTGAGATTTTCCTTGCTTTAACCCCGGATATGTGCCACTATTTGTATACTTCACATTATTTGAACAGAACCGATTTGAAATTAAAATGAAATATTAATTTTATTTTGCCCTCTGTGCAAAATTGCATGATAATTACAATAGAGATTTTAAAATGAAGTACTTCGAAGAGTTTTCGAGGTAGGTAGTTGTTTATTAAGAAAAATGCAGTTGATGCGAAGAGAATATGGCAGTAGTACCACGGCAACCACTCGATTATGCAACGCGACTCAATAAAGCAAGCGCATTGCGTAATCGAGTAGGAGAGTTGTACGGAGGAAACAGGTGCCCAGATTATAGATATAATAACCTTGAATGTTCCCCTCCTTGTCACTAACAGAGTTCAGAGCTACTTAGGTTTTGATCTGCCGACACACAAGCAAAGAATGACACAAGTCCGTGTGCTGAGTGCTGACCTGTGTGCTGACAGATGTCACCCAAACCGCGCTCAAAGCTTCTTAAGTTTTCAGCTAGGAAGAAACCGATAATAAAATGGAATGACCGCAAAGTGGTTTTGGAGGTTTAACATGGTTTTACAAAATACATATATTTTATTTATTCATATATAATTAATATAGTTTATAATAAAATTATATAATTAAATTGTAATAACTCTACACTTAACGTGATTGGTTGCTAAAGAAGCTGCGATCCTGCACTTGAATGACGTCAGGGTGTTTTGCTTTCTCCTTTGTGGTGATTGTGAGCTGTAATCGCTGAACTAAATGAAGTAAGTTTTAGACTATTTACTAATTTTTAATACGTATCTTTAAAAAATATTATTGAAATACAAATTCTTGTATGTAAACTATTTAAAATTTCGATAAATTCTTTTGATGAATATTACATTGACTGACAAAAGTTTGTCTTCATAACTTTTCAACCCGGTCTGTTTATATTACTATGAAAGTTTTTTTTTAAACTGCGAATATCGAAATCTAAAAAAGTCAATGTTAATTAGCCTGTTTTATAACCGACAAGTAATATGGAACTAACAAAGATGTAGTTAAGCTTTGGTCATAAATCGTCTGCCGGATGTTTGTTTACATAAAGTATAACCCTTAAAGTTGTTACATGAAGTGGGAATTTTGAAAATTTATAATTTTTCTATGTTTATAAACTTTTATTTACTGTTGTCTTTTCATACATCTGTGGTATTGGAAACTGAATTTTAGGAAGATTTTTCGAAATGGAACTTGTAATATGGAGTTTATAATTTTTAAAATGATTAATATTTTTCCTTCCACTGTTCAACATATGTAATTGAAGTAAAAATGCTAGGTCAATTTTTCACTATCTAAAATTTTCATATCATAGAAATTCAATTTCATTGGTATAAAAATGAAGTTATAAATTTTCTTTATAGAACTTTAAAATGTTTTTTTGCATATAAAATTTATCTTAATTCTGCCTGGGACTGAAATTGTCTAACCAACGTGAGATAATGACATGTCGATATTGATACATGTCATTATCTATAGAACTTCTTGTAATCTTGCATCTTCTTACTAACTATACAACTTCTTTTTTTAAAATAATAATGTTAGTACAGATTTTCAGCTTTATTTTTCAGCATATGTATACTTAAGCACTGTAAAATTCTTTCTATTAATACATTTTAAAATTTCACAGATTTTACAAGTAACAGTTAATACGAATTTTAACTGTTAATGTGAATTTTTCTAAAAAGCTGAATTAATTTCCTGATCCTAATAAAAATGTATTTTTTTGTTCAATCTGGTTAATTGAAAATAGGGCTAATTCCTAATGAAATTTATTCCCCATAAAGTCCAAATCTGGGACTGTAAATATTTAAATTTTGAAAAGCGTCATTTAAAATACTTTTCATAAATTTTAAACATATGTAATTGCTTACAGGAAAAAAAAATCCAGTTATTGGTGATTTTACTTCTTAGCTGACATGGTTTAAAGCAGAGTTGGGCAGTATCAAAATACATGTATTTTAAATACATTTTCAAAATACATTTGTATTTTGTATTTTAAATTGAAAAAACTAAAGTATTTTGGTAATGTATCGAAAATACATTTTCAGAGTATTTTGTATTTTTAAAATACTCAAAATACATTTAGTGTTTAAACCGCAAAGTAACGCTTCAGAAAAGAGAAAACGGCTAATCTATATTTTGTCTAGTCATTGAATTTGTTTCTAAGAGTCGATCTAAACAGACTTTTGCAACCTGGTGCCGATAAAGATGGTAATTATTAGGATGTTTAGCATCTGTGGTGGTCTCTCAAAATATGGTTTCTGTTATAAACTTCACATTCCTATAAGAATTATAAAACGATATTGTTTGGTAGATGACGCCTTCCTGCTTATGTATAAAGACAAGGGACAAGAAGAAAGTTTGACTTTCAATTCTTTGGGAAAACAAAAGCATAGGCTATCCAAGGTTTGCTATGCAGGGGTGGGACAGCCCAGTGGTTAGCCCAAACTGCCCCTGTGTGCACGTTAAATATGTGAGTTCGTAAGTCCTTCCGAGAGGTTGGTGAGAGGGGAAGGAGGGTACGGTCCCTGTGGATGCCACCCCCACTGGGTTCCTATCTAAATTGGGTGGAACTTCACGGCCCAAAAAATTTGCCGTACTATTGTTTTTCAGAAAAATATTTTCTTGAAACATCTATTTTTTCAGATCTTCAATGGAGTTCAGATGATAACTGATTTGAAGTTAGCTTTATATTTCGGAGAGATTGAAGTTCACTATGGATTTCCATTTCCGTTTTTTTTTTATTTCCGGTTCAAAAATTGAAATTGTCATATTACTTGAAACGTCTGTATCTCAAAAGCATTCTTTTGCCCCTTCCTGTCGGTGGCCCGACTCGCAGCCGGTTTGCTTTCAGTTGACACATACATAGCTTTTCTTTTCCGTTTTCTGCCTCCTCAGCAATTTTTCATTGAACTATTGCATAACCATGGCAGCAGACGATTATTTTCTGAAAGGTTGCTGTGAATGCTTTCTGCTACAAATCATTACTGCCAAAAGTGCAGAGAAGATTATTAAATGATGTTTACTGCAATTCGCTAGCATGGATATAACTAGCAATGCACAAACATGGCTCATTAGAAGTACGAATGATAGAAAACTTTGGATCTATGGTATGATTTTTATTTGTATATTTCTATTCTCTTACATCCGTGATTATAATCAGAAATTTTGTATTTTATGCAATATTTTTTGTATTCCCTATAGAACAATTTTTTCCCTATTCCCTATAGAAAATTTTTTTCATTTTGTTTAGATTAATATAAATTATTTATTATTTCATGATCATTCTTTTACTAAGATTTTCAGAAAGCGTATAAAATATTTATTAACATGTGTATTATAAATGTTTTTGTTTTATAATATTTTAGATATCTAGTTAATTATGGCTGAAATAAGTTTTATATGCAATTTTACAGCAAATATAAATTTGTCATACATTATAATAGCAATCTATTGCTATCATATGTTGGTTCTTCTGTAATACAATAGTATCAGTTATTTGGTATCGGATCTTTTTTTGTTTTGTCACACCTTAGTAAATGCTCTGGCTTTTGGTCTCATCAATGAGAACAGTGCCATCTATAGGTAGCAGCTTTTCAGAACCTGTTTTCCCCCCTCTGTTGGTATCCTATCTATTGTATCTAAACAATGTAGAAAAAGGAGGACCTCAGATTGGAATCTACTCTGGTAAAAAAGTTTTCATTGAAAGGAAGTAATGGTAAGTCATGTATTAACCCTTTGCACTCATAATTATGCTTTAGAAAGTTAGCAAATAACTCGGAATTTTTTTTCATGTTCGATCAAGATGAATTGTTTTGATGGAAATGTGTTCCAATTTAACTAGAAGGTTTACCATCCTTAAATCAAAAATTTAAAAATATAACCCCTGAATACACCCTTGAATACACCCCTGAATACACCCCTTGGATACACCCCTGAATACACCCCTGAATACACCCCTTGGCCTAGGATGGGAATGTGGCCACATATTTTATTTTTCAACGTGTCAAAATAATTTATTGAAACTACGCCCTCCATACATTTGTCAACGCCCCCCATATATTTGTTGTCGTTAATAGCAACCGTGGGTTTGTTCACTTCCTGCAAATTTGCTCCACATACTCTTCTGCTTATTGGCTGAGTACCCGAAACATCCCAACTACTAAGTGCAGTGACAACCCTTTTATCTTTCCAGGCCAATAATAGTAAGTTTTCCGATCTGCAGGCAAATGTATTATCCTTGGAAAACTGCGGTCTTTTTATAGAGTCGGGTATGAATTTCCGGGCAATTTGGATAGTTCCGGTTAAGTACATGTTTATTTTCAGAAGTTCTCGTGCAAGTGGTAGACTTGTATAATACCTGTCAGTAAATATATGGTATCCTTTACTGCCAGGATTGCCTTCCAGTAAATTTTGGCACAAATGCAGCACAACTCGTGAACTTACAGGAAGGTCAGGTCTTACTACATTTTCTGATGTCAAGCTTCCGTAGTAAGGCAAAATAGAATATATATATCCAGTATTAGCATCTGCCAACACATATATCCTGATTCCCCACTTTGTTGGTTTATTTGGGTTATAAGTCAAAAAACTTATTCTGCCTTTGAATCCAACTACAGACTCATCAACAGAAATTTCCCTTGACGGAACAAAATGTTCCTTGAACTTTTTGTCCAAAAAATCTGAATAATGACTGACCTTTTGCACCCGACTCCGAAGACTTTGATCGTTTGGATCTGTCTCATGCAAATGAAGCATCCAAAAGATTTGCATGAATCATTCCCTTCTGAATATGGCACTAAAGAAAGGAATTTTAGCATTGAAGTTTTGGGACCAATATTCCTGCAGATGGCTAACAGTTATTGTACCCATATTTAGAATAACTCCTAGAAAGGCCTCAAATTCTGCCACTGTAAGATCCACACATGTATTCCATGTGGATCGCTTTGATAACCTTTTTTGTCTAATTTTATTGCGAGCATAATTATTGGTCTCTTCTACAACTTTTTCCATCAATTCATCCGCAAAAAAAAGTTTAAAAAAGTCAATGGGGTTTGAACAGTTGTCAGGAATCTGTGGTCCTTCAGCTTTATCACCAGAAGTAAAATCTATCCTGTTCGGCACATTATCCTGCGTTGTAACATTCACCCATGGCCCATAATTGTCTTCTCTTGCATCGTGAATTGCGTCGTCGTCGCTGCTGCTTGTACTGGGCAAAGGTATTGCCCGATTTCTTTTGGCAACTATAATGTCACTACCACTCATATCACTTCCTGCAGCTTCTTCGCTGCTGCCTTCGTCACTGCTCTCAAACTCCTTTTCAATGTTACCTTGTAAATGTCGCTTTGGCATTGCGAACATAAAAAATAAGAAATTATAAAGTAATAGTACTATAGAACTATAACACAAAACAGTCTTGGGTCAACGGGGAAACGCTCTAGCGACTAGCCAGTATGAAAAGGCCTTGAGAAAGCAGGGGAGAAAGCACAGAGAGAGGAATCGGGGAAAAAAGCGATTGCGCAATCATTCCTCCTTCTGTGTTTTTCCTATTTCTATGGCGACATACGAACGCAACGGTACAGATGCGATGTCTCCTGTACGGGGACATACAAGCACGATGGTAAAACGAGTGATGTCCCCCATACGGGGATATACGAGTGAAAAGGGTTAACATAGCATGAAATATCACTTTCAATTTCTGTAGCGTATTTATTTCTTAGGGGAGAATAACTATAATTTTTATATGTTGATCCCAATACTTATTGAAGCTGTGAATTGTAGATTACAATTTTGCTACATGCTGATCTTTCCCAAGTAAAAGCGAACAGTTTTCTCGGGAACTATCAAAGATATCTGTAATTGTTTCTGAGCATAAAAGCACTATACCTATAGTAGTGTAGGTGTATAATTAAGTAATATTTTGAACCTTAGTTTTTTAAAGTATATTTTACTAATTTTAACTTTTAAAATATGATCTTTCAATTCATCATATTACATTACATAAAAACAATCTATAACAAGTATAAACATAATTTGCTTAATCAAGTACAAATAAGTGTAGAAATTTCCTGTAAAAAATTTGCTACAAATTGTTTTGTAATATTCCAGGAAAAGTGCATGATTTTAAGAGGAAAGGGTAAGTTCAGTAGTGATAGTGCTTTTCGGTCCTGAATGTCTTTTATCCCTGTTTCATAAGAAAACCTGTGTGAGTAGTGCAGAGTACAGGATCTCTATCAACCAGATATCTCTACGTGGAACATTGATTACTAAGCATTTCTAATATACATTGCTCTGTGGTAGATTTATTGTCTGAAGTTGGTCTTATTGGTAAATTGTCTGAAGTATAAATTTCATTTTGTTAACAAAGCATAAAGTGAACAATAATAAAAAAATATTACCCAATAAGATTATTATCCAAAAATCGAAGGATTAATAAAATATGAGAATTTGCAGTATGTATTTCAAAAGTTTGTTTATGTTAAGCGCTGCGAGTCAAGAAATATGATTTGCAATGTTTTGTATAAGTGGCTGACCATGAGAGAAATAATGAAATCAGGAAATTTAAAAATGGGATTTTTTGGGGACCCAATTTTTTTGTTCGTTGTTATATGTAATAAGTTATTTTCTTTTTGTATCAGAATATAAAAAAAAAATAGCATGAAAGGTAATTGTATATGTCCTAAAATACTTTTTTTTTATCTTCTAGAATTACTAAAGGGAAGGCTAATGAAGGAAACTGCTACCTCCAGATGCAGATAATTAAGAACATTTACAGTCCTTAAAAAACCTTCATAAGAACTTTAATTTTCATTTTTAGGGAACCTCAAAAGGCCTGTTTATCTTAGCAGGCAAGACTGAATTTCCGTTAGACATTTTTGTGTATTTCGAAATATCAAATTTTTTACTGTATTCAAGTTGCAGGTATTTTATTCTGTCTACTGTATGTTATACAAACATTTTTTAAATTTGTGTGTATGGTTATGACTTCAAGTATATAAATTACTTAATTTTATGGAATTATTTTTTTTTTGCAGTCTGTGTGTATTTTTAGATTGTCTATATTAAAAAAGTAGCTGATGCCGCCACCGCTGTTTGACAAATTCTGTATACCCCAAGTTTGTTATGTACCACAAAAACTATAACATAAAATAATATGAAATTTTGAGTGAAATTTTTCAAGAGGAAAAATACAAAAATACTCCTTGACTTGAGCGTTTTATTTTCCAGAGGAGCTATTTTTAATGAATGAACAATTGCCCTAAAATTTCCAAAATTGTATTAAATTTACTGTATATATGTATATAAGCAATTTCAGGGTTACCACCCAACAGAAGAAAAGTTTCTGATTTCTACGTTTAAAAAAAAATAATAATGGGATTAAAGAAATGCTTTCTTTATTTGTGCTTGTTTAGAAAAAAGCAAATTACATTTACTGCATACAATAGCAAAATACATTAGAACATATCTGACAGTCTAAAATGTTTTGTAAATTTTATTGTTAAACCCTGAGCCTTAATTTTTTAATATTTTCTAAAGTCATTTAACTTAAAGTTATTAGGATTACTATCTATATTTAAATTAAAAGTTGAAATAAATGTTAATTTTTAATTAAAATTCTAAAGATGTAAATTTCGATGCAAATACACTATATGATCAAAAGTATCCAGACACTTTGGATGTTAGAATGTTTTTCGAATTTCTAAGAGCAAATACTTGGCAAAGTGTTCTGTAACTTTGGCGATGTGAAGAACATGTTTGAACACACACTTTCCAGTAAAGTTTTGGTGACTTGTGCATTTGGGAGACCACCAAGACATTGAAAAAGGGGAAAAATATATTTGATCACCCTGTATCATAAAAAGGTAGAAATGATTAAGCATTTTCGTAAAATAAAAACATATATTCATGAAGATATAAAGGTTTCTTTAAAAAAAAAAAACAAATTTTGTTACATGTTTTTTGCTTACAATATCCATAGGTTTCAATCAAATTTCACGAAATTTACAGAACATTTGTCACCATCCAAGAAAAACATTATACTTCAATTGAAAATTAAAGCATTGAATATACAATGAGATATAAGCATTTGAATAAACAGAGTTTTTACTGCGCAGGCACGAAACACTGCAATAGTTTTCTTTCATGATTTTGTAGTGAATACTGTAGGGCAACTTCTATAAAAAAAATCCACTGAAATATCGTGGAAATTCACAAAGATATTGACAATATAGTGATCAGTTTTTCTCTGACTCTGAAAGTACCTGGATGATAAGGGGGTTCCACAAATTGACACTTTACAAATTCATCGTACACCCCTATTCTGAAAATGAACTAGTCCAATTTTATGCAAATAATGATCAAAAGTCTCCGGACACCCCTGTATGTGGTGGATTCTGCCAGTGACATCAAATTTCTAACTCTCTTACAAGTATAAAAAAAAGTCAGACGAGTTAACAAATTTGATTTCAAAGCCAGAAAATTAAGATGGGAGGAAAATGCGAGCTAAATGAGTTTGAGAACAGTGCAAGTTGCCACCGTTGTGGAAAATCTGTAAGATTTTTGTCATGTTACGAGTGCCCCATTTCACCGTAAATGATGTTATCATGAAGTGGAAATGTACAGACGTTACAACTGTACATGCACGACCTGGTCGACCATTCCGTCTAGTAGAAAGTGACCACAGAGTGCTGAAGAGAGTTTTAAAAGCAAACTGCATGCAATTAGCGAAAATAGTTTGTTCAGAAATTCATGAAACCTCTGGATGCAATGACAGTTCGTCGGGAACTGCAGTCTTGGTTGTCATGGGCGAGCAGCTGCATATGAACCAAGCATTACTGGAACCAATCCCAAGCTTTGCTTACAGTGGTGCAAAGCGCGCAAAAAATGGAGCCTTCAACAATGGCATCAAGTGTTATGGAGCGACGAATTACGGTACACTCTCTGGCAATCCGATGGTAGAGTCTGGGTGTAGAGAATACTTGATTAACGCCTTTTACGTGACTGCATTGTGCGGCAAGTTAAGTTGGTGGTGGAAGCATTATGGTTTGGGGCTGTTTCTCGTGGTTTGGGCTTGCCCTGTTATTCCTGTGAAGGGAACTCAGAAGACGGAAGGATATCTTGACATTTTGAACAATTCCATGCTGCCTGCATTGTGGCAACAGTTTGGAGTGGATTCACTGTGTGTAAAGCACGGGCTGTGCAGAGCTGGTTTGCTGACATGGATGTTGAAGAATTGGACTCACCTGCTCAGAGCCCAGACCTCAATCCCATAGAACATCTATGGGATGAATTGGAACGTCAACTGCGAGTTAGGCCAAAACGACCCACATCGGCAGCAGATCTGACTGGTATTCTTTTAAAAGAATGGCATGTAATTCCTGCTGCAACATTCCAGAAACTAGTGGATAGCCTCTCTGATAGAGTGGCAGCCATCATTGCAGCAAAAGGTGGCCCCACTTCATACTAATTTGTGACTTCTCTGAAGGAAAAGCAAAACATACAGGTGTCTGGATACTTTTGATCAGATTGTGTATATGTATTTAGTATATTAGTTAATTGTATTTACTCCAGTTTAACTATCCTATGATTTATGATTTAAAATGTCAATTTGTAGAAACCCCCTTATCATCCAGGTACTTTCAGAGAGTCAGAGAAAAACTGATCACTATATCATCGATATCTTTGTGAATTTTCACGATATTCCAGTGGATTTTTTTTTATAGAAGTTGCCCTATAGTATTCACCACAAAATCATGAAAGGAAAGTATTGCTATGTTTCGCACCTGCGCAGTAAAAACTTAGTTTCTTCAAATGCTTATATCTCATTGTATATTCAATGCTTTAATTTTCAATTAAATTATAATGTTTTTCTTGGACGTTGACAAATGTTCTGCAAATTTCGTGAAATTTGATTGAAACCTGGATATTGTAATTGAAACTTGGATTGACCTATGGATATTGTAAGAAAAAAACATGTAACAAAATTTGTTTGTTTTTAAGAAATGTTTATATCTTCATGAATATATGTTTTTGTTTTACGAAAATATTTACACACATTGAACAAAGCTAGTTAACTATTTTGTGAAAAGTTACAAATCATTTCCAGCTTTTTATGATACATTGTGAACAAATATATTTTTCCCCTTTTTCAATATCTTGGTGGTCCCCTAAATGCACAAGTCACTGAAACTTTACTGGAAAGCATGCGTTCAAGCATGTTCTTCACATCGCCGAAGTTACAGAACACTGCGCGAAGTATTTGTTTAGAAATTCGAAAATAATTCTAATATCTAAAGTGTCTGGATGCTTTTGATCATATAGTGTACATCACGTTCTAGTTTCTGTTTCTGAAATGGTTGCATTTCTAAGTAACCAAATTATTATTTTAAACATCATCCATCAATTCATAGTATGTTTGAAAAAAATAGTTTTTCTGTATAAAACAAAATGTTTACAAAAATTTTAGCTGATGCTAACAGATTGCAAAAATAGAAAGTATTTTATCAATTAAACAAAACATAGGCATGATCACAGTAATCCTACTTATTTAGCAATGCAAAGCAGTCTTTTTTACTGGGACACTTAAACAATTTGATAGGGAAAGTTACGTAAACATTCAGACGTATGATTATCAGGTATATAATGTCCACCTTTCGCCCACAGATCTGAATTCCTCTAATAAGTTGCTGGAATAAGGGTTGCTATAAAGCGAGTTTACTATATTACACTTAGGTGCATAGGTATGTTGCATGAGAAGAAGATCTAATTATCTTTTGCAGAATGACAATGAGTTTAGCTTTATTTACATTATTTAAAACATTAAGGTAAAGGAAAACTTTTACTTGATAGTTTAAAAGCTTCATCGAAAGTATCCATGGCGTTAGAGAGTTCCTTTACCTCTATGGTTATATCTCAAATACTTAAAGATTATTTTTTACAGACTTTTGCTCAACAATGAAAAATATAATGACTTCAACATAGGTTATTTAAATATGAGCATTTTATGAGGAAGATCTAGTCAAATTACTGCAATGTTTTTGGCATTACAAATTATATGTTATTTGATCGAATGTTAATTTAATGAAGTATATGGTTTATGCTTCATTAGAGGTTCATAGTAAATCTATTTGAAAGAAATTTTTTTTTACCTTTCCGAAGGTGTCCAGATGGAAACTTGATAATATTTTAGGTTGCTAAGGAAGTGATTTGTGTAAATATATTGACCTAAATCGAGCTAAAACATAAAATAACTGCAAAACTAATTGCAATTAAAAAAAAAATAATATTAAGGTGCACCTATTTGGGTTCTGAAGTACCCATGTACCAAATTTCATAGACATGCAACGCTTTGACTGAAAGGATTTGTGTAAAAATGAAATCAATAGCTTCTGGAAACACAAATAAATTATTTTACAAAGTTGATAAACATTATAGAGACAAGAAAGTGTTAGTGACAACAAAAACAATCAGAATACAGTGTCTTCCAAACAACCAAAATAATTTGCATGATTTATTAACCTTTTCAATTTCAATATATGATCATTCTGATTTTAGTAGCATTGTGTAAAGTTCAGAAGTTTCATTTTGAATACTTTCCAACGCAGTTGAGAAGTGTTTAAGACTCTGGTCAATCTGTCTGTCTTTTTGCGTGACTTAAAATTTGCTTAATCAAAGTAAAATTTTAGTATTTTGTTGAGACAGCCTGTGTAACATTCTGGGCCCACTTATATTATTTGTATATCTAAATTCTGGGCCTAATTTGATGGATAATCTGCAGCATACTGAAGTAAAGAAATCAAGCGATTGTAAGATGAGTTGTATAAAAATTGCTGAATTTTTTTTTTCACTCAAAATTTAGCTCTGGAGTTGAGAATATAGGGGATATGAATTAAATATTCATTGATTTTACATAGAGAGGCAGACACTTTATATTTCGATGATGTCATTTGAATAAAATTCATAGTATAAAATTATACTTGTCTGTTTCGATGAAGTTTTAAGTTTTCAAGTAGTAGTATTGATATAATTTTATATCAGCGCTGAATTTATTGCATTTTAGAGACTTAAATAAAATTGCATTTCAGTTTAAACTGTTTCTTAATCAATGCTTTATGCATGATTGATCTTTCTTGTTATTATTTTGTGTGTAAATCAGCAGAATATTGTATTTTTAAGTGTTAAGAAAGGTTGCAGTTCATTTTATTTCTATACCGATATCAATAGTAGTTGGAATTTTGAGATCTTTTCTTTGGGGTTCAAAAGTTAATTTTTTAGTATTTAGTGTGTATATGTGGTATACAAATTATTGTATACATATTTTGAGAGATTTGTTTTCTCATTTATAATTCAATAATACTCTCTAAAGTAGACCTGAAAATTTAAATTTTCACTTAGTAGCAAGTGGCTAGTAGACACTTTCAATGTAAGTAAATTCGATGTATGGTTATATATATATATTTAATATGTATACATGCAATGGTCCTTGCAGGTAGAATAGAAAGCAGAAAGATAATTATTTGATTATTTGAAAATGAAAGTAGTTTGATGGAATGAGGATTAGAGAAGGACGAAATGCACAGCTAGTAAATTTCTGGGCAGTTTTCTGATTCAAATGGGAGGGGGGGTATTTCATTTATTTGCTAAACTGTATTTTTTAATCTGTAGAGTAGACCTGTTGATAAGAACATGCCAGTGTAAATCTAATGTTCTAAATATTCTAATTAAGTTCATATTTATATTTGAATATTTTAAAATGCAGCATTTTAAAATTAAATTATTTTTATTTAATTTTCTTTGAGGAATTCTGACACTATTAAGAGTCTACTGCTTTGTAGTTTTTGCTATTATGGTCCACTTTGTGCAACCAGGAAACTATAATGGTCATTAAAGAATTGTAATTGCATATCCCTGTTGTTATCATGGATGAGGGCTTTGTCTCGCTCAATTCTGTCATCGATAACTGCCTGCTTCTTCACAGTTTTTAAGATTTCTTTACATTACTTGCCATCTTTCCATCCAGTGGGATCCTTGGAAAAGATACTTAAGGCAGTCCAAGCAGCTGGAACTATTAACCGCACATTTGTTCCAGGCTTCCCTTTTCAAAAAATGCAATTGATTCCATCCTGGGTCATCCTGTTCTACAGTGTATTTAAATATCAACATAATTTTATTTCGAAACATTGTCTGTAATAATATTGTTCATCTTCTTTGCTGTCAATAAGATGCAAGTATTATTAGCAGCAATTGGGCTTCAGAATTTTATTGTTATTTTTAATTTTGTTTTATCAAATTTTGTAATCATATTTTTGTCTTAACATTAAAAGGAGTAAATCTCCTTATTTGATTTAGTAAATATAAATTTTAAGCTTCATAATTTAAAACGTTTTGGACATATTGCAGTTTACATTTTGAAAATAAATAACATATTTTTGTGATTTGCTACTCATACAATTAATCATTGTTTAATTAGAAATACATTGGATAAATGAAATATAAGGTTTTTGAAACCATATAAAACAAGCTTTAAAATTGTATATTGTACAAATCTAAATTTGTAAATTTAAATTATCAAAATTTGATTTTGATTTACTACTCAAAAACAGCATCTTTTATATTTTCAAAGAATATATATAATTGTTGGTCTCTTCATGTTTTTTATATATCTAGCAAATAATGTTTTGGGCACATGCTAATGTTTGAAGATAAAATATAAAGGATGCTAAACTTCCTATTCTGACCATAAACGGCCCACATCTATATGTAAATATCATTTGCAGGCTGACAACACTCTGAATAGGAATTTTAACATGCTACTACAGTTCTTCATTTTTGTTATTATTCATTTAATCTTCAAAACTTACCATGTGGATACAAAAATCATTTGGCAGAAATATAAAAGACATGAAGACTAACAAATGTATTTTTTGGAAAATATTAAAAATGCTATTTTTGATTAAATTAAAATTAAAGCTTGTTTTATATACTTTCTGAAATTGTTTATTTTATTTGTTTATATCAATTAGAATATGAATGGAGATTAATTTTATAAGTGGTACATTACGAAAGTTTTTGCTTTTTTTCAAAATTTTAACTATATTGTGTTCAAAATTTATAAGATCTCAAAATTTATATTTACTCTTTTTGAATGGTTGTAAATGTGTTCTTTTTACACATAGAAGGTGGTATTCTTTCACCACCAGAACAACTTGTCTAGATGTGTAAATTACAAACTACACAAGTAATGTGTAACCAAAATACACGCTTAACATGTTACTTGAAATTTACACATTAGATGCGTGTTACACATTAAAAGTGTGTATTTTTAAATTTACCCATTTTCTGTGTAATTTGCAATTTACACGCTTTTTTACACACCAAGACAAATCGTTCTGGTAGCGAAAGAATACCACTTTTTATGTGTAAATTGACACATTTATTTTTTACAGTGTTCGTACAAAACTTCAACATTTGCTATTTGGGAATAATGAGGACGAATCGAGGTTAGATTCAGTAAAAATAAATGACAGGTATTAAACTATTTTAATTATTTGCAAGAGAGTTTTTCTCGCTGAAATCGTAAAACTTAGTCGTAAACTATTGTTTCCGAAGAAACCCTGTGATGCTGCCGATTGTCTCGAAGTGTAGGGCAATTTTTTATGATGGGAATTTGCTGATGTGTTTAAGTTAGGAATTTGGAGTATTTTAATGTCAAACATGCAAATAAGAAAATAAGTTCTGATCACAGATGAACGAAATTCTGACAGAAGTTTGATGGAGTCGGCAGTTCTTAAATGTGGTGGTGTCATTTGCAGCGATGCTTTAATATAAAAAAAATCTGATGTGGGCAGCACATGACTTTCCTTTTATAATGCAATGAATTTACTACTTTTACAGTAAAAAAATTGGTTATTCTTGTAATAGATATATTATTTCCAAGATATTGAATTTTCGTCAGTCATCATTTTCATTGATTTAGCGTCATTTTTATCCATTTGGCGAGATTTTCTTTAAATTGGCAACATTAAAAAAGACGCGTAGTTGGCGACATTCCCCAAAATTCGTCGCCAAAATCTCACCAAGCGTTATGGATGGAGAAATAAATTATTCTTATAGCAGATAAATGACTATTGGTGTTCAACTACAAAAGTATTACTCAAAGTATCATTTCTTATAAATGGTACGAGCTAGATCCACGAGAAGGATTTCACCAAATTTATCGCATGATATTACATATGAAAGGTGAACATGTTTCTCAACAGTTAATTTTTTTTTTTAATTTATGGGATTTTTTGAAAAATTTATTTGAAAAATGTGCAATATGTCGAGAATGGTTTAAGCTAGCGTTCTAAAGTTTATGTCAATCGTTTTCTAAGGAAAAATTACATGAGAAATGTCTATTTCCGTAACTTTATTAAAGGTTTTTATTTTTTGATGATGTTTTCAAAATTTCACTCGAAAATATAGGGGGATTTTGAACATTCGATTGTGTTTAAAAGCAATAGGCTTCAGTATTCACGGATTGTAATTTTTGTACCAAATTGCATTCGAATCGCTCCATTCGTTCGTGAGATATTGTCTCCACAGACTCACTGATGCACACGCATAATTTCACACAAACACACACAGACATAACCTAAAAATGTTCGATTCGTAATCAGCGATGCTTGAAACAATCTCTTCGGTCGAAAACTCGAATTCGAATTTTCGATCCAGTCACAATACTTTTCTTATGCATTATACCATGTATATAAGGAAAGTAATAAATGCTGTAATGTGTAATTTGGATTATTTTAATGACAAACATACAAATAAGAAAATCTGATTTGGGCAGCACATGACTTTCCTTATATAATGCAATGAAATTACTACTACTACAGTAAAAAGAAATCGATTATTTTTATAGTCGACATTTATATTCTTTCCCAGATATTGAATTTTCTTCAATTTTCATTGATTTATCGTCATTTTTATCCATTTGGCAATATTTAAAAAAGTCGCCAAGTTGGCGACATTCCGCCAAATTCATCGCCAAAACCTCGCCATGTGTTATGGATGGATAAATAAGTTATTCTTCTAGCAGATAAATGACTATTTGCGTTGAAATATAATAGTATTACTCAAAGTATCTTTACTCATGAATGGAACGAGTTAGATCCACAAGAATGATGTGACCTAATTTATCGCATGATATTATATATGAAAAGTGAACATGTTTCTCAACAGTAATATTTTTTTTAATTTATGGGATTTTTTGATAAATTTATTTGAAAAATGTGCAATATCTCTAGAACGGTTCATGCTAACGTTCTAAAGTTTATGTCAATCGTTTTCTAAGGAAAAACTACACAAGAAATGTCTATTTGCGTAACTTTATTAAGGGTTTTGATTTTTTGATGATTTTTTCAAAATTTCACTCGAAAATTTAGGGGGGTTCTGAACATTCGATTACGTTTAAAAACAACAGGCTTCCAGTATTCTTGGATTGTGATTTTTGTACCAAATTTTATTCGAATCGCTCCATTCGTTCGTGAGATATCGTTTCCACAGACTCACTGGCGCACACACACACATACGCACATACTTTCACACACACACACAGACATCACCTCAAAAATGTTTGACTCGTGATCAGGGATGCTTGAAACGTGCTCTTCCGTCAAAAACTCGAATTCGAATTATCGATCCTGTCACAATACTTTCCTTATACGTTATGTATATAAGGAAAGTAAAAATGAGTTCTGATCGTAGATGTACGGTTTTCTGATGGAAGTTTGATGGAGTCCGTAGATCTTAAATGCGATGGGGTCATTTGCAGCGATGCTTTTATATAAAAAATAAATGCTGTAATGATATAATTTGCTTCTTAATACGAACTTACATACAAACGTCTTCAGGAGGTTTTTTTTACAAATATTTTTTAATAAATTTTTCATAACTTTCGATTAAAATAATTCAACATGCCTTCGTCAGCTACCCTAAAAGCAATTGCTCTAATTTTTACTTTCCTTATATACATAATGTATAAGGAAAGTATTGTGATGGGGTCGAAAATTCGAATTCGAGTTTTCGACGGGAGAGCCCGTTTCAAGCATCCGTGATTACGAATCAAACATTTTTGAAGTGATGTCTATGTGTGTGTGTGTATGTGTGTGTGTATTAGTGAGTCTGTGGAGACGATATCTCACGAACGAATGGGACGATTCGAATAAATTTTGGTACAAAAATCACAATCCATGAATACTGGAAGTCTATTGTTTTTAAACGTAATCGAATGTTCAGAACCCCCATAAATTTTCGAGTGAAATTTTGAAAAAATCATTAAAAAATCAAAACCTTTAATAAAGCTGCGCAAATAGACATTTCTTATGTAATTTGTCCTTAGAGAACGATGGACATGGACTTTAGAACGCTAGCATGAACCGTTCTCGAGATATTGAACATTTTTCAAACAAATTTATCAAAAAATCCCATAAATTAAAAAAAAATATTAACTGTTGAGAAACATATTCACTTTTCATATGTAATATCATGCGATAAATAGGGTGGCATCATTCTCGTGGATCTAGCTCGTTCCATTCATGAGAAAAGATTCTTTGAGTAATACTTTTGTATTTGAACGCCAATAGTCATTTATCTGATAAAAGAATAACATTTTTTCCGTCCATAACGCATGGCGAGATTTTGACGACGAATTTGGCGGAATGTCGCCAACTTAGCGGCTTTTTTAAATGTTGCCAAATTAACGAAAATCTCGCCAAATGGATAAAAATGGCGCTAAATCAATGAAAATGACGATTAATCGTCGAAAATTCAATATCTTGGAAAGAATATAAGTATCTACTATAAGGAGAACCTATTTTTTTACTGTAAAAGTAGTAAATTCATTGCATGATATAAGGAAAGTCATGTGTTGCCCACATCAGATTTTTATTCTTTAAAATAATCGTATCAAATGTCATCCAATGTGCTCAGTTTGCTTGCGATATGTAGAAAATATACGGAAAGAGAATCTCTAGAACGGATCGTGATAATTCTTATACAATAATGTGAATTTATTTTTTGTTAGAAATATTTACAAAATCATTATATGTTGGATAATGGTGAATACATTTAAATACATCGAAATTGTGCAATAAGTCGAGATCACCACGTGCTAGCATTCTGTAATCTATGCCATTCGCTTTTAAATACAAAATTTGCATTTAATATGGCTATTTTAAGTAATTTATACGGTACATTTTGTTAATACAATTTCTTTTATTTACAAAAAATCGAGATTTATACTCAGGTTTGAACTCTAATTATAAGGAAGCTTCTCGGTTAAAGTTTTCAATAATCGTGTCAGACTGAAAGTGATAATCTCAATTTGTTGGAGAGTTTTCGTCTCCATAGTTCCCACTCCCTCTCATACGCAGACAAACATACGCAGACTACAGATATTATTGACAAGAAAGATCAATCATGCATAAAGCATTGATTATGAAATACTTTCCAACTGCAATGCAATTTTATTTAAGCATTTGTAAAATGCGATACATTCAGAAGTAATATTTTGAAAATTATCACAATACTGAAATAAATAATTATATTTAAAAAAAAAAATGAACTTGGTTCAAATGACGTCATCGAAATATAAATTGCTTGACTCTCTGTGTAAAAGCAGTAAATATTTCATTCATACATTTTTATTTCATTCATCACAGTATCACAATAATTTATTCTACTTAAAAACTTAAAACCATGGAGGTAAAAGTAAATCGAAAAAGTCTGCCATTAAATAGTCTGCTTCTCTATGTAAAATCAATGAAAGTTTCATTCATATCATCAATATTATAGACTTCAGAGCAAAATAATTTTATGTTAAAGAAATTCAGCAATTCTCATACAACTCATCTTACAGCCTAATCTGTTTACATTCTCCATAAGTTAAAAGTAGGTTTCGTTGTAGAAATAATCAAAGTTTGATAATCATTTAAATTCAAATATATTGTATAATAGTGTTGTTTCAGAATACAGATGCACAGAAATTAAGCAAAAATAAAGCGGTTTTAGGACGGATACAACACTAAATATAAATTAAAAAGAACTTTAAAATTCACAATTTTGTCGCAAGGTGGATGGCATTGATCCTTTAAACTCAAATATATTGTAATTGAGTTGTTTTAGAGTACAGATGCACAGAAATTAAACAAAAATAAAGCGGTTTTAGAACGGATACAACACCAAATATAAATTAAAAATAATTTTAAAAATTACAATTTTGATACAAGATGGATGCAATATTTTATTTTGAAGTGGGTCACGTGATCTCTTCATATAATGGTCACGTGTTCTCTTCATGCAAAGGGTGTAATTAGTATTTTAATTTTTATTTAAAAAACTACCGAATATATTTTGTTGAATTTTTTTTTATATATTTTATGGGATAATTTGAATATTTCCTAAAATTTTCGAAGCAATTTATAAATTTCAAATTCGCTTAAAAATGTTTGAAAAATTAGGTCCCGTAGGATTCAATGTATTTCATTTTTTTAATTTGGGCTCAATCCAAAACAAATAGGGTAATATTAGTCATTTGTGTATTTGTGTTCCCACAGGTCCCACAGACCGTCTGAACAACATACTAAAATTTCATTTTGATAAAGTCATTTTTACAGCAGTTATCGTGCAAATGGGCAGACAGAAGGAATGAACAAAGTTATAAACACTTTTCAACTATGTTGTAAAGTTTTAATAAAAATGGTGTTTTTTATATTCTTAATACAAAATTTAGAAACTAGTTTTTAACCACTCAAATATTTTAAAATAAAAGCACCAAATATGGAAATACCTTAGTCCAAGAATTAAACACTGGTTAGATTTGTTTTTAGACATAATAATTATTTTAATCGGTCAATGTCAAAATAGATTATATGCAAGATAAATCGTGTAAATTAAGAATTGGAACATTACTCAAATTAATATACTTCAAAATATACGTATAGTAATGTTCTACTATTTTGAAAATACTTATATGTTCAAATATATTGTTTAGAGGAGGTATGAAAATGCTATATATTTATCTGAAGTGTTTGCTTTCAAAAAAAAATTCTTACATTTTTAAAGGTGTACTATATCCTTAATTTACTTTGATCTCTAGATAACGCATGGCACAACTAATTTTTCATTATCGACTTTATCCCGTTTTCCATATTTTACACTAAGACTATCCCCCCACATTTATCCCTTATATTTTAACTTCTGGATATCAGATTTCATAGGTTTAACGTCTTGTATATTTAGCGCTAGTATTAAGATATAGCTATAGCTAGTTATATCTGTAATTAGTATTATTTATAGCTAATATTTCAGTCCTAGTTATTTTGCAGTGTTAGGTTTTGTGCTAAAGTTATTTCCAATGACAAAGGAAAAAGTTGCCAAATTTGTGTTCGATACTATATATAGACTTTAGCACGATAAACAGCAACAGCAACACAAAAACCTGGAGTACGAGTCTCCACTCGACTTTCTCATATTCATATTCCGAATTTTGTAGGTCTAACATAATCAGCACTAGATCCATTATTAAACTGCACCAGAAACACCATAATCAGTATCAGAATCTACCATTGAAATATATTTTTCTTAGGTCTAGTACCATAATCAGAATATAAAAAGAATGTTTTTATTAGGTTTCATCCTTAAGTTATTCTTTCAGTTTTTTTTCAATTTTTCAATTTTTTTAAATATTGGCAACACATCAATGAATTGGAATCATTTGGCTGATTTGGCTTAATACACTCAAACCTGTTTTTGTGCGGTCTTTTTGTGTGCGATTTTTTTGTGAGATTTTTTTTGTGCGGTATATGAAAATTTCAATCAAATTGGAATTGGGCTTTTAAACCTTTTAAACCGAGGGGAAAAGGTTTTTAAACCTTTACGCCCTCGTTGGCAAGGTGCCCGGTCTGGGTCGTGGAATCAAATTGGAATATAATTTTCGAAGTTATCAAAACAAAAAAATTAGTAGGTTTGATCGGCCATTTAGTTTTTTCGATTTTTGAAATGTATTTCATCACATTACATAAGTATTGCGTCACCCAATTACATTACATGTGTATTGAATTCTATAATCGCATAATTTAATTGTTGAACGCACAAGAATTTCCATGTAAATAAATGAAATGTGCAATAGCATATTGCGATGGAATTCTTGCGTAGCAAAGCAAAAATGCATTGATCGCAAATAAACATTGCAGGACATCTGCATCGTGTTAATTCGGGTTTTAACGATAGGTAGAAGAAGTTTACTTGAAGGGAGCAAAGAGTTGCTTTTTTTTATTCGTCTCTGATCTGCGCAAGTGACAAGTCCGCTAAATAAAGTGATTTAATAAAAAAGAATATTAGGTGTGTTTTAATTTTTAAATCTAATATTAATTGACATCCTTCAAAGTGCTTTCACATTCCTGGACCATTAAGAGAAGATTCATTTCAAAGCGTAAATTAAAGGTAAATTTATTATTTTTTCTATTTAGATATAAATTTTTAGAATTTTTATTTTATTTTTAGACTACGAAGGATAATGGTTATACGTTTTGAAAAGTTTTGTATGTGTAAAATAAGTACATATGTAAATAAAATATTTAAAAATGTTCTCATGTGTATTTTCTAAATCAGATTCCAAAAGGTTTGGCGAGATTCCAAGTAGCTGCCAAGCCTCGTGTCTTGATTTCGTTTAAAAAAGCAGTTCCTAGTTATTTCGTAAGGTTTTGAGTTATTTTCTACGTGAGACTTTTCTTATGCGGTCTCTATTCACCGCATAAAAAAAATACTTTTTAATTGTGTTACGAAAACTATTTTTTATAGCTACTCGTGAAGTTTTGTGCAATTTTTACTTTCCTTATATACATAATGTATAAGGAAAGTATTGTGACGGGGTCGAAAATTCGAATTCGAGTTTTCGACGGGAGAGCACATTTCAAGCATCCCTGATCACGAATCAAACATTTTTGAAGTGATGTCTGTGTGTGTGTATGTGTGTGTGTGTGTGTGAAAGTATGTGTGTGTGTGTGTGTGTGTGTGTCAGTGAGCCTGTGGAGACGATAACTGACGACTGAATGGACCGATTTAAACCAAATTTGGTACAAAAATCGCAATCCGTAAACACTGGAAGCCTATTGTTTTTATACGTAATCGAATGTTCAGAACCCCCTTAAATTTTCGAATGAAATTTTGAAAAAATCGTCAAAAAATCAAAACCGCTAATAAAGTTACGCAAATAGACATTTCTTATATAATTTTTCATTAGAAAACGTTTGGAATAAATTTTAGAACGCTAACATGAACCGTTCTCGAGATATTGTGCATTTTTATAAAAAATTATGAAAAAGTCACATAAAAAAAAAAAATCCCTATTGGGAAACATGTTCACTTTTCATATGTAATACCATGCGATAAATTGAGTGACATCATTCTCGTGGATCTAGCTCGTTCCATTCATGAAAAAATATACTTTGAATAATATTTTTGTATTTGAACGCCAATAGTCATTTATCTGCTGTAAGAATAACTTATTTCTTAGTGCATAACGCTTGGCGAGTTTTTGGCTACGAATTTGGCGGAATGTCGCCAACTTAGCGACTTTTTGAAATGTTGCCGAATTAACGAAAATCTCGCCAAATGGATAAAAATGACGCTAAATCAATGAAAATGATGACTAATTATCGAAAATTCAATATCATGGAAAGAATATTAGTATCTACTATAAGAAAAACCTATTTTTTTACTGTAAATGTAGTAAGTTCATTACATTATATAAGGAAAGTCATGTGTTGCCCACATCAGATTTTTTTTTTATGCGTTTTCTTTTATGCGGTCCCTATCCACCGCACAAAAACAAGTTTGAGTGTATATGTTATTTGAATTCCCTTCACATCCATTGGGTAATTGAAACTATGTTGTATTATTTTCCAAAACTGACTATATTACCATAAATGTTCCGAGAATTATCTCGTTTCTCAGTACAAAATAATGACATAAAAATATTGAATTTCGATAATTTCAATTCTAATGGTTGAATACCGTAAAATTTCGTTGATTTGTCCCCTCAAATGCGACTGAAGATTGGGGAAAATGTAGGGGGGGGGGGGTCATTTAATGGGAATTTTCTGAACAAATGTAAATTTTCTGAGAAACATGTAGAATCCCTTCGATCCGCCTCCTCAAATGCGACGGGAAAACGTGAAGTATGTGGGAGGACGCTTACTCGGGGTTTTATTGCTTATCTGTCAAAAACGTTTATTCGAAAGTTCGAGAAAATAAGCTTTTCTTTATGCAATAGTATGAGAGAGTAAAAATCAGAAACAAAAACCGGCAAAGTAACATTAACAGAAGTTATATTTTATCTGGTGTCTTGCTATGACGTACAATTCTAATTGTTTTGATCAACACCTAAAATTTCTTTTAGAGTCAGAGATCACATGTGTTGATGAATACCAGCGGGAAAATTTTGACATGATTAGAAGGTTTGAGAACTCTGGGAATTAGTGCTTCGATGTCTCTGTAAGTGTGAAGCTTTTAGCAAACTAAAATTTTGAAAATGGTTATAGCCTGGTTAAAAACGCTAGAAGCAATGTTCAAATTAGGAACCGAAGGGAACCAGAAGTAGGTTGTCAGCTTTGATGACTAGATTTAGCCCTTGGAACGTTTAGTACCAAAACATGATTAAATATAGCCGTGAAATGGCTGTTGTCAACTATTTATAATGGCCATCTATGAAATTTTTTGTCTATGTTTTTTTCTACGATTCTTACTTTAATATTCATCTAAGTGATGCCAACCCTGTTTACCAAGTAGGATTTGTCTATCCCATCAAATAGCCCAAACTTGACACAAATCAAATGTATAACCAACCTGATTAATATTATAATTAGATACCTTAAATGTTTGATTTTTAAATGAACTACTCTTTCTTTACTTTATTTTATATATTTTATTGGTATGAAATTATGCAGTATTTTACAAAACCGTACAGAAGCTGTAGTTGCCCTGTTTTATGAATTTATTTCTCTTACGAAACCTCCTATAGAATTAATTTTCTAGCAATTATATTCACTTTTTATTTGCAACCAAACTGGTTGTTACACACGGTAGTTGAGAATAATTTTCAGCAATATAATGGCGGGCGTGCCTTGCTTTTGTGAGGGGTTAAAAATGTAATACGTTGTCAATATTTGTTTTTCAATATGGAATAAATAAAACAGCGTTTATAATCAATTTACTGAGTAAAAATACCGTTAAATGAAAGCTTAAGAAACTTTTCTCACGGGTTAGGTCAGTGATTCAGAAGTATAAAGATGAAGCCTGTGAAAATGGTGTTTAATATTGAGCATCATATAATAAAAGTACAAAGACATCAACCAGTTTCATAAGCAAGAAACGTTTTCTTTCTCAGTATGCGATCAGACCCCGACTTAGCTTAACCGGTATTTGTTTCTTTAACAGAGAACCTGAAACAAATATCGGTTACGGTAAGCTGTTACATTCGTGTTATACAGTATATAAAAAGGGACATTATAACAAGTGAAATAAAAAATCCCTCATAGATTTTTAAAGTACAGGTTTTTATTATATGTGTGTAACTTCAATGCATGAGAAATGTATTTATTAAAACTTCATAGTATCATACTTAGAAGTGGAATATTTGTGTGAAATGATTTATAGATAATAAAATTGAATTCTACGATCTTGCTCTTCTTTAATTTGAAGAATAAACTAACTTGTCAAAATATATTTTCAAAAATATACAGTTGACTATTTGAAATCTACTGAAATAAGAAATGTAGTTTTATCAAGATATGGATTCAAATCATATTACTTCCCATAGTTTGCAGAAAATCCGCCCTGACGTCTGCAGAAGCTAAAAAGAGGTTCATCTCTCTTTTTAAACAACATAACGGGACTAAAATTCATAGAAATCAGAAATTTGTATGTAATATAATTTAACTTCAACGCAATAGTACATTGGGCGTGCCTGTTACAAATATACTATCTAATGCTTTCTCTTCAGATTTAATACCTCAATTGAATTTTGCTGCAATATTTGACAAAACAAATCGTTCCATATTCCGAAACAGCCTGATAACACTATTCTCACGAAGGATGGATTACCATTGTAAACAAAACGGGGAATAAGCAAGAGAAATCTTCTTTTCAATTAAATTTCTATTGTCACGCCCTTCTAGAGGCTGATTCATGACCTGCTCTTCAAATGTTGCAGGAATATCTAGGACCAGAACTCAATTGTTGTCAGACGAAGGTTGGAACACAGCCACATAAAGAAGGTCTACGAAGAAGGGTGTGTTCAGGTATTATCTAAGATGAAGAAAACGTAGATGCAGTTTTTTAAGATGAAGGTAAAAGTTGTTATGGATATTATCTGCAGCCATTGTGTTCTTAGCAGACGCTGAGCCTGTTTGGATGTTATAGATGACTCATGTGAGGCCATTCAGTTTTATTGTGATAAGTAATGGGCAAATATATCTTTTGTTTAAAGTTGACCATCGTAATTGTTCTGTAATTGATTAAGATTAATGAATTTGTGTAGGATTTATTTCTTCGAATGGATTGATCTATGAAAGAGGTCTGAGAAAAGCATGTCGAATAACCTTCGAGAGTAAAATTTCGCCGCATCTGTTCTTATTAATTAAATGAGGATGAAAGGAAAATTTTGTACGCGTGAATAATGCAAATATTATTCAAACAAGTCTATTGAAACAATGTCTTATTTAACAAAGGAATATCAAGATGATGTAGTATTATTCCGATGATTAATGTGCAATGATTATATTGAAAAAGTAATAGTTATGAATAATGAAATAATCTTGTTATGAATTGACTATTCTCCTAAATGACACAAGAAATAGTGGATATTTAATATTTTAGTGTATAAATTTTATTTTTGTTTGTTAAAACTACCTAATAAAACAACCAATTTAATATAATGACTGATGCTCTTAGTCCGGATTGACTATAGGCTCTGTGTAAGGTGATAAACATAATTAAAATGACCATTCATTATTACATGTGCCAGGCCATTATAACGAGAGGTTATTATAATGAGATTCCTATGTGTATATTATTAGCCTTGGAAATATCTGGATAGAAATGTGCAAATATATATATATATATATATATATATATATATATATATATATATATATCGAGGCGGCCGCTCCGCAAACTTTAAAGCGTCATTCAGGCTGTTATTTTCCAGTTGAAGAAGAAAACTACCTATGCAAATTTCATCTGGAAAAGAAGAAGAGCCCTTATGCAAATTTTCATAATTGGGCGAGAAGTACGAGACTATCTGGATGTCACTTTTCCGGGCAGATGGATTGGATTAGGTGGTCCCATAGCTTGGTCACCATGATCGCCCGATCTGTCTTGTCTTGACTTATTTTTGTGAGAATATCTCAAGAGTATCGTCTATGATACTCCCATTTAATCTGAAGAGAAACTAGTCGCAGAAATTTCGGCCGCTGCTGCCAAAGTGAGCGACATGTCACGTCTGTTTGAGAAAGTTCGCCAATCCCTCCATCGCCGCTGTGAGACGTGCATTCAGGCTGACAGTCGCTCTGTTGAGCTATTACTGTAATTATAGTTTATTAATTGCCATTTTATAATTTCTAAGTCATTCTTGTGTTTTAGCCTAACCTCATCGGTTTCACCATTTAGCGTCCACTGGCGTCTTTACGTTTCATTTCCGACCCGGTTAGCTAACGAAAAATTCTTGGTTTGGTGTATACTACCACCTCTTAAAGTTTGGCCAGGGACGTAAGTACCGGGGGGGTGTGGGGGGGTGTCACACCCCCCCTGACTAAAAAAAGTCGGAAATTTTGGCAATCACTCGGAAAAAAAATCGGAATAAGAGTGTGTTTTGTTCTCCATAAATTTCATTTTAAAAACTTATTTTTTACTTTAATTTTCTAAATGTTCACTACAAAATTACCGATTCTCTTTCGTGAAACAAAATCCTTGAAGTCCGTGTTGAAGCAAAGCCATCTGATGAACGTGGGGCAATGATTTCTTTGCGATGTCATAAATCTCATTTAAATACGTATGAGCCACCTGGATAAGGGCTATGTCAACGAGGGTGGTCCAGGAAGTCCCCAAACTTTGTCGGCATTTTTCTTGAGGAAATTCGGAGAAGCAGATCTTGCAACCGGAGGGTGCAGATCATTTGTAGTACACATATGTGGGGACCTTCGAGAAGCAATCACGTGATTCTAGCTCTTTGGTGGGGACAAACCATGAAAGAGCAATTAGGTTCTGGTACGAGTTCTTCAGACAAAACCTATTTTCTTCTCTATGCTGTCGGCAAAACAGCAGGAGAAAAATACTGAAACACATTGTCCAGGGATTTGGAAAGTAAACCCAGTATGTATTCCCTTAAAAGTGTCTATAATTGGGCAAGTAATTTATGACTTTCAGGAAATGTGAATGTCTTTTCTGTAAAATGCTGAAAAGCAAGGAATCTTCATTCAGTCCAGATTGCTTCAATTTTTCGCAGAGCTAGGTTGTGACTGAGTAAAGTAAGATAATATTTTTAAATTATATAAAGGCATGCATAAGAATCGTTTATATACGTTTCTCATAATTATTATTATTTATTTTTATTGCTTTTTTAAATTTTGTTATAAAATTGTGCTTTTAAAGGTATCATTTAACAGTTCATACGTCATTTAAATCAATTTTCTGCGACAAAATAAAATCGCAAATTGTGAATGAAACACTAGACTATACAAAAAGATCAGCAGTGGTTCCAATACGGGTCAGAACGGACCGAAAATTTAGAGTTTTTCCCTGCCTGGCACGACAATAGCAGTACTTAAACCAGTCCCGAAGACCATTGAGTCTCGGCTTGATCCGGCTCGAAATAATTTATATTCATATGTGTTAAAAACATGAATGTGTAGAAAGCCCAGGCCGCCCGACTCACCCGAGAGTATGAGCAGCAAAGTGAGCGGCCGCCGAAAACATGAATGTGTTGAAGACCCAGACAGTCCGACTCATCTGATGACATAGAGTATCCTCTTGGACGGCCGGGAATATGAATGTGTTGAAGACCCGGACCGTCCGACTCGTCCTGAGGACTTGAGCATCTATTTGGACGGCCGACGTGAAAATTTTCTACGAAGAATTGAGATAAAGTTTTTTTTTTAAACATTTATCTATATATAGCTGAAATAAAGATAATTATTTCATGTATTCAATTAAAACTCATTTGAAAAATTTTCAAAATTAAATATGTTCGGCCTGGCGAAATAAATACATTCGGCCCCAGAAAAATTTTCAAAATCAAATATGTTTGACCTTTCTTAAAAGTCAAGTTTGAGCCCGGCCCGAAACAGCTTTCTAAAATCTCCGGCATGGCCCGAGTCGAAATGATTTCGCTTGAATAATATTTTTCTATGTAGATAGTTAATCTTTTTTGACAATTTTAAAATAATTTTAAATAATTAAGAACCACTTTTTCAAAATGGTTCAAAATATTAAGACATCGAAATTAGGACCACATCTACAAAATATTAAAATATCGAAATTGTTGCCACTATTTTTCAAAAACTAAGAACCTATCCAAAATCCAATTGTCCACTCCTATATGGTTTTCAAAGGACTACAAATAACCTAATATTATTTATAGCTACCACTTTTTGTTTTCGAGAAATAAGCATTTATAAACTTAAACAAGAAAGGTCAATCATGCATAAAGCATTGATTATGAAACACTTTCTAACTTCAATGCAATTTTATATAAACATCTCAAATGCGATACATTCCTCGGTAATATTTTTTAAATTATCACAATACTACATTAATTTATTATATTTGAAAACTTCATCGAAGAAAATGAACTTCATTCAAATGACGGCATTGAAATATAAATTGCCTGGTTTAAACATCTCTAAAATGCGATACATTCCTCGGTAAATTTTTAAAATTATCATAATATTTCAATAATTTATTATATTTGAAAACTTCATCGAAAACAAATGAACTTTATTCAAATGACGTCATCAAAATACAAATCGCCTCTCTATAAAGGCAGCATTTCATTCATAAACATTTTTCCAACCGTTTCATTCATTACAATACTATAATGATTTATTTTATTTAAAAATTTGAAAAATTGTTATCTACCTTATTTATTTTAAAATATGAAACCTCTCTTATATATAAAATAATTAAACCCTTGGAAAGATATTTATTATATAATATATCTCGTGTCTCTTTCTGGAGGATATTGCGAGAGTCAGAATTTAATTGAATTTGTTTTTCTCCCTATATTAAATAATTTTTATTTAAAAAACTAACTAACATATTTTACTGAAATTTTTTTATATATTTCATGAAATAATTTGCATATTTTCTAAAATTTTTGAAGCAATTTGTGAATTTTAAAGTCGCTTAAAAAATGTTTGAAAAATTAGGTCCTGTAGGGTTCAATGTATTTCATTTTTTCAACCTGGGTTCAATCCAAAACTAATTGGATGATATTATTCATTTATATTCCCATAGGTCCCACAGACTGTTTGAAAAACATACTAAAATTTCATTTTGATAAAGTCATTTTTACGGCAATTATCGTGCTAACGGACAGACAGACAGACAGAGTGAACAAAGTCATAAACACTTTTCAACTATGTTGTAAAGTGTTAAAAACAGGATATTATCAATCTTTTTAAATTTGATAAGAAGATTCCTCGAAAATTGCATTAGATCTATAAAAACACATTAACGCGTTTAAACACGCCTTTTCTCGTGGGGCGCGGTAGTCCAGTGATTAGTGCTCGGATTGCACTCGGTAGGCCTCGGTTCGATTCCATCCGCTGCCAAAATTGCCGTCGTGTTCACGCTGAGTACGATCACGTTAAACATGTGGGTCCGTAAGCCCTTCTGAGAGGTTGGTGGTAGGGGAAGGAGGGTACGGTCCCGGTGGATGCCTTCCTCCACTGGGTTCCGTTCTAGATTGAGTGGCTCTTCACGGTCGTCTAAACTGTTACCTTACACCTTTCTGGTAGGTCGGACCGTCTGAGTCTCAACAACAACGCCTTTTCTCGTTGCGCTGAATCACCTTTAGGATTGAAGAAAAAGCAAGGAGGTAAAAATCGGGATTATGGTTGTAGTTATCCGATTCAAATGATTTTTTTACAATGTTTTTAATGGTAAATAATTGTATTTTTAAAAATATGAATCATATCTTTAAAATTCAAGGAATAAGAAAACTTCTCAATTTAAATCACTTTATGTGTTTCGTCTGCTGCACTTTCGTGAAATAAATGCCGAAAAGTAAAATTAGATAATTAAATACTATCTCCGAATATTTTAGTGCTATAGAAGAGATTTGTCAAGCGAATTCTTATAAAATAATTGCTCGTTTAAAAAAATCAAAATGATATCTGTAAAATTCTGGAACTTAGAATTTTTGATTTCATCACCCACATTGTGTCGCGCTAATTGTCTATAAACATCTGCCATTCTGCAAACAATAGTCTGCTGGGATAAATGGATTTAGAAACAACGAAATTGCGACTTTAAATATATTCATAACCTTTAAACTAATTGAATTAAAAAAAAAAAAATCACGGCAAGGTGCATATTTGCATAAGCGGAGATGCCAAATCTTCGAAGCTGTTGAAAGCTTGAATTTTTTTCTACGCGTTACACACACAGAGAAACAGAAATCCTTTTGAAAAATACTAAATATGTAATAATAATGCAACATTTACTTGGCCGTTCGATATTAAATTGTATATAAATTAAAATGTTACAGTAAAATGTCAACTACGTCAAAATGTTTTTATAAACCTTTTATTAATAGAGAAAAATATGTTAAATAGTTGAGCTTCCAATAAATCAAAATTTTCATTAGTTATAATTTTACCGTTGTACATTTTGTAGACACATTTTATATATTATATTTTTATTAATAAATAATCATTAATTTATTTATAATTACTATTATTTTATTTTTAAATTAAAATATTTCTTTCTCGTTCAAATAAAAATCCCCCAAAATATTATTTAAAATTAAACAGAGTTATTTCAAAATGATATACCAACATTGATAGTTGCGAAATATTATATTCAGATTTTTGTGGTCATCATTTGGTATTTATATAGTCACAACCTCTCTACTAGATTTGCCCCTATAAGTTGGAAACACAAAAGTAATGAAATGATCCTACATATTCAATTTCGATGAAGAAGCCAGTAAAATAGATCAAAATAATGAATAACATATTTTTTTTTGTTTTTGAAAGTCAGCTGTCCATAAAATATGGTGATGCTTTATATTACTTCATTCATTTCTGATTCTGTTTGCACCACTTAATATGCACTCGTTTCCAGTAATAATTTACTTATACTAAAAATTTTGGTGTTCAATTAAAAAAAAATTGTTTTTATATTTTGTGGACTTCCCATCTCTGCAATTGGTTTATTTAATCTTACGTTCTTACGAAATATTTATTTCTCGAAGACTTTGATCGAAGTTGAAATTTTTTTATAAACCAGCAAACTTCCGCGCACTTCGGGCACTAAACTCATGTAAGTACACCATGAGAAACAGGAACCGGCATGAGAAACAGGAGCATGCATGAGAAACAGGAACCGGCATGAGAAACAGGAGCATGCATGAGAAACAGGAACCGGCATGAGAAACAGGAGCATGCATGAGAAACAGGAACCGGCATGAGAAACAGGAGCATGCATGAGAAACAGGAACCGGCGGACATCAACTGCCACCGATCCTCCCACCCACTTCTAATATCCACAGTCACATACCAGTCATACACCCCCCTATTCAATATTATTATCTCTTATAGGATAATATCTCCCTATAAAGACATACAAACTATACCGACTCCTAACATAACGCAATGAAGTTACGTTCCCCTATAACCTTAGCAAATCAATTTATCAAGTTTAATACCTCAAACTTTTCATCTTAAGTTCTTAATTGGTCTAGCCATACCATAGAAGAAAAGAGTCTAACTCTCTCTAACTTTATGGATCATATAATTCAGCTCCAACCAATCTATCTATAAACAAAGTTAGTATAATTGCATCGTTTACAACGTGATTTTGAAGATAAAGCAGAAAATAAGTCTCTCTAAGTCCATGGCTTAGATATTCATATTCTGAATTTTTAAATAGGGATGACCTCACAAAATTAACTTTCCTAGTCAGCTGAATCATGGAGGTGGTCTCGCCTCTAACTTCATGAGTTGAATACAGTTTTCCTGTTATTTCTTCAAGCATTAAGTTCTCATAACCATGAAATTGCATCATGTTGTGGCAACATCTTCGACCTGAGATTATAAACACAAAAATAGCAAAAAAGGCCAAATTTTGAGAGGCTATCTTCCCAGATCCAAGGGTTAATTTTAAAAACGACTTTCAGATTTAAATTCAACATGGTAAAATCAGCAAACAGAAGTTTTTTAGCCTTCGAAATTGTATTTGGTGCTCTGACATGATGACACTGAGCTTTTAAAAAGGTGATTAAAAATTCGTTCAAATCAGTGATGAAAAAGCATTGAAGCTATACACACAAAAAATTATATGCACCCATAAGAAATTGAGCCTACAGCCACGAAGATCGGCATATATGTGTCGTTTGAGAAAATATGCAAATGATTAGAATTTGGAATCAATAAAAAACGTTTTATTAAGAAATGGTGACAACAAGAAGCTGATATTTTATTAAGTGGTTACCGACTATACAAGTCGATATTCGGTGCGGCATAGGGTCAGTTAGGTTGCTTATGTCCCTCTGCGGAAGATTCTGCCACAAATGTTGCAACCGATCAGCTAATTCGGTGGTATTCAGAGAAGGCTGCAATTGCTGTCACAGCATGTCCCATACGTTCTCTATTGGTGATAGGTCTGGAGATCTGGATGGCAATAGAAGGGTATTAAATCCTTGAAGACATTGTTGAGAAAGTTGTGCAGTATATGTTTGAGCTTTGTCTTGTTGGTAAATGGAACCTGGGCGACTTGACAGTATAGGCAGAACAATCGGCGGCAGAATATCGTCAACGTACAAGCGAGGCTTCAGATTGGTTTGCAACAACTAGAGGAGATCTTTCCACTTTCGACCCAGACCGTATGACATACACCAAAGTGTAAGGTATCTGTGGCCGAGATATTCCCATATCTATGGCCTGGATATTCCCATATCCATATCTATAGCCGGGATATTCCCATTTAATTTAGACTAGAATCTAGTGGGGACACAACTACAGCTACCGTACCCTCCTCCTACCACCAACTTCTTGTAACCCACATATTTAGGTCTTAGATAAAAGCCCGCTATACTACATAAAGAATTGTATTTTCAAACGCGGATGATTTTCGCTAACTCCGAAAGGAACCGCTGCCCAACAATGTTAAAGTGTAATATGCACTCACTCCAGTTGTATTCAATAGCTCACTGTTTTTCGAAGTTTTTTGTCTCGGAACCCCTTTTGGAAATTTAATTTAATACCGGAACCCCAAAATGAGAAAAAATCCAATGTGGTCCAAACTGTACATCAAAATTCTTTAAATTTACACGAAACTATAACACACGTTGAAAAACGCTGTATAACTTAATGTTAGTTTCAAACCAAATTTATAAGCATGCGATCCACAAACCTGTAAAAAAAAATAAAGAAAATAAACAATCCTTTCTCTAGGAGAGTGCTCAGGCATGTGCAATCTACCGGGGAGAAACCGCAGTCCTATGCATCTCATTAAGAGAGATGCATTTGTTGCTTTGATGCGTTTTCTTAAAAAAATGTAGTAATTAAAAAAAAATTGTTAGATTGCGAAAATAAACACAACTTTCTGTAGAATTCAAACTGTAGAATTAAGCTAATCTTCCTGTTTTGGATGCTGCAAAATAAGTATCATATAAACTAAAAAATGCAATTTCGATGTATTTAAGAATATGTGTATGACCACATGCAAGTAGGTTTTCTGGTGGACCATTTGGAATTTTTTTTTTCAAGTCCGTGTCTAGACGATTTTTTTAAAACAAATATCGAGGAAATGAAACAACGTCATCCCTTATGAGCACTACAAATCATATCATATTAATTTCCTTTGAACAATGTATGTATGCTATCATGCACATCCCTGTCTTACAAAGATAATTTTTGGCCTAGAAACGCGTGTTTTTCTCCTTTTTTGAGGAAATTATTTGGAAATGTACAATGTGCATTCGAAAATTAGAAAATAAGTTTTAATTATTTACAAAAACCTATTAAAAGACCCAAATTTAGCTTAAAAAAAAAGATACGTGTTCCGAAATTTACACAACCAATTCTTGGCGTAGAAACTCGCGGGTTTTTAAATGCTAGGCAATCATCTGGGAATGTGTCAAGTGCATTCGAAACAAAATTCCCAAAACATACGAAATTTAATACTTTTTCAAATATATTTAACATTCTGCTAATCCTTGCCCTAGAAACTTGCCTTGTTTCAAATGATAGCTAAAAATTTGGGCACATCCGATAATTAAATAACAAATGTAAAATTATTTATAAAACAAAACCAATTTGGTTTTGAGACTTTTTTCTTTTTATAAATTGGGGTATGATTTGGATATATACACAAAACATTCGAAAATTAAAACAAATTATTGCCGTGTAGACTTTGAACTGGACAAATGTCACTAGAACAGCAATGCACTCGTTCAAAACCAAAAGTTAACTCACTTGTTTGTACAGTCGGAAATTTTCAATATTAGTCGGAAAAATTTCCTTCACACCCCCCCAGCCAAGATTGCCCACTTACGTCCCTGAGTTTGGCCCATCTATTTTAAATCACTCTCTCTCTGTATATATATATATGTGTGTGTGTGAAATGTTTTATTGCCACATGAATAATTGAGACATTTAAAACATTTAAAGTATAAAAGAATCCAGAGAGTCCAAATGCAGTCGTATATCCTGCCATCATCCTCAAGTCTTCATAATATAATTTTAGAACAAAAACAGAATAATTTTGTTACTTTAAACTTGTTTTTTACTAATAAATATTTTCAATTGTTTGAGTTTAATTAACATAAGAACTACTTAAACATACCACTGTCGAAGTTAAGTCCTTAAATGCGGTAATAAAGTGCAATCAGCATGTCACTCCACTGAAAAGTGGTATTAAAATAATCGCAGAAACGATCGCTTTCTATATTCCTCATATTAACCTGCCCAAGGCGGATGATCATTAACGTCCATAATTCTTGAATCCGATTTTCATGAATGATACTTTAATAGAAGCGTTGGCTTCTCAGGAATGTAATTTTCTAAATTTTATTATCCCGGTTTCAATAGTTTTTTAAATGTATTGCGTTTAAATATTTTCACAACATAACCTATTAATAAACATACCAATCACAACCAATCGAGATATCAACTAACTCTTCATACTATTCTGTGTTAGGAGTTCCCAGGAAAAGTAAGAAAGAAAGAAAGTATCGACAATGTACAAAACTTAACGGAGTCAATTTTAGATTAAGCCGACTATTATATTCACCGCTAAGCAATATATAATAAAAATAAGTGAAACAAAAATTGCAAGTTTATTACTTTACTTATATATACAGCATAATGTATAGGGGGAGTATTGAGACGGGGTTGAAAATTCGAATTAGAGTTTTCAACGGAAGAGTACGTTTCAAGCATCCATGATCTCAAATCGAACGTTTTGAAGGTGATGTTGCAGTATGGGTGCGTGTTGGTGTCTGTGGGCCTATGTATGCGATATCTCATGAACAAATGGAGCGAAGAACATAATATGCCACTATTTTAGTACGATCCGTGAATGATGTTAAACACAACCGGAAGATCGGAAGATCCTTAATTTTTCGTTGAATTTTGATAAAATAATGAAAAAACCCAGGACCTTCAGTAATATTAAATAAATAATCATTTTATACGGAATTTATTTTTCTAAAACGAATGACAAACTTTAGCTGGAACAGTTTTCGAGATATTGCATCTTTTCCAAATAATCATGCAATGTCTCGAAACACTCTAATGCATAATATCTAAAAAATTACATAAAAGTGGACAGTAAGTATCATCCAATATGTTAGTATTTGGCGATGACTGCGTCAATCTTGGAGTACAATTTGGCAAAATATCGCCAACTTGGCAACTTGCCAAGTTGACGAAAATGTCGCCAACTTGTTAAACATGACGCCAAATTAATGAATAATAATGGATTATATTGCTTAACAGATGATAGCTGTCTATCCAATTGTTCAGTTATATTTGTGCGAAATATAAGTTACTTTGTACTTCAAAATAATTGTACATAATGTCATCCAGAAAACTGTTTAATATCAGTGTACTTTTCAACGCTAAAAATATGTGCCGTGGATCTTGTCCATCATTATTTCTTATTAAAATAAGTAAATTACTTACATTTTGTAGGGAAAATTATGTGCTGCCCACATCGGATTTTTTTAAGAATGTTAGTTTTCCGTATTTGACAAGCTTGAACACTAGTCATTATATAATAGATATAACTGTATATCTTTCGACAGATATATATCAAGCATGATATATGTTACCTCTTTCAAACCTCCCATTTTTATGGTGGACATTGTTATCCTTTTAATGTTCTTTGCGTCCTTGAGAGTAAATGTAAAATCAATTTATCAACGAACAGTGCCACCAATCGTGTGCCTATTGGTGACAAGATATGTTTTCAACAATGTCGCTAATATTTTTTTTAAACTGTCACCGCTTTCTTTGAACCATAAATTACTTTTCTTAATCCCACGTTCTCTTGGGATACATTCTTCTGCAACGCTCGCTGACTTAATAATGAAACAAAAAGGGAATTTCCTCAATAGAAATACAAGAAGCGTATCTGATTTGGAACTAGACTGACTGTGAAGTCAATTTTGCACTTTGTTTTATTTAAACGGAAAATATTTATTATTATGAAAAAAATTCAATATTAATCCTTGAATGCTCTGCATTTAATTTGTAGCGAATGTACAGACAAATAAATAAATTCAAGGCGGATTTCATTTGAGGGAATCTTCATATGAGGTTAGATTAATAGTAAATAAAAAATAATCAGGAATATAAAATAGTATATGAATTAGTAATTAGATATATATATATATATATATATATATATATATATATATATAAAATAAAATTAAAAATAAAAATAAAATAGTTATACTAATTTAAAACATGGTAAGTGTCATACCCTGGTTCAAAAACAATACGCAGGAAAATTAATTAAATATGATATGATAGGAAATATCAGACAAAAGGAAAACAATGCTACCATAAAAGACAAAATGATCTTAATTTCAAATATGAATATTACACATGAATTTCTCAGCATTCAAGAGCGAAGCATACTAATCAAGTTCAAACAACAAAGGATTATCAAAATCTGGAGACTCAAAATATTAAAATGACAAAATAAGAGAAAAGATACAATCCGAAAATATGAAATAGGATAGAAGCTCTGTGAATCCAGCTTATCAAGGATCTTTGCATCCACAGAGGTTCCAAATGTGTTTCGCTCAACGATACAGCCACATGGCCGAAATAACGTCAAAAGATCCGACACATTTCCAGACAATAACATTAACGAAAATAACAAAAATAAGCAAAAGGAAATTGGAAGGAATATAATGAAAGTGCATTAAGCAAACATATAAGCAATCTAACCAACATTCCACAATGATTCAGATAGAATTAAAGTCTTACCTTTCTTCACCATTATACAAGACACATTTTCGTTGCACTAAACAAAGTATTAGGAAAGAGTACAAGAGAGCGCCATCTGATGTGAATTATAGGAAATACTTCTGCATGTTTAACCAAAGGAATATACAAATTTATAAGTTTCAAACCCAATAATTAGAGATATAAAGATAAAATAAAAAAATAAAAAAAAAATATATATATATAAAATATTAAAAAAAAAAAAAAAAAAAAAAAAAAAAAAAAAAAAAAAAAAAAAATTAAAATAAAAATAAATTTATGCGCAATAAAATAAGTAATAATTAATAATTAACAATTATATAATATGTATCCAAATCTTATTATTAAGAAAATAAAATCTCAAAGAATATTTTAAAGTTCAAAGTATACAATAGCAATTTCAAATTAGACTAAAACAATAAATAATATATTATAAATAGTATTCAAAATTTCTAAAGTGATATTTAACAAAATTAACTGGATATGATTCATTCTTACAGTATCGAAATAAATCTGCAAGATGGTTACTGTATTGTGTATTTTCACATAACCTAAAAATCCTATGAAATTGATTTATTAAAATATTTTTATATACCTGTTTACTCATACATGAATTAAAATTGATTATCTTGTGAATTTTAAAAGGAAAACTTTTTCTTTTATCATAAATGTTTGACAAAAATGAATATTCATTATCAAGAGATAGAGTTAAATCTAAGAAATTAACGCTAGACGAGAAGTTGCTTTCGTTTGGTAAAAGGGATAGATTTGGAGGATAAAAATGAAAATCTATATCATTTGAAGAGGGAGCTATTTTAATGAGAATAACATCGTCAATATATCTGTAGAATGTATATGCAGAGTTTATAAAATTTGACTCGTAGAAGTGTAGATAAAGATTTGCGAGAGCTGAACTGGCAGAGCCACCCTGTGGAACACCCTTAATTTGCATATAAATTTTATTGCCTTGCATCAAGTAATTATTAAAAATTACACACTTGAGAAGGTGGTGCACAAAAGAATGATCGATATTCAAATTTTGTCTATTATAGAAAGATTTAATAATATCCCAAGTTACTTTATATAGATCTTTTATGTCAATATTGTTGAAAAGGTCCTTAAAGTCATACGTTTTAAAACCCAAAATATTAATCGTATCCAACTTTTGAATTAATTGATAACTGTTATTGATAATATGAGAAGTTGGATTATCATTTATATTAGAGATGATTTTATTAAGAATAACCAAAAGAGATTTACTAGCGACAGTTGCATATGATTTATGTCCTATAGTTACAGATCTAAAAGAGATAGGATTTTTATGAAATTTTGGGATCATGACAATATAAGGGAATCTTAGATTCTTGCAAGGTAATTTTAATAATTTATGAAAAGCAATAATTTTCTTAGATATGGATGTTGCTGAAGAATCAATTTTTTTAAAAATATCATATATATATGATACATATATTTTAGTGTAAGACTTAAAGCTTAAAAAAACTTAAAAAAAAATAAAAAAATAAAAAAAAAAGTTTTTTTAAGCTTTAAGTCTTACACTAAAATATATGTATCATATATATATATATATATATATAGCTTATATTACTAATCCTTCTACTCATACTATATTTACCAATTTTCTTAAACTACTTCACTTTGTTCATTACAATAATTATATATTTCAAGGTAATAAATTATCTTAAAAGTTTCAGGGGTTCTACTAGGTGGCTGTAGTAGCAGTATATTAGCTAATTTATACCTTTATCATTATGAAAAGTCTTTTAATTCCTCAGATTATAAAATTTACAGATATATTGATGATCTGATTTGTTTGGTTTCTCCAGATAAATGTGTCATATAGATATCTTACGGATAATTTGGAACTAATTCCTAATGAAGCCACTATTAGTAATGACATTAATTTTTTGGATTTAAATCTAATTATTGAACCTACTAATAGGATAGTTACTAATTTATATGATAAAAAATACTATTTTAACTTTAACATTAATAAAATATTACCACTTAATTCCGGTAACTCGATTCAATTGTTTAAAAATATTATACTTAATCAACTTGTTAAAATTTATAGATTATCAGATAAAAAATGTCATGCTATGCACATTAATAAGGTAAAGATTACCAGCAAATTATATAAATATCCGGCATATTTTGTAAATGGTATAGTAAAAAAGTTTGGAATCGTTGAATATACTTAAATGTTCTCCTTAGTATCTTATATTAGCCAGACATCCACTTTCTCTTGAATAAGCATTGCCTTGTATTTACGTCCCCTTAAAATTTATCCTCTATGTTTTCTTTTATCATCTGTCCCTTTATTTTGTAGCTCATACTGTTGAATATTACATTTTATAGCCGTTTCGCATTACTGTTATTTATTTCACACGTTCGGCAACAGCAGTTCTCAACTTTTTTTTTTTTGCAATTGACAACATTGGTCTCTTTATTCAAGGCTCCAATGGATCAGACATATACAGTGTTTTTTCAGGTATTCTTGTTTCCTATCATTTTTGAATCTTTATGCATGTTGTCCAAGTTATCAGTGTTTATAGATATAATCTATCACTGATATCAGAAACATGCATTTTGTGTTCATTTTGATAGAATACTTGGACTTGAAAACGATTTTTATCAAAATGAACAATTCATTTGTTTAGGCCTAATGCTTGTCCACGTGCACAGCTTAAATGCTTGTATTTTATTTGATTTTCTATTATCGATTCATTTCACTATTTTATTTGATATTTTATTCTGTTTTATTTGATTTTCTATTATTCATATATTTCACTTGATTGATGATTCTCTATTTGACACTTTTATTTGTTAGGCATTTTTTAATGTTGGGATTTTTTGAGTTGCAACTTCTCTCTATTCTATCATTGGATTTTCAAACTTTTTTTATTATATATATATATATATATATATATATATATATATATATATATATATATATATATATATATATATACATATATATATATATATATATATATATATATATATATATATATATATATATATATATATACATATATATATATATATATATATATATATATATATATATATATATATATATATATATATACATATATATATATATATAGTTATATATATTATAACTTCCGTAATTAATATAATTAAAAGAAAAATCAAACCTTTCATTTATAAGTTATATTTTATATCCATTTATTTATTATTCAAATCAAAAAAATAATAATAAAAATTTACAAACATATTTGATTTAATTGCGTTGTTGAGAAACATGATATAAGAAAGACTTTTTCCCATAAAATGCTGATAATTAAATAACTATTTTGATTTCTTAATACTGTTCATTGTTGAGTGAGATCCTGCGAAAAAAAACCCATGGTGATAGAGTTTCCATTTAAATTCATGTTTTAAACCTGCGATTTTCAAAAGTGATTGATTAGCGCAATAAACTCCAACCAAACTCCAACCAAACTCGTTTGGAGGAACCAGGGAGTTAGATCGGAAAACTCCTATGAAAAGTTTCGTTTTCCATTAATATCTCGACAAACTCTGGTCTTAGAAACTCTAAACGTGGACTGAATTTTAAATAGGGCTATTTCAAGGCAACCTACAAAATTTCATTAAATTCGATTTAGTCGTTCTCCCGTGATGATGAAACAAACATACATACATACAGACAGACAGATTTTCAATTTTATTTATATAGATAGGCGAGAGGGAGATTTTTTTCAACATCCTCATTGTTATTCGTATATTGTAATCTCAAAGTATTGTTAAATATTGCAATACGATAAATGTTTTCATTTACATGGTTAATCTTAATGGTTATTAACAAATAACTCAACTAATTAGTAAACACGAATGAAATTTGGAATTTTCGATTGAACAAGCTGATTTTAAAATGTATTTTCATATATATACAGCAAACAGGCATAAATTTAGTATATTAGCAACATCATTAAAACTTAATTTTTCGACTTGTTACATTTACTGCGATGTACAGTATACAAGCTACTCTTTTAATTCATTATGTATCCCTTTAACTTTCGATTAAAGTGTTTTAGACTTTCAGAAGCTGTGTCTAATAATAAGAAAGCGACTGTACGATGTCAATCGAGAAGGTTTGCAGCGCCTCTAGCAGCTGATTGAAGAAGTTAGAATTCTTATCTCAAAAACAAAGCAAGATAGACTGAAAATTCCAATTCCAAAGCTGTAAAGCGTTTTGTATTATAGAAAGGGGTGTGGTTTGGGCATAACATGCACATTGACGATAAAAACTAAGCTTTCGAAAGGGATAAGTATTGTGCTGCATCGTTTATCTTGAATTTTTATACAACATTTATTATTTACAGCAAAAAGGATAATTTTAAATAAATTATAATTAGATTATTACACGGATTACTATACGTCCATCCGAATTTCTGACCATTTCCTTCAGAAGTACTTAAGTAGTAAAGAAGACATATTGCATATGTGAAAACCGCACATCATCCTACACTAAATAGAGAACGGTATAAAAATGTGTTATTAGACATTTTTGTTTATCTTGTTCGTTTATGAAAAAGGAATTTTAACTTCTTCAATTGATCGTTAGAGGCGCTGGAAACTTTCTCAATCAATAACGTATAGACTATTTCTTATGAATAGTTTCTGCTCCTGCAACTTTAAAACATTTCTATTGAAAGTTAAAGGAATGCATATTAAAGGTTTAAGGAAGGAATTCTACATGAATAATTACAATTTTGTAAAAAAATAAACATTTCGATTTTGGTAGATCTACACTTTTTAAACCTGTTTTCTACACATTGGGAGATTCGAGTATTCACATGACAGTAGTGGTTCATTATATACACTGTGCCGATCCGGTGGTCGAGCGGTCAGGGGCATGCGTTTCCGTCTGATCGCTAGATTGCCGGGTTGAGGGTTCGAATCCCGCCAGCGGGCATGGATGTTGTCATGTCGAAGCCAAGTCAGACTTCCACCCTTCGGGGGGCTTCTATAAAAGTGAAGCAGCAAATCTCCTCCCCTTCGCCATGGGACACCCTGGTGGGTCTTGTGGACGTGGTGCGTAGGCGCTCCTTCACCACGGGGGAATTAGTACACACACTGTAAAATGTCCTGTGGATGCCTCCCCCACTGGGTTCCGGTCTAAATTGGGTGGCACTTCTCGGCCGTCCATACAGTTGCCTTACACCTTCCTGGTAGGTCGGACGGTCTGGGTCTCAACACACTGTAAAATGTAAACTTAGATCAGTGTAACATAAAGAAATACCTTCAAAATAATTCAATACTGGACAATTTGAGTTCTGCAAGTTTTCAATCGAATTTTAAATTTCTTATTTAAACAAATAAATTTCCTAAATTAACAAAATAATTTCTTCTCCCTACAATACATTTGAGATTCTTCCTTCGATAGGAGGAAGGTCACAGGATAGGTGCACAATTTTAGAACTAGAAAGTGTGTCTGGCTTTGAAATTGTTCCCGGGATAGATGTAGATATAAATATTTTATCAAAATCACACCGGAACTCACATCGAATTCTCGAAAATCAAAGAACCCTTTAATATACGCCCACTTATAAAAACGATCCCCCTCCCCCTAAAAAACCCCAGCTGCGCCGATGGTGTAAAGATGGAAACTTTAAACCATCGCGTAGTAACACACGAAAGATACTTATATATACAGGGTCGAGTTACATTATTATGACCACCTCCTACTTATGACGTCAGTAGCAAGTAGCCAATGAAAGAAAGACCGTGTCGTGAGATGGCTTGGTGGGTATATAAGGTGTGGTGTAGGCATTCAGAAAGCATAACACACGTTGCTGTCGTGGCTACAATTAGCGATTTATCAAATTTGGAAAAAAAGGATGATTATCTATTTCGGGTAAAGGCTGGCAGTTTTTCTGAAACCGCGCAGTTTGTGAACTGTTCGAGTATTTCTGTGGTTAAAGTGTAACGTCAATGAAGAAATGTCTTCATTGCGATTAAATGACGTGGAAACCAGGCACCATTGATGTGAGAGGTGAACATCGTCTCCGCAGATTCATGTGGCCCGATCGTCGCGCTACAGTGGAACAACTACCTGGCAGAATGAACCAGGGGCTGCCGGAAATGTGTCTCACACGACAGTTTAGCAAATCCTGCTGTTGTAAAAGCGTTTTCTAAGTGTTAAAAGACTTTTCTGCTTTCACATTCAAATGTATAAAGTTAGTTGATATAAACATGTATAACACAATAACGTAATAGTGGTAAGTACTAAACTCCAGAGTTCAGATCCGTCTCCCTGGTGAGAAGCGAAACTACAACTCAATGGCTGGAATAAATAACTGGCAAGAACAACTCATTAAATGATGAGATTAAAGACATTTTTAAATTAAAACACAGTCTTTAATTAAATGGTAGTTAAGTAATTCAAATACAAGCATGACATCAAAATTCACTCTTAACTCGGAACATCTGCGTTCCTATCTTTCTGAAGTAATATACAAATGATGACATGAAAGCAAAGATATATGCTCTTAAATTATTTACTGGCAATACATTATTTCTTGCTGGCATCTTAAAATCTGGAATTACTTTTAACCAGTCAAACTGGAATTTAAACAAAGTTACCAGCTCTACTATGATAAGTATTTATACTTACAAAACTTCTCTTTACTCTTGGCAGGGCAGTCATCATTAGAGGGTGAGATTTGAAAAACATCTTTCAATTTAATTCAATTACCAACACTTTAGCCATTTTTAAATTTTGACGAGAGAAATTTTAATTGACTGCCCCTACCAAGTCCTGTTCCAAATCTGAAGACAAAAAGCCAAGCGCGTCACTTTACATTTACCGCGCTGACGTCACAACACACATATACATATCACATGTACCAAAACCGAGCATTGGAAAATAATCAACAAAATAAAATTAACACTCAACGGCTTTTCTTTCTCTCTCCGCTGACTGGCAGGCGAGCCTTTTCAAGGTCGCACACACTCCACAATTTTGCTCTATTTCGACAGAAAATCGTCTGAGGGCTTCTACATTTACATGACATGAAAAGAGCATTTAAACAAAAATATGCATCGCAGATTTCGATGCCACAAATATCTTCCCCCCCCGGCAAAAAATTTTGCAACCGCAGGGCAGGAAAATTTTCTCCAAGAGAATCCTGTAGAAGCATCACCTCCAGCAGGGCGATCGCAGAAGCAGCAACTGCCGCAGGCAATTTTGCACAAAAATTTTGAGGGTGAGCAATGTACGTACGTCTACACTACCACCACACTCAAGGAGTCCAGAGACTTGATCAGGGTCCCCGTTGTCCAAGAGTCAAAACATCAAAACATGGCCAAAAGAGAGGACACAATGCTGTCCAAAAACTGCTATAGGATCCTTTCAAAAGAAAACACACAGTTAAAACATATGCAAATATACTGAAATACACAAAATATGCTCTTATCAAACTTTCTCAAATTCTTCAAATAAAAAAAAATACACCTGTAAAATACACTAAAGATTCCTGCTGTGTAACTGTACAGAAAAATATGTTTCCAGAAGGAGTAAAATCAGCGGGGAACTATACGGGTTGCCATCATAATAAAAGAAGGTGTGTATGAAAATGAGAAAAAAAAATATCCCGCGTGCAGGGCTTCCGGTGCATCCAGACGAAAGCAGGACAGCCACGGTCCAAAGCACAAGTCAATTCAGAAAAGATGAAAAACCCAACTCCGAAGCGATGAGTCCTCCATCACGACATCACTCCTCCGACACACAGGGGTTCCAGATGATACGCTTCTCGCCTCCGCTCTGGAAACAACGGCGAGATCTGTCCAGCCTCGACCAGGTGCAGCAAAAAGCCGGGATTTTAAAATGCTTCATTCACATCCCTCTCGAAACACAGGGTGTAGCTTGTTTGTGTAAACACCTGCAATTCACTCAAAAAAGAAAAAACATTTGCAACATTGAACTCAAGGGACAATGGTGACTGACGAAACTACTGTACTCATTGTACCAGTAGGGAAGTGGACTTGTGAAATTGTCAACATTGAATTGCAGATCAAATAAAAATAAAAATATATGTGTACAGCAGGAACAAAAAAGGTATGAGATAAATTTTCAAAAACTTAAATATTCAAAAAAATTTTCAAAATCAGGTCAAATAATCAGAAGTGTCAAATCATGCACTTCACCACAGTTTGTCAAATCAGGTATTAAAATTCTGCACATCTGAAATTAAAATTTTCATCACCACATGATATTAAATTACTTGAAATTATTGTAAATATTGAAACTTATTGCAGAAGAGGTTCCATCACAACCTCAAACAGATGAGCTTGATCAAACACAGTCATCTCATCACTGAAAAAAGTTTTTCGAAGATTTCAAAACAAATCAACAAAAATTTCACAGCTCAAAAATCACGAAAAGTTTCAAATTTCCAGATTCAAAAGTTTATCAAAAGATAATCAAAAGTTTTGTAGAGTGAAGAGTTTCAATCGATATCACACACATCACAAGATTAAAATAGCATATAAATTCAAAACAGTAAAATTAATAAAAATTTTGTATTTTTACAGATGAAGCATGTTTCACAGATGAAATAACCTTCCATTACAATGGGTCAGAGATGTGTGTAAATAAAATATTTAGAATAAACAATAATAAATTTCAATAATCAGATAATACTTTCAGAAAAATTATACACAACAATCAATTAAGCTTAAATATCAAGATTCCAAAAATTTAACAAGCTGCATTAACAATTACTGTATCACTATTTCTTAAACAAATTTTGTAAACACTGGAATTTTTGCATCACAGAAGAAGAAGATTTTGAACTTTGTTGTGCACAGATGAAAAACTGGATTAATTAAATTGTCTAATTAAATTGTCGACTGTTCACTCTAGGACGCTGCTGGTTTAAAGCTCTATTATAGACCACTCTGGTATGACGGTTATCACAGTTTGTGTGACTGGAAGGAGAAGGTTGTTTGTTTACACTATTTGGATCCCTGGAAAATGGAACACTGGAATCTGAAGCACTGGAAACAGGTTGTTTGTTTGCACGGCTCTGAGAACTGGAAATTGGAGCACTGGAATTTTGCCGCTGGAAAACACTCGAGGTTGATGAGGACACAGTTTGTTTATCACGACCAAGTGCACTATCTTTTGGAAGAGTTTGAAGCTCAACTCTTCTAGGTGGTAGTAATGTAAGTCTGTTGACATGGACTCTCTGCTCGTTCTTCGGATTTAGAACATGTTGTATTATAAAGTTGACTGGAGAGATTTTCTTGATCACCTTAAATGGACCTCTATTATATGAAGAAAGTTTTTTGGACTGGTCGCGTGGTAAATATGGAGTGTAAAGATACACGTGGTCATTTTCTTTAATCACAGGTTGTTTTGCACCTTTATGTTGTTGTTGCATTTGACTCTGTTGTGCTTTATCCAGATTAACTTTAACAATTTCATATATTTTCTTTAATCTATATTCCAAATCTTGACCATAATCATGCACAGAATCATATTTTGTGCTTTTAAATCCTGTTAAAAGGGTATCTGGTACTGTTAAATCTCTGCCATACATGAGGTATGCAGGAGTTTCTCCAGTTGATGCATGAACAGCATTTCTGTGGGCCAGAAGGGCAAAAGGAACTGAACGATCCCAGTCGTCTTTCTCTTTATATGCAAGATTCTTCAAACTTCTGAGCAAAGATTTATTTGCTCTCTCACAGAGGCCATCAGATTGGGGATGATAGCTAGTGGTACTATGTTTGATGATTCCCAACTTCTTGTATAGGCTCTGAGCAGCTTTTGAAAGAAAATTCGACCCTTTATCTGTAATCAGGTGGTGGGGAATACCGTGAGACGATATGAATTTCTCAAAACATTCCAAAATTTTCTCTGAAGTAATAGATGACAATGGGTAAGCTTCTGCCCATCTTGTGAAATAGTCTGTAATGACCAAAATATACCTTTTCCCAGAATTAGAGACTGGAAAAGGACCTATACAATCCATTGCCACTCTTTGGAAGGGAAAATCAGATGTATCAAACTTCTGTACTGGTGCTTTAAAATTTCTGAACCCATGATTCATGACACAAACATCACAAGAACTGACATAATTCTGTGTTTGAGTGTACATGTCTTGCCAATAATACCTTCTGCTGATACTAGACAAAGTTCTGCGAAACCCACAGTGAGCAAATGCAGGACAGTCATGGTGCAGCCACAAAATTTCAGATACCAATGACTGAGGTACTACCAATCTTTCATTAAATTCGTGTCTTCTTTTGGGGTGCTTATGTGTGCACCACAATGCATTTTCTCTCTCGAAAAAGGTTAATCTTTGTGGATATGGAGCCACATTTTTTTCTAAGAAATTCTTAATTTTGTTGCATCTGCTATCAGATTTTTGAGCGTTAACTATTCTAGTAAACAAAGTTGGTTCCACTGTCAATTGCTCTAAATTTTCACTCTGAATATTTTCTTCATCATTTACATTTGTATTAATTGCATTCACCTGTTGAATTTCTGAACTTTTTGAAGATTTCTGATTTTGTGCAAAATTTACTTTCTTTGGTTTTTGGGCATTAGCCGAATTTTTAGCACTTGCAGAATTCTTTGACAATGGATTTTCCTTGTCACCGACACATCTTGATAAGTAATCAGCCACAATATTCGCCTTTCCTGGCTTATGAATGATCTCATAGTCAAACTGGGAAAGAGAAGCTATCCAACGTGAAAGTCTGGAGGTTGGATCCTTGAATTTGAAAATAAATGAGAGGGAGTGCTGATCACAATAAATTGTGAAATGAGCTCCAATTAAATAGTGTTTGAAAAAATTTGTTGCCCAGACTACAGCTAAAGCTTCACGCTCAACAACACTGTATCTGGTTTCAGCATCATTTAGCTTCCTGCTGGCATATGAAATAGGGTGTAAAAAACCATTTTCATCTTGCTGTGAAATATATGCTCCAAGTGCATATTTAGATGCATCTGTGTGCAATATGAATTTCTTTTTAAAATCAGGTAAAATCAAAATTGGTTCTTTTAAAAGTTCTTTCCTCAAAATGTCAAAAGATTCTTGAGCTGCTTCATTCCACTTAAATTTTTCACCTTGTTTTGTTTTTAAAAGTTGTGTGAGGGGCAACGCAACATCTGCAAAATTCTTCACAAATTTTCTATAAAATCCTGTGAGACCCAGGAATTGCCTCACATTCTTTATGGACTTTGGCGTCTTAAATTTCTGAATTGTTTCCAAATTGTGTGGATCAGGCTGCACTTTCCCATCTGAGACCAAAAATCCCAGGTATTTAATTGTTCTTCGAAAGAAGTAACATTTTGAAGGCTTTAGTTTTAGATGATGTTCTTGCAATTTTAAAAATACTTCTTCCAATTTTTGTATATGTTCTTCAAAGGATTTTGAAGCCACAACTATATCATCTATATAAACATTCGAAACACCTGCCAAGACCAATGACATTAATCTCTGGAAAGATGCAGGAGCATTTTTGAGCCCAAAAGGAGTGCGACACCACTCGAAATGGCCTTTGTTGGTTGAAAAAGCTGTCTTTTCACAGTCATTCGGGTCCAAACAAAGTTGGTAAAACCCAGAAGTAAGGTCCAGAGTGGAAAAATAAGTTGCTCCAGCCAAATTGTCGATGAGCTCACTGATATTAGGAATTGGATATGGTTCGTCAATCATGACTTCATTTAACTGCCTAAAATCGCAGACCAAACGATATGACCTATCTGCTTTCTTGACAAATAGGACCGGCGTATTATAAGGCGAAGTACTGGGCCTAATAATACCCGCACCAAGAAGTTCTGTAACCTGTTTATTTAATTCTTCTTGAAGGTGATGAGGCACTCTGTAATTTTTCTTTTTTATTGGTATGTTAGTTCTTAAATTTATTGTATGGAAAATTGTATCACAACCCTCAATTTCTGAAACCGACTTTGCAAAAACTCTACGATGCTTTTTAAGAAGTTCCAATAACTTCCTCTTCTTCTCTCCATATAAGTGACTTAAGTCAAAGTCACCACCCCATGCTTCAAATTTTTCATTATTTTCAATGGGTGTGTGGTCAGTTACTGTATTTACTGGCAATGCCTGTACTTCTTTAATACTTTGTAATTTTGCAATTTTCATTTTCTTGTTCAAATTAATTGTATTTTCAGAAGGATTGGCAATTTTCACATATAAATAATCTTTTTGAGGTGTCTTGTACACTGCTCTTGCCACAAAAAATTCTTTTTCTCCCTCAAGCGGTTCAATCAAAATAGTATCATTTTCTTGAAATTTATGATTTACTCTAATTTTTACAAAAGATTCAGTAAGTGGATTAAGTTTACTTTTTTGAAATACAGTTGCAACAATAAATTTATTTTCTTTAATTTCATTAATAACATTGATTCTCTCTTCCTTTTCATTATAAGTATTTTTGTACAAAGGTGGTCCCAAAACTGAGTTATTCGGGCTGGTCAGAAAGTAAGGAATTTCCTTCCGATTTGCATTGTTTACATTCGTGAATGTCTGTCTGTCATGTACCTTTTCATTTCTATTTCCAAAATTCTGATCAAAATTTCTAAATAAACTTCGTCTTTCCAAACAACTATCTTCTTGTAAGCTACAGACATTTGCCAGTGAAAATTCCTGACTGGAAAAATTTTCTCTGCTTTTAAATGGAATATTTTGTCCACACATGATCATGTTATTGTTTTCAAAATCGATTACAGCTTTATTTTCTGTTAAAAATGAGTTTCCAATGATAGCTTTGTAATTTGATGGTGCAGGAGAATTCAATACCCAGAATTCAAGAATAAAGTTTTCATCCTGTATGGTTAATTTAATTGAAATTTTATAATTCACAATTGTATCTCCTCCGTTAAATCCCCGCAGTACAGCAGGTTTTCTATGCACTGTATACTGTTTATCGAATAAATTTAAAATTTCTTCATATGTGATATTTATGCTGGACCCTGTGTCAATTAGCATATTCATGGAATTTCCTGCAAGTTTAGCAGAAATAACAGGCAAGTTTGTTGCATTTTGAGATGCGTTCTGTACTATTGTACTAATTTCATAAGTGTTTCCAAAATTTCCAAAGCTCTTTCTTGAATTTTGGTTCAAATTTCCAAAATGCACTTGATTGGCTGATCTGTCTTTTCTAAAATTTCTTCTATTAAAGTTATTTTTGTAGCCGAAATTTGTGTTATTACTATTATTTCTCCTAAAATTTGGACTTTTGTAAATGTCGAAAGTATTTCCTCTGTTGTTGTTGTTTCCTCTAGCTCTTGGTGTAGCCGGAATAAAATTATTTCTTTCACCAGGTTTCCTGTAACCACAAAATCCTCTCTGCTGATTTACTTCTCTCAAGTAGTTATTTCTGCTTTCTTCTCTCCTCGGGGTAACCGGAATTCTTCTCGCAAATTTTCCTCTACTTCTGCTTCCCGGGGATATGTACGTCTTCATATTTGATCGAAAATTTCTTAAATTAGGTGTTCTAGGGGATTTCTGTGTTACGTCATTTTCTTCCCATATTTCTTCTTCGTCTTCCCAATTTTCTTCCTGTCTGTCCCTTTTTTCTAGTTCATTCTTAAGTTCATCTAATTGATTACTTTGAATTTTAAGTAGTTTTTCTAATTCTGTTATTTTCTCATCCTCTAAATTTTTCTTTTCAACCGAATTTACTTCTAAATGTTCTTCATTTTCGTTTTTACACTGCTCTTCAAGCACCGCTAACTCTTTAGCTGATTCAAATGTTTTCGGATTCTGCGCTAGGACTAATCTTCTAAAATCAGGATTTAATCCCCTTATAAATGAATTTTTCAAAAGCGCTTTTCTTATGGAGTAATTATTGTTTTTTTCCAACTCTTCCGGTACCGCTACGTAGGAAGCCGATTCAATTCGAACAGCGAACTGGCGAACCGTTTCTCCAGATTTCTGTCTTATATTTACTAGTTCAGCGATACGCTTTGCCATATCTTCTTTATTTTCAAAGTTTTCCCTAAGAGCCAAAACTAATTCATCATAATTCTTCGAATTCTTTAAATTCGGAATGCCGTTTACTAGCCGACTCGCTGGATCAGACAGTTTCATTTTCAAACAAAAAATTTTCTCTTGAGACGTCCATCCCGCATTCTCTGATATCAACTCCAATCTATCTAAAAATGATTGGAGTGAACTATCCTCCGCTCCGGAGAACTCTGGAACCGAGTTCCAAAATTGAGTCTTCCCGATGTTTGATTTAGCAGTCCCAGTGGTGCTCACAGAAAGTGACCGACGCTGAGGAGGTGAGCGTACCGGTGAAGGTGAAGCCTGTCTGACATTGTTAACGTTCCTTTGAACTTGTGAGTTACTTCTCACATTTCTTTTCCTTCTGCTTTGTCTGCCTGACATTCTTAATTTTGTTCTCAAAATTTATTTTTAACAAATGTTTATTTTAAATCAAGTCGAAAATGTGTCGTGTAAAAAGTGTTCTTGTTGTGGAAATGTTTATATGTCACAATATGCAGCAATTCTTACATATATTTCATTTGCAAATATATACTGACTTACTTCGGTGGTATCAAAGACCACATTCATATCTGTATATACACATATTATAAATACATTTTCTTTTCACAAAAATATCAAATATATTTTTATTCTAGTACCAATCTTGCCATTTCAAAATCATTTTTTTGAAACCGAAAATAACAAATATTTTTTTTTTTGAAATCGAAAGTATTCCAGCACTCAGGGAGACAAAAGGGCACGGCGCCAAACATGTAAAAGCTTTTCTTATGGAGTGTTAAAAGACTTTTCTGCTTTCACATTCAAATGTATAAAGTTAGTTGATATAAACATGTATAACACAATAACGTAATAGTGGTAAGTACTAAACTCCAGAGTTCAGATCCGTCTCCCTGGTGAGAAGCGAAACTACAACTCAATGGCTGGAATAAATAACTGGCAAGAACAACTCATTAAATGATGAGATTAAAGACATTTTTAAATTAAAACACAGTCTTTAATTAAATGGTAGTTAAGTAATTCAAATACAAGCATGACATCAAAATTCACTCTTAACTCGGAACATCTGCGTTCCTATCTTTCTGAAGTAATATACAAATGATGACATGAAAGCAAAGATATATGCTCTTAAATTATTTACTGGCAATACATTATTTCTTGCTGGCATCTTAAAATCTGGAATTACTTTTAACCAGTCAAACTGGAATTTAAACAAAGTTACCAGCTCTACTATGATAAGTATTTATACTTACAAAACTTCTCTTTACTCTTGGCAGGGCAGTCATCATTAGAGGGTGAGATTTGAAAAACATCTTTCAATTTAATTCAATTACCAACACTTTAGCCATTTTTAAATTTTGACGAGAGAAATTTTAATTGACTGCCCCTACCAAGTCCTGTTCCAAATCTGAAGACAAAAAGCCAAGCGCGTCACTTTACATTTACCGCGCTGACGTCACAACACACATATACATATCACATGTACCAAAACCGAGCATTGGAAAATAATCAACAAAATAAAATTAACACTCAACGGCTTTTCTTTCTCTCTCCGCTGACTGGCAGGCGAGCCTTTTCAAGGTCGCACACACTCCACAATTTTGCTCTATTTCGACAGAAAATCGTCTGAGGGCTTCTACATTTACATGACATGAAAAGAGCATTTAAACAAAAATATGCATCGCAGATTTCGATGCCACACTGTGTAAGGGTCTTCGAAGCGACTGATGGTCACTGTAAATATGCGAACAAAGGTGCATCAGCAGAAAACATTTGCATGGAAGTTTCGGAATTGGACCTCCGCTGATTGGCAAAATATTGCATTCTTTGATGAGTCACGTTTTCGACTTCATCGGACGGATGGACGTTGGCGCATAAGGAATGAAAGATCGGAAAACAAATAGTCACAAACGCAAAAAAACAAACACATGTCGGTGGGGAAGAATTATGGTTTGGGGAATGTTTTCGTGCTATTCTCTGGGTACACACATACCTGTGGAAGGCATTATGAACTGAACTCGTTATGAATATATCCTTGCACACTCATACATACTGATAGTCTACCCTGGGATGGATGGGATCTACCAGCATGACGTGTCACACAGCGAGAACTGTCTGAGAGCGGTCGGAAGAGCACGATGAAGTACTTCAGTGGCCCCCTATTTCCCCAGACTTAAATCCAATTGAGCATCTGTGGGACTACCTCGATCGGGTTGTTCGCTCTATGGATACTCCACCACGCACCCTCCAGCAGCTGCCAGGTGCACTGCAGTTAGCATGGTTTCCTATATCTGTAAACACCTTCCATCACCTTATTGAATCACTCCCAGGCAGTCTAGCTGCTGTTCACGCTGCACACGAAGGTTATTCCGGATATTAGCTGATGGTCACAATAATGTGACTGGACTGTGTATATTTAAAAATTCACAAAAATGTGTCTATTAATTATATGGATTCTATTCAAAGTTTTTTGAAAGAACAATTTTTTATCTTTTCGATTGCGTTAAAAATGAAAACTCTGCTATAATATTTTCGCCACCAAGGAAACGATTTTTGTGCAAATCTCTCAAAATCGTAGTAAAACATTAAATAAATAAAACACCAGTTCGACTTTTAAAAAATTGCGTCAAGGCGCATCGTCGCGAGTACTGAAGTACCTATGTACCAAATGTAATTTACTTTTAGGTTTACCTCTACAGACAATACAGACACTGGCCAACGACCGTACCGTGCTGAAAACACCGGTTCTCGTTAGATCACCGAAGTCAGGCAGCATCGGGCGCGGTTAGTACTTGGGTGGGTGACCACCTGGGAACACCGCGTGTTGTTGGCTCTTTTCGGGCGCGGCAGCCCAGTGGTTAGCGCGCGATTCTCGCCGCTGCCAGAACTGCTGCCGTGTTCATGCGGAGTACGATCACGTTAAACATGTGGGTCCGTAAGTCCTTCCGAGAGGTTGGTGGTAGGGGAAGGAGGGTACGGTCCCTGTGGATGCCTCCCCCACTGGTTTCCGGTCTAAATTGGGTGGCACTTCCCGGCCGTCCAAACAGTTACCTTACACCTTTCTGGTAGGTCGGACGGTCTGGGTCTCAACAACAATACAGACAGGCGAACTGACACATATACATATTTCTTTATGATTGTAGATAAAGCGAATTACACACTTATCGACCGACATACAATAGTTTCCAACAAAGCGTCTGTACTGGAGTTCAGATTTTTACTGAATCTGCTACGACCGAGTAAAGCCAAATTAATAAAAATATAATAAATAAATAAGATATAAAATATTTCTGAATACATTTTATTTTTCTCGCTTTGCACGGAAACCGCTAGCGCATATTCTGGAAAGCCTTCTTGCTTATTTGAGTTTCGGCGGCTAGATTTTGCTATGGAATACTCTCATTTGGGATACTGTCAACGAGGTGACTTTACTTGATTTCAGGTGATGATGTCTCGCCCTGAAAGAAAAAAAAATATATTAACGTTCTTCTAAAAAACGTAACGTTTCTTCTAAAAATATATATTAACGAATGATCTAAAGAAATATAATAAAACGACAATTGAGTAATACTGGATAAACTCCATAATATTTCATATGATTGAATTTGCCCAAGAATCACAGTAGATGTTGGTTGAAGACCCAGACCGTCCGACTCATCCTAAGACTTGAGCAACCATTTGGACGGCCGGAGTAGATGTTGGTTGTCAAAATGCAGTTGTTTTCTCTCTAAAACTTCTGTTTGTCGTCGTATGCTATAATAATTGCTTTTGAATGATATTTCCAAATTTCATTCGTAATTTAGCTTTTTATAAGCTTGAATCGAGATTTTAAACTTATCTTTATATTTTGCGTCTTGTTACACCGTGCGATGAAATATTACAGTTTTAAAACTAGATTTGGGGTGACATTTACTGATTTTGGATGGTTTGCATCATTAATATCTAAGTGTTTGATAATTGAAGCGTTAATTGTTATCTGATATTCTTTATTGTTATTCAAGGTCTTTTCATCATCATTAGAGTTATGCCATGTATTTGTAAGTCACGACTTATGGCGAGCAGAATCTATTGAAATTGCTAGGTTGAAACACTTAGCCAGTGACACATAGATAGAAGTGTAGCTCTTCTGGAATGGTTGGTAGTTTAAATAAGGGGTTATCGAAGCTAAATCGTGTTATAAAAGGAAACTGAACTTAAGCAAAAAAGAGCATAAGTTCTAATGGTATGAGGCTTTGACCAAGAAAGAATAAAGTTAAAAAAAAAGCACAGGAAATATAAAAGTACGAAGAAATGTAAAAAAAAAGACAGTTTAATAAAAATTAGAATACTTTAATAAAACACATAATAATCTATTCAAACTGGGATAATGTGTGATGTGTAATAAAATCATGAGATACTGTTCTTAAAATATTTTTTTCTGTTTTTACAAATTTGTCCAACTGTTATCTATAATAATAAAAAATATGTATGTTGGTCGCGTAGCGGAAAATTTATGCTACCTATGGCTGCAAAATTTGGTTCAGTGCTACATCAGGTCAGGTTCGAAGACCCCTCTGAGTAAATTCATAAAAAATCGAATTATTTATTAGTAAAGCAGATAACTTTACTCACAATCAATAATGAACTGGTTTATAACATAAAATGCAGCGCAATTTGGAACTAAATGTCCAAATGATCACAAAGCTATGTCGGCCAAACTATAATGGCCATTTCAGTTTGGCCCTTATATAGGAGCCTTACCTTCAACATATAAGAGCCTTACCTTGAGTACGATCCGACTTCACAAATCCTTTTATATTTTAATTAGGATTAATTTGCTTCTTTGATTGCAATTATTGAATACTAAGGAATTCTTCTGAAAATCTCATTTTGTCTTAGATTTTAATAGAAGAAAATTATTAATATACTTCTGTTTCTTTTGATTTATCTAAAATTATTCTTATGTCTTGAATTTTATTAGAAGATAAAGAAGCGTATTGGAAGATAAAGAAGCGTATTGGAAGATAAAGAAGCGTATCGGAAGATAAAGAAGCGTATCGGAAGATAAAGAAGCGTATCGGAAGATAAAGAAGCGTATTGGAAGATAAAGAAGCATATTGGAAGATAAAGAAGCGTATTGGAAGTTAAAGAAGCATTCTATACTATTAAAAATATGTACCCATCTGTCCTACGTAGTAAAGAAATCCAGTTGTCTAAATGAAACAAAAACCTCTCTTATTCAACAAGGAATTTAACTAACGGACTTTCTTTGGTCGATGATTACAGCTTTTGGATTTGCTGGTACTACATATACTGTTCTTTCATGTATGCCAGAGCGACATTGAACACAAACAAACATTTGAAGTGAACTTTAAGTTACTAGTATGTATAGCACGTGTACTTACACAGGACTTTTAAACCGTACCTGCTTTCTAATATGGATATAATGGCCCGGTAATAGGCTGTTTTTCTACAGGTGTGTCTGCTTCCTAGGAAAGTTCTTAAACATCACAATAACTTTATAAAAAAACACCCATGACTATACACATTATATCTATCTAAAGTCAAAGGACCATACCTGCCTGAATAAAAGTGACTTCAGTTACCCTAGCAGGGAATTAAAAAGTTAGGATGACGAACTGGACAACAAAGCGAGTTAGACGAAAAACGACAATTACAAAGATGTAGCGCATTATCTTATGAGTAGAAATCCACAATAAGGCCGTTACAGAAGGCATTTACTGACGCAATAAGGTTATTGGCGAATGGCTGTCCTATTCAGGAATTATACAATAAAAACACTTATATGAACAGAAATTTAGTGCAGAGCTTGTTTAAAATGCCCCACATTCAGACACAACGCGCTTTTGAATTTCAGAAAGAGTATTACCGCGTGCTTTGATAGGCACAGTAGGTGCTACTATGTCGGAGGTTCTGATGATGAAACTTTTTGTCAGGTATTTATTGCCTTCCATATATGTGTTTTGCACGTGTACTTACTGGTGTCGATCCCTACTAAATAAGAAATTATCTACAGCTTTGAAGTTGAAATTATAATCGTCTATCTCGCATTGTTGCAGAGTTCGTTAATTCAATATTTGATTTGGTACGGACACTTTGCTATAAATAGACCTAACATGTATACTCATGTATTATGCTGTAAGGGAAGTGAATCAGCCAGAAGAACTTATAAAGAACAACATTCCAGCATAAATTAGTAAAGGTTTATTAAATTACATCGTCGTCATAGCATCGTAACAAACCAAAATATATAGTACATCGAGTGCGTCGAACATCGTATTACATCATATGCGGGCATCAATCATACATCATAGGCGAGCATCAATCGTCGAATATATATCATCACGAGATCCACTGAACAGAGTCCTGCTAGCGCAAGGTGACAAGAAAATAGTTCTTGGTTGTGGTTGGCGTTTACAATTAGCTTACAATCTGCCATCCTGCAAAATAGGCGTCCTCGTCTATTATGCATCTGCGGTAGTCTCGCCATATTTAGGAACCAAATTTGTTCTTGAATTATTTGTCTAACTTTATCATCGACTCCAAAGTGTTTAGCAAAATTATGATATCGGACAATACTTCCGCATTGGTCGAGGCATAACAAATAGTTTCTTGGTTGCATCGCGATCTGTTATTACTCCATAAAGAGTTCCGTTTTCTAGAATATACGGATTGGTAAGTTGACGTTCTGCTGGTTTTCGGTTAATTGAGGGTTTGGTTATTGCTTGCAAAGTACTTTGTACTTCCTTATCCTGAGACTGTAGTAAAGCTACCTGATCGTTTTCAGTAGCAATATACAGTATTGTAGGTGAATCTGTTAGTTCAACAGGGCTTGTTAGACCGAATTCATCATTTGGAGTATATTTTCGTTCTTCTACTGGTGCTCTACTAAGGGCATCAACGTGGCACATTTTATCCCCTGAACAATGTTTTACTTCATAGTCGAATTCGCTCAAGAGTTCTGCCCACCGGGCTATCTGAGGCTTGAGATTCCTTTGAGTGACAAGAAATGTTATCACTGAACAGTCCGTTACTAGAGTAAAATGTTTTCCAATAAGAAATGGTCGCAATCGTGTCATTGACCAAACAGTAGCAATCAACTCTAAACGACTTGAGTGGTACACTGCTTCATCGGGACTCGTTCGACGGCTTACGCAGTATACTAGACGTAATCTTTTATCTTTATCGTATTGCAGGAGCATTCCAGATAATCCGACTGCACTTGCATCGGTGTGGAGTTCAGTTTCATCACGATTGTCAAAGTTTGAGTACTGGTTTAGAGGTTAAACGTAACTTTAATTCATCGAATACTTTCTGGTGATCCGCAGTCCATTCAAATGTAGAATTTTTCTTCAACAATTGGGTTAACGGAGATGCTAATAAAGCATAGCGTTCTATAAATCCGCGAAAGAAACTAGAAAGTCCTAAAAATCTTCAATTCTCTTACATTTCTTGGTGGTGGAATTTCTGAAATTGCAGCAAGTTTTCGAGATCCAGGCTTTATTCCTTCCTTTGATATTGAGAAACCCAAATAGTCTATTTCTTCCATCGCAAATTCACATTTCGATAGTTTGAGCATTATCACGCATTACTAGTTTGAGCATTATCACATCATTGCTGCACGAAGTTTCGTCAGAACTTTACGTAATCTAGTTATCAAATCTTCAACTGTTTTAGCTGCTATGAGCATATCGTCCATAAAGCAAGTTATGACATTCCACAAGAGATCGCCCAGCGCCACTGTCATGGCTCTTTGAAAAACAGCAGGTCCATTTGTTAATCCAAAAATTAATCTTTTTGGCTCATAATGGCCATCGGGTGTAACAAATGCTGCCTTGTGTCTTGAATCTGCATGTAGAGGAATCTGGTTGAAACCTTGTGCAGCATCGAGAATACAGAAAAGATTATATCCAGTCAATCTATCAAGTAAGTCATCAATGTGTGGCAAAGGAAATTTATCTTTTACCGTCTGTGCATTTAAACGCCTATAATCTATGACCATACGGTAATCTCCTGTTTTCTTCTTTACTAATAATACAGGGCTACTATAATCCGAAGTACTATTTTGAATGACTCCTTGTTCTTTCAGTTCGGTAATATTTCACGTTCGTGATATGACGTACGGTATGGAGCATGCGACACCGGCTTGCTTCCAAGAACTTCCGTAATTTTCATAGTTGTGGTCTTGATGCATCCCAATTCATTGGTTTTCACTGCAATACAGTCTCTGAATTCATTTAAAAGATCGCACACCTTTTGTGCTTCTGATTCTGTGAGCTGCGATCCGATTTTAATTTGACTTAACATTAACGGTTCACGAAATGAAGGTTCTTAATCTTCTAACTGGATATGTAAACTTTCACAAAATTCAAAGGAATTATCAAAAGTTTCACTTTCCTCACAATTATTTTGTGCAACATTTAAGTAATTCTCATCAAAATTTTCTTTTTCATAGTTCTTTATTACTGTAATTGGAATTACATTCCCTCTAAGGACGACTTGATTTTCTTTTATGCGAATTTTACTATTGGTAAAATTTATGACTGGAACACATGCCACGCCACTTTGAACATTTATTTCATTACCTTGAGAGTTCTGCTCTTCAGTAATAAAGGAATTTAAATTTATATCATCATTTACAGAATTAACTAGCTGTACACTATGAGGTTGCACAATCGCAGCTTTTTCACTTTTAAGTACTGCTTTGCAATTCGAATAACTTTCAAGATTAAAATTTTCTAACAAATCGAAATTGTTTTCATCTACCATAGAATTTTCTTGTTTCCGTACTAATGCTACATTTGGAAGATCAATAATATTTGCCCCTATAAGTACCTCAGGTTCTTTGAAACTATCATCAGGAAAGAACCATCGATCTTAACTTTAACAAGAAAGCGAATCGATCTTAACTTTATCTCGTCAATAACAATATTGCACTAAACAACACTAAAGGGTGTCAAACTGCCCCCAATACCTTTCAAGTTTTCTGGTGCTTCTTTTTCAATAGTTTTATTAAGAGCTGATACCAATTTAAGTTTCATTAAACTCACATTCGAACCTGTGTCGATAATAGATGAAAATCGAATTTAACCCGTTAACATTTATAAATTTATATGACTGATGTAGAGGTATAATATTCGAAAGACATAAAGAAGTTGGATGTTTTACTTCAATGCAATCTTTAGTACCATGACCTACCTTTTTACACTTTGTGCAATATTTTTTACGTTTAGGTTTTCCATAATCACGTGAAAAATGTCCCTTTTCATAGCAGTTATAACAAGTATCAGGACCAGCAAGTTTTTTTCTATCCCATTCTCTTACGGTTTGAACTTCTGCTTTTACTTCTTTTGGTACATGGAACTTATTTATTTGGTTGTTTTTCCTCGCATACTCAAAATACTGATGGGGTTCAACTGACCGCGCAATTCTTCTACCTCCCCTAACACTTTCGTATTCATCTAATTTGTGTGCAAGTTCACTGGAAGATCCAAATTTCGACCAATCATCCAAAAAAATATCTTTAATATCATATGGAACCTTCCTCTTTAATTGATCTGTTATAATCAAATCTTTAAGTTTTTTAAAATTGTTTATATCCAATCCTTTGATCCATTCTTCAAAATAATTTTTCAATTCGAAAGTAAAATCGCGCCAAGTATCTTTAGGTTATTTTTGATGATATACAAACTTTTGCCGAAATTTCTCCGGGCTTAACCTAAACCTCTTTAATAATAAATTCTTGACATACTCATAGTTATTTGCTACTTCATCGGATTCACGTGCAACTAATTGTGATATTTCGTACGGTAATAGCACTATTAAATGAGCTACTAAATCATCTTCATGTATGTTTGCTCTACGCGCCTGTCTTTCAAATAACGTTAAATAAAAACTAATATCACCTTCTTTCATTTCAAATTTCTGCATCAAAAGTTGTAAATTACAAAGTTTGCCTTTATTTTCAGAATTTTCAACATTACGCGAACTTAAATTCAACTCATCAATGTTCATTTTGTTCGAAGTTTTCCAGTTCAAACTCATACTTTAATTTTTCCTTTTCTTGCGCTAATTTTTCTTTTTCTGCTTCTTTTCTATCAAAAATTATAGTTTCTAACATTTGTTTTACAAAATCTTCATCGTATTCTTTACTACTTAATATTTTTGGTTTTAACTCTAAAATTGTATCTTCTGGAAGAATAGTTTCCCCTACTTCGCGTGCTAACAACATTAAATCAGCCTTTCTTCCTCTGGCTAAATACGTCATTTTCAGTACTTCTTATATCAATGTATTATACAGCATCAAATAAAAATTACTTTCTTAGTCAAAACTAAGCATCAGAATACTGCATTTTAAACTACATCAACATCGCAATACATTCAAATCAAAATTATTCAAAAGCATTTATTTACCTGGTGAAATAAAAGTTTTCATCGCCGTAGTAGACTAGACGTCTGCTTGTCTCATCGATTTGTTTTTATAAACACGAACGTTGGTCGAAAAAGCGTAGAACGACATACCAGTTCAAACAAGTCATCGGTGTCTATCCCACTTCTGAATTGTAAGGGAAATGAATCAGCCAGAAGAACTTATAAAGAACAACATTCTAGCATAAATTAGTAAAGGTTTATAAAATTACATCGTCGTCATAGCATCGTAACAAACCAAAATATATAGTACATCGAGTGCGTCTAACATCGTATTACATCGTGTTACATCGTATGCGGGCATCAATCATACATCATAGGCGAGCATCAATCGTCGAATATATATCATCACGAGATTCACTGAACTGAGTACTGCTAGCGCAAGGTTACAAGAAAATAGTTCTCGGTTGTGGTTGGCGTTTACAATTAGCTTACAATTCCTTCAAAGTTATTAAGGAGCTTAGAAATCCTGTATGTATAAAAATATGAAATTTTCACCATAAAGTAAGGCAGATATAATTTTTACTCTTAGTGGCAGCTGTTTTCTGCCGCAATTTAAAATTTCTACTCCAACTGTAAAGCTATATACAATAATCCTTAATTTGTGAAACTGTAAAGCTTTCTACATTTTCTTTCCATATTGCTATAAAATTATAAGACAAAAACAACAATTACCAAAATTAAATGTTTTCTTTGTCAACTATTACAGCTTTAAATGTAATTAAAGTTTATTTTTAAATTATAGGACGTTTCAAAATTTAAATATATAGAAATCGCCATAGCGCTTTTGGGCATATGAACGTGCATCATCAGAGGCATATAACATATAACAGTACAATGGAGTTCTAAAGTCCAACTCACAATTTAAAAGTTATAAATGCAGTCGCCTCATAATTTAGAATTTTAGCTAACTTTAGTCCATTTTGGTTGTTGTTGTTGAGACCCAGACCGTCCGACCTACCAGAAAGATGTAAGGTAACTGTTTGGATGGCCGGGAAGTGCCACCCAATTTAGACCGGAACCCAGTGGGGGAGGCATCCACAGGGACCGTATCCTCTTTCGCCTATCATCAACCTCTCGGAAGAACTTACGGACTCACATGTTTAACGTGATCGTACTCCGCATGAACACGGCGACAGTTTAGGCAGTGGCGGGAATAGAATCTGGACCTACCGAGTGCAATTCCCGTGCGCTAACCACTGGGCTACCGCGCCCCTTGCTCCATTTTGGTGTAAAAGTACTAAATTATATTAAAAAAAACTAAATAAAATATTTGTTCAGAAGACATGCATAAGTTAAGTATAACTTTTGTAGACATAAAACACTGCATTTCTTTTACAACTCAGATGAAGCAAACTTCTTGTTAAGCAATAAAATTCCATTTATGCTTGACAGGAGGTGTGTGAAGATCATAAAACACTTCCAAGAGCCGAACTTTAGAGAATGCGAAGAAAAAAAAAATGTTCTGTCTTAATTTGTGATTCTGTGGGTCATACGCATTGACCTCTTCTGAAGCAAAATTGTAAGTTCAAATGGAATATTGAAAGATCAAGTAGTTTTTCGAAGTTTTGTGATTCGTTGACAAATCATTCTGATGTTTTAATAACACTGTTACTGTATTTATTGCTACGAAGACTACGCTTTTTATTCAAGTTTTTTTTTAAATGAACTTTTTATGTGTCTTGTGTAATAATTTATAGTTTCATAATGATTTATAGCTGAAAAGGACATTCTGGCACTATAAATCATTTTTGCATCACCTTCATCACCTTTGCATCTGACATAATGCATGCTAATATTTTCGGTCGGATATATAGAAGATTAATATTACATTAAAAAGCTAATATTTTTCTGATAATAAATGAAAGATAAGAACGGAATAATTTTAAGCATTTATCATATTTCTAAAAGTCTGTTAAGTAAGTGAAGCATGTTAATATTTCTGTCATTTAAATAATCGCTCAAAAAATCTATTTCGTTGCAGTTTATTATAGGTTTTCTCTCTATTCAGTCGTTGCTTATGCTTTTTGCTATTAGGCTTTTTTTCGTTTTAATTTGTTCTTTCTTTCTTCCGTGGTTTTGTCCGTTTGTTGTTTGCTGTCTGTCATTTGGATTTTTTCTTCTTTCACTTCTTCCCATAGCTTAGCCAACTTCATTTCTTCTATCTTCAGTCACGTGTGTCATCCTCAGTTCAGTTGAATTGAGCAAGTGAGGTTGCGCTTCTTTCCGGTCCTGGAGAAGAGGATTGTTGTTTGTCTTTGGAATTAGTTGTCCAGTTAATTTTTTATTTATGCTGTATTTACGAAGTTTCTATTTATTTTATTATTACTTTCCTTATATACATAACGTATAAGGAAAGTATTGTGACGGGATCGAAAATTCGAATTCGAGTTTTCGACGGGAGAGCACGTTTCAAACATCCCTGACCACGAATCAAACATTTTTGAAGTGATGTCTGTGTGTGTGTGAGTGAAAGTATGTGTGTGTGTGTGTGTGTGTGTGTGTCAGTGAGTCTGTGGAGACGATAACTGACTAACGAATGGACCGATTCAAACGAAATTTGGTGCAAAAATCACAATCCGTAAACACTGAAAGCCTATTGTTTTTATACGCAATCGCATGTTCAAAACCCCCTCTAAATTTTCGAGGAAAATTTTGAAAAAATCGTCAAAAAATCAAAACCTCAAATAAAGTTACGCAAATAGACATTTCTTATGTAATGTTTCATTAGAAAACGATTGACATAAATTTTAGAACGCTAACAAGAACCGTTCTCGAGATATTGCCCATTTTTCAGAAAAATTATCAAAAATTCATATAAAAAAAAAAAAATATTTCCTATTGAGATCATATTCACTTTTCATATGTAATACCATGCGATAAATTGGGTGACATCATTCTCGTGGGTCTAGCTCGTTCTATTCATGAAAAAAGATACTTTGAGTAATACTTTTGTATTTGAACTCCAAAAGTCATTTATCTGCTGTAAGAATAACTTATTTCTCCGTCCATAATGCTAATGTTTGGCGAGATTTTGGCGACGAATTTTGTGGAATGTCGCCAACTTGGCGACTTTTTAAATGCTGCTAAATTAAAGAAAAACTCGCCAAATGGATAAAACTGACGCTAAATCAATGAAAATGACGACTCATTGACGAAAATTCAATATCTTGGGAAGGATATAAATATCTACTATAAAAATAATCTCTTTTTTTTTACTGTAAAAGTAGTAAATTCATTGCATTATATAAGGAAAGTCATATGCTGCCGACATCAGATTTTTTCTGTTATGTACAAAGAACACAAAATACATTTTCCAGAGAAAGCTATTATGAGAATTTCGAAGTGATCTTAGCTGGGGTCATAATATTTTCACATGCATATACCTCTGATAAAAGTAAACGTCATATAAGTTGATCAATTAAACAGCGCTATACATTTTTGCGGTGCACTTCACAATTTCCCCAATATCATATTCACGATTTTTTTTAGAGGCTAACGCAATTATTCAAGACAGTCTGCTATAATGGACAAACTCCTAAGATTAAGGAAACATTAAATACATTTTTATAGGTACTATAAAGTTATCGTATCTGAAAGAGGGAAAAAGCCGTCAATTTCTAGGTGGTTATACAACACAAACTACTGAGACGATTGTATTTCCTCCTATCAATGAAATGAACATTACATCCTACCTTTTTCAGGTTTCACATTAGAGTGTAAATTCTGATATGTAAAATCTTCTTATTAAACGGAATAACATTCGGTTTAACAAAATTCTCTGAGCTTTAAATCACTGCTATAAATTTAGCGTCCTGAAAAATTTCAATTTTAATTTTATCCAGATCTCATTAACCAGATCTGAATGCCATTGTGAAACACTTCAGGCTAAACAGAAATTTAGGTTTTATAGAAGATACTTTTCAGTCTTCAGCTGAATGAATAACTTCTCTTCTATATTTGAAACTAGAAAATGTACTCGACATGGCAAGCACATTGCAATGTAAAACAGCGATTCAGAAAATTCATTCCTTAAATATTACCGGGCTGATATTGGATAAATAAACCCCTGTTTTTAAAATTGAGAGGCAATGGCGGTTAAAAAATGTATGTTTATCAAAAGGGGGAATTTTTACAACTTTACAAATTACTCGTATATAACATCATTAAAATTGCACAAATGAATGCAAAGTGATGAGTCATATAACCGCGAAAACATTGATCAAAATATTGTATTAATATAATTTTAATTAATGGCTAAGCGCTTGACTAGCTAGTCATTCATCCATTTTAAAAGTAGGATCGTGAACCATTTTGCTGTCTCAAGACGTTGCCCGGAGCACCACGGCAGACGGTACGCTTTTAACGGACACTACAACATATGCCTGCAGATGCGACTCGAACTTACATTCTAACAGTCGAGAGAGTGCAACGCGGAAACGCTTGCGTTAGACCTCTCAGCCACCAGGCGGGGCTGGTTTGCATCAATAGTAGAAATATAAAGCGACAAGTTTTAACGAAATGAAACACTCAGTATTGTAAACAATTTTACAAATTACACTACAACATCCAAACAGCACATATCAAAATAAATCAAATGTGATAATAATTTATAAAATAAATATAAAATGAATTAATAACACACGTGGTCGTCAACACATTGGATTCAGAATGATTTGTAAAGTGTGAATGATTTGTGTGCGTTCTTTTAACGTGACTGCATTCCGGTGCAAAATTGCTTCAATACAACGCAATACGGTGAACAGCGGAAAATTGAAGCGCTTCAAATAATGAAGTGAACAATTTCACGATGTATTAATATATTTTAAAATTCATATTTAATGAAAAGATGACTCCAGTAGCATAATTTTTGTTTTGGAGTAGTATGCAATATTCAATTTATCAACTGTTAATTTACAAAGATAGAATTGCCAGTGGATTTTTCTATGTTAAAATTTTAAAATGGATTATGTCTTCAAACCACGAAAAAAAAATGTTTTTTTTCAAAATTTGTAAAAATTCTACTTTTTATAGAAAGAATCCCGTTTAAAGATTTTTTAACAGATAGTTTATTGATCCTTCATATGGTGTTAAGAGTTAACGTTGCAATAAAATTTTCAATCGCTAAGGAGCCAATTTGTGTGAAAATCGTCCAGAATGCTTCATTAAACAAGTTAAGAAGCTAATTTTAATTAACAAAATTTCAACGGAGTATTTTCTATTTGGAACCAAGATAATAACCCTGTACCAGATTTGATGGCAGCACATTACTTACATTTTCCTCTGCGGGAGACAGAAATAGACAAACAAGCAGGCATATTTTATTACCATAGATGACTTCGGTTAAATCCTCTGAGAAAGCTTTGAAAATATCTATCAATTCACATGCCTTTAAGTAGAGACTACTAATTTAGTAAACACGCTCTAAATTATCCATTGTCTTAAAACAAATAAGCAAATCAACTTATATAAGGAAGAATATAGTAATATGCTACCTGTAATAAAATGTATTTGTCCTATATTCACCCAATCTATTTTTGGCAGAATGATTGATGGAACTAATAACAAGAGAATTGAATGGGAAGAGCTTTAATGTTCCTATCCTAACTTCCGATAATGCTTACATTGTAAATCAGGTCAAAAGATGATTTGATTTTTTCGCCTGATCGTTTTTAATCGGATTATTGGTTGTGTTTGTTTTCCTTTAATCCAAATCAAAACAACTATCAATAACCCGTTGGCTATAATGTTATTCATCACGACTTGGAGCCGGGTCAATTGAACATGTATGACATCACAGGAACACAATTGCAAGTTGTGGATTCTGAAAGCAGTTGTTATGTATGTACCTGTCATTACATTTGACATGGACTTCAATCAAAATGTGTGTACTTGCATCAAATGAACAATAGTTGAGTTTGCAGTAGAAATGAAATCCATATAAATTGCAAAACTTTTGGGAAAGCTGTAAAGGGTTCCTAGGAAAGTCTTTAAGCGCACTTAAGGGCTTTCCTACGAACTTCTTATATATTAACAAGAAAGATCAATCATGCTTAAAGCATTGATTATGAAACACTTTCCAACTTCAATGCAATTTTATTTAAACATGTCTAAAATGCAATACATTCCTCGGTAATATTTTAAAACTTATCACAACACTGCATTAATTTATTATATTTGAAAACTTAAACCTTCATCGAAAAAAATGAACTTCATTCAAATGACGGTATTGAAATACAAATTGCCTGGTTTAAATATCTCTAAAATGTGATACATTCCTCGTTAATAATTTTAGAATTATCATAATGCTACAACAATTTATTATATTTAAAGACTTCATTGAAAGCAATTGAAGTTCATTCAAATGACGTCATAGAAAAAATAACACGCCTGGCTCTCTCTATAAAAGCAGAATTTCATTCATAAATAATTTCCCATTCATGTCATTCATCACAATACTATAATCATTTATTTGATTTTTATTGTATTAAGACCATGGAGCTACAAAAAATTAAACTCTATGCTTGAAACTTCATCGAAAAAAATCGTCCCTCTCTTTATGAAATCAATTAATATTTTATTCATATCAGCCATGCAGACTCCATGGACTAAATTATTTTGTGTTAAAAAAATACAGGAATTCTAATACAACTCATTCCATATATTTTGCTGTTTACATTTTACATAGGTGAAAAATAGGCTTAGTTGTAGAAATAATCAAATTTAGATGAGCATTTAAACTCAAATATATTGTCATTGCGTTGTTTCAGTATGTAGATGCACAGAATTTAAGCAAAAATAAAGTAGTTTTAGGACGGATACAGCACTCAATATGAATTAAAAAGAACTTTAAAAATCACGATGTTGAGACAAGATGGATGCCATATATCATTTTGAAATGGATTACGTGATCTTTTCATATCATGGTCACGTGATCGCTTCATATAAGAGGTGTTATTAATATTTTAATTTTTATTTAAAAAACTACTGAATATATTTCGCTAAATTTTTTTTTATAAATTTTATGGAACAATTTGAATATTACCTAACATTTTCGAAGCAATTTGTAAATTTTAAATCCGCTAAAAAAATGTTTGAAAAATTTGGTCCCATAGGGCTCAATGTATTTCATTTTTTCAACCCGGTTTCAATCCAAAACTAATAGGGTGATATTATTCATTTATATTCCCATAGGTCCTACAGACCGTCTGAACAACATACTAAAATTTCATTTGATTAAGCCATTTTTACGGCAGTTATCGTGCTAACGGACAGACAGACAGACAGACAGAATGAACAAAGTCATAAACACTTTTCAACTTTGTTGTAAAGTGTTAAAAACTACGAAGTGCACATCTCCACTCGATTTTCCTATGCGTACCTTCATAAATTTTATATTGTTTTGATCGTCTTATGTCATAATCTGATCAGATTAACAGATTAACCACCTATAGGCTCCGACCCGAAGGTTTGCAGTAATTAAAGCCTATGGTGAAGGAATATCTGCCAAAACCAGAAATTAAAACTTAATGCCAAGATATAAATGATAAACAATTATATACAATATACTTGTCTATACTAGATACAGATAGTATTTCACAAATATTTCACATCCATAAACTCTTATGTGCAGAACTGTTTCAAATGGGAGCAACTATATATATAACAAGAAAGATCAATCATGCTTAAAGCATTGATTATGAAACACTTTCCAACTTCAATGCAATTTTATTTAAACATGTCTAAAATGCAATACATTCCTCGGTAATATTTTAAAACTTATCACAATACTACATTAATTTATTATATTTGAAACCTTAAACCTTCATCGAAAAAAATTAACTTCATTCAAATGACGGCATTAAAATATAAATTGCCTGGTTTAAACATCTCTAAAATGTGATACATTCCTCGGTAATAATTTTAGAATTATCATAATACTACGATAATTTATTATATTTGAAAACTTCATCGAAAACAACTGAAATCCATTCAAATGACGTCATAGAAAAAATAACACGCCTGGCTCTCTCTATAAAAGCAACATTTCATTCATAAATAATTCCCCCATTCATGTCATTCATCACAATACTATAATAATTTATATTATTTAAAAATTAAGACCATGGAGCTACAAGTAAGTAAAACTCTATGCGTAAAACTTCATCGAAAATTATCGTCCTTCTCTTTCTAAAATCAATGAATATTTCATTCATATCAGCCATGCAGACTCCATGGACTAAATGATTTTGTGTTAAAGAATTACAGCGATTCTAATACAACTCATTCTACATATTTTGCTGTTTACATTTTACATAGGTGAAAAATAGGCTTAATAGTAGAAATAATCAAATTTGTATGAGCATTTAAACTGAAATATATTGTCATTGCGTTGTTAAAGTATGTAGATGTACAGAATTTAGGCCAAAATAAAATAGTTTTAGGATGGATACAACACTCAATATGAATTAGAAAGAACTTTAAAAATCACGATTTTGAGACAAGATGGATGCCATATATCATTTTGAAGTGGGTCATGTGATCGTTTCATATCATGGACACGTGATCGCTTCATATAAGAGGTGTTATTATTATTTTAATTTTTATTTAAAAAACTACTGAATATATTTCGCTGAATTTTTTTTTATATATTTTATGAAACAATTTGAATATTGCCTAAAATTTTCGAAGCAATTTGGGAATTTTAAATCCGCTTAAAAAATGCTTGAAAAATTAGGTCCCATAGGGCTCAATGTATTCCATTTTTTCAACCCGGGTTCAATCCAAAACTAATTGGGTGATATTATTCATTTATATTCCCATAGGTCCTATAGACCGTCTGAACAACATACTAAAATTTCATTTTAATTAAGTCATTTTTAAGGCAGTTATCGTGCTAACGGACAGACAGACAGACAGACAGACAGACAGACAGACAGACAGAATGAACAAAGTCATAAATGTTATGAATGAAATCCTGTGAATGAAATCCTGAAAATGTTATGAATGAAATCCTGTTTTATATAGAGATCCAGGCGTGTTATTTTTTCTATGACGTCATTCGAATTAATTTCAGTTGTTTTCGATGAAGTTTTCAAATATAATAAATTATCGTAGTATTGTGATAATTCTAAAACTATTACCGAGGAATGTATAACATTTTAGAGATGTTTAAACCAGGCAATTTATATTTTAATTCCGTCATTTAAATGAAGTTCATTTTTTCCGATGAAGATTTAAGTTTTCAAATATAATAAATTAATGTAGTAATGTGATAAGTTTTAAAATATTACTTAGGAATGTATTGCATTTTAGAGATGTTTAAATAAAATTGCATTGGAGTTGGAAAGTGTTTCATAATCAATGCTTTAAGCATGATTGATCTTTCTTGTTATTCTCGATTAAGCCCAGCTTTTACCCAGAAGGTTTTCGGCAAATATTGGCATATGTTGTCTACTGGGCCTTTTAAGGTGATAGTTCTTTGTAAGTTCGCAATCAAATACAAAATGTTTCGGAGATCCTATTTCACCACAAATACAGTTTTCGGTGTCTTTCTTTTGGATTTTGTAAAGATAGGTTGGGAAACAGCCATGCCCTGAGAAAAACTGTACCAATTCTCTGCTGCAAATCAGTTGCTCTTGAGATACTCTGGGAAAATAGTTGAATGTTTCTCTTTCTTTCTAACTTTCATTCCACCGCTGTTGCCACTATTTTATGATATCAATATTTAGATGTGACCTTAGCAATGAACAGGGATATGGTAAGTTTGTACTCTGAACAGAGATATCTGACGTCGCGTCAAAAGCTAAACAGTCTGCAACTTCATTTGCCAGAACACCCGAGTGACCTTTAACCCATCCTATAAAAAACTTTTGATGGATGCTGTTGGTTATGATAGTTACGATTTGATGAGCTATTGGATTCTTCGTTTGATATTGTTTAAGAGTTTCGATACTCGACAGACTGTCAGAGTAAATAATGAAATTCTTATGCAAACTTTTGGTAGCCCAAAATACAGCCTCCTTTATTGCGAGCAGCTCTGCCTGGAAGACGTTATTTTCATAGTGCAGACGAGTTGACCACTTATGAACACACATGCCATCGTAAAAAGCACAGTAGGCTGATGCTGTTCCAGAATCAGTTCTAGAGCCATCCGTATAAATATTTATGTAATTAGATATTTCCTGTGATGACTTAGCAAAGTGTAAGCGGATATTACCTACTGCTGGGTCCGTTAACCAGGTAACCTTTTTTGTTCGTAATCCTTGTGATCATAATAAAGATTATTCCACTGTACTGTTTGTCTCAGGCGTGTTACTTGCGCTATGATGGCTTCTTTTTGCGCTGTCTACGTTATAGGGGGGATACCGGTAAGCACTTGTAGCGCTACTGTGGATGTTGTGTGATAAGCCCTTGAAATCTGTGGAAGAGCTATCCTTTGAACTGATTCTAGTTTTCTTTTTGCATGGATGTTCAAGTTTAGGGCCCAACTACTCGCAGCATAGCACATGATCCTTTCTGTCACTCATAGATACCATGTTTTGAAGATCTTAGAATTTATGCCCCACCTAGATGGTGCTAGTCTTCTGACATTATGAATTTGGCAGCCAATCTTTGTTCGCAGGTTTTCTATGTGTGGAATCCACGATAGATGTTTATCAATTATAATTCCGAGATACTTGATTTGGTTTGGTCTTGGTATGTTAACACCTTTAATCTTGAAGATAGGCTTCCTTTTTAATTGAGATGGTTTTCCTATCACTAAAGCTGAAGTTTTTGTTGATGAAATTGATAGTTGGAGCTCCTCACAAAGATCTGAAAATATGTCTATGCCGGCATTAGTTGTATCTTCCAGAAGTCTACGTGAACTGCCTCCTGATACTAGCATAAAGTCATCTGCGTACGCCAAAAGCTTTGTTCCTGGAATACTGAATTTATTAAGAATGATATCAGCCATTATTGACCAAAGTAAGGGTCCTAAGCAAGAGCCTTGTGGACATCCCCCGTAGACTTGAATATATTTCCAAGTTGTTCCTGAATTAAGTCTAATTGCCCTATCTTTCAGATAACTACGATGTTCAGTAAATAAAATGGACAATTTATCTTTTGTACCTGTTTTAATAAGATGGACCAATTAATGTTATCAAATGCACTTTGTATATCAAATGATACTAAGGCAGTGTAGTTTCTTTCGGATATATTGTTTTCTATGCATGACAGGACATATGCCAGTGCTGTTTCAGTAGAGTGACCCTCTCGGAAGCCATGTTGATGTTTGCTCATAAGACCATTCAGTTCTAGAAAGTGTATCATTCTCCTATGAATAATTTTTTCTAATACTTTTGACAAAGTTGGTAGAAGACATACCGGCCGATATGAACACTTCTGGGTTGGATCCTTGTTAGGTTTCAGAAAGAAAATAACTTCTCCAATTTTCCAGACTTTGGGGAAATATCCCAGAGATAGGCATTTTTGCATCAATGATGTTATCGTTATTGGCATGACTTTAAACACTTCTTTCAGAATTCGCATATCGATATTGTCTATTCCGGGGGCCTTGTTAGAGCTAAGTGAATAAAGTGCGCTTTTCACTTCCGCTACTGAAAGACAGTCTGGGAAATTGTCGGAAGTGCTTACTTCTGTCATTTGAGAAAAAGTGCTATTTGTCAGGGTTGGTTTTTTCGTAATGAAAAGAGAATCTGCAAGATGTTGTAACACATTCTCTCGATCCAAATTTATTGCTTGCGGCACCAGGTCATAGGCAGCTTCTTCCGTTGTGACTGATTTGCTGTAGGCCATTTTGAAAGCTACCCCATACTTCTTACTGGTTTTTGTGCAAAATGTTTTCCATGCCTCGGATTTTGCTTGTAGTATGGATTTTTTATATACAGCTCTCTCCCTTTTGTATTCTTGAATGTTAAGTTCAGTTGGATATTGTTTTTGTCTATTGTAGAAAGCTTTCAAACGATTTCGTTTACAAGTGAGCAGAGAAGACCACTACTTGAGTTTTGGTTCATGGGATATATTCTTTTTCTTATATGCCTTGTCACATGCTGCTTGAATACGATCAGTCAATTCTTCTACAAATTTCTCTACGGTAACGACTGTAGTTGCTTCTTGCAATTGGCGGCTCAAGGGAATCTTCTGTGGTAACAGCTGCCTCTTAAGAGCGGTGTGTTTAGAAAATTTTGTTTTATAACGTCTTTTCGATTTCATCTCAACGTCTTTCGTCAGTGTGATTATCACATACCTGTGATCACTCAAACTGGGAGTTTCATCGACTTTCCAGGATTGTACTTTGTTATATACATTAAGTGAGCATAGAGAGATGTCAGGCCATCCCTTCCCTCTCGAAGTTTCAAACGTTGGAGTACTGGATGGATCATTGAGGAGTATTAGCTGATGTTGAGCTACAAAATCCTGTAGTAGAGGACCTCTTGCATCATTGGATGAGTAGCCCCAATCTCTTCCATGTGCATTTAAGTCTCCAGAGAAGAGAAGGTTTGATAAGTTGATGTTAGGTAGATGTTCCAACTCTGAAAGATCTTCTGCAAGGAACGCTGAGGGTGGAGAATATTGCGTACCAACTGAGAAACAGCCATTTTTCAATTTAATGTTTAGGAAGACAGAATTATTTTTTTTAGCTGAGCAAACATGTGAAAATATTTTATTAGCAATCACTATAACTGCTGTTTTCAGTAAAGAGTGGTGAGTTATCCAGGTTAGAGGAAAGCCAAATAGCAAATTGTTATATAGGTAGGGATCTTGAATGAGAGCAATATCGATGCAGTTTTCTTTGATAAAAATTGCAGCTGCTGCCGACGCAGCCCTTGATTGGTGCAGATTTATATGCAGTATTTTTAAATCCATACAAAATAAGAATCTTGTAATTTAAATCAAGAAAAAAAAGAAAAACAGATTCGAGACAAAAAAAAATTTTAATACTCTTGAGATTTTAACTGTACCCTTTTCCATTCATTCTGGAAGCAAGGACAAAATTTACTAATTGCCCTATGAACATGATCTAAACGAACTTTAATGCAGTTACTACATTTAAGATTCTGTTCCCTGCAACTCTGAGCATCATGACTACCTGTACAAGTAGCGCAAATTTCTGGCCCTCTACAGTACTTCCTTGTATGCCCATATTCCTGGCACTGAAAGCAACGTGTAATTGAAATGAATGGTGCAATTCTGCATGATCTGAAATCTATACAAATTCTAGAATGTCGTAGTAGAAGAACTTTAGTGTCCCTATCCACCTCTACTATCCAGTGCGGAAGAGCATTACGACCTTTTATCTGCTTTAAAGGCTTCAGATGATTTGGTGTATTTGGAAGCAGGTTAAGAAGCCTTTCACCCAATTCCGTCGCCTGTATACGATCTGAGACGGAGTAAATAATAATTCTCTCCATGCGACCGTTAGAGATTGTTACATTTATTGTTTGTTGGAAATCTTTGCATTTTGACAAAGACTGTTTTATTTCTTCTGTTTCCTTCCATGTGTTTGCTTGTAGTACTAACTTATTGTCTTTAGTAGATTTCACGTCCCTTGGGCTAATCTTTAAGGATCCGTTTTTACTGAGCTCCTGTTGTTGAAATCCAGTTTGTTCTGCTGTGCCTGTCTCGTCCGTTCGGGACAAAATAACTGAGGCTTGAGTAAAATTCCTTATAGAATTGGGAGGGGCAGATTGCATAATTTCACTGAAGGTAGATACTTTATGCTGCTGGAATATCTCAGCGAGATCTTTTTTCACAAATGCAACTTTTGTAATTTCATTTGAATGATCCACGTCTTTCTCAATGCACACTGTTTTGATGGTTCTTAGATGTTCTTTAAACAATTCTAATGTCTCTTTTGAAGACGACTTTTTTGCAGTTAAACTTTCCATATAGAGAGTTTCTAAAACGTCCAGCTGTTGCATGATGGAACTGAGAAAAGCACTTGTAGGTGGTTCATTTGTGTGGTCAATATTGCTATTGTTTTTAGTCGTAACTGAGCTTGCTGATGGAATTAGAGTTGGAGAATTTCTGGTATTAACCATATTAAATTGAATATGAAAATAATAATGATAAAAAAACCTTATGAATACTAAATAAGTGAATAAAAAGTAATGAAAAGTTGCACACTGAGTTCTTTAAATGTCAATTGATAAGAGTGGGTTCACTTGTTACAAAAAAAGGTGGGAAAGCTTACATTACGGAATTTCTTTGTATATAAAAATAATTAAAAATACACTAATGCATTAATACATTCTTTAAAAAAAAATAAAATAAAAGAAATATTCATTTATACAACTACACTCAAAAATATATATGCACACACATATATATAAACCTACACTTTTAAAGCTATATAAATGTATATATATAAGGAAGGAAAACAACAGAATCTTCAAGTTTACTGAATCAGTAATCAAGCAGATAATAAACAAATATGAATTGAGTACCGTCAAAAATATAAGACATAACTAACTAGCAAAAAAAATAAACAAATAAAAACAAAACTGTACAGTACAACGCGTCTAAAATGAAGTGAAAAAAAACCCTGCTATTTTTAACTTAATAATAGTTTACTACTAACTTGATAGAGCAGTCCAAGGTGTTACTAAAGTCTCAGAGTAGGATGGAGTCACCACTTGAAAAAAAAGAAGAAGAAGAAGACGCGAGAACAGCTGTTCGGATCTAGTCCTTTACCTGTATTCCTTGGGCAGGTTGAATGAATATCAAAATACTGTCTTTTCTTTTCGGAAACCGCAATCGAGAATCTCCAGCTGAACGGGGGCCGGTGGTGGAGGGTGGTGAACTAGGGGGGTCAAGCCACGCTGATGAATGTAGCTACACTGTTGAAGACCAAGGGAATAATAGCCTGCCGTTGACCTTGAGGCGGAAAGCTCCCATCTTCGGCTGATACTATGCGGGGGTGTTAAAATGGCTTGGAACGACAACGGCTTTTAAAAACATTTATCTTAGTACAGTGATCCAACCAGAATACACACCAACATTAAATGTATATGCTTAAGTAGCTGTGAAAGAGCTTTATCTCTTACAGATGAAAATTTAATAAATTGAAGGGCAAAGATAGATGAAATCCACTTACAAACCTGGAGCGTGTAATGTGCGTCTTCACTTGGCAGGGTCTCCATAATCTGCTCAGAATGAAATTTTGCATTTCGTTCATAAGTTAATGAACAAAATTTGTTATTGTCTTTTGATATTAAGTTGTCAACAAGACAGTCTCGCTGATAAATTGGGTGGATTTTTCTGACTTCTGCCAGTAGACACCATTGCTATTCATGGCATAATTAAAGCTATCCTATTTTCCCCATAGGCTATATCAGATGTGCTCAAAATTTTAGGATACTTCTCTTCTCCTGTTAAAACATGCTGAATATAGCATGGGGTTTTCACCAATTACTGATTCGAAGATTCAATGTGCAATTGTTAACCACTGATGGGTCCTGCGACCTTGATTTTGTGATAATTTCATTACCTATGTATGTATGCATATTTAATTTCAATAAAACAGTCACTTTCTTCATGGTGCTTCGTTTGTTTTGCAAAAGATTGTGTATATATATATATATACATATATATATATATATATATATATATATATATATATATATATATATATATATATATATATATATATATATATATATAATGGTCAAACAAATAGTTTCAATATAATATACCAATTCTCTTGAGTCTTACCTGATAATAAATTTAATTAGTATTTTGTTTGTTATGGATGTTTACTATATCTATTCACATTCTACTTTATATATTACATATATATATATATATATATATATGTGTGTGTGTGTTTGTATACTATATTGATATATTGATACGAACGTATTGTACGTACGAATATATTGATATGAACTACGTCCATACCAACGATTCTAGAGGTTTCGTTCGTAACAACTGATGTTAGAGTTGGGAATCAAGAATGAGTCCAAATTTTTAGATAACTAAACACATTAATTCACAAGCACAAAATACGCAGAAACAATATACAATCCTACAGCACTTAAATACTCCACTACTTTCACAAAATAACTGATATTAATCTCAAAACTTTGATAAGAGCAATTTCACAAAACAGCGACTACTTCTCTCGAAGCATTGACAACAATCACAGTCCAATGTAGTTCATATCTTGTCAACTAACTCCGACTGAGTGATGATTCAGTTTTATAGACTCTCCATGGAAATTTCTCCTATCATGTCGAATAATCGTTATTTGGAGATGTTTCTAGAATATTTGAGAAGTCGCCAAATATCGCTAAATAGGCGATACATCGCTAAAATTGTAGTCCTTCTTGAACGTCGAAATTCCATATGAAATTCAAAATTATCGCGTCTCCACATCTTATACACATACACACACACGCGCAGAGAGAGAGAGAGAGAAAAGTTTATGAACGTGTTCAAGAGGTACTAAAACGCCCTTATCTATCAAAATCACGAATTCGAATATTTTCGTTTTCTTTGTTTAAATAATAGTCTGTGAAAGTAAAAAAGCAAAAATAATAAATATTACCTGAGATTACTAACATATCATGCAAATTCGGTCCAGTTTTCATGAGAAATTCTTTCACTAAGGCACTCCTTTCTTGTCAGCATGATTCCTTGCTTGTTTAGTTCATTCTGTAAAAATAACCAACCCAACAAAATGAAGCAAGAATAATTTGCGTCAAGTTTCTCCACTCATATTTTAAAGGCTTGTTCTGAAAGTTGAATAAAAAACATTAATGGGTGTCGGAGATTTAATTTATTAATGTAATAATGTAAAATTCCTGAAAATCTAAGATCAAAGTTATAGATTCTGGTTGGTGTAATTTATAATCTGACTACAGACCCCACCTTAGTGACTGCAGTTATTGTATTTTGGATACATATAATACTTTGAATGCGGTTACATATTATTATACATAGAATGCATTTTTTAAATTAAAAAAATCCTTAAAGATTGTGTTTTTATTAAAGCATTTAAGAGTTTTGTCAGACCTTTTATGACAGAGTTTTATTCATGCCTTTCAAGACAGTTAATAAGTGGAGATACGTATTGAATCTTAACATTTGATCAGTAAGATAAAAATTTGAGTATGTAAATTGGAGTGTGAATATTCACTAGACTTTATCATACAGTCATATGCTATATATTAGTGTTGCTCATGACTTGTCAAGTCGCTCTTTGGAAGATTTTGCGAACATGAGGAGTTTTTACGTCGTGCATTTCGGGAACGAAATTTAAATTTTATCATAAAACTCTCATGAAATTAATGAGTGAGATTAGATATATTTATCTTTGAATTAACTTTTCATTTTAATTGTAGTAATTCATGGGCACACTTTTTTACTAGCATCTCAATCCTGCGGTCATTCCCAATGGGAAACAAAATCCGGCGCAATGCGCATGCTCACGGACTCTTCCTCTCCAGTGCTTCAATATTTCGTCAAGGGGTGATATAAATATTGTGCAGAAGTTGAAAAGCTGACAGTCTGACATGCTTCCCAATTACAGTTTTACGATTAAAATTATAAAAATGCGATCCAAAATGTACAGCATTGCATCCCAATGAGAATATTTACGAATATGTACAGTGTTACCTTGGATTTTAATGTTCGTTCTGAGATTTTACGATTTTTAGGCATTGGAATTTGTAATATAATGGTTGAATGGTAAACAGAACGATGAACTGCCCTCTATTTTTTAAATTCTAATCCGATTTTAAATGTATGGTAAAGGAAAGTTTTATTTTAAATAATATAATATTTTATGATTTCGTAATTTATACACTTGAAAATTACATTCGTAATTTTACACACAAGCGGAAAAAAAGGTATTTTCTTATCGCTACCTATGTGAAGTTATTCAATTGCAAGTTAACTTTAATTCCTGTGTCTCAGGTTGAACTTGCAATTGAATAACTTCACATAGGTAGCGATAAGAAAATACCTTTTTTTCCACTTGTGTGTAAAATTACGAATGTAATTTTCAAGTGTATAAATTACGAAATCATAAAATATTATATTATTTAAAATAAAACTTTCTTTTACCATACATTTAAAATCGGATTAGAATTTAAAAAAATAGAGGGCAGTTCATCGTTCTGTTTACCATTCAACCATTACATTACAAATTCCAATGCCTAAAAATCTTAAAATCTCAGAACGAACATTAAAATCCAAAGTAACACTGTACATATTCGTAAATATTCTCATTGGGATTCAATGCTGTACATTTTGGATCGCATTTTTATAATTTTAATCATAAAACTGTAATTGGGAAGCATGTCAGACTGTCAGCTGCGATCAGACTGTCGGCTTTTCAGCTTCTGCACACTATTTATATCACCCCTTGACGAAATATTGAAGCACTGGAGAGGAAGAGTCCGTGAGCATGCGCATTGCGCCGGATTTTGTTTCCAATTGGGAATGACCGCAGGATTGAGATGCTAGTCACTTTTTTTAGGTGTATCCAGTGCTTCATCTAGGAGTACTTAAGTGCTTCATCCAGGAGCACATCTGAGTATTTGAATACATGATGTAATGCCAGCTGAATATTTTATTAAAAAATTATTTTATTAAAAGAGTGGTAGATATTTAAAGTAAATTTTAAATTTTCTGTGAAATTACACACTCCTTTTATTCGATCCCGGCCACCCAAACTACTGCTGTAAATCTTTGGGTCAATCAGGTGGTCTGGGTTTTAGACACTCCCTTTATCAACCAAATACTGCAAGTTAAAGAAATAAAACTATTTCTCCAAATTATGAGATATTAATGTCGTACATTGTATAGGCATTTAGTAGGGGGTTGGGGAATATTTCGTCTTAACTAATTAGAAAACAAAAGTTACAATTTTAATGAGATATTCTTGAATTTTTGTAATTCAGAGGGGAAGGTTGAGACCCCCATCACCCTGTTGGAAATAACTCTTTTTCGAAAGTAATAAACTAAAGTGAAAATACTGTTGTGTATTGATTATTTGCCTTTATTCTGACATCGTACTTATGTTTTTAAGTTTCTGTTTGTGTGGTAACACTCCTTGTAATGTTTCTATAATGCAACGTTTAGGTTCTGATAACTTCGTCAAAATGAGCATTGTAGATTGAATTATGTATAAAATGCTCTAATACTTTTGAAAAGAGATTCCTGGTTGATTTTTGCTTAATTTGTTTTGTTTTCAGTAACCGTTAAGCATCGGCAAGAGAGCCCTTAATTATTTTTAGGATATTAATATGATTTTAATTATAACACCTTCTTAAATATATCTCTGGTGATATGTTGTATTAGCTACAGATAGAAGTTGTTCTTTAGGCTAATTGCATAAAAGACAATGACAATGCTCTACAGGTTGGGCATCACTGCTATAGAGTTTAGTTCCTTCTGCATCGAAACTATTTTCAGAATGAAAAATAAATGTATCTTATTTTGATTTCGAACCCAAGCCATTCTTTGAAATATTTTGTAGAAAAACATTAAAAGTTTTTCACAACAAGGTTTGCAGTAGTTTAGTGATATCGACGAAGTGGATGCATTTGTCTTGCATGTGTTATTTTGAACTATTAAACTATTTTGATATCGTTAACATCTATGGCGAATGCAATTTATTCCACTATGTTTTAAAACAAAAATGAAGAGTAAAATGGATCTTTTAGCAATCAAATTTGAATAAATAAATAAAAAAATATATATTATGTACTTGAAATATCGATAACATATTTTCCATCATAATACCATCGGAAAAATCAAATAATTCTCTTACGAAACAGCCTTGAATTGAAATTCGTACTATTAATAGAGACTTTCGTGAATTTAAAAAAAAAAAAAAATGCATACATTTCATGTTTTTAAGCCGCTAATAATTTTTAAATTGTGATATAAAAACATTATTGGATGATAATCTTCATAACATATGTTTAGTTGAATATTACAAACTGTTCTAAAAATTGTTGCAGAAATTAGTGGTTCATTAATTGGGATTTTCATGTAAAATTGCCCGCTTTATCATTCGACACGCTGCAATTTTTTTTCTACGGCGCATGCGTATTACAACGTGATGTATTTCGCAAGCAATTCGTTCACCCACACTTTATTTTATAGTTCCTTTTGAATTTCAGATTTTGATGGCTTGTGCTCGAAAACGGCCTGGTTTGATATTTTATTATTAATTGCTCTTATGAATTACTAGAAAATGTAACCTGCGATGCCCAGGATTTAAGATGAGCGTCAATGGCATAGCAGTGTGTGCGCCTACGCAATAGTTCATTTTATTCTATCTTTGTTATAAACGAGAGTATCGTTAAAATGTTCTTTGGTTTCGATACTTCGCTGTGAGTTTCGGTGTATGTAATTTTTATCAGAGGTTTGTTTGAATCTTAAATCTCGGGTAACGCCGGATACGTTTTCTAGCTTCTAAATAATTGTGGCTATTAATTTCAAGTGAAAGGTATTTACAATGAAGAAAAATAAGAAATCAGTTTGATGAAAAGGAACTATTTCTTGTGAATATAGAGCATATTTGAATATAGTATGCATTTATGAATATATGCAGTATATATAATGCATTCACTCATTTATGTACTGTATATTGTATTGACAGGATTCAAATATTGCCACGGAGTAATTGATAGATTTATCTAGATTAAACATTCCAGAATATAAATATAGCTATCTATATTAGAAATAGAAGTAGCTGATGCCGCTGTTTGACAAATTTAACGGTTCTCGAGATTCTTTGCTTCGTACCCCAAAAACTATAGCATCTAAAATTTGAAATTTGGTACACTTATAGAAAAAGTTTTGGGAAATACGATGAAAAAAGCCATTTTTCGATATATATTGTAGTTTGAGAAATATTTAATGTCAAAGACAAAATATTGGAGCTGCTAGTTTGCTGAGCAAGACTAACAATAGCAAGACCACGAGATACACTAACAATAGCAGGACTACGAATTTTTGCAGGCAGATACCTAGATGAGTGAATTTTTGCAGGCAGATACCTAGATGAGTGAATTTTTGCAGGACGGAGCCTGTTTTAATGTTGATGTATTTCGAGATATTTTACTTTTTATGCACGTCTGAAGTGAACTTTTTTTTTTTCTCTTATCGGCACGTCTTGAGATTTATTTGTCGCGCTCCGCAAAACTGTAGCATACAAAAGTGTAAAATTTGGAGCATTTATAGAGAAATAATAGAATAACACGATAAAATAACCGTTTACCTATTTAAACTTTAGTTTGGCATAAGATTTGGCCATAGATCGCGAAGCGATCTCTGGATCAAGGGCATCAGTTTTTGGATTCCCTTGGCTGAGAAAAATCCCTGCTTTTACCTCCTCCGGAAAATAGGTAAGGATAGAAAAAGAGATTTTTGAAAGTAGAAATTTTAGGAGAGATAGATATAAAGCGTGCTCCGCGAGCGCAACTAGTAAGAGGCGAGGTCTCCCGAAGGGGGTTGGCGAAGCGTAGATAGCAGAGGCATAGCCCCCTAGTTCTACTTTGAAATTATACTAGTGTATACGTGTGCACCAATATATTTTAAATGTATTTTATGAAGGCATGGGCGCGAAAATGGTATCTTAGTTTATAAGTACATTTAGTTATTTTTAGGTTTTTCTTGCTTTGAAAGTTTCTTCAGTTTTTATCGATATTGCTATAGCGAACACTAATGTCACATGAAAAACAATATTTATATTTATGAATTCCATTGTTATAGAAAATTTAATACATTATCCACACCGTCTGCGACACGGGTCAAATCGGATGTCACAATGTAATTAATTAATGAATAATCACAGTACATTTAAATTATCTTGGTTGTGCGAGAATAATATTCTCACGCAATAATTCCTGCAGCAGATGCGAACATCTTATTTAAGACTAGAAGAATATCAGAGCAACCATTTTGTTTTGCAAACGTGATTGTAGTATATTCAGAAGAATAAATAGTTCAATTTTATCAAAATGATTTCTTATTTTTCAGCAAAATATTAGGTCGATAAACTGGACAACAAATGCAAAATCCATGCTTAAGCACCGGAAAGATTTAAAACTCGCCATTTTAATTCAGAAACCAATGCAAATGCATACGAAACCGTGCTGATAAAATTATGAAAGCTGGGATTTGCTCTTTTTCCGGAAGCATGAATGATAACAACTCTGATGAAAAAAAAAGATATCTTCTCATGAAGATCAACGAAGACGGAACACAAAACAAAGACTATACGAAAGAAAAAAAGAAACAGTTTGATTCATTCAACGGTGAAGAGAAGGATTCTATTGATCATTTGTACGAGCGTGAGTGAAATCATCAGTGCCTCAACATAGTACAAAAAAAGTTGGCTATCAGTAGATATAGGAAAACATAACCCGTGACATGCGGAAAAATGAACTATGACCTTTTTCTTTTTTCAAGAAGACGGAAGTTTGTTTAGCGAGGTACCAGAAGTAGGTTTCCAGGCAATTTATTAATACTATAGCTTTCTGGGTATCTTTTAATTCCCCATGAGAATGATTGGTAAGGAAGCAATCGTTGTATAGCAAAAGTGAAACTCGTCTTACGAAGAACGTATGGTAAAATAATGACCTCCTCAGCACTTAATCCATCAGAGGGAGAGTATAGATTATATTTAGGAAGCAGGGATGATAGGTCCAGAAAAATTTCCTCGTTTGGGAGAAATTTCGGCATAAAAATGCAGCTAAAGAGGGAGGGGGAGATATCAAATGAATAAAGGCTGGCATTAAGCCGATTGGGACCAATACGATCCAAAATCGGGCCCCACACTGAAAGAGTAGTAAATATATATACCTTTACAACATAAAGTAAACAGGGGTGGGATAACCCAGTGCTTAAGGCACTGGTATTACACTCGAGTTCGATTCGCGGTTCTGTCCACACTATCCCCACGTTCGCAGAGAGAACGGGCATGTTAAGCATGTGGATTTAAAAGTCCTTTCGAGAGGTTGGTGGAAGGGGAGATGGGTACGGTCCCTATGAATGTCGCCTCCACTTAGTTTGGTATTGGAAGGCACTGTCCCGGCTGTCTAAAGGGCAATTTGTTCTTTTTCAAGAAGACGGAAGTTTTTTTAGCGAGGTACCAGAAGTAGGTTTCCAGGCAATATGAAACCTTACACCTTAGGATAGGCTGAACGGTCAGGGTCGAAAGAAAGAATATCAATAAAGCAATTAACTATCAATGAAATTTCCAGAAAACTGATAAAGAAACATTGGAAAAGTCTACTGCTTATATAAAAATCGTCTGATTGTTTGTCTGATGTCCAACCTGTTATCCCTTCTTTTGTCTGATGTCAAAATTATTCGAGAAATTTAAATAAACAGCACCAATATAGCAGATCTCGGCGGGCGGTAGAATGGTATTTTTGGAAATGAAAGCATTAAAAACAATTCTTTCATTTTCATTTTATGGAGAATAAAATAAAAATGCAGTTTCTGAGCTAAAATGAACGCTCTACAGTTTTCCTCATTTGTATTGTTCTTCGCATATATCTGACAATCCCTGTCACGATAGCATCAGATGGAAGTAGTTTTTCAAAACGAAAATAAATAAAAACGTATTTAAGATTAAACACTATACAGGAACGATGAATGTCTGCAATATTGTCAACAGAATGCGAGTAAGAAATATGAAAATATAATATATTCTGGCTAACTTTGCTGAGAAATAAGGAATAACATTTTTTATTTATTAATATTTTTTAGAAATGCTCGTAATTATATAATTTCACCTCGTATATTTTTAATTTAAATTATTTTCAGAAATAAAAATGAAAATACTGTAATTTGTATATTCTTTGTCTATCTAGCTTAATGAAAAAAAAATATAACAAAAAAACATTTTTTCACAAAACAGTTTCCCATAAATATTGTTGTCAAATTAGAGTCATATTGCACCAAATAATCACAATTATAGCATATTACCCTCCATTTTAAAAGGCTTGAAAAAATATTTCGAATGATACTACCAAGTTTGACAATGTACCCCCTCCTTGGTGGGTAACCCCCCCCCCCCCTCCCCCCGATTCGAAAGTTCTATTGACATCAGGCACACAAAAATTGTACCGCGACTTTTTCACTACAGAAAATTGAAACTGTTAAGTTCCGTAACCATTGTGTCATAAATAATCCCTTTTATGCATAAATTGTGTTAAATTTTGTCCTATTCTACCATGTTTGGAAAATATAAAATTTCGAATAAATTTCGAAGTTTGCGATCGTACTTCAGAAACATCTTTCTTATTCTAGATTTTTTTTTATACCAAAGCCAGAAAAGTTTAGTAAAAACACATTAACATTTATGGTAGCTGTTGCGTACGCAAGAAATCGACAACAGACATCACTCTAAAAATAGTCAAAACGTGTTCAGGAGGAGCTAAAATATATATTGGCATTAAAATCACAAACTCGAAAATGTTCGTGAAAACAATATTTTCTCTATACTATATTCTATAGTATGAGAAAGTACAAATCCGATGTAGATAGCATATAACGATGATAGCATATGACTTCCCCTATATGTAATACGCAATTACTTTGTACTGTGCATGACGTGTTGTTGTTGAGACCCAGACCGTCCGACCTAACAGAAAGGTGTAAGGTAACTGTTTGGACGGCCGGGAAGAGCCACCCAATTTAAACCGAAACCGAGTGGGGAAGGCATCCACAGTGACCGTACCCTCCTTCACCTACCACGAACCTCTCAAAATAGACTTACGGACCCACATGCTCAACGTGATCGTACTCTGCGTAAAGACGGCGACCGTCTTGACAGCGAAGGGAATCGAACACGGGCCTACCGAGTGTAATTCCTCCAATGACTTATTTATACTTCCATACAAATTCCTCATCAAAATGCAATGTATATTTATTAAATAACCTGTGAAATAAATGACTGCTGGCCAATCGCTTGGTGTCCACTATTACAAAAAGCATTTCCTCTCGTGAAATAGAGCAAACTAGATTCACAAGAAGGATGTTAACAAATTTGTTGTATAATATTGCATATGAAAAGTGCATATATTGGATTATATTGGAACATATTTACTACTTTTTTATGAATTTTTTTATAAATTTATTTGAAAAACGTGGAGTATCTTGTGAACGGCTCACACTAGCGTTCTAAATTTGGTGTGATTTATTTTTCTAATGAACAATTACGTCTGAAATGATTATTTATGTAACAGAATTAACGGTCCTTATTTTGTGATAATTTTTGAAAATTCATTTAAAAATCGTGCAATATTTCTAGAACGGTTCATGGTAGTGGTTTATATCATGTGTTTTCTAATGAAAAATTACGTCTGAAATGATTATTTATACTTCATGACTTTTCAATTAATTTTTTTAAAAATTCACTTGAAAATTAAGGGTCTTCGGAATATTCAATTGCATCTAATATCAATAGGCTTCCATTATTATTTACTAGCCGCCTTTGGCGACCAGCCTGTTCGCTACCCTTGAAAATTCTGACCGTGGCAAACTCGCTGGCGCGACCCACCAGAAAGGTGTAAGGTAACTATTTGGACGGCCAGGAAGTGCCACCCAATTTAGACTGGAAACCATTGGGGGAGGCATCCACAGGGACCGAACCCCCCTTCCCCTACCACCAACCTCTCGGAAGGACTTACCGACCCACATGTTTAACGTCATCGTACTCCGCGTGAACATGGCGGCAATTTTGGGAATCGAACCCGGGCCTACCAAGTGCAAATCCCGCGCACTAACCACTGGGGGTACTTCACCCTCCGCGATATTCTTCATAACTTTTTTTTTATTCACCCAATTTAGACCGGAACCAAGTGGGAGAAGCATCCACAGGGATCGTACCCTTCTTCCCCTATTATCAACCTCTCGGAAGGACTTACGGACCCACATGTTTAACGTGATCGTACTCAACGGCAGTTTGGGCAGCGGCGGGAATCGAGCCTACCGAGTGCAACTTCCGCGCGCTAACCACAGTGCTACCGCGTCCACCCAAGAATTATCTTTGTAAAGGCTACTTTGCCCTCCGCAACAATCTCCATAGCTTTCTTTTTATTCATCCAATTTAAACCGTACCCTCCTTCCCCTACCACCAACCTCTCGGAAGGACTCACGGACCCACATGTTTAACGTGATCGGACTCTGCGTGAACATGGCGGCAGTTTGGGTAGTGGCGGGAATCGAACCCGGGCCTACTGAGTGCAATTCCCGCGCGCTAACAACTGGGCTACCGCGCCATCCGCGACAATCTTCATAACTTTCTTTATATTCACCCAATTTAGACGGGAACCCTGTGAGGGAGGCATCCACAGAGACCGTACCCTCCTTCCCCTACCACCAACCTCTCGGAAGGACTTCAGGACCCACATGTTTATCGTGATCGTACTCCGCGTGAACACGGCGGCAGTTTTGGAAGTGGCGGGAATCGAACCCGGGCCTACCGAGTGCAATTCCTGAGCGCTAACCACTGGGCTGCCTCGCCCTCCGCAACTTTCTTTATATTCACCCAATTTAGACGGGAACCCTGTGAGGGAGGCATCCACAGGGACCGTACCCTCCTTCCCCTACCACCAACCTCTCGGAAGGACTTACGGGCCCACATGTTTAACGTGATCGTATTCCGCGTGAACACTTCGGCAGTTTTGGCAGTGGCGGGAATCGTACCCGGGCCTACCGCTAACTCCCCACGCGCTAATTTACAATTTAAAATGACCATATGCTCTCTAAGTTCTTAATTCCATCATCCTCATTCCATTGTTCCATCATTTAAAATATCCATAAAATTAAAATATCCATCGCTCCATCATTTAAAATATCCATAAAATTAAAATATCCATCGTTCCATCATTTAAAATATCCATAAAATTAAAATATCCATCGTTCCATCATTTAAAATATCCATAAAATTAAAATATCCATTTAAAAAATCCATATCGTTCCATCATTTAAAATATAAATATAATAATTTCTACAATGCATATGTTAAGCTCTTATTTCATTTAAAATTGGAAGCGCGGGAAACGGAAAGTAAAAACTAATTCGGTTTCTAATTGTCCCACCCATCGCTATGCATATACAGAACCGTGACGTCACCTCCACCTTGACGTTCCCACCCACCACCTTCCCTGTTTCTGTGGGGGAGAAACGTCGGTTAAGAAATGCTTTAGCGGATCGCCGAGAAATTGAAATTCGGAAAATCTTAAAATCCCGATCCTGTGGCCAATACGGAATATTTCTGGACCAGATTGGACTTGTAAGAATGCCAGATATTTGACCTTTCTAAAAATGTAAATTATTAGTCGAAATTCTGAGTACTTTTTACTATGCGAGAATTTAAAAACCAAAAATCGTTTTTTTGAGTCAAAAGTGACTTTTGTTTTAAAATCATAAAAAAATATTAGAATTTGTCCCTGAGATTTGAAATTGATATATTTTTACTCGAAATTTTCTGCTCTTTCCGATGGTGTGATTTGTTTTTTTCTACGATGTCCGGATCGTGGAGAAAAAAGAGCAAAAAGGTCAAAAACGGTCGAAATCGCATAAAACATTAAATAACAAAAAAAATAATTAAAATTTTAAAAATCGGTTTTCACGTGTCCCCTTCTCACCCCCCAGGGTCTCCGATTGCCAAATTTCATAACTCTCCGACGCGCGGTCGCGAAACGTATAGTGTATAAGACACACAGACACACAGACACACAGACATTGCCTTTTATTATATAGACTGATTGTAATAATTGTACCAAATAATTTTTGAAGTGCTTTATTTGATTTTTAGACATCGCGTCCTCAAACTCACACACACACACACACACACACACACACACACACACACACGCACATACACATACGCACGCGCTAACACACACACACACGTACAACCATTACTTCAACAATGTTTGATTTGAGTTCAAGGGTCCTTAAAATGTGTTCTTCCATCGAAAACTCGAATTCAAATATTCGAACCCGTTACAATGTTTTCCCAATTCGTTATACTTTGTATATAGGGAAATTAAAAAGCCGATTTGTCTGACATCACGTGACACGTTAACAATTCTGGGTCATGCGTTAAAACGGGTTTGGTACAAAAATTATCAAATTGGCTACTGCTGCAAAATAGGTATTCAAAGATTAAACATTCTATGTCATCTTGAAAGGTATTAGCTATTGACCTTTGTCATCATTTTCTATCTCCACTATTAAAATCACCGTTGCCTTTGATAGTTACATGTTTAAATGCAAATGTTTAATTATACTTATACGAATTAAGATCATTTGAATTAGACACTCCAAATTATGGCATCATAAAAGTAGTTTAAACTTCAATAGATATTGCTATCTGTAAGGCCAGATGATAAAGTGGAATTAGGTATCCAAAAAATAGATCACGCTTGTCAAACTAATCACTGTTCTGTTCATAGATGTGATTTATGTTCCGTTAAAACAATAGATGTCTGTGTTAAACCGTACTCGCGATTTCCTGTTTAAAAACTTGTTTTGTATGCCTGTAAACTGTGTGTATTCGAATTGAATTCGTTATGAAAACTAGAAAATTCATATTTTCCATAGATTGAAACCTTTTAAGATTCTTAAAATTGAATCATAATTAGTAGAGTGATAATCTGCAGCGGATTCATAACCCAGCTCTCCATTAATTAAAAAGTTACATGGGTCAAATTGGCAAAATGAAATCCAGATCTGTAATGCAGCCTTTTCCGAGATCTTGACTACACATATTTTTAGACTACACATGCGAGATCTTGACTATATATGCTTGACTACACATGCTTGACTACACTGATAGCTAGGGCTAAACCAGCTGAACGACAAACTGAATTTAATTTAATATCTATTTTGTTGCAATTTTAAATAACATATTTTAAAGTTAGTGATTAATATACTTTTAAATAAAATCTATTTTCTGAAAATTTAATGCGGGAATCATTTAAAGAAATATTTCTAACTTTTATGAAAAGGTTGAATTTTCTAAAAGGATTGGTGTGATAGACAGGGAATGTTGCATGAATGTTGAAATCAAACGTCTACGTTCTACACATGATTTTTCATATGGGCTAATCGGTACCTGTTGACTACTGTACGTGTGGGTCCTTGGCAAACAGACGGGTAAGCGGGGTGTATGTGGTATCTAATGAAAATATTTATTATGTATGTACATTAATCATAATACATTAAAACTTCGTAAATACAGCATAGATACCAGGTCAACCTGTCTTGGCCCACCATAGGAATGTACCCGTTTTTAGGAAATAACTCGAGAACTAAAGCAGCTAAAATGTCTAAATTTATTATGTCGTCATCCTATGTGATATATTTTAATTATTTTGATTTTGAACCTTTTTGGGAAAGCCCGTCTTCATTCGCTATAAAAATGTGCTCGTTTTTGAAGGATAACCTAAGAACTGGAGCAGCATCAAGACGTCCAAATTTTGTATGCCGTTGTATTTCATGCATTAATTACATGTACATTAGTTGCATACATTAGTTTCATATACATAGTTACATACATCTTAATAAGTACATTTTTCATATATTTAAGTTACATACAAATAAAAAAAGGGTGTACTTTAAAAATTAGGGTTTATACTTTTACTTATTTTAATTCATCTAAATTATTTTAAATTATTTAAATTTAACTACATTTTGCTTTATCCTTTTACCACGCTATTTATTTTTTTGACAAAGAATTTTCATAAATATTGTAGTTTAGTTTATGTAGTTGCTAAAATAGAACCATTCTAGACCAAAGTGTATAAAAGGTAATGCAAAATGCTAGAAAATGTGTCTTTTAGGCTGATATCTAACATTGGTAATGGGAAAAAATGAACAACAGTATTAAAGAGTATATTCATGTTTATAAAATTTTCTGCCACTGTTCTTATGAGAGTTGTTTTCATCTTGTAGATGTATGTCTCTTGACATTGTTTGAATAAAATTCATAATGAATTTATTATGAAGTTTCAAGTGCCGGAAGGAATTAATAGTAAATTGTGAAGCAAATATAGTATAATTGTATACACTAGGAAACTTTCGAAGGCTTAAAATTTCTCACGCCTTAAAACTGCCTTTGAATTTAGTAGTAACGGTAGTTAAGTATCAAGATTATTTAAAGTAAAAAAAGCTCCAGTGATGATATTGGTAGTGTAAAAAAACATTTTTTTTACATATTATTAACAGATATATCCAGTGTTGATCATGATTTCAAATATGTGCAAATTTCAGTAGCAGTAGTGCAAATTTATATATGATATTCTTCTTAAACATTGAAATATTTATCTAAATTTCCTTGAAAAGAAATATAAATATTTCTGTTCCCGCTACGCATAATTATATGCGCAGGCAGATTGAAGAATAAGAACATCCTTATTCCCTCTGTAAAGAAACACAAACATTTTGAAGATTGGTCAACAAACGCCTAAATGAAGATGTTAAGATGGTAGAAGATATACTTGTACCAAGGCCATAATAAAACCCAATTAAAAATTTATCACCGTTTATTAAATTTATTTTTATATCAATTTCTTTATTATTTAAAAATTCTTTATTATTTTATAAATTGAATAAACATCATTTGCTGTATGAACACATTTGATAAAATTTTGCTGTTAAGCAAAATAATATAAACCATTTTTTCCAAAAATATTTTTGAAAAAAAAATCGTCTGCATAAAGTTTTATGGAAAATTTAATTTTGGGTTTCTTTTAATACCTCGATAACCCTTGGTCCTAAAAATTCGAAAAAATGGATGGGGTTGTCAGCTTTGAAGTAGGGAGTACCTATATTAAATGTGAATAACATTTGTCAAAAACTGCACATTTGTGAGAAAAAAAAAACTTTTAATTTTATATACAGATGTTCATTTAAAGATGATAACTTTTATTTTCCTCTGCTAATCAACGAGTCGTATAGGTAGTTTTAAAGAATCAACTAAAAGATAAATCTGTTGCCCAGCAGGACACACAGAGATATTGAGTTTTACAGTGTGTACAATAATAAAATAACGATTATTTTTGGAACAATCTTCTTCATACTGACCTTCAATGTAACTTATTTAAAACTTAGAAATACGATATATGATAGTTGTTACATCTCCGATTTCAGCTTAATTTTAAATGTGTTTGTTATCTTGTAAGAGTTATTACTCGAATTAAAATCCACCCTACTTAGAGCAATATTTGATGATACATGACTTCTGAGGAAATATAAATTATGTAAAAGCACCATTTTATTTTGCGCCCTCTATCTAAAGTTTTATGTACATTTGAGTGTGTAGGATTGCTCTACTGATGGTATCATCATAAGTCTTCGATGGGTGGTTCTCTTAATATGAGTGTCCATTCTTTTTATTACTACCTTTTATTTATCTTGATCTAGTGTTTGTCAGTCTGATTCAAATATTTGAGGCTATAGATAATCAGGTATCATTAATCACAGTAAAATGATATTTGGTATGCCGTTGCCTTTTGTGGTACATTTTTATGATACTGATTTTTAATCTTATCAGTTTAGCCCGTTCTGGGCCCACTATAGGGATGTCGTCATAAGTTTTAGAACAACTCGAAAATCGGAGCAGCTAGAAAGTCCAAATTTAGTATTTTTTTTTTTTTTTAATTACTTCGTATTTTGAAATTTATCCAGCTTCTGTCTTAGGTCTGCTATAGGAATGTACTTATTTTTGGAAAATAACTCGAAAACTGGACACGTAGAAAGTCCAAATGTGGTGTGTCGTTGTCATTCTTACTTTTAAGTTACATGCATTTAAATAAGTGCATTTATCATATAAGTTACATTTAAATTATATACAAGCAACAAAAGTTGTATTAATAACTAAAATGCACTTTGTGAGAAGGATAAGGAAAACTTGAGAAGTGTATATAAGCACAAATAACACCTAGTCGCATACAGCTGTTTCGAAGAAACGCTGGATCTCCTTCGTCGGTGCAAAAGAACCAACAAACTCGAAGTTCAAAATATGAGTGGATTTCGGGTTTGTTGGTTCTCTTGCACTGACGAAGGTGATCCAGCGTATCCTCGAAACAGCAGTTTTCTGCATTGTTGTGTATTTGTGTTTATATACGTTTCTCAAGTTTTACTTAAAAAAAGAGGGGGGGGGGTACTTAAAAAACTATGAAACTATGTTTTCATTTTCACTCGTAACTCATTGGTTAGTTAGTGATTGGTATTGTTAATTCTGCATACAAAACGTATGATATGCTCAGAAATGTTTTAAAATACTTCGTTGCAGAACAATATATGAATATATTTCACTTAGGAACTAAGATATGTTGCATCAGGTATGCCAAAAAGACCAAATTATGGTTTGCCGAATGTCAGATTTTAACCTTAATTACATTGTTTAAAACATGAAGGTAAAGGGAAACTCTTAGTCCATGGTTTAAAATATTGTTACAACATATCCTGAAGAATAGTGGATGTTCCTTCAGTTTTCAAGAATGAGTCCAAATTTCTGAATAACTAACACGTTTGTTCACAAACACCGCGTAAACAGGAACAATATACAGCAAGAGAGTACTTAAATGATTCACCAATTTCTCAAAACAACCGTTACTAATCTCAAAACATTGACGTATCTTATTTTACAAAATAGCAGCTACTATTCTCAAAGCATTACAAAAGTCAAAGTTCAATGTAGTAGTTAGTATCACGTGAACTGCTCACTAATTGAGTGATGACTCCTTTTGTAAATATTTGACAATGTATTCCACTATGAAATACACTGTATTTCTGGAAATCGCTTTCTTAAAGCAATCAGTTTTCTATACAAAACAAGTGATGAAAAACGAAAGGAAATAGTGAATTACTTTTTATTACCGGAAAGTTTATTAACAGAACATTATGAAATAAAAATATTTTCGAGAAAATAAATCCAACATAAAATAAAAACTCAAATGTAAAATCCCTTACGAAATTAAAAATCTGATGTGGGCAGCACATGACTTTGCTTATATAATGCAATGTATTTACTACTTGTACAGTAAAAACAAAATAGGTTATTCTTATAGTAGATATATTGTTTTCCAAGATATTGAATTATTGTTAAATAGTCGTTATTTTCATTGATTTAGCTTCATTTTTATCCATCTGGCGAGATTTGGTAAGGTTTAAAAAAGTCTCCAAGTTGGCGACATTCAACCAAATTCGTCGCCAACTTCTCGTCAAGCGTTATGGACGGAGAAATAATTTATTCTTATAGCAGATAAATGACTATTGGCGCTCAAATACAAAAGTATTACTCAAAGTATCATTTTTCATAAATGGAAAGATCTAGATCCACGAGAATGATGCCACCAAATTTATCGCATGATATTACCTATAAAAAGTGAACATGTTTCTTAACAGGAATTTTCTTTTTTTATTTTATATAATTCTTTGAATTTTTTTTTTTTTTTTTTGAAAAATGTGCAATATCTCGAGAACGGTTCATGCTAGCGTTCTAAAATTTATGTTAATCGTTTTCTAATGAGAAATTACATAAGAAGTGTCTATTTGCGTAACTTTATTAGAGGTTTTTTGATGATTTTTTCAAAATTTCAATCAAAAATTTAGGGGGATTCTGAACATTCGATTGCATATAAAAACAATAAGCTTCCAGTATTTACGGATTGTAATTTTTGTACCAAGTTTCGTTCGAATCGGTCCATTCGTTCGTCAGTTATCGTCTCCACAGACTCATTGACGCACACACACACACACACACACACACACAGACATCAACTCAAAAATGTTCGATTCGTGATCAGGGATGCTTGAAACGTGCTCTCCCGTCGAAAACGCGAATTCGGATTTTCGACCCCGTCACAATACTTTCCTTATACATTATTGTATATAAGGAAAGTAAAAAGTGTCTGCGATTTTAAAATAGCTTGGATCGTCAGAATGTTCAGATTTTCGGGGGTATGAAATTTTATACTTTTATTGAATTGATAAGATTGTCTGTGGACTATATTTCTTTTGTGTTTCCCATTATGATTTGTATATGTGTCTAATATACCGTTCATAGTGATTTAGGTAATTCACATTCACACCGATGAAAACAATATTATGTATATATAGAATATTACATATATGTATATATAGATATATGTATATATAGAAATATAAAAAAAAAGCGATAACAAAAATAATTGTAGTTTGTTATTAGAGCATGCGTATTTGGTTTCATTCCTGTTCGCTTAACGGATAGCTGTTAAGCGATTAGTCAATAACCGTCAGGATGGGTCATGCCTGAGGCCGTGTATACATCTACCCTACATTCTTTTATTTTCAAATGCTTTAGATTAGAATTCTACTGACCCCACTTTTCAGCGCCTAATGCAATCGAAATTCGATTTTTAACTAGTCAAAACATCGACAGATGAATTTCCGAATGTAATTCATACTTCCTGCTTTTCCAAACATATTTTAATTTGGAAAATTAATGTGCTACACAATGCACGAATTTCGTTCGATTCCACGCAATATAATAACTGAAATTTATCTGAAACTCAATTAGCTGAGAAGAAATCGAAAATGCTGTTCTTGGAAATTATAAGAATATTCAGAACCGCCGTAGAATATTATCTAAAAACGATCTGACAAATTGTATGGCTAACGTTCCAGATTTCAGATCATTATGTCACAGGGAAACGTAGTTTCCGTCTGTTTATTCTAGCAATTAGATAACAGAGCAATACAATAACAATGCAGCCAAGGCCGACACACTCATCGCGTATACGGGCGAATAGTGTTATTACTGTAATCTGAATTGGACTGTTTGCAAATAAGGGTCTGCTGAAATACGTGCAGTTTCTGAGGGGCAAGTTTCGAATCATATGGTTTTAGTTTGCAATTATATACGTATATGAGATTCTGTGTCATATGATTATGCAAGTTACGAAAAATCTGATGTGGGTAGTACATGATTTCCGAAACAGATTTATATCAATTTTGCTTCATATATTGCATATTACATTTAAGTTATCGCACAACATTATGCGATAGAACGTTTTCATAGAACTTTTCCCGGAGGGGTGGAGCAAACTCAAGGATAAGACGTACAATATCAATTAGCTGGATACCTGCGTTTGTGACCCTGAACATCCAGGAGGAACAAGTGTCTTCTCCTATGGCCGCTCATGTACACCATAAAACATAAAATGGTTACTTATTTGACATTGTACGCAATGTACTGTTAAAAATGTTGTCTTCTCTCATTTGGCGATTTAGCGCGTTTTAAAATGGGGACTATTCACAAATATTTCTACAAAAACTGAAATACCTGTATATCCTAGAATAATGGGATTGATTTTATAGGCCATTTTAAAAAAATGACAGATTCTATTTTTCTAAATCTTGCCAAAATTTAATCAGAGCCAGGGTAACGTCTAAATGACTTATCTATCACATTTTACGAAATTTCATTGAATAGTTTTTAAGTGGAAACGGATGCATTCATCGCACAGATAGACAAACATACACACAGACAGGCAGACAGATCCACAGACAGGCAGGCATACAGACATCGAGCTGAAAATAGTTGATTCTTGTTTCAGATAGCTCAGAACGTATAAATTCGTCGAAAATTCAAATTCAAATTTTCGACCGTCGCCCAGTTTTTTCCTTATACATTACCACGTATTATAGAGAATGTAACGATCGGAATTTAATATCAATAAGAAATGTGTAAAAAATGATTAAAACAGGGAAATTACGTAGAAAATTTCTAAAACGAAAAAAAAAAAAAACATTTTAGAACTCGTTTGTTCTGAAATATTAGATGACGGTATTCAAAAATCTATGTAAAAAGTTCTCTCTCTTATGCTACAGCTTTTGCGCTCTTAATTGATTTGCTCTGAATAATTCCGACACATATGAACACCGCTCCGGCCGTCCAAATAGTTGCTCAAGTCCTCAGGATGAGTCGGACGGTCTGGGTCTTCAACATATGAACACCGCTTTCCCGGCCGTTTAAATAGTTGCTCAAGTCCTCAGGATGAGTCGGACTGACGGTCTGGGTCTTCAACATATGAACACGTACCGCTCACGATCAGTATTATAATTATTATATGATACCCCAACGATGCATAATTACAAACCACCCCCTAACAAAACAAAATTAATGTATCTTAATTTAACCTTTTATTTTAATTAATGTATTCAATTTTCTTAGAGTGAGATCACTCCTGACAAATTACATTTCAACGTCAGTAAAAATTTTAATGTAATCCTAATTACACCTTTTATCAACTAACTTCTTGCACTGGTTTAATTTAATGGGTATGTTAATAATTTATGTATTCAGAATACTCAACAGTTAATTAAAAAATATAAAACTATTAGGAAATTTAAAATTAGATGTTACATAAAAGATATTGCTTAGGATATTTTTGATGAATGCGTTTGATGGTAATTAATATCGGTATTGATTAATCAATGCTTGTCATTCAGAAGTTAATGATACCTATAACATTAATTTTTGTATAATTATATCATAATATATATTAATAATCATGATCAATTAAAAGCAATTAATTATCGAGGATATTTAATTAAATATTTTGCCTACACGGCGAATTACGAATATATCCGGCAATTGTGGCTTTTGCATTAGCCTTTGCATGCAGGAGCCTTAGCCCATGAAGTTATCAATCTTTTTAATAACATATTCCATGAAAGTAAACTTCGTTCACACTTTTCTCCTTTCAACATTAATCAAGGAGTCAATCCTACAAATTTTCTGGGAGGCTCTTCACACCTATGTGTGTTTTTCTCATCTCCACTGTGGACAAGAACCTCACAAGTTAAGAATCTTATTATTGGTGTTTTTGGTTTCAACTTTAACATGTTTCAACTGAGCGGCGCTTTACACCTATCTATGTTATTCGGAACTACACTGGGGAGGATCACCTCATGGGCTAAGAATCATCTTGCTAGTGTCACCGGTAAAAATTAGTTTCAATAAGAAAAGCTTCACACGTATGTATGTTACCTTACACCTTTCTGGTAGGTCGGACGGTCTGGGTTTCAACAACAACACGTATGTATGTCCTTCGTATCTTCACTGGGAAGGAGCATACCACAAGTTAAGAATCCTGCTATTGGACTTATTGGTTTCAGCTTTAACAACCGGTTTCAACTGAGAGGCGCTTCATACTTATACTGGGGAGGACCACCCCATAAGCTGAGAATCATCTTGTAAGTTTCAACTTTAATTGGTTTCAATTGGAAAATGCTTCACACCTATATATGTCCCTAGTATCTTTACTACGAAAGAGGACCCCTAAGAATCTATTATTGGACATGTTGGTTTTAACTTTACCAACATGTTTCAATTGAGAGGCGCTTCATATATATGCCGTTTGGATCTACACTGGGAAGGATCACACCACAGGTTAAGAATTAACTCGTTATTTTAAACTTTGGTTTCAGGAAAATCATTCAGGAGAACGCTTCACACCTATTATGTCCTTCATATCTTCACGGGGAAGGAGCACCTCACAGGTTAAGAATCCTGTTATAATTGGTTTTGTTAGTTTCAACTTTAACACCTCACATATTTTCCCACCTTAGACAATTGTTTTCCTGTCATCGGCACCTTTCACTAAAGAATTATGGAAGCTTCAATTGTTTTAGCAATGATTATGAGCATGTCACACGTAAACCATTGTTTCGCAAATTTTTTTTTGTTCTTGACAAGGAAAAGAATAAGAGGAAAATAATTACGATTTAAAAAAGAACACCAAATGCCTAATGAGGCAAACATAAGACATTCGAACAAGTAGACAGTTAAATGGTTTATTGCGACCTTAGGTCTCTGTTTCTGGAGGTGAAGAATGTAGTTTCCTTTCCGGAAAGAAGACTTTTTCTATCATTGTTGCTTAATAGTAGGTCCTTCGATTAAATGTTTTTTTTTTGTTCGTGTCAGATTATACTGCTCAACAAATCCAATTTTTTATCCAATTTTTTTTCAATAAAATATATTATTGTGACTCCTGAATAAAAAGGCTGATGTGGGCAGCACATAGCTATCACTACCACTGCTGACTTAAATTTATTGTCGTTATCATAATTCATTAAATGGAATTCAAGTGCTCAAAATGACGTGAATATTTATTTAATAATATATCCAATTTACAGTTTTAAAATCTTTCTTTATTTGACAACTTAACGTATTTTAAAACATCGACAGCTTCTCAACGTTTAAAAAAAAACTTAACTGTTTCAAGAGAGGTTTGTTTTAGAGTAATGGGGTCAATCTTATTGTCGTCAAAAATTACATATAAAAGCAAGTATTTAAACAGTAAATTTTAAAATATTCAGCATTTTTTATTTAATGTTTTGACAATTTTCTCGGGTTATTTTGTAGCAAAAGGCCTGTTCAATGTTTTTTTTTCAAATTGGGTGCATCAAAAACAGTTCTAGGTTAACCCACATTACCTAATCAAACAGAAACACACACACACACAGAGAGAGAGATATGTCACATCAAAATAGGGGACTCTTGTTCTAAAGTTTCTGATTCGTTGAAAAGTTGGATTCGTGTTCTAAAGTTTCTGATTCGTTGAAAAGTCGGATTCGTGTTCTAAAGTTTCTGATTCGTTGAAAAGTCGGATTCGTGTTCTGAAGTTTCTGATTCGTTGAAAAGTCGGATTCGTGTTCTGAAGTTTCTGATTCGTTGAAAAGTTGGTTTCGTGTTCCAAAGTTTCTGCTTCGTTGAAAAGTCGGATTCGTGTTCTGAAGTTTCTGATTCATTGAAAAATCAGATTCGTGTTCTCAAGTTTCTGATTCGTTGAAAAGTCGGATTCGTGTTCTCAAGTTTCGGATTCATTAAAAAGTCGGATTCGTGTTTTGAAGTTTCTGATTCGTTGAAAAGTCGGATTCGTGTTCTAAAGTTTCTGATTCGGTGAAAAGTCGGATTCGTGTTCTAAAGTTTCTTATTCGTTGAAAAGTCGGATTCGTGTTCTAAAGTTTCTGCTTCGTTGAAAAGTCGGATTCGTGTTCTGAAGTTTCTGCTTCGTTAAAAAGTCGGATTCGTGTTCTAAAGTTTCTGATTCGTTGAAAAGTCGGGTTCGTGTTCTGAAGTTTCTGATTCGTTGAAAAGCCGGATTCTTGTTCTAAAGTTTCTGATTCGTTGAAATGTCGGATTCGTGTTCTAAAGTTTCTGCTTCGTTGAAAAGTCGGATTCGTGTTCCGAAGTTTCTGCTTCGTTGAAAAGTCGGATTCGTGTTCTGAAGTTTCTGATCTGTTGAAAAGTCGGATTCGTGTTCTGAAATTTCTGATTCGTTGAAAAGTCGGATTCGTGTTCTAAAAATTTCTGATTCCTTGAAAAGTCGGATTCGTGTTCTGAAGTTTCTGATTCGTTGAAAAGTCGGATTCGTGTTCTGAAGTTTCTGATTCGTGTTCTGAAGTTTCTGATTCGTTGAAAAGTCGGATTCGTGTTCTATAGTTTCTGATTCGTTGAAAAGTCGGATTCGTGTTCTAAAGTTTCTGATTCGTTGAAAAGTCGGATTCGTGTTTTAAAGTTTCTGATTCGTTGAAAAGTCGGATTCGTGTTCTAAAATTTCCGATTCGTTGAAAAGTCGGATTCGTGTTCTGAAGTTTCTGATTCGTTGAAAAGTCGGATTCGTGTTCTAAATTTTCTGATTCGTTGAAAAGTCGGATTCGTGTTCTGAAGTTTCTGATTCGTTGAAAACTCGGATTCGTGTTCTGAAGTTTCTGATTCGTTGAAAAGTCGGATTCGTGTTCTAAAGTTTCTGATTCCTTGAAAAGTCGGATTCGTGTTCTAAAGTTTCTGATTCGTTGAAAAGTCGAATTCGTGTTCTATACTTTCTGATTCGTTAAAAAGTCAGCTTCGTGTTCTAAAGTTTCTGATTCGTTGAAAAGTCGGATTCGTGTTCTAAAGTTTCTGACTCGTTGAAAAGTCGGATTCGTGTTCTAAAATTTCTGATTCATTGAAAAGTCGGATTCGCGTTCTGAAGTTTCTGATTCGTTGAAAAGTCGGATTCGTGTTCTAAAATTTCTGATTCGTTGAAAAGTCGGATTCGTGTTCTGAAGTTTCTGATTCGTTGAAAAGTCGGATTCGTGTTCTAAAGTTTCTGATTCGTTGAAAAGTCGGATTCGTGTTCTAAAGTTTCTGATTCATTGAAAAGTCGGATTCGTGTTCTGAAGTTTTTGATTCGTTGAAATGTCGCATTCCGACTTTCTGCCCTATTCCAATAATTTCCCTATGCATTACCATGTTATGTGGAGAAAGTAAAATGCGGTTTTGTTAGTTGGAATGATATTATTAATACCGACAGTATTACAAAATTACAAAATTAAATTCTACAAATTTTCAATATGATGGTTTTTCTCTCTGTACATTTAATAACTATGTTTATATAAAATACAACATTTCACTCAACTGAGGTATAAACTAACCTAAAATGCTTCCTAAGGAACATCATAAACAGTTCATTAAAGCATCAACTGGTTTTGAAGGTAGAAACAGGACAGACGACTTTTTGCCTTTTCAAGTATGGTTGTTCTGTCTTTTTAGTCTGAAAAAGGAAGATGATTTTTTTTGCCTCTGAACCCTCTTCATACGTTTACTTAACTGTTTCTAATGAAATGTTTTAATTTAAGATCTATGTTTATAAATTGATATTTGTGAGCATTTTTATTTACAACTTATTCTTAAAAATTAATTGATAAATAGGTTTATCTGTCAAAGAGGCGAACATTGTGGGAAGTGCTATATCATTGCCCATAGCAGAGTTATTGATAATAGAAGTTTGTTTGTTATACAAAATAAATGATGAGAATTAGGAATTGACTCGTTAAATTAAAGAATAAATACAAACATAACGACATAAACACAATCATTTATCACAATTTATTATTGCAAAATTCTCATAAAAATTTTATTGCGCCCAATTTATCTAATAGAAGAGTTGTAATACAATACATCCGGCGAAAATCATATGCAAATGCGCAAATGTATGTGGGGTTGCTGTTATTGTTGAGACCCAGACCATCCGACCTACCAGAAAGGTGTAACTGTTTGGACGGCAGGGAAGTGCCACCCAATTTAGACCGGAACCCAGTGGGGGAGGCATCCACAGGGATCGTACCTTCCTTCCCCTACCACCAACCGGAAGGACTTACGGACCCACATGTTTAACATGATCGTACTCCGCATGAACACGGCGGCAGTTGTGGCAGCGTGCAAATCCAGCGCGCAAACCACCAGGCTACCGCACCCGAAATGTGCCAACAGCATGCGGTGTTCCCAGGTGGTCACCCACCCAAGTACTAACCGCGCCCGATGCTGCTTGACTTCGATGATCTAACGAGAACCGGTGTTTTCAGCACGGTACGGCCGTTGGCTCAAATGTATGTGGGGTGTAAATATACAAATAAAAATCTTATCTGTCACTTTTTCCTGTCAACTTCAAATTATGTATAAATTTATATTTTACTTGTAAATACTGTATTTAAAATCAATCGTATATTATTATTAAATGTAACATAATATTTTTAAAATAAAGCTATGGATACTATTTTTATCAAATGCAAGGCTGCCCCGCTGAAAATGAAAATTATGTTTTATTGTTCCGTTATTAATTCAAAGTGGGCGATAGAACTCAAACAGTCTCATCAACTGAAAAATGTTGACCATATATCCTCTAAAATGATTAATATCACTTCCCCTTTCCTCTAAAATAATGAACAATATTACTTGATCCTAAGATACTTTTCACCATTTTGCTTTTATTACCAATGAGAAAATGCTCTTATATGATAACCTCCGACCCATCCCCATGCTGGCCTTGTGCCCATAATATATGCGAGCACACTCAGATTAAGCCTTTCTCAAGATGATTACAAATAACTACAATACCACACTTCTAACAAAACATAATTACTATACGACCCTAACTAAATGCAATTATTTTGTTTCTTCCTAGACCCCCCACCCACTTAACAAGATGTACTTGTCTCAACAACAGTAAATTTCGCTATATTTTGAATTAAGCATATTAAATAAATAATTTCCAAAAGCGACAGGGAATATGAACGAATGTAAAACTCTTATACGTCTTTCAATCAGATACAAAATAGTTCTTTTATGTCTGCTTTAAATAAGTACGACAGTTTGTATTCTCATAAGCAGCAGCTATGTTTATTGTAAACATAGCATTTCTATGAATGTCCGTTATAATTTCTTAAGCAACCTTTCTGTTTTTAAATTTTACGCTTTATATAACTGCATTTTTGATGATTTATTAAATTGTTTTGTAATTTAGATAATAATTTTAATCATGCTTGTTTGAGGATTGTTTGACTTATGTTATGATTTATGCCTATAATTTTTATTCAGCTCATTTTAATTGGACTTGTTCAGTTTTTGCTAGAAATAAATAAATAAATTAATATATAAAAATAAATATAAATTTTATACGTATTATATTATGGTTAACTTAATGAAATTTTTTCGAAAACGCCAAATGGGCGACATTGCGCCAAATCTACCGCTAAATGTGCTACTAAGCTTATATGTAGTATTTTAACCATTAGCGTAATCCTTAAAATTGAGTTATTTTGCATTTATTTAAATAATTGATACTTGTAAATATGAAACAATATTTCCGAATTGCCGACGCGGTGGTCGAGCTGTCAAGGCGAGCGTTTCCAAGCGATCGTTCGACCGCCGCGTTGTCGGTTCGAGTTCCACGTAAGGCATGGATGTTGTGTTGTTGGGCTCAGTGTGTTCCACCCCCCTCTAGTGCGCCTGGGGCAACGTCCTAGAACGGATAAATGGTTCACATTCCTGGCCGATGTATAGGCGAATGATGGAAGCCAAGTACCTGGCCATTAGATAAAAAACAAAATATATTTCCGAATTTGTTTACATCACATTAAATCCGAATTAAAAGCAAATATAATTTCACTTTAACCTTAATCGAAGTTGAGCATTCCATCAAGCAATTTATAAAATTTAAATTAAAGTGCGAACATTAATTTCAATTAATATAAGAATAGAAAATTAATGCGCCGAATATGATCTCTAATACCTGAAACCTAATCTTTTCTAATAAAACACAGTTGGAAGACAGTTAACAAGGTTATCAGCCAGAATCCGTTAGAAGATGACTCTAGCGATGACTGAATGAATCCTTGGCCGTTCGGCGCCACCCCGATATTAATTACTGTTTTTACAACAGAAGCCAGTAATTAACGCTTCACACTAGATTTACAATCTTTTCATAATAATTAACGTTTACAAATTATAAGATCCCGTATAATTTGAGTATGATTAATGCTTTATTTATTTAGTAGAGTGTCCATTTTTACGCACTATTATGATATATATCTATTTTATTTCCTCTATAATAGATAGTATGCGTAAATGAAAATAATTTAAATGGATCCACATGTTTTGATGATTCATGATTACGAATCGAACATTCTCAAGGATGTCTGTGGTCACGATCCCGCTTGAATAAATTGGAACTCGAAATGGAATTCGAAAGGAAATCGTTTTTAATCTTTAATTCTTAAAAAAAAAAGTATCTACTCAATTCTCATGAAATGTGTCCATTTTGTACATTTAAAGGCGAATATACTTTTAAAGTTGATTTTGAAATTTGGATTGCTACTTCAGATTTCAGATAGAAGTGCAACATACGTCCTCCACATTCCTCTGTTCTTTTATACAGGATAGGCGCCGTAGTAGAGAACACATGCCTCAACGGGAAAGTGATTTATAGATCATCGGGTTTTCAAAAAACGTGTTATCTTTTCAGCTAAGACCATTACTTCTTTATCTTTTACAGAGGCGCTCAAAATTATACCTATGCACATTAAGCATTTTAACTATATATTCAATATCAGCTAAATATTTATTGCGCATAATTAAAAACCTATATTGACAAATGCATTAACTATAGTAACTAACCAACTCAAAACACCCTTATGAGAAAAAAAAAATGCTATATTTATTTACTAAAATACAATTAATGGATAAGCAAAACATTGAGAGAAGTTGGCGGCAAAAATAAAATGTCAATCTCTGACTTAAAAAATAAATAAAATTACCTCTTAAATAAATTACCTCTTAAACACTAAGTGCAGATTCCTGTCGTTTTCAAAACATCATCAATGCGATTTGTCATAGACTTAATTAGATTTTGGCATCACTGTCTGTTCTGTCGACGCGCAGCCAAAATTTATTCATAGAGTTTGGTAAGTAAGAGTAATCTGAAACTCATAAATAAACACCATATGCATTCAATCAGATTTAGATAGGGAGACTGAGGAGGCCATTTAAGAACACAAATATCATTATTTTGAAATCACATTGTAGCCACCCTTTAGGTATGCTTTGGATCGTTATCATGTTGATACATAAATTCTCTTTTTTAACACTTTACAACAAAGTTGAAAAGTGTTTATAACTTTCTTCATTCTGTCTGTCTGTCCGTTAGCACGATAACTGCAGTAAAAATGACTTAATCAAAATGAAATTTTAGTATGTTGTTCAGACGGTCTGTAGGACCTATGGGAATATAAATGCATAATACCGCCCAATTAGTTTTGGATTGAACCTGGGTTGAAAAAATGAAATACATTGAACCATATGGGACCTAATTTTTCAAACATTTTTTAAGCGGATTTAAAATTTACAAATTGTTTCGAAAATTTTAGGTAATATTCAAATTGTTCCATAAAATATATAAAAAAAAATCAGCGAAATATATTCAGTAGTTTTTTAAATAAAAATTAAAATAATAATTACACCTCTTATATGAAGCGATCACGTGACCCACTTCAAAATGAAATATGGCATCCACCTTGCCTCAAAATCGTGATTTTTAAAGTTATTTTTAATTCATATTGAGTATTGTATCCGTCCTAAAACCACTTTATTTTTGCTTAAATTTTGTGCATCTACATACTGAAACAACGCAATTACAATATATTTGAGTTTAAATGATCATCAAATTTGATTATTTCTACAACGAAGTTTATTTTTCACTTATGTAAAATGTAAACAGCAAAATATGTAGAATGAGTTGTATTAGAATTGTTGTATTTCTTTAACACAAAATTATTTATCTCATGGAGTCTGCATAGCTGATATGGATGAAATATTCATTGATTTTACAGAGAGAAGGACGATTTTTTTCGATGAAGTTTTAAGCATAGAGTTTAATTACTTGTAGCTCCATGGTCTTAATTTTTAAATAAAATAAATTATTATAGTATTGTGATGAATGAAATGAATGGGAAATTGTTTATGAATGAAATCCTGCTTTTATGGAGTTAGCCAGGCGTGTTATTTTTTTATGACGTCATTTGAATGAATTTCAGTTGTTTTCGATGAAGTTTTCAAATATAATAAATTATCGTAGTATTATAATAATTCTAAAATTATTACCAAGGAATTTATCGCATTTCAGAGATGTTTAAATCAGGCAATTTATATTTCAATGCCGTCATTTGAATGAAGTTCATTTTTTTCGATGAATGTTAAGTTTTCAAATATAATAAATTAATGTAGTATTGTGATAAGTTTTAAAATATTACCGAGGAATGTATTGCATTTTAGAGATGTTTAAATAAAATTACATTGAAGTTGGAAAGTGTTTCATAATCAATGCTTTAAGCATGATTTATCTTTCTTGTTCTATTTTATACCAGTAAAATTTTGAAAGTAAATGATTACCTAATATTTATGTATGTATAGTTCCATTTATTCAAATCACTGTTAGAAACCAAACACGCTATTTTCGGTCCATGCGGAGTAATGTATACTCATATCATTATGCTTCGAACTCTGAATATGAATATAGATTTCACACCCTTATCATTAACGTGTTTTTACTGGTTTATTTCGAGTCCAAAACGTCCATCGCTTCCGATAAGATAAATTTTTGTCTCGTTTGAAAATATTACACGTTAACAATCAGAAACAGACTAATACTGGTACTTTTTACGGGATATTGAGGAGTAGATACATATGGCGCTCAGGCAGTGAATATTTTTATTTTCCTTATATACATAATGAATAAGGAAAGTATTGTGACGGGGTCGAAAATTCGAATTCGAGTTTTCGACGGGAGAGCACGTTACAAGTATCCCTGATCACGAATCAAGTATTTTTGAGGTGATGGCTGTGTGTGTGTGTGTGAAAGTATGTGTGTGTGTGTGTGTGTGTGTGCGTGTGTGTGTGTGTCAGTGAGTCTGTGGAGACGATATCTCACGAACGAATGGAGCGATTAGAATGAAATTTGGTACAAAAATCACAATCCGTAAATACTGGCAGCCTCTTGTTTTTAAACGTAATCGAGTGTTCAGAACCCCCTAAGTTTTCGAGTGAAATTTTGAAAAATCATCAAAAAATCAAAACCTTTAATAAAGTTACGCAAATAGACATTTCTTATATAATTTTTCCTTAGAAAACGATTGACATAAGCTTTAGAACGCTAGCATGAAGCATTCTCGAGATCTTGCACATTTTCCAAATAAATTTATCAAAAAATTCCATAAATTAAAAAAAATATTAACTGTCAAGAAACATATTCGCTTTCCATATGTAATATCATGCGATGAATTTGGTGACATCATTTTCGTGGATCTAGCTCGTTCCATTCATGAGAAAAGATACTTTGAGTAATACTTTTGTATTTGAACGCCAATACTCATTTATCTGCTATGAGAATAACTTATTTCTCCGTCCATAACGCTTGGCGAGATTTTGGCGACGAATTTGGTGGAATGTCGCTAACTTGGCGACATTTTTAAATATTGCCAAATTACGAAAATCTCGCAAAATGGATAAAAATGGCGCTAAATGAAAGAAAATGACGACTAATTAATGAAATGTCAATATTTTGGAAAGAATATAAGTATCTACTATAAGAAAAATCAATTTTTTTACTGTAAAAGTAGTAAATTCATTGCATTATATAAGGAAAGTCATGTGTTGCCCACATCAAATTTTTTTATCCGTTTTGCTGCCGTAATAAATCTAGTTAAGTATCTCTGAACTGTTGGCACACTGACATCGACTCCTAGCCTTATAGACCGTAACTGTCTTTTCGCTAGACACCGACGGCACAACCCATCTTTTATTACATGAATTTAACACACCATCCTGCCCACCGTTTTGGTTCCTGTGATTTGACAGGTAACAAAAGTTTATTATAGATGCCATTGATTTTTCAACTCCAACTTTTCAACGCTTGGAGCTTGTTTAAGACGGGTTAATATACGTTTAGATTTTCTTCTGTTAATCAGACGCGTGATGTCAAACTTTATTCTAAAAATTTGCAAATGATGTCGTTTCATAGCAGCTGTCTTTTTAAACAGCTTCCGGATAAAAATGTAAAGGAAAATTAGCTTTTTTAGAATCCTTCCCTGTTGTTGTAAAAAGTCTATCAATATTTCCATTTTAATTAACTTTCATGTTTAACGATAATTTAACTGTAATACATAACATGCCATAAAATGTTAATTTAACGAGTTTTACACGGTGTTTCCAGACAGTGCAAAACATTGGAAGGATTTTGAGAGGCGCTGTATGTTAATGTGAAGCCAAAGTCAACTGTGAGACACATTAGACTCTTTATATAGTTTTCTTATATTATCCAAATATGATAATCTGAAGGTAAAGTGGTGTGTGAGAAATATCAGAATTTCTTATTGTTTTTCTATAATACCTATGTTTTTCTATAATACCTATGTGTGTGTATCTGAAGAAAAGGTCATGAGGCACATTTGACTCTTTTTTATTATTTTCCTATAATATCTAAATATTTTAATCTAAACATAAGGTCATGTGTGAGACACATTAAATGGTTTTATTGTTTTTCTATAATATCTATATATCTATATGCAGATAAGATCATATGTGAGACATATCCGATATTTTATTATTTTCCTAATAAATATTGTAATACCTAAATATTGTAATCTGAAGATAATGTGCGAGACATATGATTTTTACTGTTTCCTTGTGATATCTAAATGTGTTTATCTAAAGATAAAGTTATGTGTGAGGCATATCAGATTTTATTGTTTTTCTATACTATCTATATATCTGAGAATAAGACATGTGTAAGACACATCCGATTTTTTGTCGAACAATATCCACATATATTAGTCTGAAGATAAGTTCATATGTGAGGCACATTAGAATATTTTATTGTTCTTCTGTGATATCTAAATGTGTCAATCTAAAGTTAAAGTAATGTCTGAAACACATTAGTTTTCGGGCACATTCAAAATATTTAATAAATGTAATTCAACTTAGTTAAATTTTATTTTCATGTATAATTATAGTAAAATAAGAAATAGTTTTATAATAAAATATAAAACTATAAAATCCCCAAAACTTTTTTTATGTAAAAGTTAAGAGTTACTGAAATTTAAAAGCTAGTCCGATTCTCATGGCTGCATCAAATCCGGTTCCTTAAAACAAAAATATTAAATTCAATTCCTCTGAAAAAGATACATACCTGACAATTTTCCTAAAATTATTTCTTCATATCTGTCCATCTCTTCGTCACGAGTTAGATGCCGATTTTTAATTAAATCATCCTTTGTATCTTCAGGACCCTGTACTTTCTGTCACCGTTTCCTGGAGTTTCACACCAAAAGTCAATATTTGGCTACTTCATCTGTTTGTCCATGAAAAGATTTTTTTCTCGAGTATTTAGTTTTCACTGTTTGCGTAGGTTTTACGATTCTGAAGAGAGCTACCTAAGAAGTCAAGAAGAAGGAAAAGCTCACATAAGTGGGTGATATGAAATGTGAAGAACCACGAGACATTAATATTGTTATAGTTGCTAGAGAGATGTGGATAAATAGACTTTGTTATATTGTATCTTAAGAAGCCTAATTTATAGAAAAAGGAAGAGGCCTTGATTTTATACTAATGGTCTAATTAAAAGATGAGGATGGTGTGGGAGTCTCCACTTGAACTACTTATATAGAAGGTCATTTGCACTTTATGAAAACGATTTTGATAATTAATTTTTATGCATAAAGGGCGTATTTCTTGAAGCGATTTGCTTCTATCTCATAGCTTTAATTATTGACTATAGCTCTAGCTCGAATTTTCCATGAAAGTAAACTTGTTCTTAGCACCGTCGTGTCAATTTTATCCCACTTTCTTTGGTCGTTTTCCAAAGTCCGTTCAGTGTTCTTGGATGCCGTTTTCCTAAAGTTCGTTTTAACAAATCGAAAGCAAGCGCAAAAGTCCATAAGAGAAGCGTCAGTTGATTTTAAAGGTATTTTATTAAATGGGATACATTTTATTCCTGTTTCTGATTCTTTCTTTGCTAAATATGCGGCAGTTAACGTAAACGTGTGACTAGAGGCTTTGTCCATATGAAGCTCAACTTTATTGATGTTCTTTCCATAAAAGGTTGGAATTTCTTCTTCAATAATTGGCTGTAAAATAGTCTGCTGATAGTAGAGTGAATTAATTTTATCTTTACTTGAGACTTTTTTGAGTTTTAACTTACCGTTGTAACAAAATCCTGCAACTATCATGAATGCTTTTGGGAACTTCTCTGTACATTGACGAAGCCATTTCGTGCGATCATTTTCATCAGTTGCGCAATAGAAAATTGCTCTTTTTATTACATTCACTTAAATACACCCATGCCTCATCCAGTGTTATCACATATTTAGTGTTATCATATAATTTTCTACAAATTGTTTTTCTTTCCGCAATATGCTTTGGCAAAAGCAGATGAACTTTAGATTTAAATATATTTTTTAACTTCAAATCCTTATGAATGATTTTACTTACAGTGCCAGAAGATATTCCCAGTTTCGATGAAATGGATCGTAGAGTCGGTGGATTTTCTTTCAGAATCAGAGACTTCATTTTCTTGATATTTACCCCCGTTCGAACAGTCTTAGGTTGCGATTTTGCGGACATTTTTTCATTTTTACTTTCAACTAGACGCTTTTTCCCTTTCAAATTTAATATGTTAAAAATACCTTCCTTTGAAATGCAATAACCTCGATTTTTACACCGCTTTACAATTTGTTGATACGAATATTTTTCATCGGAAAATGCATTTACGTAACCTTCGAGCCATATACCAATTTCAGGCGTCATTTTCAAAATAAATCTTTTATTCTACATTCCAATCAAAACAAAAGAGTAGCAGACGATTATATTGAAAATGCCAAATCTTTATCTCAAAATGCTAACGAAAAACATAAATAAAAAATCGTTTCCATAAAGTTCGAACGACCTTCTGTACATTCACCCTCGATATTTTTACGTTTATTTGCACAATAATCAGTTGAAAAGTGTAAGAAAATGTATTTTCATTAGCTCTTCATTCTTTCTTAAGTTGTTTTTTTAAAAACTTTATTAATTTTTAAATTCGTCACAAGTAGAAAAATATTAAATACAAATTTTTTATTTGTGAAATCATATTTTTAAGGTTTACCACTTTATACTATTTTTTTATCCAACCATGATCTACATTTTCTAACCCATTCAACAGATATCTGTATGCAAAACTTCCTTTTATATTAGTTCATAAATCTTTGGATGAAAAAAATATTTGCTGATGGTTCGACAGACTTTTATCTTTTTATACAGTGTTCCTAGGGAAGTTTTTAAGCACCCCAATAACATTGTAAGTAAAGGTCTATGAGTGTATACGTTAGGTATAACTAAGTAAAGTGCTCATGTCCGATCGAATAAAAGTGATTTCAGTTCCCAAAATGGCGAATTAAAAAATTTGAAGCGAACTCGGCAACAAAGGGAAATAGAATAAAATATTAATCAGAAAATTCTAGAGGATTGTTTAATTAGTAATAATCAACATCATGAACGTACGAAACTCATATATGGATGGTTATAAATAACCCTCATAAAGTCATATCATCAGGGATTGTCACAAAGTGACACACGGCCGTACCGTGCTGAAAACACCGGTTCTCGTTAGTTCACCGAAGTCAAGCAGCATCGGGCGCGGTTAGTACTTGGTGGGTGACTACCTGGGAACACCGCGTGCTGTTGGCACATCTCGGGTGCGGTATCCCCGTGGTTTGCGCGCTAGATTTGCACGCTGCCACGACTGCCGCCGTGTTCATGCGGAGTACGATCACGTTAAACATGTGGGTCCGTAAGTCCTTCCGAGAGGTTGGTGGTAGGGGAAGGAGGGTACGGTCCCTGTGGATGCCTCCCCCACTGGGTTCCGGTCTAAATTGGGTGGCACTTCCCGGCCGTCCAAACAGTTACCTTACACCTTTCCGGTAGGTCGGACGTTCTGGGTCTCAACAACAACAACAACATACAATACTTGTCACAGAACATGCTAATATTGTTTTTCGAACTCAAATGTGCATTGTTGCTGACTGAGAGTATTTTGAATAGAACGTACATTAGATTCCTATGTGTGTTGTTTATTTTAGTATTCTTGAATATGACAGCAATTTGCTTATAAGCATATTACGTCCTACTAATTAGACAATGCTCTTCAACTCTGGAATTGAACTATTTCGTCTATCTTGCGTTGTTGCCAAATTTGTTATCCTAATGTTTCAATTTGTCACTAGGAGCGTTGAAATCACCTTCATTCGATCGGGAATAGTCAATTTACGATAGATAAATGTTACGTGTACGCTCATGGACCTTTACTTATAAAACTATTTGGTTGCTTAAGGACTTCCTGAGATCTCTATATTTTTATTTTTATGAATGTAATTTTAGAGCATAAATGCTGAGAATATGGCCATTTCTCAACATTTAAACATTAAAATTATTACCATACTTATTCAAAGACATAATGCATTCCAAATAATAAAAAAAATCATTTTTAATCACGAAGTTTTACACATATATATATATTTGGCAGTCAACGTGACGAGAGGAGTTTATGTAACAGACACTTTCAACCAACAACTCGATCACTGGTGAATAATATTACTTTCATTACGGCTTCGGTGTTTTAATCACACGTTTCAAGCCATGGCATTCCATCACGTCTGTTATCAACCAACATTGATAACAAGGAAAGTCTTCGAAGGTTGATTCCGCCAATGGATTCAAACGTCATCCATCAAATACCGATGGCTTGGCAAAAGTGTGAACTTGGAATGTGTTCACGATATAGGAGGACACCTTGGTTGAAAGATTAAAGCTTCGAAATGGCCAAGGTTTGAAGCGGGTCGGGTTGCACAGAAGTTTTCATTGTTCTAATTTATTTTCCAGTTTTGTTGTTTCTATAGGGAATTCCTTTCAAGACCAAATTTTATGATCGCTCAGAGCAGACGACGGCAACTTTTTTGTATTTGCTTGTGGCATTCAGCTTTTTAATTTTATGCAAGTGTTTTAATTAGAAACATACCAAACAATTTCTGGGTAAGTTAATAGACTGGGATATTAACTGTTGTTATAGAAAAATGTTAGCTCAGAAAGATACTGATGCAAAACTTGTTTCTAAATAATAATTTCAGAGAAAATTTAGGGATTTAAAAACCGACAAAAATAAGAAAAATACTAAAACTGGAACATGGTAAACTAATCTGATAAGAATTCAAAAAAAAGGGTGAGAAAATAATTTTGGTGAAAACAATTAAGAGAAAATTATTTTCTAAAGTTCATTGTTGTAAGTATACATTCAGATCTAAATGATTAAGAAACTAGAAATTTTAGAATTTACAATTTTAACAATTTTCTTTTACTATCTTTACTTATTTAAGTTACAAAATAGAAAAAAATAATTCCAGAATTTAGCAATTAATTTTGGAATAGTTTCATAAAAGTGTTTTGTATAATTTAGTGGGTATCATTCTCAATATAGAAAAAATATAATAATGTGTTCACATAAAATGAATCAAATGAATGGTATATATATGAATTTAAAAATCAAAATTTCCATTTTGTATAATGTTTTGCACAAAATGCCAAGGCTGTTCAAAGTGCTAAGACTGTACAAAATGGTAAGATGTTACGGACTCCATAAAACTCTAATGAGGGCCGTATAAGGCCCGAGGGCTGTTGGTTGTTGACTCCTGGCTTAAGCAATGACAAAAATTATAGAAAATATTGTCGCTGTTGTTTATTGGTTTAATTTTTTTCTATATTTTTTAAACAATTGTCATGCATTCATTCTACAGTTGAGTGCTGATAATACTCTTTATGAATAAAACTTACAATAATTAATAGTATGGATTGGTTCAGTGTGCAAAATTTTGGGGTTACACACAGGATATAACCATCGTTCCCGGCCACTCAAGCTGCTGCTTATGCCTTAAGGCGATTTGAGTGGTCTGTTTTTTTGACAGGATATAACCATGATAGGCATACCTTTTAAAAATGTGGTTATATGTGGATCTTGATTATTCAAAGTATATTTTTCATCTTACATTTTTTTTTTACTTTTGTGTGCTTCAGTAAAGGGTAATATAATATCTCTACACGAGTACTGACCCTCTGTGAGTCTAAACTTTTATTGCCTTAGTGAAGAAAGTAAATCTACATAAATCTACATAAATCCACTATACTATATATTTACATAATTATAGTTAATTTATTGTTAAAAAGTCACACTAACTGCTGCTAATGCGAAAACGATGTTAAAAACGGCATTAAAATATAATATAAAACAAAATAAGTCCCCCAGTCTCCTTCTTTAAGACACAAAGAGAAAGCAAATGTGGAATTGGTTCCCATTGCACTCAAATTTTTCTTTTCATTTTTTCCAGTTTCCTCTTGTCAACGCTCATTATCTGTCTCCCATGTTCATCTCTGATGACAGGCGATTTTACTACTTTTGTTGATGGCTGTTATGTGGCTCTTGAAGAACGAGGCTGCTGATATTATTTCCCCCCAAATTTCCTGGTAACTATATCGTCTTATCTCGTCTACAAATAGTAACATAACTAAAAATAGCTTATCAAGGCATTGTCAAACTTTAAACGTTTAAAATTATTATGTTTTTTTTCTTTCTCTACCAATGGTAACTTGTATGTTCTTGTCTTAAACACTTTTGACTGAATTTCGATAATTATTTTTCTACCTAACAAAATATAGTCAAAAAATTTCTAACACATTTATTTTTGGCCGTTCTCCTTGCTGAGATATAGGTAATATCTGGCAATAAACAAAAACTAGATGATAATTTTTGACAGCTCGTGTTTCTCTGATTTAGGGGTTTGGAGTGATTGTATATCGCATACATTGGTAATATCTATTACATGTGTTTAAAATCCAGCAAATTGTGATGTTGGACTTGAGCTTTCCGAACTTTGAATGCTTGCTCTCAGTCAGAAATCAGCATGCATGGACAAGATTAGATCTTTCTTTCTACCCAGACCGTTAGACCTGCTCGAACGTGTAAGGTATCTATAAGGAAGGCCGGGAAAGTGGCACCCAATTTAGGCCAAAATTCAACGAGGGTGCCAATCACAGGAAATATATCATCTTTCTCTTAACCCGTTACCTCTCGTATGAACTTTCGGATTTACAGATTTAGCATGTCCATAGTCGACGCAGACACTGGGATAGTTTTGGGCAGCGTTGAGAACTGACTGAACGCCGAACGACCGCGTCCGATCCTCCTGCTTTAACTAATGGGAAATCTCGGTTCGAAGAGTAACTCTTGATTAACTCAAAAAATGCCTTTCTATTAATGATAAAAAATAAATCCCAGTTTATCAAATAAAAGAATGGAATAATTTAGATATTCCACATCTTTGCAATGCTAGTTACTTGACTGAAAGTACAATTGCAGGATTATTTGGCTTTTTTTTAACAGATATTAGACAATAACGTTCCGAACAAAAACAGTAAAGTGTACTTGAAAGAGTAAATTTTGTCACAATATATTGTATATGTATATGGCTATAATACAGTGTATATGTATATAATAAAAGTATTGTGATCGGGTAGTACAATATGGTACGATAACAAGCATTCTATAGAGCTTAACTGTTGAATGTGTAGATGTATAATGATTTTTGAGATTAATGGTCTAGGGGGGAATACCCTCAAATGTTCAAACTTGTTTTTCAAAAATTAAAAAAAAGTTATAAAAATGTAATAAAATTTTATGGAATTAACTACTTTATATGTGATTTTTTTTTATGTAAAACCGAATGATATAATTTATAGGACTCTAACATATGTCATTTTAGAAATATTGCACTCAGCCACATAATTAGGCATTTAACACGAAACATTTCTGTACACTACAATGCAGCTGGAATTCTCCTTGCACAAAAAATATACGCAAATTATGTTTACCTTGTATGAGTAAATATATCTCAAAACACTGCTGCTGAAAATATTTATAAAATAAAGTAAATCTAAATTAATTTGCTTTTTTTTAAATACTTTCCTACTGAGAGTATCCTACCTTGAAATAGTTATGTCAATCTGGCAAAAAGCCTTTTGAAAGAATTATAATCACCAAAGCGCGCGATAAATGGCACCTGACTTTTTTTTCACTATCCTTTTAATGTTAATGTACATTTCGTGCCACTCCATTTTACGATGTCTACATATAAAAGGTGACAAGGACGCGCAGGCTGCCAATGACATTTTACGCTGGGGGAAAAAACGGCTTTGACAGAAGCATCCTATAGGGCTTTGAAAAGAATGATCGTATTTAACAAAGAGATTTCGGCAGACAATGGAAAGGATTATTCCAGGTTAAATTAAAAGCATGATGGAGAATCGCGCGTCCTTCGGGTTAAATGGCATTTTATGTCTCACTTCAGACTCCATTTTCAAATTGCACAATTACTTAGGAATTACTTTAGGAGCGCCCGAAAATTTACTTCATAAGTTTTGCTTTTATAATAAAACATTTTACTTAAAAGGCACTGTTTGTGATTGAGAAATAAATAATTTGAAAGCAGGTGGTGATAAAAATTAACACTTAGCAATGATTTACTCAAGGGTGAATATATGTCCAAGGAGAGTTCTTTTTTATGTAAGAAGATAATTCATATAAGACGATAATAGTTTGGACCTCGTTATGAGCATTAAAATATGGTATTTATTAGCAATAATAAATGTAAAATGCATTTAAAAAGATTTGATAGACTGGCCTGTTGTCAACTTGGAAAAATAAACCTTTAAAGTAAATTTGAACATGAATTGCTTGAGAATGAAAAATCTTATAAGGATGTTAAATTTTTATTCTTACTTTATGATAGTTGCCACAGTTCTGGGTTTATAATTTTTGTAGTTACATGATTTTTTTTTAATATTAACATTTACTTTATTTCTTCCTCTTTGATCAACTATTTAAAATATAAGAGATTATAATCAGAAACCTTAGGAAGATTATTTAATTAGCCAATTAGATGCATTTCTCTCCACTCTTCGAACAGTTGACGTTGATAATGATAAAATTATTTTAATATCAAAAAAATGCAAACAACCAAAGTTTTATGTCCTGTAAATTATTATTTTCCATGTTAACAATATTAAGAATAAATGTAATAGAAAATAAACATCATATAACGTACTACCCCAGGTTATTAATATTTCGTCTTTTTGTACTTCATTTTCATAAAATTTCATAACAATTCCAAACGATTTTGATGAGAACTAATGAAAATAATTAATTAGATGTAATTGGAGTCATGTATCAGTTTGCCCTATTTTACGAATGAATTTTCAACAAACGACGGCGTCGCATTTTATTCATAATGTGCAGATAAATAATAAACAGATTTGATAAACAACACCGAAATGATATTTCCATTCAATACCCAAATCAGATTCCATTCTGATAGAACGTTAAAAGTTGATAAAAATAGTTCAGCAGACATTTAAACGCAGGAAAATTGTTTACTTTGCACTATTAAAAATAATTTTGCTTAGAATTTTTTATTCAGTTAAAGTTACATCACGTAATTCCCGTGTATATACTGGCGGTATAAATGACAGACTATTATTAAAAATGTAAAATTAGGCATATGTGAGATTAATTGCACAATTCTTACTGTATCAAATTGCTTCTGTATCAACTTCCCCGCTGAAGATTTAATATTTATTTATTTTTAAAATTATTTCCTTAAGACATCGAATTTGAAATAAATTGCTCAAACTGCTGCAAAAATAGCTGAAAAATAACACAATTGTTAAAATCACAGAGCGAAACAAATTAATAACCGGTTGATGCATTTACTAACTTGTTTTATGCTGCGTTTTGAAAAAATATTTTGCTTTTAAAATATCCAATTAGAATCCCCATTAAAAGGTACATGAATTCATGCTTTAACGACGCAAAATCAGTTTCATACAACAAATATGATAAATAATACAGCTTGATCACGTTTATAAACCAATTTAAAACATAAATGGTATGATGATTGTAAAATACCCTCATTATTTTCTCCGTTATTTTCTTCTGATTCCTTTCATCTCATCAAATATGATTGGAGAATCGTAAGAGGCTTTTGAAATGCATTTAATATCATACATATAAACATTATTTACATGTTATTTCATTTTACATTATACGTATTTTGATTTCTTCTAGACTGTAACATAGTTTCCTCTCAACCGAACTCTCTCTCTCTCAGTTCGTTATTGAATGTTCCTTTATGCCCACCATTTCTCCGTTTTTTCGTTTCGTTTGATGTGGCTTCCCAAGATATTTTAAACAAACTTACCTATCAAATTACCAGGGCTATAGCTGTGAGTATTTCAGAAAGCTTGTAGCGTCCATTTTGACAATAAGAGCCTTGCAATTTCGTCCCAGTAACTCAACAGTAGAGAGTTGGCTAGCCAGTTCGAAGATCCAGGTTTCGATTCCTGGTTGGGACAGCAAGGTTCTTTATAATAGCGCCAGAACAAATCAACCCTGCAAAGTGCAAAGATGAAGGTTGCAAGTGCAATTAGTTCAAAGATGTCGGAGGTCTGAAAGAGACCCTAGTACGATTAGCACAGATTCAGTAGATTCTATCATGGATTCAGTGGGCTATTGAGCAGCGATTTCAATCAAGAGGATAACGACCACCCACGAAGTTAACCAGAAGGATAAAAATAGCATCAGGAGGCTAACTTGAGATAAAACTAACAGGAAGTGGTCTGCCAGATTGTCAATTGCACGCCAATTTTATATTTGAGAATGAAGAATGCAGAGTCCACTTCAAAAATAAGAGTTTGCTATTTCATCCCAGTAGCTCAACTGTAGAGCATCGGTTGTCCAGTTCGAAGATCCAGGAGTTCGATTGCCGTATGGGGCAACAAGGACAAGCTTCAGCCAAGAAGGCTGACCGAAGAAATTTACCAGTCTCTTAAAAATGGGACGACCCAAAGAAAGGGAATTCATGTCAATGATGCTATGCTAAAATGCGGGGCAGAAATAAGTGAAGTAAAATATAATTGTCTAAAACCTGGTATCCCTTACCAATTTTTAGCTAAAACAATGAGCTAAATACAATAAAATATCTGAATTTAAAAATTATTTGCTAAAATCAACTGATGATTGAAGACTGTTGTGTTTGATTGCAGATGATTGAATGAGTTCAATAAATATCAATAAGAATCTTAATATTACTTAAAAATTCTGACCCCCATCTAGAGTTCTATTTCTGACTCCATCCCATATTTTCCTTTTATATTACCATATATAGTAGGGAAAATAATAAAAATAGTGACTATCCATATAACAATCAATTGAGATATTATCATTCTTCTGTTCACTCACATTCGATCTACTTGGTAGTCAACTATTGGGGTCTTTTGGGGATCATCTAAAGCTACTCTTGAGTATAGTCATTTATCGAGAAGATATCTGTCTAACCTTCCATATCATTGTTATCTGAATTGAAAGATCACCTTTCTGTAAATCTTTACGTTCATTTCCAAACGAAGTCTGTATCAAGACTTTCTGTGAGTGCCATTTATGTATCATTGGTCATATGGGGCAGTGCTTCTCAAATTATGGTAATCAGCCCACTTAAAGACTATTCAGTTACTCTGAGCCGTGAACGAATCTAAAACCATTGTGCTAATCATATAAACATTGCATTTTTATTTTCCCTACAATACATAGTATGGCTTAAGTACCCCAATAAGTTTGTGATGAAAAGTCCATGGGTGAAGAACAAGTTAGATTTATTTATAGTAAAGTGACCATGACCGATCAAATAAAAGTGATTGCAGAGCCTCCTTTATGGAGAATATATAAGATAATGAATTTGTTAACAAAATGCAAGATAGACGAAAAAATTCATTTACAAAGCCGTAGAATTTTGTCTAAATAATGGAAATCGACAATAAAAATGTTACAGAAGACATTTATTGGACATAATATGGTTACTGGCGAGTGATTGCCTTATTCTGTAATTAATATAAACATTTTAATTTGTCTGTTTATTTATTTATTTCTGGATAACGCTGATATAAAATGTTGACAAACGTGTTTCTATCATGGATAAACATTTCAATTTAGATACTAACCCAGGTCATCAGCATTCTCATGACCCTTCACTTTGATACTAAATTTATCCGATCACTCATTGACTTTCCACGTTCACTGCTGCTTCTATTCAGTGTTCATATTAAAAACCGGGGCGTTCTTCTTGGCTAATTAAGTTTTTACTTGAATGCGCTTTGTTGTTATTTTATTTTCTTCAAAGAAATACTTCAAATGTGAATTATTGTTCTGTTAACCGTTTTAATCAGACTGATCGCATTATCGAAAACTATAAAGGTAAATATTTTCTTCTTTCAAATTGTTCTCAGTTTTCCTTCCTAGTATTCTTAAGTTCCCAGTTATTTTTTCTTTCAAAGGATCAGATAAAATTAAAAATAACTTATTTCTTTTAAAACGGGCGCCACGGGCGTCAAGATTATATTCTAGTGGTAAATAAACAACTCTACATGCAAGCGAATCGCAAGTACAGTCTGTTTGTTCAAAATGCTCCATGACAGCAAGAATGCTCAATTGTGTTCGCCAAAGAATATAACAGCGTATTTTGGTAAGTATTTCAGAGAAGGGTTCACCGTGTTATAGTCCTGTAAGATACGATGTTTGACGGGTATTTATTGCCTTCCATATATACGTTTAGTGCGTTCCTAATGTTGGTCGCTATTAATTAGATAAATCTACACAACGTTGGAATTTCCATTTTTCGCTTTCCCCCCTTTGTTGCGGAGTTTATTATTCTAACTTTTAAAAGTCGCCACTAGAGGCACTGCAATAAATTTTATTCGATAGGGCATAGCCCCCTTTATTGTCGATAGACCTAAAGTGTACATTTATGAACATTGCCTTACAAAGTTATTGGTATGAATCAGAATTTTCCTAGGAGCCCTATATAAAAAATGTATTTTGATTGGGTCAATCTGACTCTCGGAATTTTAAGAATCAACACTATTTGACTATTCCCAATCAACCATACGTTGTCCCTGAGTCTGCGTGCACGGTAACTCATGAACTAAGGGCGAAAATTAAATGAAATTTGGTGCTAATATTTCAATCTTTGGAATAAATGATGTCATTCGTATTTAAATGAAAAATTCCATATTTATTAGACATTTTCACAACATTTTAATATATATGTGATTTCACTTCTTTCATAGTGAAATAATGCTGTACAAATTTCACTGTCCAATGATTTTAACATTGAATTATACATTAACATTCCGTGCATTTCTGGATGTCAACATGTAAAACTATTTCAAAATACCAAATTAATTTATATTTCGAGCAAATTTAACTTGACAATAAAAAATATCGATGGCATCCGCTAAGCAATATAGTTCATATATTAAAATATTTAAATCATCAATTCTTAGTTTGGAGTCAATTTCGTTACTTTGATATCATTATTGCCAATTTCGCGACATTTTCGCCAATTTAAAATTTTTTTCAAAATTAGTCGCCAAGAACGTCAAATTAGTCGCCAAATATTGCAGATGGAAAAGATGGAAAGGATTCGTACTACTTTTTATGTAATTAAAATAAATTAATTTGACAAACTTGTAATATCTTGAGAATGGTATATGCTAGCACTCTAAAGTATGCATCATTTATTTTCTAATAAAAAGTTAAGTCTGACATGATCATTCTTTTTAAATTATTAAAAGTACTAATTTTTTAATGATTTTTTTCAAAACTTAATTTGAAAATTTTGGAGGGTCTTTTGAACATTCGATCGAGTTCAAAATTAAAACGGTTTCAGTATTTATGAATTATAATAATCGTACTGAACTATATTCAGAATGCTTCATTTATTCGTGAGATATCGAGCCTACAGACTGAAGGATGGAGACACACGTACACACACACACACGCTGACATCACTTCCAAAACGTTCGATTCAAATTTATGGACGCTTGAAACGTGTTCTTCCGTCAAAAACTTGAATTCTAATTTTCGACCCCATCACAATACTTTCGCTATATAGTATTTATTATGCTATGTACGAAAACAAAATAAAATATAATTCGCTTGCAAATTCCAAGTATTAAATCTTCAGTTTTCTCAAATAAAGTAATTAGAAATTTGTGTTGCCAAAATTTTTTGTTTTTCTAAAATCGAGTTTTCTGTTTACGAATTTTTCTTAAACGTTTTAATCTAAATATTTATTTAAGCCTGCAATGAAAATTCGGCACAAATAGAATATCAAAATTGTTGACATATTATAACGAACGTAATAGCCACTTTCAGTCGTTATGCAATTTATACATCACGCCGTACAAGATAATTTAGGAATTTACATGGCATGTTCACATATTTAGATCAGAAAGGTGTAAATTACCCGTATGAACAACTCCATTTTATCTGCTGTAATCATGCTGTTACACGCAAAATAACGCTCATCAAATTTCACCCAAGTCTGTTATTTCCAATTACCATGTCGCTACTACATTGTCAATAATCTACCGTGTAATGGCCTAGCGTGTAACTCTCTCAAAGCTGACAAACGATGATTACGGCTTACACAATACTCTATTCCAGATACTTAGCCTACATTGGACCTAATGGAATACAGATTATTGAGACAGTCTGTGGTTGTTTGATCTGCAGTAGCGTAGTAAAAAATATGAAGTTATTTTTGGTGCGATTTCGAAATAAGTGGTATAAACCGCATTTGGCTTAATGTGATATGACGCCGTCATTGGAATGCAAAATTGTGTGATCTTTGACTGGAAAGACATTTATAGAGTTTCCAGAAATTGCAGGAAGTCTTTTACGGGTGTTGAAAAGGGGAAAAAGGACAAATGTTTTTCTCAGAAAGGAAAGTGGTAAATTAAGGGGCAATCTGGGGATGGTGATTACAGGTTGAATATGTCTTACTGGCGCCAGATTTGCAATTATGTGTTTGTAAATATGTCATCCTCAGGTGAACGGATTCTGTGTTGTAATTATCTATTATTTCATATTTTGTGCTAAAAATTGGTGAGATTGGAAATAAGTATTAATGCTTCCTCAAGTAAGATTTTAAACAATTTTAATAAATGAACAAATGATTACAGTGAAACGAACACCACATTATACGTGACGCTGCAAAATATCAAGACAATGTTCAAGTAATTGTCTCTTATGACTTATTGATCAGAATTCTGAGCTCATGGATTTTCGTTAATACAAAGCAGACGATAGTTAGTAAGCAAAAAATATTTCTTTAAGAAAGGATTTTAGAGTTTTTCTGGTTGAAGATTTTTTTTTCGAATGTAGTAATAATGGATACATTAATTGCTCAACTGATCATCCCTCGGTCATATGGACCAGGTTTGACGATCATTGCCTGTAATCAGCAAATGACAGGTGATGAAACAATCGGAGAACACAATACTCCTTAAATCTTTGCTTTAATAATTTTTTTCACCCTAATGAAGCGCCTTACTGTGAATGGTTTTTTTTATATAAAAGGATTGTCTACAGATAGTAACTGGTCATTAGTGAAGCCTTTTCTTTTTATGAAAAAATGATGGTTCACGTCTTCGCTTCATAATACAGATTATGAAATATAAAATTTTTGGGGTTGAATCTACATACTTTATGGTATATGATCTGTAATCTAGTTTGAATATTCTAAAGCATTTTGAGGAAGAAAGATGAGTTTTTAGAAAATGTCCGAAATTGAAAGGGATTCTTTTCATTGGAGACTTTCCTAAAGAAACTGCACTGGTGAATATTGTAGGCAAATAAAACTATACAATGATAGCATTTAAAATATTTTCAGTGAAGAATTAAACTCAATCTTATATTTCACTAAATCATATGTTTAATAAAATATTTTAACATTCGACTATATTAAATTATTTAACAAACGTCCTGGATGTCGGATTTGATTCTCGAATTTGAATTATTTGTTCAGCTTTGGGAAGAAATATATTTAGGTTAAAGATATACTACACTGAATGAAACTGATGAAATTCGTCTTTATTATTTAAAATTTCATTTACTTGAATTACAATATGTATATATATTAAAAGAATTTTATTTTTTTTTTGTGTGTGTGTGTGTGTCTGCCTCTGTTTTTTTCAGTTACATTTGGTATCTTTTGTGTTTCTAGTTATTTTTTTTAGTTAGACATAGTATAAGAATCTGTATATTAAATTAAACCTAATATTAATAATTATACTTAATAATAACAATAATCTAACAAATTATATAGTAGCTACTTAGCTAGTTTCATTCTTTTCTAAATGAGGTTAACATGCCATAAGAGTCTCGATTTCAACGTATCATTATATGCGAAACTTAAAGCGGATATACCCAACTATATTGATACTAACAATTTTTGTTGCGAAAAAGCTGTTCTCACAACAAAAGCTGAATTCTCGCCTTATTCTGTAAAGCATATAACCACATCCGAAATTATCCACAATCTGCATCTAATGCTGGAAAATGGGAAAGGTCCAAAACGTGCCGTGAAAAGGTCAGAACTAGAAACACTCTCGTTTTCCAAGAATGAATAGCAATCGTAAAACGAATTCAATGGAAAAAAACAAACGCTCATGTGAGTTCTTTATATCCACCCACGTCTAAACAGCACTGGATCCGGAAGAAATTAACTATAACAAAGCTATCCACAGACCTTAGCAGTCGCGCACAAAACAGCGAAAAATCGCTGCTAAAAAATCTCCTGCCATTATAAAAATCCTTATCTGGAAGTTTATCAAAGAAATAAAAAATTAGAAAGTTTCCCTTTTCCCTTTTGATGCATCCCCTTGATAGCAACAGTAAAAGGGGAAGAAAATTTAACAATGAAATAGCACCACCGTAGCTCCTATTGTTATGACATTGTATTGAAGCTCTTTTGATTCTTTGTCGATTGAGCATCTTCGATCATCTACTAAGCGGAAAAATCTCGTATCGTTTTTTTTATGAAGCGTGAAGCATCACGCTTCGTTAAGGCGCCTTACATGATAGGGTTTGATATGAGTTTTCAATCAGTTGGTTGTGACTGCATGTAGAATGCGATCGACAAAACCCTGTAGGTTTCATTTCAATGCTTCAGATCCCGTCACGCTGAAAGCAACTTTCCGGAAATGTTTACTTTGAAACTTCAATTAATGCTTTATAATCGTTAGTTTGCAGGTTTCATTTCAGCTTATGGATGAATATGGAGCACAGTTTCATCCATTTATAGATTTAATTTGTAATATTATGAAATATGGAGCGTAGTTTCATCTATTTATACATTCAATTTGTAATATTTCGGAATATGGAGCGTAGTTTCATCTATTTATAAATTTCATTTGTAATATTTCAGAAAATTGGTAAAATATTTCGGGCGTTTCCTTCAAACGTAGTTTTAATGCAACGATTTCAAATGCATGGTACATATTTTGTTAAATGGGAATTTTTACAGTTAAAGGTCCCGAAATCCCCCTTGTTTGGAGTCAGTGCCCAATCTTGAGCTTTTTTGGAATCTAAGCGACTTTGATTGGAGGCCCCCAACTCATCACACAAAATGGATCACAGCTTTTGCATAAACATGGTAATGTATCGGGAAAATATTAAAATAGGGTCGAAATTTGGAATTCGACTTTTTGTCGGATTTACACATTCTGAGCGTTCTGAAATACGAGGAACCTAATTTAGCGGAAAGTACAAGACGCCTAAAGATAAAAAGAATCGTTTTGTAACCAAAATAAGAAATGCAAATTGGCCATGCATGAGAGTTAAAAACATAGCATTAATATTATTATTTTGTATTAAATTTTTAACATAGTAAAGTCAGGTTAAAATGTATAGTTAAAAAATAATATAGAGCAGCTCTTGAGGCCCCCATAAACTTACATTCCTAACCCATGGCCTAGGTTGACCAGGTCGTAAATTCGGCTATGCTTGGAACCTGCCGCCCCCATTTCATCTAAAGCTATTTAACGAATTCAATATCATCACTGATCATTAAAATCTATTTATTTTGAACGTATCCCCTTTCTTTAAGAATGCGTCAAACACCAGAAGCATTAACAAAAAATGCAAAATATTTCATTTTTCTTTATCTAATAAAATAAATGAATATGTCTGTTTGTTTGTTCATTTGTCTCGTCTGTTGGTCGCTTAGCGGAAAATCTAAGCGCTCCACAATTCAGAAATTTGGCACAACCTCTGTTCAAATCAGGTCCCAAGACACCTCAGAGCGATTTTTTTAAACCCGAATTAACTTTTCAATGATTTCATGCTGAAGTGCACCTTGAGTTATTTTCCCACAAATTGTTTCCCTGTCGATCAAAAATATTATCGCCGAGTTTTCATCATATTTTTTTCGACCCAGACCGTCCGACCTACCCGAAAGTGTAAGATGTCTGTTTGGGCGGTCGGGAAGTGCCACCCGATTTAGACCGGAACACAAGGGTGCAGCATTCAAAAGGACTGTACCCTCCTTCCCCTACCACCAACCTCTCGGAAGGACTTACGGACCCACATATTTAACATGCCCGTGCTCCGCATGAACGCGGGGATAATTTGGGTGGAAGCTGGAATCGAACTAGTTTCGTCCAATCCCTATGCGATAACCAATGTGTTGTCTAATCCTCGAGTTTTCATTTTGACAAAATCGGAAAGATCAAAGAACAATCTTTCCAACGAACTTTAAAGTGAATCTGTATTACTTTCTTCATATTCAAACGGGCGCCAGAAAATGCTTCTGAAATATAAAGCATTTTTGAGAAAAGTGTGCATGAGTGACAATGAGTCTATGTGTTAAATTGCTTCCTCTTAAAATCACGCCAACCTAATTAGCATAACATCCGAAGTTTCTTCCCTTCCAAAATCAAGTATCCCCAATAGCACTACTAAGGGTAGTTAACAACTATTTTACAAAGCCAGCACAAGCGGCTTTTCAGAAATTGTAAAATGTAAGCAGGGCTTGACAGAAATATATGTCTTCACTCCAGCCTGTTTAGAAATCGAAACTGTGAACTTTGTTATTGTGCAAACTGATAATGAGGTCATTTTTTTTTTAATTTGAATTCGGCGTTTCCGAATTTGAGATTTTGACGGATAAGCATGTTTCAGACTTTCTAGACCGATTTAGGAAACTTTTGAAAATATGTTTGTCTGTGTATATGTGTGTATGTCATCTGTGTACGCAGGAAATATTTCTGGTGGGTGGGAGACGTTTATCAGCCCCGTTAAGGCCATATAGATGAATTGAAAATGATATTTTTCTTGTCTAAATTCAACATCAGAGAAACTGTTATTATATGTAAATAAGTTATAATATATTTAATAAATTAATAAGTAAATAAAATACAGAAATATACAGCAGGTTAATTTTAAATGTCTACTGTATTTTAACTACTTCAATCTTATGTCAAGCTTCTGTGATTTGTCAACCAGAACATCTAGAACTTTCTCAGCAAATAAGTGTGCATTATCATGAATGTACACCAGCGCCAATCTTTCCTTGCCGTTACTATACCTAAGACACGCCTTGCTTACTTTTGAAGTTGAGAAAGGTATTTATGTTGTATAAGTTGAACCTGCTCGTGTTATCTTCATTTGAAGAATCTCATTGGTAACTGGTAATAGATTATTGTTGCACAGTGGAATCTTGACTGAAGCCGAACCAAAGTTTTTGCTCACCCTCAACGCTTATGCTCAGGCCATGAAAATCTGCAAGATTTTTAACACAACCAGTATCCATCCACTCTTCTACCAGCTTCAGCGGAAAGAAGATAGTAAAGTATAAGATAAGACAAATGAAAAAAGTGGCGCATACAGTATTTGTTGGATGTGGACACAATAATGCAAGAAGGAGTTGTTGTTGTTGAGACCCAGACCGTCCGACCTACCAGAAAGGTGTAAGGTAACTGTTTGGACGGCCGGGAAGGGATGCAAGAAGCAGTGTTAATATCTCTGTGAAATTTTAGATGAAGATACTTTTTACAAAATCTAGAACTAGATAGGATTTATAATAATTCTCATGATCAGAACTTGAATTATTAAGCAATAAAGATTTTCAAGGCATTATTTCTTATGGAAAGCCATGATAATTTCTGTAACAATGGTCGTACAATAAATGTTTCAAAGTGATAAATTGAATTCTGGCGCGGGGTGTAATTCATATTACATTAATTTATATTAACTCATATAATCAATATATTTAGAATTTATAGTCATGACACGTGTTGCCAACTTGAGAAAATAAAAATTGTAAATAACTTTTATGAATTTTCTCTATATTAAAAAAAATCTCCAAATTGTTGCTCAAACATTGCGAACAGACGAAAAGATGTATAGTTCTGAAATTTTGCGTATCGACTAATATGAACCCATATATGTGCAAACCTGGCTTAGAATGTTGATTAAGTCTTAATTAATTAAATATCAGTTAATACAAAACTTAGCATTGCCAATATAGGCAAGAATGTAATTGCTTGAGCCGACTTCCCACTTATCTGTGATTGGTTGCTGGCAAACAAGTCACAAGGATAGCCAAGGACTGAACATAATATGTTTTATTGTTGATTACTTAGGGTCGTTTCGCAGCTATGGTTCTTACGAACAATTGCGATCAAAATGTGGTTATTAATGCAGTTAATAATTATGTCTTATTGCTGATTCTTATAAATAATTGAAGAAAAGAATTATGTAAATCAATTATCATGAATTAGATATTTACCAGGTTTAATTTCAGCTCCAATTCGGTTCCTTATTATTATAAAATGCCACTAAAGCAAAAACAAACTTATCGCACTAGGATTGAAAATCGAAAGCCGCTCTAAAACTGATGGTAGGTCTCCGGAAATATATACAGCAGACATACATATTTACGAAATCTCTAACGACTGAAGCAAATATAAATGTGGTGGTCCTTACTATTGGAAAATATGGCTGTCAAATATCAATGCTACTGTGCAATTTAAAGTAATTTCAGAAAAGTCAGAACATTCATGTTTTCACCAAGGTAGTGTGCTAATTTTTGAGTTATCATAAGAGCAGAAGGTTGGTAAACGTGGCGAGCACTGGTGGAGTACCCACTAGTTTTAATGCATAACTTAGAAGTTAAAAAATTATACATGATTTTTAATTTTGATTTTGACTGTACTACAAATGGAACTAAATATAATGCAATACAATTGTATGAGAACTCTACAGGGTGTCCCAAAAAGATTGAAACGCGCTTTAATTCTTTACCTGTTGGAGATAAGTCGGCAATATAAATTGCAAAAATGTTTAAAATAAAGTAGGAAATAAGGCTACGTTAATGAAATAGTCCTCTCATTAATTTTCAAAAAGTTACACTTTTTAAATTTTTATACGACCCCCTTAGACAAATTGGGCCAATCAGAAAACTTTTATTTTTAATGCAGCAAGATCATTAAAAAAACCCGCATATCTGTATCTTTAAAATCAACTGAATTATGATAAAGGGAAAAATCTGATTTATGCCACTTTTCCGTACCATGTGAAATATTGTTTCATCAGTGAAAATAGGGATCATAAACAAATTGACGATACGAAATTGTTTAGTTCAAAAATACTTTAATATGTGTCAATTTTTTTTTATCACAAATGCATCTAAATAAAGCATTACACAGACAGAGATCATATAAAGCAATGATACTCACTACGCGGTTGGGTATCCTATGTTTTATCATCTAGTTTTATGTTTTTTGTGATATGTCACAAATTTACGTTTTTAATTTGGTATATGGTTCCCATTCACAATGTTCAATTTTCAATTAAATATAACTCGCTCAATTTTAAAGATACAGAGAGGCGGTTTTCTTTAATGATCTTGCTAAATTAAAAATAAAAAAAATCTGATTGACCCAATTTGTCTAAGGGGGTCGTATAAAAATTTAAAAAGTGTAACTTTTTGAAAATTAATGTAGGAGCTATTTCATTAACTTAGTTTTACTCCCTACCTTACTTTCAACATTTTTGCAATTTACATTGCCCACTTATCTCCAACAGGTGAAGAATTAAAGCGAGTTTTAATCTTTTCGGGATACCCTGTATATTCAAATGTTTACAAAAAATATTAGAAAACTTAAACTAATCGCTAAAATAGAGCATTTTTATTTCAAATAGAACAAAATTAGTTTAAAAAATATACAATAGTCATTAAAACAAAGCTCACGTTTAATATAATCCAGCCATGATTTCACTTTTTATCTCCCTCATCCATTGGAATGAGTAGGCGTGAAAGTAGATGCGATATTAAGCTCCAGTTACTTCGACGTGCTTTATGATCAGGAAGTGAGATAATATTCAAATCAATAATCGAAAAATATTCATTTTAATTTCAAAAAATCCCACAGCAAATAGAATGATAAATTTTGATTTTTAATTTATTTCTTCACCGCGAAAGTTCAATAGCAATGAAAAATATTTTTAATCAGCTTCTACGCTTCCAACTTCTCACTTCCTTATGCTTATTATTTGAGAAAGTATTGCTTTCCCGAAAGATTTTCGATTTCGAGATTTGGATGACCATATATGTTTTAAAACCTTCTGAACACGTTTTGACTATTTGTTGAATGATGTCCATCCGTCCGTCTGTCTGTCTGACGTCTGCGGTTGATTTCTTGTGCACACAATAGCAGCCACAAATATTAATGGATTTTCACGAAATTTTATATCCAGCTTTGTTATCAAAATATCTAGAACTTGATAGAATATTGTTTTTATATATTCGAGAGAAAACTTTGTTATTCTAAATTTTATATTTATTTTAACATGGCAACATAAGACAAAATTTGACATAATCATGCATAAATCATTGTTGTGAAAAATAATCGCGATATAATTTTTTTTGTCCGTGACGTCATTAGTTCTCCCCTAGGGGTCAAATACCCCCCCCCCCCCTATGGTAAATTGTCAAATACGGACGGTATCGATCGAAAGATTTTTCCAAGCCCTTTAAAGTGTATTGTAAGGGTAAAGTGAATTGTAAGGGTAACACGCTACAGTTGTAATCATTTGGTTCCACGATACCGATTTTTTAAATTTTTTCTTCTAAAATTCGAAAAAAAAATTCTGGTATGAGAAAGTCGAGATTAGCCACACTTTAGTTAATTTTGATGTGAATAACATCTATTCTTGGGATTTCAGTGGTGGAATACGGAGCGTTACCAATAATGTAAACAATTTGAATGTTTATACCACCGAACCTAATAGATAAAAATATTTCCTTGCTTTATCGGAAATAGGTTCCAGATTATAAATATATAAAAATAATTTCATTATTTAGAACCTTTCTTTTTTCCTAAAAAAAAACTTCAAAAAGTATCTGTCCGAACGAGTGCCATGTTTATTAATTTCACTCAACATATTTTCAAAACTGTAAAAGATAGATATAAATTGTAAGCCACAAAAATATGTACCAGGAAATTTAGTATCAAAATCTATATTTATTTATATAAAAAGACTCTTATAGTTTTTGTCTTGTCAAGTTGAAAGTGACTAAGAATATTCCGTTTTTCAAATTTGTACAATGCTTAAATCTAAAAAAAAATAAAGGTGTTAGCTCTGAACAATAAGCAAGAGCTTTTTGAAAGCTCTATAAGTGTACATAATTGGATTTTAAGTCGAGCTAATTTTTTTCCAAACAAACTTAAAAATGTATCTGTCTTTCAAACAAGATTGTTTTTTCCATTTTTCTTAATTTCACTCGAAATCATTTCGAAACTATAAAAGATAGATATAAATACTAAGCGACAAAAATATGGATGAGGAAATTTAGTTTCTAAATCTATGTTTATTTTAAAAAAAGTTTTACGGTTTTGGAGTAATAATCGTGTTGTTGAAGAAGATTAAAAATTTTGATAATGCTTATATCTCAAAAGCTTAAGGTGCTAGCTACAAACAGTAAGCAATAATTTGCAGCGATTTGAAAACCTTACAAGTGTATTTAATTGAATTTTGGATCAAGAAGTTAGTATTTTAAATATAATGGTTATAATTTCGATATTTTAGCTTTTATACCTGGGTTTTCCAATGGGTAGAAAAGCTATAACATTTAAAATGTCACGATTATTGTAGTTATAATATGTTTGCTTACTCCGCGGTGGAATATTGGTGCACAAGTACCAGATATTATGTTTTATTTAAAACAAAATTAGGAAGTTAAATGAACTTGGGGATTCCAGAGATACTTAGTGACTTCTGAGATTTGAACAGAATAGATGGGAATATACTTATTCAAGTATGTATTTATGTGTGGAAGGCAAATTTATAGATTAACTTGAATGTAAAATCTCGTCAAATATATTGTAAAAGTTAAATTTATATATCGCAAAGTTAGTAAAATAATTGGATATTTTGAGATGAAATCTATGGTCGAAGTATCTAGATGAAAACGTGCCATCGCCAATTTTTCCACTTTCTCTCTGAAGGTTTTAGAGAAAATTTGGAAAAGCATATTGTAGACACATAATCTAAATGTAAAGTCCTTTCCCAAAAATCTGAAATGCGCTTTCTTTGGAGATAACTTCGTGCAAGACAATTTTCGTGTTTTATTATGCTATCGTTGGCATGAAGTATATTATGCCTGTATTGTGATGTGGTCAAAAACCCAACTCCCATATTCTGAATTATATGTGTTATACGTGCTTTTCAAGATGATCGAACCAGGGGAAGATCTTCAATTATTCGAATATATTTTATTCGAAAATTATAGGATCGACAAAATTGAAAGAACGGAATATCTCTCAAAAGAAGCAATTTTCATGAATTTTGGAATAGTACTCATTTTTATCTGTAACAATTTTACTGATTGTACTGATTTTTGAAGTTTATTATACTGATATTCTCTGAGATTCAGTTATGAGAAATCTCAAATTTGTAACAACATTAATTGGTAATACTCATTTGTTCCCTCTTATATACTAATTTTCACTGAAATCTAGTTATAAGGAAGATTTTAATAATATTAACTAATTATATTTGATTCTTGCATTATTATATTGGGTTTCACTAAGATCCAGTTATAATAAAGCTCTAATGTGTGGTAATATTAATTGATTATATTGGTTTGTTCTTTATTATACTCATTTTAGCCGAGATCCAGTTATAGCAATTTGCATTATTCTGTAATTTGTATTAATGTTGTTTCCCAATATCGAAATTTGTTATCCTGTAGGGAATGTTATGTACTGTCCACATCAGTTTACTTCTTTGTAAACAGAAACAACCACTACTACCCGCCAGTGAAAGTATATTGTGAATTGTTTAAACTGGAGTGAAAAATATAATCAGTAGTCCATTACACATCATTAAGTAAAAAAAATTTCCCCTGAAATAAAGCATGTTAATTGTTCAAATCATAACGAACTAGTTAATTTACTGGAAAAAACTTTAACCTCTGCTTATGTTGTCACTGACTATAAAAAAGGAGCATTATGCAAATGCAACGCATGAAAACGGAGATAAGATATTGTGTAGGTTACGCGCGTAGAGTACATTGTTTGGGCATAAAATGGGTAAAACCGTTTTATTGAACCACTTTAAAGAATGGATAGCCAAAAGGATATAGCAGTAAATACGTCTGAAAGCTATTCTTTTATGTTTACGGAACGCTGACTTCGGTATTCTAGAGGCTGGTATAAAAAATCGACATCCTTTTATAACATTTGTAACTCCAACAATGATCCAACATCGATTAATTTATAATAGAGGGCAAAGTGCTTTTATGGGTAGAATGTTTTTTTGTATTGGTAAGTATTACAAAAGTGAAAGCAAATGTTGTAGACAGTTTCAAACCATTTTTCTTGCTGTTTCAAAAGTAAGATAAAGGGTGTTATGGTACCGAATATGTTTTCTGACTGAGGAAAAATAAAGAAAGCCTTTATTCTTGTGAAACTGTAAACATGATTACGAAAACAGTAATTGTGCCGGATGAACATATAGCAGCAAATTATTTCATCCAGCATAATGTGGTAAAAGTAAAATTGACTGTTACATAGTTTTCGCTTCATATTTAAGGCGCCAAGCACGGATAGTTTTAATACCTCAACCCCTGAATGTATAATCCAAAGTTTTAGAAAATACTGATTTAACATTTTTACATGTTACCGTGATGTAGAATTTCGATTTCTTAATGACAACAGCTATAATATATATAAAATCTAACAAAAACAGAACTTTGCGGTAAAAAACTCTCCACTAAGTACAAAAGATAAAACCTTGCTTGGTTAGTACTTATAAACTTATAATATATATATATATATATATATATATATATATAAATATATATATATATATACTATATATACATATATATATATATATATTATATATATATATATATATATATATATATATATATATGAATGAAAGTAGAAAAGAACGTTAGTGACCATATGAATTACATAAGAATGGTAGGGGTGGATTGCGACACCCCTTTCCCGCTTAAAGCAGCTTTTACAACCCGGGTAACGCTCACGGAACCAACATAATTCCATGGTCAGCCTCCCAAATGTGCGAAAATAAAAGCACCAGAACAGACTCAGAACCAAAGAAGTAAACGAATCCATGAAGAAGAAACATCCGCTAGTCCAACCCGATGGAACGTCTCTTTATATAAGTAAAGTTGCTCATGCGCAGAGAAACATCATGATAATAGTTACGCAGTCATGAATATTAAATCTCTATATCAACAATCAGATTACAAATTTTCTTTAAAAAAGGATTTGTAATAATGTTGTACAAAATTGACTGGATAATTTCTTTTTATAGCTTCATCTGCAAATTTTTTACATTTGCAAATGCAGTCTTTCCTAAAAGTATTATAATTTTGGTTTCTTCTAAAATGTCCAATTACTATATTTCTGAAGACATACTTTGTTATTATGTTTTATTTAAAACAAAATTAGGAAGTTAAATGAACTTGGGGATTCCAGAGATACTTAGTGACTTCTGAGATTTGAACAGAATAGATGGGAATATACTTATTCAAGTATGTATTTATGTGTGGAAGGCAAATTTATAGATTAACTTGAATGTAAAATCTCGTCAAATATATTGTAAAAGTTAAATTTATATAGCGCAAAGTTAGTAAAATAATTGGATATTTTGAGATGAAATCTATGGTCGAAGTATCTAGATGAAAACGTGCCATCGCCAATTTTTCCACTTTCTCTCTGAAGGTTTTAGAGAAAATTTGGAAAAGCATATTGTAGACACATAATCTAAATGTAAAGTCCTTTCCCAAAAATTTGAAATGCGCTTTCTTTGGAGATAACTTCGTGCAAGACAATTTTCGTGTTTTATTATGCTATCGTTGGCATGAAGTATATTATGCCTGTATTGTGATGTGGTCAAAAACCCAACTCCCATATTCTGAATTATATGTGTTATACGTGCTTTTCAAGATGATCGAACCAGGGGAAGATCTTCAATTATTCGAATATATTTTATTCGAAAATTATAGGATCGACAAAATTGAAAGAACGGAATATCTCTCAAAAGAAGCAATTTTCATGAATTTTGGAATAGTACTCATTTTTATCTGTAACAATTTTACTGATTGTACTGATTTTTGAAGTTTATTATACTGATATTCTCTGAGATTCAGTTATGAGAAATCTCAAATTTGTAACAACATTAATTGGTAATACTCATTTGTTCCCTCTTATATACTAATTTTCACTGAAATCTAGTTATAAGGAAGATTTTAATAATATTAACTAATTATATTTGATTCTTGCATTATTATATTGGGTTTCACTAAGATCCAGTTATAATAAAGCTCTAATGTGTGGTAATATTAATTGATTATATTGGTTTGTTCTTTATTATACTCATTTTAGCCGAGATCCAGTTATAGCAATTTGCATTATTCTGTAATTTGTATTAATGTTGTTTCCCAATATCGAAATTTGTTATCCTGTAGGGAATGTTATGTACTGTCCACATCAGTTTACTTCTTTGTAAACAGAAACAACCACTACTACCCGCCAGTGAAAGTATATTGTGAATTGTTTAAACTGGAGTGAAAAATATAATCAGTAGTCCATTACACATCATTAAGTAAAAAAAATTTCCCCTGAAATAAAGCATGTTAATTGTTCAAATCATAACGAACTAGTTAATTTACTGGAAAAAACTTTAACCTCTGCTTATGTTGTCACTGACTATAAAAAAGGAGCATTATGCAAATGCAACGCATGAAAACGGAGATAAGATATTGTGTAGGTTACGCGCGTAGAGTACATTGTTTGGGCATAAAATGGGTAAAACCGTTTTATTGAACCACTTTAAAGAATGGATAGCCAAAAGGATATAGCAGTAAATACGTCTGAAAGCTATTCTTTTATGTTTACGGAACGCTGACTTCGGTATTCTAGAGGCTGGTATAAAAAATCGACATCCTTTTATAACATTTGTAACTCCAACAATGATCCAACATCGATTAATTTATAATAGAGGGCAAAGTGCTTTTATGGGTAGAATGTTTCTTTGTATTGGTAAGTATTACAAAAGTGAAAGCAAATGTTGTAGACAGTTTCAAACCATTTTTCTTGCTGTTTCAAAAGTAAGATAAAGGGTGTTATGGTACCGAATATGTTTTCTGACTGAGGAAAAATAAAGAAAGCCTTTATTCTTGTGAAACTGTAAACATGATTACGAAAACAGTAATTGTGCCGGATGAACATATAGCAGCAAATTATTTCATCCAGCATAATGTGGTAAAAGTAAAATTGACTGTTACATGGTTTTCGCTTCATATTTAAGGCGCCAAGCACGGATAGTTTTAATACCTCAACCCCTGAATGTATAATCCAAAGTTTTAGAAAATACTGATTTAACATTTTTACATGTTACCGTGATGTAGAATTTCGATTTCTTAATGACAACAGCTATAATATATATAAAATCTAACAAAAACAGAACTTTGCGGTAAAAAACTCTCCACTAAGTACAAAAGATAAAACCTTGCTTGGTTAGTACTTATAAACTTATAATATATATATATATATATATATATTATATATATATATATATATATATATATATATATATATATATATATATATATATATATATATATATATATTATATATATATATATATATATATATATATTATATATACATATATATATATATTATATATATATATATATATATATTATATATATATATATATATATATATATATATATATATATATATATATATATATATTATATATATATATATATATATATATTATATATATATATATATATATATATATATATATATATTATATATATATATATATATTATATATATATATATATATTATATATATATATATATATATATATATATATATATATATATATATTATATATATATATATATATATTATATATAAATATATGTGTATATATATTATATATATATATATATATATATGTATATATATTATATATTCATATATATATATATATATATATATATATATATATATATATATATATATATATATATATATATATATATATATATATTATATATATATATATATATATATATATATATATATATATATATTATATATATATATATATATATAAAATTGAAGAATTTTTATTTTACTTATATATACCTGGGATTGATCATTAATAGAAAATGTTCTGTATAGCAAAAGTGAAAGGAAGATGGACTGAAATGTAACTGTGCCATCAAAAATCAACGACAAGCCATTGAATATTTTAAAAAACATTATAAATAAACATTATAAATAAAACAGGTACTAAATTGGTATAAAATACCTCTTTTTCCTGTTCCATATATAAGTTAAGGAATGGAATAAGAATTACATGTGGTAAAGATGGGTGATTTTTTTTTTATAAATACACATTAAGATAAAAGGATTTTATATAAATCATATATGTAATGCAGGTACTTGATCCCCTTGTTCCCTGCATAAACATACATGGTGTAAATGCAAGAAATGTGTTTAAGATGAAAAGTTGCAAAACAGAAACATTGTTTTGCACGATGAACTAGGCCTTTTCTAGCTCCCCAAAATTTTTGTTGAAATTGAATAAATTGAATAAAGTGAAAAGCATTTCCCAAACCATCTACGTTATCAAGGGCCATACATGTTTCGTTAATGCGGATTCTACGTTTCTGTGTGCATTACTCTAAATTGTATTACAGAATTAATGCACATGACCCGACGTAGAAGAAAATATAAATTGGATCAGATATATAAGAAATCAAATATAAAATTCAAATATAATCACATATACCAACGTGTGATTAAGTATTTATAGGAGAATACAGTGTAATGAAAAGGAAGAATATATAATAATGTAAGTGTATTTACCCTTGTGCTGCTTAACAGCGTAGATTACGTGATACTGACTAAGCATTGTAACTCAAAACAGGTTATCGTTAATTATATATACTAAGATTTCAACTGTTGGAAGTGAAACATTGAGATGAAAAATTATTGAAAATTGTTTGAGAAAGATCTGTCAATATGTTGCTGTAATTGCAGCAAGGTGTTGAATTTAAAATTAAAATGTGTTTTAATAGGTGAAAAAATAAGGTTTGGCGGGTAGGTATTTTGGATAGAGGTGTTTATGAATTTAAAAAGATGGTCTTTGTAGTAACATGGTGTACTTCACATTTTTATTCTTAATAATTGGTTATTAATAATATTTTTAAATACGAATTTTGAAAGATTGGATGAATAATGTTGAAGTTTATTTATTTTGAAGTTATAAGTTTATGTTTTGTCGTAAATTTTAAATTTTAATTTGTCTGCATTTTGAATTTTTAAACTAACTTCTAGATAATTAGTCCTGTTTGATCTATATACATTTTCAATTTACTCTAGATTAGGTGGATAAAAATTAAAGTTTAATATAGGTGCTTCATTAATAATTCCAATAATAATTAGATCATCAATAAATCTGTACATGATATGATTGTTGAAAGGGTACTGAATTTCGTAAAAATGTAGATAACGGTTGACCAGTATTATGGATGAGATTCTTCCTTGTGGTATTCACTTATTTAATTTGTATATGCAATTTCCTTGAGATATATACTGTTTGAACAGAATAAATTTTAAAAATGTTTTGAATTTTGGAAAAGAGATGTTTTTTGATTGAGTAAATTGTTCATATAAATTTAGTATGACTTTATATATATCATTAATATCAATGTTATTAAAGAAGTCTGGTCTTCGAAATCAAAAGTTTTAATATCATGTATGTAAGGTGTTGTTTTAGGTTATTAATCAGTTCTAAACTATTTTTGATTATATGTGATTGTTGTGTAGTAAAATGATCATAAATTTGATTTAGTATAATTAGAAGTTGTTTGTCAGCAGCAATGGTGTATGAATTAAATCCTATAGTAACAGTTCTAAAAGAAATTGGTGGTTTATTGAATTTAAGTATGGGTATCAGGTACGGAAAATTAAGTTTGTGTTTTTGCTTAAGAAGTTTGTAGTAAGCAATGATTTGTTTACTTATAAAAGTGATATTAGAGTTTACAGGAGTTAATGAAATTGAGGTATGGAGTTTCAGTTTGAGCTCGTCCAAATAAATTTTTTTGCAAATAAATGCATAATTACTTGATCCTTATCAACATAAGAGATCACAAATTTGTCTTGTAGTAACTTGATCTCTTTAAAGATGTCTTGGTATTTATGTGTATATTTTGGTATAGGAAATTGTTGAGTCAATTGTTTTACAGGGTGTTGCCAGGTGACTTGTACTTGCCAGCTCTTAAAGGCTTCAAAAGGACAGTGGCATTTATCTGATATTTTATATATACAATCTAGATCAGTGTCAAAAGCTTGTATTATTTTCTCTTTATTATATAGTAGTGGTAGTATGTATTTAGATCCATAGCTGAGAAATTGTTTGAGATTAGGTTCCTGAATTAAATTGAGATTTCCGGTGATAACATGTCCATGATGTTGGTCAATATTATATATATGTATATAAATAATAGTTTGAAAATCCAATGACAGAGTAGAGAGAAGTTGATACTCAAAAAACCCCAACATTAAAAAAATGCATATCATATAAAAAAGAATAAAACAGAGAACCATCAATCAAGTGGGAAATAAAATGCAAACTTCTAGTTTTCAAGCTGAAGACAACCAACAAACATCAATGGAAAGCAATTTATAATAGAAAATCAAATAAAATCCAAACATTAAAGCTTTACAAGAGGACAAGCCCTAGACCTAAACAAATGAATTCTTCATGTCGATAAAAATCTTCGTCAAGTCCAAGTATTCTATCAAAATGAACACAAAATGCATGTTTCTATTATCAGTGATAGATTATATCTATAAACACTATAGTATATATATATATAGTATAAAGTATATATATATATATATATATATATATATATATATACACATATCTATTATATATGAATTGTTTACTTTAGTCAATACAGTAAGATAGTACCAAATTGGCGACAAAATACCTGCCCTAGTTCCACTGTATATTAATACACAGGGTGATTATAAAAAGATGGGCCAGACATTAGAAAGCGGTAATAAACACAAAACCAAGCATTTTTCGTCATAGTTTACCGGACCGGAAATGAAAAGTAAAGGCGACAGTGGGCGCTTAATGGTGAAACCGATGAAGTGAGGCGAAACACAAGAATGACTTAGAAGTTATAAAATGACATTTAATAAACAATAATTACAGCAACGGTTGAAAAGAGCGACCGCCAATCTGAATGCACGTCTCACAGCGACGATGGTGGGATTGGTGAAATCTTTCGAACAGACCAGGCATGTCGCGCAAATCGGCATCATCGGCCGAAATTCTGGCTACGAGTTAGTCTTCAGATTAAAGGGGATTGTCATAGATGAGGAGTTTGAGATATCCCCACGAAAAGAAGACCCAAACAGATCGGGCTATCGTGAGAACCAAACTATGGGACCATCTCACCCAGTCCATCTACCCGGAAACGTGACCTCCAGATAGTTCTTTACCTCTAGCCTAAAATGGGCTAGTGCTCCATCGTGTTGGAATCACATAAGCCTCCGGATGTCTATTGGAACATCTTCCAGCAATTCCGGCAAGACCTTCTGCAGGAAAAAGTACGGTACATTCTCCCATTAAGACGTTTCGGCAAAAGATAGGGCTGTATTAGGCGGTCGTCGGTGATTCCTGCCCACACATTGACGGAGAATCGTCGCTGATGCGCATGCGGATATGTTTCATGTAGGCTTACACTCGCCCACACATGTTCATTGTAGATGTTAAATGTGCCATTACGTGCTAAAGAAGCTTCATCCGTGAAAAGCACAGTTGGCGGAAAATCTGGCTGCGCCTCACTCCGTCCTAGGAACCAGCGGGCGAACTCCACGCGATGAGGGGATAGATAATCCGCTGCAGTCATTTCTTGGATTCGCTGGATATGGTATGATGGGTTGTTGAGACCCAGACCGTCCGACCTACCAGAAAGGTGTAAGGTAACTGTATGGACGGCCGGGAAGTGCCACCCAATTTAGACCGGAACCCAGTGGGGGAGGCATCCACAGGGACCGTACCCTCCTTCACCTACCACCAACCTCTCGGAAGGACTTACGGACCCACATGTTTAACGTGATCGTACTCCGCATGAACACGGCGGCATTTGTGGTAGCGTGCAAATCTAGCGCGCAAACCACGGGGATACCGCACCCGAGATGGCCAACAGCACGCGGTGTTCCGAGGTGGTCACCCACCAAGTACTAACCGCGCCCGATGCTGCTTGACTTCGGTGATCTAACGAGAACCGGTGTTTTCAGCACGGTACGGCCGTTGGCCCATGGTATGATGGGTGTAACTGTTCCCGATGCAGAACCCGCCATACCGTAGATTGTGGTACACCAAGAGTATACCCCATTTCTCCTGTGCTTGTGCCTGGCCGAACTGCTATTTTGTCCAGAATCACACGTTCCACACTTGACGTTTTAGTACTCTTTGCACAACATGCATCAGGCCTGGTAGCCAGAAACAATCCTGATTCACAGAGCTGCCGATGCAAGATGTTTTACGATTGGGCAATCGCCTATGGGGGAACGTTCTCCGTACAGATAGCAGTTGTGCCTCTCTGTCATTCCCATTTGCAGCTCCATAGATGAAATGCATATCGACTTTTTCCCTATTTGCAAATTCCTCCATCGTCTCAAAAGTTGGAGCTGCGAATAACGGCTGCAAACTAATAAGACCCTACATTCGGTGTTACAAAAATTTGCATAAGGGCTCATCTTCTTCCCCAGATGAAATTTGCGTACGTGGTTTTCTTCTTCAACCGGAAAATAACAACCAGAATGACTCTTTTAAGTTTGCTGATCGACCGCTTCCCAACGAGTAAGCGTCCTGTAACGCCTTTACGTTTGCGGCAGCAAAGACATCTGATCAAAGATGCTTGGAATCTGTATCCGAATTATAAGAACGGAGGAGAAGCTAGTTTTTGCTGAGTGATTATAATGTCGGTCTTGTAAGCAAAGGGTCCCCGGTTCGAGACCCGGCGACTCCCAATCGCCACAGTGGTTTGTGCAGCAGCAAAGACATCTGATCAAAGATGCTTGGAACTTGTACCCGAATTATAAGAATGGAGGAGAAGCTAGCTTTTTCTCAGTGATTAAAATGTCGGTCTTGTAAGCAAGGGTCCCTGGTTCGGGGCCCGGCGACTTCCAATCGCCACACATTTCATTTCAGACCCTGTAAATTATGACGATAAATGCTTGGTTTGGTGGGTGTGTACCTCGTAAAGTTTGGCCCATTCTTTTTTAATCACCCTGTGCAACACAATAACAATAACATTATTATTTATCATTACAATTATCGCCATGAAACAATTGGTAACGCGTGGGAGAGGGGATATATAGTATGCATTTCAGCACGGCCTGCTTTCTAGACCAGGATTCACCATTAATGGTTAGGTATTATATAGTATGTTTGGTTAGATATTATATTTGAATGGGTGCTATCTATATATGTTTCATTTTTCATGTTCAACAAAGGCAACTTTTTATTGACTACGACTAAGAAGTGCTGCGTGTGGAGGATTAGCATAGTTGAGAAAGATACCAAAGAACTTAAAAGTACATTTTTGGTCATACAGGAACTCATGTTAAACCATTTTGAAATTTCATAACATTTTTGCAAGGAGGGTTTTATTTTTTTGCATTTGACGTGAAGTATTTTTTTTTTTTTTTTTTTTTTTTTTTTTACCTTGAAGCCGATTTTATGTGGGATTTCTATACTTTTTGTAGAAATATTTTCAACGTGATTACGCAACGATGATCAGGCATTGCAAATTTTAGTTTACAGCTGAGCACCATTTACTTATGTGTTCTCCATTGTTGAAATTCTAAATCAAATTTATTTCCAAATTTGAACAAAATGCACTTCCCATGAAGTATACATTCCACACAAAATATGCCACCATTCATTAAAACCGGTTTAGTAGTTAAATCTGTTGGTCAGTGTTCATTGGAAAATATAAAAGGAAAAAGAAAGGTTTGATCAAACTCGTAAAATGTGTCACTTGAATGTTATTATATTCCTGGAGTCTACCGTACCAATTGTAATTTTTTTCGGCTTTGTGAATGTGTTATAGAGAAAAAATAATCATATCTTAAGGGCTGGATTTTAGTTCCCAAAATTTTCGGTTTTTCTATGTATACTTGTTAGTACGGAAAGTATATTTACACTTGTTAGGTTAGTATGGATACGGAGTTGACGACTTGGCGGGGCGTAACGCTGCAGGGTTCCTAAAATTAATAATGGTACAGTTATGTCTTAGTATCAAATGTTTGATTTATATTTTCTTGTATCAAATGCTCTATTTATATCTTAGCATATTACAATTAATAGAACAAGTATGTCTTTGTACGCTATGTATCTCTCTACTAAAGCAGTTAATATATATATTTTAAAACATTTAAATTATAAAATTTATTTATTACAAAAACACTTGTTTTTTCTTACGCTTTTGGAGATTCATAGAAGAGGTTAAAATAAAGCTTGGTGTAAACATTTTCCAGTATAATTTTTTTATAACCGTTAGTATTTTTCACCAAAATAATATTTTGAAATACTTTAATAATATTTTAATTTAAGCATTTTAATTTAAATAATTAATTTCTAAAAACATTTTAAAATTCGCTAATAAAACATATTTAATTTTGTTAGCACCTGCTCAGCAGTTGTTTTAAGCGCATGCTTTGTATAATGGGTAATCCAGACCTGGTGTCAAGCTACAAAAATGAAACAGTATCCCACTTCTAATAACAGTTAACACTTTTGGCGGACTAGTTTTGTGTTTTTAGTGTTCTTTTGTATGATTGTATGATTGGCATGATTTTATATCATCCAATTGAAAATATAAACATAGAAATTATAAACATTTCGTTTATAGCAGCATAAACAGTTGATTAAATGTATCATCTGGTGTTAAGGCAAAAAGAACCGATAATCAAGATAGAGCAGTCATTACAGCAAAGTTAGGGAGATTTTTATTTCCTTTAAAGTAGGTAATTTTTTTTTGCCTGTAAAACCGGCGAAAAGTTTTAATCAACTGTTTATGCCATTACTAAGGAAGTATTTTTAATATTTGTATTTTGTGGACAGTAGTTTAAATATTTTTTTATAATAGTCATTTTATTACACACGATAAAGTGATACCTTCAAATATCTGCCTTTTTAAATTTTCTCCATACAGAAATCGTTATGATATCAAAACGACATTTAAATCCAATTATAAATCAATGTTCTTTAGGGTCCTGGTTTTGCAAAATAACTTATTCATTCAGTCTGTTAATCGATATACCAGTGCAGAATCGATGTAACCCTTTTCTTTCCAAAACTACTCAATCGATTGACTCCAAATCTATAAAAGATATAAAGTGTTATGCAAAGTTGAGAACAATGTCACTATTTATTTTAATTGTCTGTATTTTTCAGGACATACGCATGCGCAATGTGCTCTGTATTACAATATATCGAAAATTGCTCAACATATTGGCACACAATTGTTTGCAATGATAGAATGTTACCTGAATATGTAAAAGTCGCGGTTGAAAAAAATTAATTTTTCAGTGTCATGTACAGTGTTTGTCGAACAATGTATAATATTTTACAGTGCTCTGAAGTTACTTACCAATTGGAACAACATTTGGTGCAAAAATAAGATGACACATTAAATCAATTTCTGAATACTTGACCGTGACATGCAGAATGTGCGCATGCGCATGTCACAATTTACCATTTCTTTCTTATTTATACAAATATTTCATTATGCTAACGTAAGTTGTATTCTGCGATAAAACGAACATATAGATATTTATATATATATTATGTCTTAATTTCTTATATTTCTTTGTATTTTGTAGAAAATTTTGGAATAGTGTATTATGAGTTACTACATGCATTCTAACTTTGGATTTACTAATTTATATTTATATATATATATATATATATATATATATATATTCTATATTAATGATAATAAATAGCAAATTAGGAAGATATATTTTAGCCTATAGGCTAAATTTATGAGCTGCTAATATAAGATTTTTTTATATTTTACAGACCCTTCTAATTGAAATAAGAGCATTTAATTTTCTATCTTGCTTTTTTTTTCAAAGCATCCAGTGATTTTCGTTCATTGTCAGCGAATTAGGTGGTTAAATACTTATTCTAAGGAAAAAAAGTTTCATTCACTCAATTTTTCTTCCAAACCTTGACTGAAATATGGTGGAATAAAGAAAACTATTTTCCTTTACCCCGAGTTCAACTCCCACATTTAACGCTGATAACTTGCAAGTTCTCTTTAAGTACGTTTAAAGCTGATAACATCAACTTCTCTTTCTTCCAAAATAGCTATGTGACAGTTCTAGTCTATTGTTCGACTGTGACAATGGTCCATCAAGTTGAAGGCTATTGCATTTTGTGACAATGTTGTGCGCTAAGCAATAGATGCTTCAGCTAGAATTCTGAACGGGACTAATTTTCAAATTTTTACCCGATGCAAACTGAAAATATAAGGATTTGACCTAGCTCGAGCCCGAGAATTTTTAAAGGAATAATTCACCCGAGCTTGACCTTCATGTTTTTTTTTTACAATACATTGAAGCCTATCTAAAGATAACACACTGTTGCCGTGGATCATGATCAAAATTTGTCATCCAAGGAACTAAATACAAAACATATCATATATAGTAATAAATCGAAAAGAACCTATATTTGATAAATCTGTACAAATCAAAAATGATCATTACTATAAAGTGAGTTTTTATCCACCAATTTGATGGAAAAATCAGAGATGAAAAGGGAAAACGTCTCTTCACCGAGTTTATGTTTAATAATATGCACTCTTCATCCATTTAAGTTATTCATCATTGAATAATGCAATGTTCATCTTGTTTAAGCTCATCGACACCAAATATCCTTGACTGCAGTGGTAGCAAAATCTTCATGTTATATGACACAATTGTTAGCGTTTTAGAAAACATTTCAATGCGATTCAACTTTTTAGGTGCGTACATAAACATTATTTTCTTTGATTTTGACATAGTTACGAATATTTTTAAAATTTAGTAATTTAAAAAAAAAATGTGAGATGTATACAATAACAAATATAAATAAATTCAAAGACAATAATTCATTTTATTCATATATTAAGTTTAAATTGTAACAGATTGTTCCAATAAATATTCATTCAATATTTGAACCAATAATTCAATATTTGAACCAGTAATTCAATAGGTGAAACTCCCTACGCTGTGTTTCTTTCTGGCATACCTTCGAGGGGGGGGGGGGGGGGGAGCTTCCCGGAGACGAGTATTCCCCCCCCGGAGTCATTTTAATGATAACCTAGTTCTTATTTATGTGACACAGCATTTACATATATTTATATAGGGCAAATAGAAAACTTTGCCCCCCTCCTAAAATTTCATTTGCCCCCCTGGTCAAAAAGCCCTGAAAGAAACACTGTCCCTACGTGCCCTGAGAACTGAGAACCAACCAACCCGTGAAAGATGACGTACACAAATGGCGTAAATAAATAACGTAACGTAGTGGCACGAAAATTTGATTGATGAAATAAACTATGGGCCGAGTTTCAGCTCTATGTGATCTAGGGGCTGAAAACGAACCCGTCAAAGATATTGAACAAAGAGACAAAGTCCAAGGGAAGTTGATAAAATAGTGTTGGGGAAAAATACTTTTGTCCCACTGAATATTTAAAATATTTAAATATTCAGTTTAAATATTCTTCCACTTAAAATATTTTTTTAGATTGTGTGAAAAATAATGGGACAAACCATTTTCAAAGTATAGAATAAAAGGAAAATATTATTTGGAATTTGTTTGTAAATATACCTGACATAATTGTTGAAGTTACCACTTTAAATGAAAATGTTACTTACTGTTTAACAAAAAATAAAAAAATAAATTCCATCTTTTTTCACAAATAAAAATGTCAAAGTATTTACACAAAATATTTTAATCAAATACAATTTTATAATCCTGACCTAATAGCACCTTTCTTATTCTAAATGAATTATTGCAAAAATGTATGGTACCAGCAAATATTTTGAGTGTCTTATACCTATCTTTTCTCACGGAGTGTTTCCATGTGTCATGTTTAAATTCTTGATTAAGCAATATGAATTCGTTTTATAAATTTAAAATATTGAAATATACATTTTCAGTTTCAGAATAAGAATATATATTGAAACCTTTCATCAGGTCCTTTGTCAGGCAGGGATCAGAGAGGAATATAATATTAAAGTAATATTAAATTGCAAGTAGTGATTAAAAAATATCTATATTATTTGAATTTACCACACAAATTAAAGAACAATTTATGAGTTACTGGAAGACCTTCTAAACGTTAATCGGGCTCTAAATAACTGATCGCTACTTAAATAATACAGATACTTTTAATACGCCCTAAATAAGCTTTTTGATACACCCTAATAATCGGTCCCTGTGGATGTCTCCCCCACTGGGTTCCGGTCTAAATTGGGTGGTACTTCCCGACCGTCCAAACGGTTACCTTACAATATATGATTGAATATGATTTGAATAATTCTGGTAGGTCGGACGGTCTGGGTCTCAACAACAGCAACAACAACCCTAATAATCGCGCTCTAATTCACAACACATACTCACAAACATATGTATGCTGTATCTTTTGAATTCTTGAAGTTAGAAAACCGAGATTCAAGAAGTTCTACTTTTGGGTCGCTTTAAATAACCACTAATAAATGAAAATACTTGAAGTTTCAAAAAAAGGAAAGTTTCTTTACTTTAGAAGAAAAATAAATAATAATAATAATAATAAATAAATAAATAAATAGATAAATAATTGCTATCTCAGCGAGTTTTCCTCCGATTAGAGTGAAATTTTCAGAGCACACTCAACTGATTAAAAAAAAAAAAATTGTTCCAAAAATTGAAAATGTAACTTTTAAATTCACCAAATCGCAATATTTATTACAGTACATGTCTTATGTCTAGATGGAAATTTTGAGATATCATTTATCCGTCTGAAATGCGAGCATTGAATATCGTCTGCAGCCACGATGGATAAACAAATTTGACGAAATGGCGGAAAATAAGCAAAAAAAATATTGCCGCTCCGTATTGTCAGGGATCTGAAGTACCTCTGGTCCGTAGTGAATTTCGCCGCTGTCTGAAGCTTGAATTTTTCGCTACATGCGACAGAGATACTTATACATCTTTTATTATGTTCTAGAATTAATTACCTGTTGTTGTTAGAGTCCTAAATTAGAAAAGGAAATTTAGGGATTTCAGAGCGAATTAATAAAAGAACAATCAGTGGCGTTGTCAAGGAGAGTGTGTCATAAATTCTCAGGACATCATAGGAACCTATTGCAGTCCAGAGCGATAGGCCTTGGTAAAATGGGAAACACTATATTATTTGACTTAGATCCCCCCCCCCCCATCTCCCTCCCCTTAATAAAGAAAAATAATCTGCCGACACTACTATAGATAATGACGAAATAACGATCTACTACATTATAATGAATATAAATAATTATATATTATGGTATAAATTTGATTTATATTAGTAGAGTCAAATTTTTTAACCAAAAAAAATATATTATGTTCGGTAATAAAGGAAATTTAAAATAATAATAATAATAATAATAATAATAATAATAAACAGATTGCAGCCATGAGTTTCAAATGAAATTTCAAAAACATTTTAGGAAATTAAAATTTAAGGATATTTATTATTTAAGTAATATATAATGAATGAAATTAATTCTTTTAACTTGATATAATCTGATATCAATGCGCTTTCCAAATAATGGAATGTCTTGCATTGAGACCCATCCTCCTTCAGTTAGTTCCAGTAGGATTTTACTACAAAAAGAACTGGGATTTTGTGTCTGGCTACTGTCCTACTAAACAAAAAAAAGTTAATTAAAAAGATTTTGTATAAATTTTCAGTATTATTATAATTTGAAAATAAGCAAATATATTTTTGTTAGAAACGCGCATAATAGATGGCAGCACTAAGCATAGTAAACTTTCTGTTTAAGAATAACAGATAAGTTACGGTGACACCAAACAGTAGCCCATGTTTGTATTCAACGCATATAATTTTCCAACAAACTGATAATTTCAGAATGAATGAAAAAATAATCAAACGATAATAAAGAATTATTTTATTCAATCAATAGACCCAAAGGTGGCATATATTTTAGGAGGGGCACAACAACAGATGGTCAGTCAAAATCAAAGTACTATTTACTTTGACTTTCTGAAAACATGCATTAAAAATGAAGATGGTGTAAAGCGTCGTAATTAGAATTTTATTCCTAAAATTTTGCATTTTTGTGTCTCCAATAGCCGTTTTCTGACAATTACCAATAAAATGTAAAATATTTTTATTTGTTAAAATTTGGCATTTTAGGTACCATTATTTTTAGAACAAATGCATATATAATTTCAAATATTTTACCTATTATGGATACTTTAAACTTCTAAGAGGGGTGTAAACCTAAATTCAATTCTAAAAATTTAGTTTCAGTCTAATTTTTTTTTTCCTTTTAAGGAAAGAATTCACACCCTAAAATCAATAATTTTAATGTTTAGGATATCTAAAATAATGTATTTTAATTAAAATATTTCATTGGCATATTGATCATAGATTTATAAATATGTGTAAATAAAATTGAGCTCAATATCGAGTACTTACAGAGAAAGGGGTACCAAAATTATGAAAATATATGCTTCGTAAAAGTAAAGTAGTGAGCAGTCTGGGATTGTATTTCTGTGATGATAAGTTCCACAAGTTACAATCGCTTTTTAATTAATTTACAACCCCCCTCAAACCCCGTAACAAAACGTATCTGTACCACATACCGTGAAACTCAATATAATTTAAACTAATCAAAAATATAAATTTCCTCAAAACGACAGGAATTTTCAATTAAACTGAACTTCATTTTCCAAGATATTTAATATTCATCAAATTGTTGTTATTTTCGATATATTTAGTGTTATTTCATAAATTTGGCAACATTTTCGTCAAGTTGGAAACATTTCCAAAATTCGTTAACTTGGCGGTAACTTGTCAAATTTTTGCCATATTTAACACCAAGAATTATAGATGGACAGGCAAACAAATAAGTGACTTTTGGCGAATTGTTGGGTATCAGAATGCAAAACTTATAAAAAAAGTATATTTCTTAGTGTCTAAATTCGTCGTATAATACTGCAATATGGAAAGGGAATATATCTTACAATAACTAACATCTTTTTGATTTCATGTAATTTTTTTTATAAATGTATTTGAAAAACGCGTAATATTTCTTCCAGTTCTTGCTAGTGTTTTAAAGTTTATGTCATTCGTTTTCCAAAGAAAAATGGTTGTAGACTACAAGTCCGTACTGGCCTAAATTTTAAATTTTTACCCGACCCGAAAATATAAGATATGTACCCGGCGCGAGCCCAGTGATTTTGCAAAATAAAGCACCAGGGCCCGATCGAAAACTTCTTTTGCCCGGCACAACTTCTTTTGCAATAGAATGAAATCTATCTAAAGCTAACACACTCTTATATCATATTATGATCGAAATTTTTCATGCCAGAAATTCCAGTAAAAATATAGCAAAAAAATCAAAACATAACCAAATTTCAAAAATGTGTGCAAATCATGAATGAGTAATGCTGTAAAGTGAAGCTTTATTATCACTTTTGTTTAATGAAATAAAAAAAATTGGTTCTCAAAAGTAAGACGAATTATTCAAGGAGAAATAACTTGAAAAATTTTCTCACATACAACACACCAAGGCAAGAAACTGATAATTATGATTTTTTTTGTTTATTAGATGTTGTCCTAACAAAATGTATGGTAAAATACGCGGGTCTATCGATTTTTGAAATAAGTTGGGGATTGGTTGCATTCGGAACTATGGTTCCATTGGCTGTAAATTAAAGTTTCAGATTACTAAACAGCCATATGCGAAGCCAGGATTTCACAATTGGGGTGCTCATCAGAGTTGCTTGGATCCATGTTATGAATCGATGTAATGGTGACATAAAATGATGACTGATTAATTAAATTTTGAATAAGTAGTAAAATGTTTAGTAATTGTTTTCAACAGAGATTGATTTGTCGATGCGCCATGATTCCCAATAAAATTCAGTTATCAGTGATAATTATGTTACATTTGATCGTATTACACACTATATTTTGTCAGCTTTACTAAATAACGGTATGGGATATATTTCTGTAATTTTACTTTTCCCCCCAGAGGGGGTTATACATAAAATTATTTTGAAGTATGTTCAAAAAATTTTTTGAGCATAATTTAAATTATTATTTCACAACGTCCTTATTAAAGCAGCATTTTTGGAATATATCTACAACCAACTATTAAAAACCCTTTCGTTGTTCACTTTTTTTCAACACCCTGTATATTAAAACCTAGTTTCAAATTTTATACGACAGATTTACCTACTAATGTATCTCACCGGAAGTTAAGAACTGTTTCCATTAAGTGAATTGTGTGGAAGATAAAACTTTAAGAGTCTCTTCTTGCTCATAAATTAAATTTTTACGCAGATTTACACATTATCAAGTCGACCGTGAGAAACTACATTCTTTAAACGCATAATTAAAGATACTGCTGACTAGCTTTATTCCCAAAATTTATGTTATATCTCACAGGACTTCAAAACGCAAAAGCCTAACTTTAATATCGTCTTTTGGGAATATTTATGGAAGAATTAACCTATCTTAGACATCGTTGTGGGGAAATTAAGTTTTTCTGTTTCCTTATATATGTTTTAAGATTAAAGCGTTTTTGAAGTAATGTAATTATGTTTTTGTATTGTCTCGTCTAGCCGGAACCCAAGATTTTACATTTATCGATATATACTGTTCAATCTTCGGAATCATATATATATATATATATATATATATAATATATATAATAATATATTATATATATATATATATATATAATATCGCCAACTTGGCAATATTTTTAGAGCATTTCTTATAAAAGGTATGCCCATCATTTGACGGAATTAAACATTGCATCCCATTTGGAGCCATTTTTATCAATTTGGCATCATTTTTATCAATTTGATAACATTTTAAAAAAGTCGCTAAGTTGGCGATATGCTGACAAAATTCTTCACAAGAATTCCACCAAGCGTTACAGACGGAAAAATAGGTCATTCGTAAGTTTTTCCAAAATGTTGAATTTTCCTCAGTTGTCACTTTTACTGATTTAGCGTTAATCTTTTCAATTTGGCGCCATTTTTTATCAATTTGGAATTTTAATGACATTTAAAAAACTCTCCAAGTTGGCGATATTTCGCCAAATTTGTCGCCAAAATTTCGTCAAGCATTATGGTCTGAGAAATAGGTTATAGTAAATAAACGACTACTGGCGTCCAAATACAAAATTATTAGCCAAAGAATTTTCTCCAATAGTAGATTCTTGTATTGTTTCCAAGATATTGAATTTTCATCAGTCTTCATTTTCATTGATTTAATGTCATTTTTATCAATTTAATGACATTTTTATCACTTTGGTGGCATTTTTATCAATTTATCAATATTTTCGACAATATGATAACATTTAAAAACTCGCCAAATTGGCGATATTTCGCCAAATTCGTCGCCAAAGTTTTGTCAAGCTTTGTGGATGCAGAAATAGGCTATTTTTATAGTAGATAAACGACTAAAGGCGTCAAATTAGACTGCTATTACCCAACGTGTCTTCTCTCATAAATGGTGAACTGTCAAACTGTCTTCTCTCGTAACAAGCTAGACCTACGAGAATAATGATAATACATTTATCGCATAATATTACAGATGAAAAGTGAACAGATTTCACAATAGTTAATACTTTTTATGGATTTTATGTGATTTTTTGATAAATTTATTTGAAAAATCTGCAATATCTCGAGAACGCTTCATGCTAGCTTTCTAAAGTTTATGTCAATCGTTTTCTAATGAAAAATTACATAAAATATGACTATTTACGTAACTTTATTAAAGGTTTTGATTTTTTGATGATTTTCTTAAAATTTCACTCGAAAATTTAGTGGTGTTCTGAACATTCGATTGCGTTTAAAAACAATAGGCTTTCAGTATTCACGGGTTATAATTTTAGTACCGAATTTCGTTCAAATCGCTCTATTTGTTCGTCAGATATCGTCTCCACAGGCTCACTGACACACACACACGCACATATATTTACGTACACACACTCGGGCACACATACTTACGTACACAGACACATACTTACACATATACACACACAGACATGAAATTAAAAACGTCTGATTCGTGCTCAGGGATGCTGGAAACGTGCTCACTCGTCGAAAACTCGAATTTTTGACCCCGTCACAATAATGTCCTTTGCATTATACTATGTATATAAGGAAAGTAAAAAAGCAAAATATTGTTGTGTTAAGATTAAAATATAAACTCATCAAGACAAATGTATCCTCGAAACAGTTTTGTTTATTTATTTATGCTTTACTACGTCGTTTAAGTTTTTATTCATTGATTACGAGCATAATATTTCATCTTAGTTTTTCTAACTGTGCTCGTCATTTGGTACAGTGTGCTTGACGTCTATGTAGCTGGTGCAACCCCTCAATTAAATGAAACATTTTTTTAAATACCATATATTAATGAAACATTATTGGTACATACAAAGGTCCCTATAGATATTTCACTTTATATTTTTAGCAATATTATGATCTGTGGTGCGTATACGATCTGTGTGGTTTACGATCTGTGTGGTATATGATCTGTGGTGCGTTAACCAGTATTTCTTTCAGGCATATATCCGGATGAGGGGGTCAAGGTCCCACCGGAGACGATTATTCGCTCCCCCCGCCCCGGAGACATTTTATATTAATATAGTTGAAATTTATGTAATAGCATTTAGATATATTTATATAGGGAAAATAGAAAACTTGCCCCTCTAAAGTTTCATTCGCACCCCAACCCCCAACCCCCCACCCCCGGCCAAAAAGTTCTGAAAGACTGCCTGCCGATAGCTGTAATCTATTTAGGGCTTAACAAATGATTGTCCTGACGATAGCCGTTAAAATAATGACCAATGACACTTCGGTCATAATAAAATATGGCAGAATTAATGTCTATACGAAATCCACACCAATATATTATTTCAATATTTGATATTGTTCCTGCTTTTTTTACTTGCTGAAATTATGATTAGGAATGAAATCCTCTAATTAAAATTTTACACACTTCCCACTTTTCGGCCGTCCAAATTGTTGCTCGAGTCCTCTGGATGAGTCGGAAAGTCTGGGTCTTCAACACTTCCCACTTTCATACTTATTGAAAATAAGCACATTTCCTAAGAGAACGTTGAATGAATAAAATGGGTGTGGCCAAAGATAATATTTATACACGTTACCCCGCCTTTTTACAATTAAATTTTGTCGAAATTTTTAACTAATGTGTTTCATTATAATTGAATATAATAACTAATTGAATATAATAACAATTTGTTTGATTTTTGATAGGACTACAGCGGCTACAAAATATTTAAAACCCATTTAAATTGTTAGTAAATGCTTTTCTGCTCAGAAGGTTAATATAAGTCTAACGTTACTCATAGAACTGTAAGGGATGTATCAGGCAGAAGAATTTTTAATGAATAATATCCTAGTATAAATTAAGAAAAGTTTATTAAATTACATCGTAATAAACCAAAAATATATCGTAACATCAAATGCTGGCATCAAGAATCAAACATAACATCACGTGATTTACTGAGTGCTGCTAGAGCAATGTTACAAGAATAAAATGAATAGGAAAGAAAATAGTTCCCGGTTGACGCCTACAGAACAATAAAAACTATTAAAAAATATATACGAAATGATGATGAGATAAAAGAAATGGACCTCTTAATTATTGTGATTCCCAGCATTTACCTGTTTTGTGTATGGTGAAAAACGGATCTGGCTATAAAGTCCGTCAAATGACAAAGAAAATAAATCTGATATGGCAGAACATGACTTTCCTTATATAATGTAATGAATTTACTGCTTTTCTGCATTTCTTTTATCTTAGTGAACTAGGGGTGAGTTTTTACTGTTACAGAGGGTCTAAGACCCATTTTGCTTTTACAATTACGATATTTTAAAGGATTTATTGAATGAAATGGCACTTAGATTTTCAGGTAACTAGGTATTTCAGGGCGCTTAAAATCTTCTTTGGGGAGATAACGACTTGATTTTTTTTATTATTATTATTAAATCTTGTCTTTTAATTCTTGTCTTTTTGATTAAATCTTTTAAATCTACAGAATTGAACGGCACATTTCGCATTGAGCAGATTTTCAGGGAACTAAGGGTACATTTTTGTTGTTACAAAGGGCCTAAGACCCCTTTTTGTTCTAAATTTAGATAACACAGGGATTTATTTAGAATAAATCTTGTTTTTCTATAGATAAGAATGGCACTTAGCAGATGTTCGGGGAACTAGGGGTAAATTTTCAACGTTATAAAGGGCCTAAGTCTCTTTTTTTTTCTAAATTGTGATAACGACTTGGATTTTTTTTTATTAAATAGCGCCTTTTTCTACAGTATGGAACGATACGTAGTGAATTTTCCGGTCACTAGGGGATCTAAGACCCTTAAATTATTGTATTTACAAAATTTCACAAATTTTATTGAACAGAATGGCACCTAGCGATTATATTTAACGATATCTGATTGTTAACATTGAATGTAAATGAAAGCGTGGCAGATGGCCCTCTGTAGAAAGTACATTACATTCCAATAACATTAAATTATGAATGACAAATCTGACGATACACGATTACTATTTTTGAAAGCGTGTAATTAATTTGATATCTAATTGCAGGGACATCATTGACATGCAAATAGGAATGTCAAGATTTCGCGCCTGTAGGTGCACCATAAAACCATTTAATTCTTAATGAATGTAGGCAGACCACCAAAGGACCGTTTTCATTTTAAGAATCTTTAACCTGCGACACCGACCTCGTGGCGTATCGTTAGGCCATTATTAGTCACAAATCTCTAGATTTTACACTTGAAAAGCGAACCTTCTTATCGGTTTACATTCCAAAAGACAGTCCAGAAAAGGCAAGCCATTTCGAGAGTTGAATTTTTGACATTTTCGACCTACTGAAATCGATTCGTGCGTTTCATTCGTGCGTTCTAGGTGCCACTAACATGAGATAAAATCAAAAATTTTTGCAGATACTTGAAATCAGTCAGTCCATAGTATCTGTGGTGCACATTTAGAAAAAGAGACTTAAAGTTGGCATTTTAACTTATGTTTTATTAACATATCCTAACATGCCCGTAAAATCGACACAGTGATACTTTATTATTGTACATTGCGTTGTATACCGCTGATAACCCTCCAATTATTTATCTTTCGCGCGAGTTCTGTAAAATAATATTAATTAACTTAATACTAAATTGATTGCACCGTTTTAACTTTAACAATAAAGCATTTATTGACAACATAACATACTTATTAAATTGATTACACAATTACTTATATTATTCTGGCGGAGGGAGACACTGTGAAATCATTAATAAAAATACTTAAAATGTATTTAGGACCTGATATCCAATTTGAGGAACACATACCTTCAAGGCAGTCTTGACTTTAGACCACACTTCTTGCATCAGCAAATCGGAGTGGCCGTAACTCTGCGTATTTGGCTCCATCTCGTACTGTTGGTTTCTTTGCTAATAGATCTAGCCATCGTTTATGGAATATCTATGGAACACTGTGTAAGTAAATTTTTCACCAAGTGTCGTGCTCCTTCATATCGAGCTGTTGATTTCTATATTGTCCCTGTTAATCTGCATTAACCAAGTGTCCTCGTTCTTGTGTCATAGGTTGTGGCTCTTTTTGCCTCAGGACTGACACTCCTCCTTTGCTCTCATTTGCGACCTTCAGGGTGACGCTACAAGCATGTTCTCAATTGGTTAACCTTTCATCCAATGTCGTTATTTCACATTTTCTTAAGAGTACTTTCGACCCCTCTGTCTCGACTCCCCTAAATTTATAATTTTATCTGACCTTTGGGTTCACGTGTCGTAAACACTGGCGTCATTCATACTGGAGGTATTGTTTGCTGTTTCAGACACAATAAATTGCTGGCATAAAGCTGTCTCACAATTACAAGTGTGAGATGTATTTCTAGTCTCACACATCTCCTCGTGGACAAAGAAACAAAAAATAAACACCAATAAAGTTCGAATCACTTGCAACTCTGTCATTGGCATTTTTCATTGAAAAACGTTCGTCACAGAACCTGCAGTTCAAACACAGTCTTATTGTGATCACTCAAAAGTTTGTCAACACATACTATACACTATATATATATATATACACCGGGTGGTCAGAATTAAAACACTCCTGCTCTGAGCTCTCTATACATCGAACTACTCAGTGTAAAGGCTCCAAAATTGTTGAACCTTCTATTCAAGACATGGGGAAAGGGATTACGCAAAAAAAAAAATTAGTTCCAGAAACATCGATAGGTGGCGCTGTACAACAGAAAATATGCTGAAAAGACACAAAATACACATTTGTAACACATTTCATTCGAACGTACCAAACATTCATATCACAAGGACCTTATCGATGCAGGGAATACTGCTCAATATGGTTCCTTTCTTCAAGATGTAAAATCTGCAGTCTGTGGACAAGCTTGTTCAACTGCGGATCGTAATTGGTCGATTGAGATGTTTCTCATATGCAGAGTGGTACTGTGTTTCAAATCTGCCAAGGTTACCAGACGTCCTCGATAAACAAGACTTTTTAAGTATCCCACAGCCCAAAATCACAGGTATTAAGATCTGGAGAACGAGATGGTCAGGTTATCGAAAACGCACGACTAATTAGTAAAATGTTGTCGAAGAAACTGTTGTACACAGAGTCCAATGTGTGGAGGGCTCCATCTTGCATAAAGGTAATCGAATCAAGACATTGGTGCTGTTGCAATTGGGGTACAACAAAATTTTCGAGCATGTTTTTGTCCCTGCTGGCCGTCACGGTGCATGCCATAGGGCCATTGGGTGTAGACTCTTCGAAAAAGAAAGGTCCAAGAATGAATGTGGCTGTGAATCCACACCAGACTGTAACTTTCGGTGAGTGAAGTGGAATCTCTTGGAAGGTACGAGGATTTTCCGTGTCCCAAATGCGACAGTTATGGGTGTTGACAGTTCCACTTGGATGGAAATGCGCTTCATCGCTCCATAGAATCTGCTATGGCCACGATGCATCCACTTCAACTCTAGCCAGAAATGTCACTACAAAGGTCAGTCGCTTTTCCCTGTCGATGGTCAGCAAGTGGTGATTGTGACTATTTTGAACGGGAAAAAATGCACTATGTTTCTCAGTACGTTCCGCACTGCGCTGTAGGGAACACCTAAGTGTCGTGACACTCCACATGCACTACTACAGCCTATAACATTATCCATTGATTGTTCAACAATACCGGTGGCAACATCGTCAACGACATCTGAACGAGTCGATTTGCGTCTTCGACCCGGCTGAACTCCAAGATGTCCAGTTTTCTCGAATTGAGCGATCGTTCTCCTGAGAGCTTGTGGAAGTAATGGTCCTTTGCGCAAATTCTTAAGTCGACGAAACTCTCTAAGTGCAGCTGCAGCATGTCCTTTGTTTTCATAAAACAGCTTCACAAGCAAAGCGCGTTCTGGCAGTGTGACAACCATCGCTGATAAGAATGAAAATTTCCCAGTTTTATCCCCTTTTATGCCCAGAACATAGTAGCTGCAAACCAAGGGTTTATGCAAATTTTTGTGCTTACAGTACGAAATTGCAGTTACAATGGCAGTTTAAGTTTCTTCACTTACCAATTTTCATTATTGATACTTTTATTACATAATACAACATATTTGCTTAACCTTTAACATTAGTACATAGTCATTAATAACAAAATTTTTCTTTTTTAAATTCAGCCATTTAAAACCTGCTTTTAACATCAGACACTTTAAATACCTTTAACATTGTATGTGGGAATGCCAACACTGATCTGGCATTTTCCTTTTAAATGCCTTTCTCAACACCGAACGTAAACAATAACAAACACCCCTGAACTGGTGAAAGTTAATGGATTGATCATTACAGGACCTCTTTTCCTCCACGGCGAAAGTTCGTAACAGGAAGCGTTCATAAATCCCCTTTGGACAAAGTGAAAAAACAATAACAACCGATTCCTTTCGATTGCTTTTTTTAAAACGTTTTTGCTAATGACTGATTATAAGCTACGCATCCACTCAACTCTACTCTGAAGAATGGCCGGGCACTTTTAAGACGTTCTGCCGTGTGTTTGAAAGCATGATGAAGGAGCTCACTAAACAAAGGCCTCTACAAACAGGTATCGTAACCTTTTAGTATCCCATTCGACGTGTATATAAACGTTGACTCAAGCTATTTTAAGTATCTATAGCCTCCCCATTATTTTTTTTATTATGTTCATATTTTGCTAACCACTTTTCTATTACAGAATGCTGCACGTGCTCTTGTAACACTATTTGCATTGTTGTCTAACGTATGCTCTCTTTCTTTTTAAACTTACATTTACCTCTTTAAAAGAATTTATATATTATAATCCCTATTTACATTTTATTTAGTTTGTTGCCTTGGGCTAACCTGTATTAACTATTAAAGTTATTTTTATGTGCCTTCTATAACTTGATTGCATTTATCCCTTTTATAATAACTTTATTCAATACCTTAAATCATTTTAATGCTTTATTAGCAGAAACAACAAGCACAACTATAATAGAAGGTCTTTATTTCACTTATAAGACGGACAGAATTTAAAAAAGGCTAGAGCGCTTTCTAGCGTAAATACGCTCTTCATCAGTGGCTACAAGGAAATAGAAATAATCGTTCATATATAGACCAGAAAAGGTGACAAATTTGCATAAATACAATTATCAAGAGACTTACGTTTATCAAAGGAGAATCCAAAATTACAAAACATTTTGAACAGAGTCAAAATCGAGCATAAACCAAGAAAAGTGCAGTAAATTTTAAAATTTTATTACAGAAATTTCAAATTCAAAACGTTTTTAAAAAATATAGGGGGGGGGGGCAGTACGCCCAATCCCCTAGAGGATGACGTCAAAGATAACTATGAAAAAACTTGAATTGCATGGAGTCGAGAATGAGTCGCTCAGCATAACTCAAAATCTGAACGGGTCAAACTTACAAATCGACTCGCGGTAAATATAAATAAAGAGGGACTCAAAACGGAGAATATTACGAGGGTTATTACAAAGCATAAGAAGGAAAGTTCCTTCAAAAATGGGCTGGAAATTTTCTTTAACAACCAAATGAGCAAGGGCCGTAGAAAGTTTACCATCTTTGACATCTCTAGCATATTCTGCCAAACGGATACCAATAGTACGTTTTTTACTGCCAATATAAAATTTAAAGTTACCATCGATGGACAACAGGGGAACCACATACACCCCAGCAAAGCTTGTAAAATCATCCTTAGCGCTCAGCTTATCGGATCGAATCCGGTTAAATGACGAAGAAACATTAGAGTGTGCAGGCCTGAAACCAAACTCAGAGCAGAACTGAATAAAGGGGCGGAAAATCCTAGGATGGTACGGGAAACTAGATTTATGATTCAAACGATCTTTTAAAGTAATAAGTTTAGTATCAATTTGAGAAAATTTACGGCGAACATGGGAAAACACCTTATGTATAAATTCAAAGGAATAAGCAGCCTCATGGCCAGGATTGAAAATAAAATTAATTTCGTCACTTAAAGTAGAAACAAAAGAACAGACGTTAAAAGCACGATTAAAATAAGAGTTAAAAGAAGTTTTTTAGAGGAAATGGGATGGAGGGAATTAGCAGGAATACAGGAATTAGTAAAAGACGGTTTACGGTAAACAGAAGTGTGAAAACCAACAGCAGAACGGGTAACCAGAACATCAAGAAAAGACAAGGAACAATTATTTTCGTGCTTAACAGCAAACTTAATGGAAGGGTAACTCAAACAAGTACGCCGACCCACCCGAAGGTACGCGGGAAAGATGCTTCCTCGCTGCAATAGCGCTCCCAGGACACCTGGCCGTGGCCAAAGCCACGGCGCTCCACCCCATCCGCACGCCGCCAGCCAAAACCAACCGCGCGGGCAGGGGGCACAAGACGCCAAAAACCAGCCCGGGCAACCACGGACTACGATCTGTGGGAGTCATCCTCTGAAGGTCCCTCACACTTTATTAAAACATATACAAATATTACAAAACCCTTCATTTAGGGTGAAATAATACTTCCTTCATTCTTAAGGAGAAATAAGAAAAGATTACCATAACCAAGGTAATAAATTATATATAATCCAACTCGGATTTCAAATAATTACAATATAATGCCATTCATAGTATTGTTCACAGTTCAAAAGCCATCACAAAATACAACTTTACAAAATTCTTAATACATATTTCAAATAATCACAATATAACAAGGTTCATATTATATTTCACAATTCATAAAACCATTACAAATATAAATACTATTATAAAGATTCCATCATAATGTCAAAATCAATCATAATGTATGATATAAAATTCAAATAAAAATTTTCTCAACAAATAGCCATCTTAAAACAATCACAAAACTTTAATTCATTTCAAGGGAAAGAGCATTCTTCATAATATCCTTAATACCATTTCTACTCTTAAAATTACTACAAAGATTATAAATACAAACATTTTTAAAATTGTAAGGGAAATATGTTAATGGAAGGGTAAAAATCATTAGCCTTGGACAAAAGAAGAAGGAGATCATTTAAATCACTATCCAAAATAATAAAATCATCATCAACAAACCGGCACCAAAAAGAGGGGGGGGGGGGGATGGGCAAAAAAGGCAACATTTCATTCTCGAGCTCTTGCAAAACCGCCTCTACCAAAATACCAGATAACGGGCTACCCATAGGGGCACCATGAGTTTGTAAATAAATATTATCACAAAATCCAAAATAATTGGTCTCCGCAACAATGTTCAAAGCTTTTAATGCTTTATGTTATATTTTACTTGTTACTTATTCTCTCAAATTTGTTACTGATATTCTCTCGTATTATCATTTTGTTTTTAAATACCTTCCTTATGACTTGCATGAATTTAACATTTGTAAAAATTTTTTTTTTTTGAAATTTTAAAATTTATTCTATTTAATTTGTTTACATTTTTTTTTAACTTTTTGCTTAACACTTTCATACCTTTTAAATTTTATATAAATTTTTTTTCCAAAACAAACTGGGGAATTTAATTTTTGTCTCAAAATTTTTTTTTATTTATTTGCTTATTTATTTTTTAACTCTTCGTTAAATTGATTTCTGTGCATTATTTTACTTATTTGAACATTTATTTATTTATTTATTTTATTTATCTTTATTATTCTACGATTTATTTATTTTAACCGCTATTTTTTTTTTACACTAACTTATCCTTTTCCCGGTCGCCCATCTTGCTGCTCTATGTCTTAGGATGAGCCGAACGGTCTGGGCTTTCGACACAACCTTATCCACAATATCATATTTCTTTATTTTAATTTTTATAACTTTGAAAACTTGACATTTATTGCATCATGCTCAGTTGCTATCATATTTCATAGATAATTTTTATTTTTTTGCCTCACTGACATCTAAATTATTTATTATTTTATAATATCTATTTATACTCATTACATATTTATTTATTCATTTCGGATTTATTTATATTCATTTCATATGTATTTCACATTTATATTTATTTTTGTACAATTTTCCTCATCAATATTTACATTTTATTTTCATATTGTTATTTATTTATACACATGATTATCGTAACCATTCCTTGAGTTGTAAATCACAACAAAAATGCTTTATTTAGCACTCAATATTCTTCAATTAGTTTTTATTTCAACTTTTTTTACACATTTTATAAATTAATTCATTTAAACTAAATTTTAACTAAATTTATTTCATTTATCCTGTCACTTTAGGATTAATTTATTTCATTTGCTCACACAATTTGAATTATTCCTCAAACATTTTTTTACCTAAGCAATTTTCAATGAAATTTTTACATTTCAATATTCCTGCACGAGATATCGTGTCCTCGATTGATTCATTGCAACAGGCAATTTACAGCTATTTTAACTGTTCATAGTTTAACCTTTTTAAATTCAACTTGATTTAAAATTTTAAAATATTTTTGCAATTTATTTATTTTTAATGACATAAAATTTATACCATTAATGATTAATCTTTAATGATTAATCTTAATATTCTCACTTTCAGCTCATTTCTATTTTTTCGCTTTACTTAATTATATCTTACAACTTGTAAGCCTCAAGACTCTTTGAAAATTCAACATTTCCTGAGCTGCCTTTGAAAACAAAATCAAGCTTACTGGACTGGCCTTCCACAACAATGCCCCAACTTGCATCGTCTCTAACAGACTCTTTCATCTATTCAATTAGGTAATATTATTTTGATTCTACCTTTCATTTTTGTAGATCTTTTACATAAATTATTTTTGCTCAATATTCTTATCCATGCAAAACATTTTGACTTCATTATAATTTATATTATATGCATCATATTATTTAAAAAAAAATTAAAAAATTGTACAACCATTATTACTCTCAAAATGGCTTGTCTTTGCTGGTCTGTCTTTTGGAATTTAAACGAATACGAAGGTTCGCTTTTCAAGTCTAAAATCTAGAGGTATGTAACCAATAATAGCCTAACCATATATCACGAGTCACGAGGTCGGTGTTGTAGGTTAAATATTCTTTTAAAAAATCCGGTCTTGTGGTGGTTTGCCTACATTCATTAAGAATTGAATGGTTTTACCATGATTACACAGGAGCGGAATTCCTACATTTCTATTTGTATATATGAGCGATGTGTCTGCAATTATATGTCAAATTAATTACACGTTTTTAAAATAGTAATCGCGTTTCGCCAGATTTGTCATTCATATTTTAAAGTTATTGGAATGTCATTCACTTTCCACAGAGTGTCATCTGCCACTCTCCTATTTAAATTCAATGTTAACAATCAGATATCATAAAAAATAATCACTAGATGCCATTCCATTCAAAATTTGCAAAATTTTGTAAATACATAAAATTAAGGGTCTTACACCCCCTAGTGACCAGAAAATTCACTAAGTATTGTTTCATACTGTAGAAAAAGACGCCATTTAATAAAATAATTCTAAGTCGTTATCGCAATTTAAAACAAAGAGGAGTCTTAGGCTCTCTGTAACATTGAAAATGCACACATAGTTCCCCGAACATCTGCTAAGTGCCGTTCTTATCTGTAGAAAAACAAGATTTATTTAAAGTAAATCCCTGTGTTATTTCAATTTAGAAAAAGAGGTCTTAGGCCCTCTGTAACATTGAACATGTATCCATAGTTCCCTGAAAATCTGCTAAGTGCCGTTCACACAATTCTGTAGAAAAGACAAGATTTAATAATAATAAAAAAAAACGTTATCTCCCCAAAGAGGGTTTTAAGTGCTCTGGACTCTCTAGTTACCCGGGAATCTAGTTACTCGAAAAGTAATTTCATTCACTAAATTTATTAAAATATCGTAATATTAAAATGAAAATGGATTTTAGATCTCACGTAACACTAAAATCGCACTTCTAGTTCATTGAAAATTTGCTAAGTATCAGACAATTCACTAAAATAATGTTTTAGGGTCTTAGACCTCTTAGAATATCGAGATCGCACCCCTAGTTCACCGAACATTCGCTAAGTACCACACAAATCTGTAGAAAAAGGCACCATTTATTAAAAAAAACCACTCAAGTTGTTATCGCAATTTAAAACAAAAAAGGGATGGTATTCCCCTGTAACATCAAAAATGTACCCTTGTTCCTCGAAAATCTGCAAAGTGCCGTTCAGAAAAGACAAGTTTTACTAAAAAAAAATCAAGTCGTTATTTCCCCAAAAAGGGTGTTAAGCACCCTGGACCTGCTAGTTACCCAAATCTACTAAGTGTCATGTCATTCACTAAATCCATTCAAATATCGTAATTTTAAAAGAAAAATGAATATTAGACCCTCTGTAACACTAAAAAAGCATATCTATTTCTCTAAAAAATTGCTAAGTATCAGATAATTCAGTAAAATAATCAAATTTTAGGGTCTTAGAGCTCTTGGAATACCGAAAACGCACTACTAGTTCGCCGAACATTAGCTAAGTACCATGCAATTTATAAAACGCATGCAAACATTATAATTTTACGGTCTCAGAACCCTATGCCAAGTTGTGGTAGGTTTGAAAAGACAAGTTCTTGATTATTTGATGTTTTTATTAGTAGGAAAATTTAATTAAATAATTAAATTATCTTACTAATTTGTAGCCTATGGGTCGCGGTTTCGATCCCAAGCGTATTCAAGTAATTATATCATTTTAAGTTCTGGATGGTGGAAATAAAAAAAAAATCCAATAGATGGCCACCTTTGAGAAAGTGACATTATCATTCCGGAGCAGTTTGGATTTCGGCCAAAACACTCCACCACTCATCAATTGCTGAGAGTGGTAGAGTACATTTCTTCTGGTTTTAATAATAAGACACCCACAGCAGCGATTTTTCTTGACATCCAAAAAGCTTTTGATAAAGTGTGGCACTGTGGATTAGCGTACAAATTGATCACTCTAAAAGTCCCTGACGCACTTGTCAAACTTTTAATTTCATACCTAAATAATAGACACTTTCAAGTCAGAGTAAAAAATAACTTATCTACACCCAAGCTCATTAAAAGTAGTGTACCGCAAGGATCCATCCTGGGCCCGACACTCTTTAACATATATCTAAATGGCATCCCCAGGACCCCAGACACAGAGCTGGCATTCTATGCAGACGACAGCGCGATACTTGCAAAACACCCTTACGTCTCAGTAATGCACAGACAGCTGCAACAACACTTAGACATACTCCAAACATGGCTAGAAAAATGGCGAATAAAATTAAACCCCAATAAATGTCATTGGATTTATTTCTCTAGAAAACGTAAACCTCCGCCGCCTCTGTACATAAACAACCATGCCCTAAAAGCGGAAAAATCTACTAAATACCTAGGTGTAACGATAGATTCCCACCTAACTTGGAAACTGCACGTAACGAACATAATCATAAAAGCGTATATAACCATAGAAGCCTTATACCCAATGATAGGAAACGGAAATCTAAGTTATCAAAATAAACTCCTAATTTATAAATCGGTCATCCGCCGGGAATGCTGTATGCAGCACCAGTATGGGGATATGCCTGTAAAACTACCATAGACTTATTAGAGACAAGACAAAACAAAACCCTAAGGATTATAAGAAAAGCCCCTAGATACTTAAGAAACTCGGTAATTAGGAAAGACTTCAAAATAAAAACTGTTAGAGCCCAAATTAAAAAGCTAGCGCTTAAATTCTACAAAAATCTGCCATCTGTCCCAAATGAACTATTACTTAATCTGCATGACTATGATCATCGCAAGGCTAAATCTCGTAAGAGACCCCGCTCGGTACTTAACTTTGATATTCGGTACTAGGAACGTCCCACCTTAATCAGTTGATATTAAATAAAACTCGCGATCATTGCTTTTCTACAAAATGTCTTCCTAAACTGCTAAAATGCTAGGTAACCCTCAGATCTGCATCAACCTCCCAAACTGCTTAAACTCTAAATGTGCAACAAACTGCCACACTAGGAGCCAGGTCAAATAATAAAAACAGTAAATCAAAAACATCGAACCTCCAACTATGGGCCAATGAAATATTGTCACAGTATGAAGATGAGAACCACACCTAGAGATTGGAGATTAAAGGCGCTTAGCGCCTGGTGCTCTGTTCTGGACGAAACTCTATTCGAGTTCATATGATAACGTCGTCGGTCAATGGTCACCTCATTTTCCAACACTTTCTCCGGAATGAGTAACACTTCCTTCTCCTCCTCCACCTCAATGAATCACCTATGGCGTCATCAAACAATTCCGCCGTAGCGCCGGTACCGTTTGCTCCTGAACCGTCCTTTCTTACCTATTCGGGTCTTTCAAAAGATATGCTTCCGACACTTTAATCAGAGGTTTACAGGATAAAAGATATAAACACTCGATTCTTATTCCATTTTGCATTCCCATTTTATGGCAACACAGCAGAAATAACATTATCAGAATTCAAGTACCTCACATATATTCTTTATAATTAAGAATATTTTTACGACTGGAAAATCATTTTCTAGCTCAGAGAGCAAGCAGTTTAGATTCTTCCTCTGTCAAAATTTATCTCTTCTGTCTCTTACCCCTTCAGCAATTTTATTTTTATTTAAAATATCCGTTTCAGCTATTTCTAGAAATTGTGCAATATCCCGAAAAAGTGGCAGGGATTTTACCCTTTTCTACTAGTTAGCTCGACAAATATGCGACATCTGTTTGAGAACCAATAACAGAGCCAAATGGCAAGCCTCCGTTCCCAACTTTCTTTGTAGGAGAAAGTGTGAGCTGGTAACAGTACCGTATTTTTAGTTCGTAAACCTTTTGTTAATACTCTGAGTAGTATCTTCAGACCAGTATCTTCAGAGTACATCCCTGCAAGGGGGTGGAGCTCTCTATGAATTTAAGTTTTCTAAAACAATTCCGAAGAGTTTGAGTAAATGTATGTGCAACTATGAATGAGTGTGCAGGTAACACCCTAGGATGTTGTAGTATGGATTTTTCCCATAGCTCCAATATTGCTTTCCTTATATACATAATGTATAAGGAAAGTATTGTGACGGGGTCGAAAATTCGAATTCGAGTTTTCGTCGGGAGAGCACGTTTCAAGCATCCCTGATCACGAATAAAACATTTTTGACGTGATGTATGTGTGTGTGTGTGTGTGTATGTGTGTGTGTATCAGTGAGTCTGTGGAGACGATAACTAGCGAACGAATGAACCGATTCAAACAAAATTTGGTACAAAAATCACAATCCCTAAACACTGGAAGCCTATTGTTTTTATACGCAATCGAATGTTCAGAACCCCCCCTAAATTTTCGAGTGAAATTTTGAAAAAATCGTCAAAAAATCAAAACCGCTAATAAAGTTGCGCAAATAGACATTTCTGATGTAATTTTTCATTAGAAAACGATTGACAGAAATTTTAGAACGCTAACATGAACCGTTCTCGAGATATTGTACATTTTTCAAAAACATTATCAAAAAGTCATATAAAATAAAAAAAAAGTATTTCCTATTGAGAAACATGTTCACTTTTCATATGTAATACCATGCGATAAATTGGGTGACATCGTTTTCGTGGATCTAGCTCGTTCCATTCATGAAAAAAGATACTTTAAGTAATACTTTTGTGTTTGAACACCAATAGTTTTTTATCTGCTGTAAGAATAACTTATTTCTTCGTCCATAACGCTTCGCGAGATTTGGACGACGAATTTGGCGGAATGTCGCCAACTTGGCGACATTTTGAAATGTTGCCAAATTAACGAAAATCTTGCCAATTGGATAAAATGACATTAAATCAATGAAAATGACGACTCATTGTCGAAAATTCAATATCTTGGAAGGAATATAAGTATCTACTATAAGAAAAACCTATTTTTCTTTTACTGTAAAAGTGGTAAATTCATTGCATTATATAAGGAAAGTCATGTGTTGCCCACATCAAATTTTTTTACTTTTGGGTCAGGATGCAGGGATATCGGTCCCTGAAAGACACTCCGCGCAATATTTACCCTTTCGATTAACGTCTATGTGCATTTTTTTCGATCACGACCACCTTTCGCGTCCCGGACAGGGCGTGTGGTATAATATCACGCAACAGATGTGTTTGAATTTTGATTAAATTGTTGGAACTTGTGATAATTTCTTTAAATAAATAAATGGAAAATTGCATTTACAATTATTTTTTCTGAGATATTTATAAAAAAATATGTATGTGTGTCTTAAATTACATCGCTGATGAAACAGCGAACAGTATGGCTTTATGACCTAGTGTATAAGGACCTCAATGTCGTTTTGTGATGAAGAAGAAGAGCGATGATAGTGTAGGAGGTTTCATACCCTGGACTTCCGTGGATGTAGAAAGCCATAGATAGAAAGCAGGCCATGCCAAGAAACTTTTTCAGAGTGTATTTATTTCATGTCTGCTTGAGAGCAGATATAAATATATCTATGATTTGAAACATTTCAAGTTGGTACATTGTGTATGCTGAATACAGTTGAAAGGATTTTACAATCATGATATAAGTAGTAAGCAACAAAATTTTTAGTATTCGATATATAGTGTACACAAGTGTCAAATAATTATCATTTTTTACATTTCATCAAAATTGATTGTGGAAGAAAATCTGTGAGTTAATTTTTTTACATATATTTTTTATTTTGACTTTCTTTCTTAGTATCAATTTTTATTATTATTTTATGAAAGTTTGAGTATCAGATATAATTACTATTACCTGTGATGAGGCTTATTTTATGTTTTGCACAAAATATAACAATTAACTGATTAATAAAATATTATTATAATTTTATATAATTGGAATAATATTCTTATGCCTCCAAAAGTATAAAGTGAATTATTTTAATTATCAAATTTAAAAATTGATTTCTTATCTGTGTATTATTTTTTTTAATATTTTTGCGTTGTCATGTTTATTCTGATAACACGTATCTCCATTGGTTCGAACTCGGAATCAAGAGTAGGGTAGATCCGTGTTATATCACTTAGACCAAAAGAGTGTGTGAGGGGTCGACTTTTGCGTCACTCTCTGTTACGAATGACATTTCCGGTTATACACTCGGATCCGCAGAATTATTTTGGTGTAAGTGATATAGCATGGGTCTACCATACTCTTGGTCCCGAATTCGAACCTCAACATAAACAAATGGGATGTGCGGCCCCTCGTGATGACCGCTGAACAAAAACGAGTACGCAACCTTCTCTCTCCACCGCCTGACGATGATCTCAACTCCTCTTACGAGAGGGCACCAGTACAAGAGGCGCAAACTTCTCTCTCCTGACGACGGACGCCCACATGACCTCCAACCGGTTGAGCTCCGGATTGTGTTCTGCACTGAGGACAGTGGGCTTTGCTGGTGCACCCGTCACCTCCGTGACGGTGCTCCTCGTCACAATACGTTTCTAGGGGAGGGAGTGTGTGGGGCGGACTCTTGAGTCACTCTCTGCTACGAATGGCATTCCCGGTTATACTCTCGGGCCCGATGAATTCTTTTTGTTTGAGTGGTATAATTACCGGTTTACCATACTCTTAGTCCCGAGTTCGAATCTTAACCCGAACGAATTGGACGTACGGCCGACCAGGTGTAAATAAGATGCAGTGGTTTGTTTCTATAAATGATATCATTATTGGTTGATTTTCATCTTTAATCTTCTAAAATATTTTTCTTTATTTTGAATTTTAATTATTCTATTCAAAGAAGACCTGGTATTGTGTTTATCACAACAACATTGACTTGACATCTCCTTTTTTGTTTGTTTACAAGGATGCCCTTTTTTTGTATATATGGTCCGCGAGACTCTAACTGGCTCAATTGTGGCAGGTAGTTTAAAAAAGGTTGAAGACTACTGATATAAACCCTTTCAGTCGGAACGTTGCTGATCTTTCCGCGGGTCAGATAAGACTTTTGCCTCGTTCCAGAACGGATTTTCCTTTTTAATAGTAAAATTTCTCACAACATTTGACCTGTTTCTGATAAGTCATATAACAACATACGACAATACAGAAAAATATAATCTATCCAATTGAGCTATAATAATCTGGAATAAACTCTCTTGTTTAATGAGTCAAAATGCATGTTTAATGTTGAGGGAATGAGATCTGCTGAGTTTTATTTTATCGACGGAATCAATACTGAATATAAGAACTTAGTACTAAGGTATGTGTCTCTATCAAATGGGAAATCAGTTAAAAGAATTTCGATTTTTATTAAACTTGAAAGTTATAGCGGAGAACATATGGCAAATCCACCGTTGAATTACATGTGTCATACTTGTAACATTGACTTTTCAAAGTGTAGATGTTAATCGCATGACAATGCTGTCAATATGTTGGGCCGGTATCAAGTAATGCAGAAAAAACTTTTAGAAGTGAATAAACATGCAATATTTATAACATGTGTAGCTTACCCTCTAAATCTGGTAAATATTAGGGCTTTTGATAGTAGAAGTATGCTTTTTCAACTTTTCATCTATTTTATATACTCATATTATCTACATACACATATTCGTGGGCAATACTTTAAATTTCACTTGGGAAATGATGTTTTAAAAACCTTACTTGCTACTCGCTCTGAAGCTCATAAAAATGCAAGTCCTATTTCAGAGAGTTCCACATAGATATTTGAGCTACCATAAGCCTTAGAGTTGGTTGTGTGGTCAGGGTTTTCGGCATAGATATTTGGTCCGGCCACTCAATCAGCTGCTCATACCCTACGGTGAGTCGGGGGGGCCTGGGTCTTTCACATAAATATTTGGTGTATTATGAACAATAGCTGATGATGAGTCACAGAAAGTTTAAACAATTTGAAAACTCAAAACCTTACAACCAAACAAATGAATAGGAGTTTCTTTTCATGTTGACAATATGGTATGAAATTATCAGCCACTTCCATGGCACATTTCATTAAGAAAACTAGGCATTAGAACGTGCTGAGATTAAGTCCTTAACATATCATATGATCATTTAAAAAAATTATTTCAAAACATTTGAAAGCTTGTTGAAAGACATAGTACAGACCTACATGAAGTGACCTAATCAGTACCACAGATGAATTAAAAAATAAAGCCTGTGTGAAAGCAAGCAATTTCATTATTATTAGTATTTTCTTAGTATTAATTTCATTATTACTTTAACTGTGCATATTGCTTATTTATTGGAAATCATATTTTACATCGTATACATTTTTATCTGAAGATTCGTGTAAAGCAATTGTTGAAGGTCGTCGCCATTCAGAAGATAAATGCTGTAGAAATTAGAAAAAAGTATAGATTTTTGGATTTAAAAAATAAATATACCATGCACAACAGCAAAGTAAAATTGATTGTGCAATAGAAATTTAAAATGTTATTTTTATTTTAGAAGATAAGTATGATCTATAGCAACTTACAATTTTCTTATAGGTTGAAGGTATGTGAGAATCGTCATACTCACTTTCATATGTGGTCACACACCAGGACTCCATATTCGTCTTTATGATACGTGGAACAAAAGACAAAACATTTTTGGGAATCCTCTTCAAAGTTTTTACTATTGTACTGCATGCCGAAATTTAATTAATATTTAAATGTAATATTAAAGGACAGTTCTTGGGCCTGTGACATAGAAGCATTTTGATAAAGATACCTAGGAGTGTTGACGTTGTCAAGATCTTTGAAAAGAGACATTCGACGAACAAATGTGGAAGTTTGTTTGCTAATATGGACCTTATGGAGAACTAATGACATTTTTTTTCGATCAATGGAGGAATTACCAGCTGCCACCAAAATTGTCTAGATTTTAACGATTTTAGAGGGTCAATTTGCAAAAAAAGAAAAAAAAAGAAAAGAAAAATCTAACCAACTCTACGGTAGCCGCGACTTATCTACCAAATTTTGTAAAATTTGTTCGATTAGTTTCTCAGATAAAGTTGATATATACGATTTTTCAGGACCATTTTATAGAAAGGATATGTTCTTTTTTTCCGAATCATACCAAAATCTAACCAGCATCAGAGTTACCCACAAGTGATTTACCAAATTTTATGAAATAGAAACTGGGAGAAATGGGGTGTCATAGACAAATAATTAACATTGGAATATTTACTGATGTGAAAAGTTAAAAAAAAAATTCAGATCCAAAACTGATGAACATATTTGAATGATCGAGATAGACCCACAATCAAAACGGTACATGGTTTTATATAAGTGATTAACTATAAGAGATATTTTAATTTCCTGATTTTCAACATAATTTTCATGTTTTTCCAACAATTCATTAAGATACCTTTGATTTGATCACGACAGGTTAGCATTGTCAAATAATTTAACGAATGCTCCAATTGTTGAACTTTACATAATGATCAATAAGGGAAGAAATTATAGAATCAATAAGGGAAAGAATTTTACTTTATTGACTGAAGAGAATATCATTTTGAAGTCAAACATTTTGAGAATTTGAGCAATTTTATGATTAATTTTCGGAAAGAAAAGATAAACAATATTATAACACTTTTCAACTTTATCAATAACTTTAAGTGCGAATCCATTATGTAAGGCGAAATTCCATTATGTAAGGCGAAAATATAAGGCTTTCAGAAGGATCAAATCAAAAAAGGGTTTTAATTTTTACTTTCCTTTCTCATAAAACGTTATATAGAATGTTTTTGAAAAAATTCAGTTTAAGATCTTCGGAAAATATTTTGATCACTTTCGGCAAGAATTACGTCTGTATATATTTCTCTCTATATATGTCTATTAGACGTGGCAGATCATACCTTTATTGCTCGTGTCAGATATGAAGCAAATTATTTTAATTAAAACTACCCTTACGCGGAGCATTTTATATTCAGTTTCACGCTTTTATCCTACATTTCTTATTAACTTATTAACTTCACGTTAACTCTCTTTGTCCCTGTGTTCAAAATCTTTGACGAGCACGTTCTGGGCTCTCAGAACACGCATAGAGCTGAAACTCGTCACACAGTACCAGGAGTATTTTCTAGCAGAACATTTTTCATTTATCAAATGTTTATGTTATTACGTTACATTGTTAGGTCATTTATGTGCGTCATGACTATGCTTTTGCCCTTCTCGTGTTTTTTTTTTTTTTTTGCTAATTAAGTGTCAGTATCTTTTGATGAAATGATTTTTTGATTCTAACGCGTCGATCCATGTATAATACTACAGAAGTTTGAAAGTAAATTATTAAATTCTCGAAAGTAAATAATAAATTATGAGAAAACACAAGTTTTATAATGTACTCCCCTACACAACAGTGGCGTACAGAAATGTAGAAAACAAATTTTATTTACACTCGAAATTGAGCTAAATTGAGGCAGATTCAATGCAAAACAATATTACATAAATCTTATTATTATATAAAATGGATATCATGCAAAATTGTCGAAACTGTTTCATCTGCCTACACCCTAATTTCTTATTCAACAGTTTTGCATAATATCAGTTTTGGATAATGTTAAGATTTATACTGTATCATTATTTTGAACTGAATCTGTCTAAAGCATGAATTTGATTCAATTTCGTGGGTGATTAACATTTGTTTTTTACCTTTTCGAGACTCACTGTCGTGTAGGGCAGGACATTGAAAACTTGTCTTTTCTTATAATTTATCTATTTTGATATTTATTGATATATCTGCAGAATTGAAACTGCGTGGCATTATCTTCAATTCCTTATCTGCGAAATAGAATCCTTTATCTCCGAACGATAAAATAAATAGCATAAACAAATATTTCATGTAAATGACATTCTTGTACTCTTTCATTCTGGTATAGAAATAAATGCATGTCTTAAAAAGGCAGCCACCCACGCATTTAACGCGACTAGACAGTACATCCCACGCTGATGTCCTGTCGCTGCTGAAGTGAAATATCCTCCCAAATATATCATGCTGCTGTATAGCGAGGGTTAGCTATAGATATATCTTCTTTATAGGAATGAATATATAACATGGTTTCGAATAGAATGCTTTCGTAGGTACAACTTGATTCTTAGCTTCAGTCCATTTTTTCCTCATAGTTAAAAATCGAAGGATTGGTACAAATTTACAGTATTATAGTCCGTAGTAAGTAATTACGTAGGATGGGTTGTGAGATTAACAATTATTTTATGCACGCAAGAGGACATTTACAAGTATATACAAATAGACCGTATAATTATATCTGGTTGCACTGTGCATTTGCAAATACCGTACCTTTAGTAAAATTATTAAAATCCAATACCACTTATCGCATTTTATTAAGTATTTTGTTATAAATAATTTTCATAGCATTGTTGAAAGGAAAATTTTTCCTTGAAATTTTTAAAGATAACAGAACGTTTTCTGCTTCTTTTCATTCTTCCTGTCGGAGATGATAATGGGGTTAAACTAACGGTAAATTACTCTAATGAACCTTTTAATCGATGGTGGGAAGTAATAGCTCCCCTTACAGTGACTAGCGGTCAATTTGGGAACATACGTATGAACCTAAAAAATAAATGCAAATTTATATTGTTATTTTAAAGATTTTTATTGCAGTATGACGGTTATTAAAGCTAGTGGAATTAATTGGCTGGGACAATTATGAAGATCACGAGACGCATATTCCAGAAAAGAAAGTTGATTTTTCTCAGACTGATCTCAGTTCAGATCATCCCTTGTCACTACTCTACACCCTTTGGGAGAGCTGGATGCTCTGGGTATTGTGCCTAGAAGTAATAGTGTGACGACCGCCTGATCAGACCAATGCTGGGATCTGTTCCCTAATAGGAGCCACGGCCAGATGGTGCTGGTTTCGAATAAGAGATGAAAAGCCAAGACGTTAACATTAAAAATAATCTGAATTTAATGCAAATGAAGTGACCGACACCTTTGGATATAACTGAAGAATTCTCGTGAAATTTTGTTTGATTATTGCAAGTGGTATATACAAACAGTCACTTGAATTTCAGAGAGACTGACCTAAGGATATATTTCTATCTTTAAAATTTTATTTAACTTGATCTGGTGTTTGGTTAAACCATTGAGGCCTAAAATAATGAGGTACTTTTCACCACAGTAATTTAAATTTCAATATGACATTTTATTTTGTTTTACATTTCAGTTCTTTCGATTTTGAAGCTTATTGGGCTAGCCCGTCCTGGGCCCGCAATAGGAATGCACCCATTGTTTGAGAATAAACCGAATATCAGAACAAATAGAAAATCTAAATTCTATATATCGTTTTCTTTTTGGGTACATTTTAATTCTTTCGATTTTGAACCGTGCTGGACTAGCCTGTCTTGCACCAGCCTTAGAAATTCACCCGTTTTTACAAAATAACTCAAGGACAGGAGTATTTAAAACTTCCAAGTTTAGCATATCTCTGTCATGTGCGGTATATTTTAACTTTTTGTATTAAAATCCTTCCGTCTTGAGCCCAACAAAATGAATGCGCTCGTTTTTTGAGAATAATTAAAAAATTGGATTATAATGTTTAAATTAATATATCATTGTTCTTTGGGGTATATTGCATTTCTTTGGATTTCGATCTTTATCAGGCTAGCCCGTCTTGGGCTTGCCTTAGAAATTTACTCTTTTTTTAAGATTAACTCGAAAACTGCAGCAGCTAGAAAATCTAAATTTAGAGTATCATGGGGTATATTTTAATTCTTTGGATTACCCTTATCGGGCTAGTTCGTCTTAGGTCTGCCTCAGGAATACACTAATATCTGATGAATAAATCGAGAACCGAAGTAGCTAAAAACTCACAACTTAGCATGCTGTTCTCTCTTGTGGTGTATTTCAGCTTTTTTGATATTGAACTTTATCGGACTAATCTGTTCTGGGCTCGCCATAGGAATGTACTTGTTTTTTGAGAATAGCTCGAAAACCGGAGCTACTAAAATCTAAATTTAGTATATCATTTTCTTTTGGGTTAAAAGTTAATTCTTTCAATTTTTTAACCTTATTGGGCCTGCCTTAGGGAGCCACTCGTTTTGTGGGGAATACTCGAGAACCAGGGTAGCGAAAAATTCCAAGTTTAGCATGTCGTTATCTTTTGCTGTATATTTTAAGTATTTGGATTACCTTATCGGGGACCTTACCTTATTTGGATTACCTTATATTTTAAGTATTTGGATGGACCTTATCGGGGTAGCCTGTCCTTTTGCCCGACATAGGAATACACTCCTTTTTTAATTAACATAAAAACCAGAGCAGCTAGAATGTCTAAATTCAGTATAGCATTGGTTTTTTGGGATATTTTTTATTTCCTTGGATTTAGAACATTATGGATCTAGAGCGTTTCGGGTCCGCCCAGCAATGTACTCGTCTTTTGAGAATAATTCGAAATTTTTCTTGTTTTGAGATTTTCTAGCTGCTTCTGATTTTGAGTTATTCTCAAAAAACGAGTACATTCTTATGTCGGGCCCAGGACTGATTAACCCGATAAAGTTCAAAATCGAATAAACTGAAATGTACCACAAAAAAAAAGGTCATACCGAACTTCACGTTACTGTGATGAATGATACCTGATTAGTTCGGACCTCAAATGTTTGAACGAACACCATATTAAGTTAAATAAAATTATCCACCAATCTCGCTGAAAACCAATTGACTTTTTATGTATACCATTTGCAATAATAAGATATTGGTCATTTCATTTGCATTAAATTCAGATTAGTAACGCTTTGGCTTTTCACTTATTCAGAACTAGCGCTATCTGGCGGTAGATTGGGACACTATCTTTTCTAGGCACTTTAATTAAATAAAACGTTCTTAAGTATATCAGCGGGACCTTGGCTCTCTGGGTGGGGTTTAGTACAGGGGAGGGGATGCTCAACACCAAAACATCTGAAAGGTAAAATAATAAAAAATATACATCTGAAAGGTGAAATAATAAAAAAATATATATAAGATGAGGCATAGACTATAAATTGGGTGTGAGGGTAGATAGTTTGAACGGAAGAAAGTGCGCAATTTTAGTTTTACAATATTTATTTCTTTAGGGCTGCCGCACACCAAAATGTTGCATTTGATAGAGTAAATGGGAAATTATTTTTTTAAATGAGATATAGACTTGAAATTTGATAAAATCTTATAATTAAAAAAATTCACGTTATTTGGTGGTTGCTTGTTTTGAGGTCGTTGATTGTCAACGGGTATTTGGCTAGTATATGAATTATATCAGTTATTGCGGATGCTATCAGTATTGATAATTGTAAGTTAGACTTGAGAGTAATATCATTTATTAGGGTACTTCGAAATATACGTACGTGTTGTCATCCATCCAAATGTTCAATTTAAAGCTAAAAACATTGTGTCGTGGATATAATTTTTTCGCCGTGAAATTAATAAATTCCTTGCACTATGCAAGGAATGTCATGGATCACTCACATTAGATTTTTTACAAGGATGCCCGAACAAGTCAACTTTGCAGGTTATATTAGATGGCTGATATTGAAAGTAAACAAATATTGGAAATTTTCTAGGACCGTAAGTTTATGGTATCAGTTTCAAATCATTATATCAAAAGGATGCAATGCTGTATATAAAAAGAAGAGGAACCATATAGCACAGAGTATTAGACTGTACTTATGCTTGAAATTTGAGGAAGGTGTGTAGGAACTACTTCAAACACAGATATAAAGGTAATCGTCTCAGAAGCTCAGTGAGTAGAATACCATATGGTCAGCCGCAAATCTGTGGTATTGTTCTCTGCTGAGATGTAAGTTTATTACTACTAGTGGGACTTACGGGCAGTCTGCTCGCAAGTAATTTAAAAACCGGTTTGTTCATGAGATATCTATACCATAATAAAATACAACAATCAACCACTTTCTGCGTAGTCACAACACATAAAGAAGTAGCACTATATCCATTTTTGGAAAAACATTAAAACTGAGTTCAGTATCAAGCTTCGGTTTTAGTGTACGATGATATACGCATCGCAAAATTCCAGAATCTCCATTGTGTTAAATAAATAAAAAATGAGTCCAGTATCCAGCTTCGTTTTCAGTATCTGATGGCCAGTATCGTTTTCCGTATCTGTGATGACAATGTAGAACTGCAGAATACTGCTATTTATATATAGATAATAATCAGATTATTCCACTGACTGATATTTCGTTTCAAGCGAATTCAGATTATTTAAAATGATTTTATATTTCTGCTAGAAGGTAACACACTAGAATAAATATGCCTCTGAAAATAATGTTTATCATAATGCACTGACTTCCTTCAAAAATAATATAGGAGTTCAGAGTTAGCATAATTCACCTCTGTTTACATCGATCATGTCGAATAAAATATATTCTATGCTGACACTTTATCGGTTCCGTACAGGATCTGCAAGACAACGTGATTTATTAACTTTGAAGAAAGCTTATTCTTCCTGGCAATAGTTGAAGCTCAGAAATTGTATTTTTAGCTTCCTTTCAATGTATAAAAGTAGTCGTTCAAATGAAATTTAGAATTTTTTTTATTTTCCCTACGTTTAGTGTATATTGTACAGGCAAAGTTTTATGACAGGTTCAATAATTCAAAATTCATATTTTGGGGGATTTACACGCTTTGAGCATATCGGGACTTAAATACTTAAATATAGAATATTTTTAAGATAATGAGTGTTTGTGTTTATGTGTGAGTGAGAACGTTAATGTGAAAGAGAAAGATGAAGAAATAGATAACTAGATAGAAAGATACATAATAATGATATGGACACAATGAGAGAAATAATGAGAGCAAGGAAGAGAGAAAGATAATGGTACCAAGAGATAGTTATACTGAGAAATATATATATATATATATATATATATATATATTTATATATATATATATATATATATATATATATATATATATATATATATATATATATATATACATATATATATATATATATATATATATATATATATATATATATATACATACATATATATATATATATATATATATATATATATATATATATATATATATATATATATATATATATATATATATATATATATATATATATATATATATATATATATATATATATAATGACCAATCTTCCAATTTTTACTAATTTACTATTCTAGACTACTTCAAGCTGCTTATTGGTCTAGATAACTGTTTTTGTACTATTTGTACTATGATAGTTTCTAGTTTCTGTTATATAACATTCTATATGTATATATATATATACTGAGGAATATATATAAGTATAAATATATACTGAGAAGTATATAAATATAAATATATACTGAAATAAAGAGAGAAAAAGAGAAAGTTTTGATAACGAGAAAGAAAGAAAGAGAGACATAAAATAAAAGAAAAATTAAGAAGTTTAGATATAGAGAAAGATAGAAATAAATAAAAGAAATACAGAAAGAGAGTAAGAAAACGAAAGAAAGAAAATAAATAAATAAAAGTGTAAAAAATATGAAGGAGCGAGAGATATAAAGGATAAAGAGAAATGAAAATATATAGAGAGAAACAAAAATATATACATATAAGTAAAGAAAAAAGATATATAAATATGCAGAGAGAAGAATAAAGATGATAGATAAATAAAGATATATTGAAGGAAATGAAGTATAGAGAGAAATATAGAAGGAAAACGTGAATTACAGATATATTATATAATTAAATAAAAATGAATAATAATAAAATAAATTAAAAATTTAGAAAAATAAAAAATTGGAAAATAAGATACATTAACATTAATGTTTTGAATTTTATTTTCGCTAAAAAATTGTAACTTTAGTACTACGATTTGAGATCCCTTATAATGATGTATAGTGTCGTTGTCATTTTTCCATTTCTTCTTTTAATCACTTGTTTAGTGGGAATTTTCTTCTATGTTTCATGTCCATGTTCTATTTCATTTATATGGGTATTTTACGTATATGATTCTGTGTCCGGCTCTGACTCAATGGTCGGGTCTGGGAGGGTTACTGTGAACGTATGTTCTGCCTACTGGGTTGTATATCGACATGTTTATTCCGGTGCTTCTCGATATTTGTCATACTGTTGCGGTTGATCGTAAGGAGAAGGGTTCCTGCCTCATGATAATAATGGATTTCCTAATTTTTCTTATTTTCAATTATTCAACTTTTGGTGCCTGTAGTCTGAGTTTGGGCATTTATAGTAATGTACTATTGCAAAATCTGATACAGGCATTTGTTTGGGTTTATAAGAATTAAATACTCAGACCTGAAGATGAATTTAATTCAGGTTAATTTTTGAATTTGCTCCGGTGCTGTTTTTTTCTATTATGTGGTTTTGCCTTTATGGTGATGCTAATATTTCACGATTGAATTGATTATTTTTATTATTACATTTTTCTCTGATATATATATATATATATATATATGAATATATAAAGAAAAATATATAGAGATAAATAAAGGAGAAAGATAAATAAATATATATGGAGAAAGATAAAGACGGAGATTGAGAGAAAGAAAGAAACATGGAGTTAGAAATAGAGAGAGATGAAGAAAAATAGTGTGAACATGAGTGAAATAGAAAGAAAGAAATAGGAGTCTATGGACGCTATTTTTGAAGATGGAATCGAACTGAATAAAATTTGGTATGATTATTACAATCTGGCAGTATTTGAATCATATTGATTTTAAACAACGCGATCGAACATTCGAAGCTCTCCGAATATTTGAATTATTTGTTTTAAAAAATCATAAAAAATTACTTGTAAATAAAGTCATTTTATACGTAAATTATAATTACAAGACGAATGGCATTCATTTTAGAACGTTGACATTCCATGTCTTTTAAAATAATTCTTTAAAACAGCTACATGAAATAAAAAAAAAATTGATGTGGGCAGCACGTGACTTCCTCTAAAGATTCAAATCCATTTTATCTGTATTTCTTTAATAATTCAATAAATTGAGTTTTATTGCACAAAATAACACTCATAATTATTTGAAATTACACCGAATTTACACTTTTATATCGATTTTCGTTTTCATTTAGTGACTGGACATATCTCAAAACTGGTGTAGTAAAAATGCAAATGAACTAAAATATCTCGAAAACTAGGTAATAAAGTTGGTCTTATTCTATTTATCGTTACGAATTGCGTATAAAACAAACATTTAATAGATTTGAGCGTACGTAGCACATTTGAGCATACGTAGTCTTTTACTTCAGATTTTGACAATTTTTGAGGGTCATTTCGCAAAGAAAAGGCCAGGTTACTATTTTCGAATCGTACTAAAATATAATCCCCACCAGGGTAGTCAGTCCACAAGTGACTTGTCTGCCAAATTTTATTAAATTTGGTCAATTAGTTTTTTAGATAGAGTGGATACATACATTGTATAGACAGACACACACACACACACCATGCTAAAATAGTTTTATCGTAATTCTAGAGGTATAAATGTGTATATCCGTCGAAAACTCGAGTTGCGAGTTTCGACACGTTAGTAGAAGAGAAATAAGAGTTGAAGGGCCGCAGGCGCAGCTGCACAGCGGCTGCGCCTGGAGGAGGAGGAGGATCCCTCTTTGGGAGGGTCTTCCCTCTTTTGAGAGGAAGCTTCCCTCTTTTGGACGATCCTCTCAGAGGGTCTTTAGACCCCCAGGAGGATACCTCTTTCGAAAGAGGGCAATTGCGAAGTCTTTCACAGAGGCCATGATGACTCATACGGAGTGAGTTTCACTTCACTCGGAATGTCACAATCGCTGACTGACCCTTGACCTGAGGAAGAGGTTTCAAGGGATTTCGCAATCGATGACTGACCCTTGACCTGAGGAAGTGGTTTCAAGGGATTTCGCAATCACATAATCGGGAAATGACGTGTCGCGCCTTGGAGCTCCTTAGCACACGTCCTCCCTCTCTGCTGGTCAGCGACAGACTGAAAGATCTTATCAGCGTGACGTAGTTAAAGCGCCCTCTGGCGAATTTTGATGAAGTGCTGCCATCTATCGGCATTTTTTTTCCAAAAGAAATTAATGTTTCACTGGTCAGGAGCTGGATTCGAACTTGGACCCAGCCGATTAGAAGCCGCGCGTCTTACCATCGTGCCAAAGCACCCGTGCTTTATATGAAGTTATCTTCGAAGTGTACCTTATCAGCGGAAGTTAGATTATTTTTCGAAGTTCATTCGAATCGCTCGGTGAATAGCGATGTGTTTTAAAACAGAATGCTACGGAGTGAATATAAAATTGTGCATTATAATACAATGATTTTTTTTTTAAAACAAATGTATACACAAACTTTAAAAACACGAATGTAATAATTAGCTAAAATTGTATTCAGTGGACTCTACGATTTTTTTTTTTTAAATAAATCTAACTATCAATACGATTTTTATAATAATAACTAAATGATTTCGAATGTTTAAAAACAAATTGATTACGGATTTACAGTGGACACAAAACTTGTATTCAGTGAACACAAAAATTGTATTCAGTGATATATAGCAATGTGGATTTTTTTTTTTTTTAAATAAATCTAACTATCAATACGATTTTTATAATAATAACGAAGTGATTTCGAATGTTTAAAAACAAATTGATTACGGATTTCCAATGAACACACAAATTGTGTTCAGTGAATACCATTCAACCATTTTAAGTGTTGTGTATCTAAAAACAAATGTATACACAAACTTTAAAAACATGAATGTAATACATAGCTGAAATTATGTTTTATGAATAGCATTCGACCCTTTTAAGTGTTGTGCATCTAAAAACAAATGTATACACAAACTTTAAAATAGCGCATTTAGTTAAAATGAAGTGAACAAGATTTTACCATTCTAAGTGTGTGTGTGTGTGTGATTTTTGAAAAATAAATCTAACAGCATATACGACTAGTAACGAAATGATTTTTTTTCTTTTTATAAAAATAATAATGAAAATTAGAACTCACGGAACGACGTCTTCACTACCCGCTGGACAAACTCCAAATGAGTGATACACTCTCATTACGCTATTAAAAATTAGATCTTATCTATAATGACGTCACCAGTATGAGGTGTTGCCATCTATTTTTTCTAATAATATATTTCTAGTAACTGGATACTTCAACGGTCTGATTTGCTACACGTAATCTGAAACACATCACTTTAATAATATTGTGCATTGAATATGATTTGACCATTTTTTTAAAGTGGTGGGTGTAATTGAAATATCGAAGTTTAGAATTTAACAAGCTAACGAACTTTCACCCCCAAAATTTTAGCATTCAGTTTAAATAAAACCCAATGAATATGATATCACCATTTTCACATCGTAATTTTACTACCATTATAGAACTTAGAAGTGAGTGTACATTATTTTTTTCAGGACACCAATACATTTTAAAATCTATTGAATAGGAATAGACCATTTTGCACATATATGTACCTAGATTTCAACACCCGGTATTAAAACCTGCTAAACATGAAACGAGTAAGTATTGTGTGAGATTTTATCACACTAACTTTCAAACTTTTTAAATTTTTAAAAATGTCCGAAATAGTTGTATTTCATCGGTAGACATAAATTGTATGGAACACATTTTTATGAAAAAAATATCTGTTTCGACAGCTTTTAAAAATAGATTTCTACAGTTGTACACTACGGTTCTAGAATTTTCTAAATACGAATCGACTGTTTGAACTACCAATGGTGGTTTTACCGATGCAAATATTTACAGGACAAATATTTCAATGAAACCGAACTTAGTTGAAGCTTCTAAGTTTGAATATTTAGAATCATTTCATATAATTTTTATATTCACATTGAAAATAGTTAACAAAATTCGAACTCACGGAGCGACAACTTACTGTCCACACTCCAAATGAGTGATACACTCTTATTACATTATTAAAAATTAGATCTTATCTATAATGATGTCATTATGTTGCCGTATTGCCACCACACAATTATTCTTTCCAAATTATGCATTTTTTCTTTTTTCTTTTTAATAACTTGCTACTGTCTTATGCTATCCATTTTTTTTTTCATATAAGCAGATATTCCATATACCTTGTAAATGTTAAGTTATAATTTAAAAAAAAAAAAAAAAGCATTAGAGGTGTATTTTACGTCTGAATTCGTCCAAGTGGAAATCCGACAATTGCAAATGCATGATTGCATCCTCACATTTCAATAGACACCACTAAAATGTGTGGATCTTATTTTGAAAAAGCTGCTCTCAGAAAGAATATGTATATGAATACATATTTTCCATAAATATACCCCCTCCCCCAACAATACACACAACATGCAGGCCAAAGACTCACCCAAAATACATTCCAAATCGGCTGTATAGCTTATCGCGCTTATCAGTGTAACAGATAGTGACCCAAAGTTCATGTTCCCAAAGCGAGTTAATTGCAATGTTATTGTTTTAAGCAGTTCCCATATTTAAATGAAAAATTTATCAAATTATACAATACATACAAGAGCTGGAAGATCATAGCATTTCAATATTATAGAATACTCACGAATGTTTTTTTTTTCCCCATTTAAAATTATCAAAATTTAATGCAATTTGACAAAAATTGCACAATACTTAGTGTATGACTATCAAATAAGAGCTAGGTTTTATTGTTACAACAACGTTTAAGATCATTAAACGAGTATATATATATATATATTTTTTTTTAAAGAAGAATAGTATATAACTTACTGTTTTTAAGGATAGGTGATTGTTAACATTGAATTTAAATGAAAGAGTGACCCTCTGAGACAAGTACAGTACATTGCAATAACATTAAAAAATATGAAAGATATGCAATTAACACCTTAAAAGAAACATGTAATGAGTTTTGATATCTTAATAGGAGACATTATTGACATGCACATAGAAATGTCACAATTTTGTGGCTGTAGGTGCTCCATAAGACCCCTCTGCTCTTAATAAATGATCCCATTTGAATGTACATATTTAACAACACACAGAAAATGACAGGACCACAACAAAATTTTACACCTATTACAGAATAACTCCCAACTTCGTAGATTTTTAAGAAACTACAGTCGAATTTTCACCGATTCTTAGAGATTGAAACACAGCATTGTTTATGAATCTTCATACTTTAGAGAATGGAACATAAATTAGCATTTATTTTGAATGAATTCAGAATTTTGACATTGATTATAAATTTATGATTTAAACTCTGTAAAGTGTAAATATCTTTTGTCATGAAACTCACACTGTAGACATTTGATATGATTCGAATAAATCTATTTTTAATTTTTTATATTTTATTTTAAAAAGTGAGATTAGTAAACCTGTTACACTTGAATGCATAGATACATAACTCACAACAATAACATTTCTTAAATGGAACATGCTAAAAAAAAAAAAAAAAAAATTAGCTAATGAGTATAAATAAGGAATTCAATTTGAAAGATAAAAACCATTTAATGAATCTATTATTAATGAAATACACATTAACCATTATCACTTGTACATTTAAACAAATAAGTTAAAATAATTTCCTTATCGCACTTTCATAGTCCTCTGATTTGAATGACTCGAAAAAATTTCTATCATAGCAGTAAAAGACTTCTTCACCACGCAACAAAACTTTCTTAGCAATGTTATTAATGTCAAGATTTAGAAGTACTTGTTCAGACACTCTGTCAAACATTTGTAATGGAGTGCTGTAAAGACATTCATGGTAACTTAAATCTTCAACTTGACCAACACAGCCAACACATTTGAAAAGTTTTCTTACATGACACATGATGTTGTCATGAATACAAGAGATTAATTGTTCGAATGCAAAATTTTTGTCACAAATAAGTGATGGTAGAAAGGTTATAGTGTTCTTTATTTTTAATATTTGAGCAGGAAGCCACTCTATAAATATACTTTCTCGAAGATGTATACTAATGTTGTTAACACTATTCTGTAAACATGCTATTTGATTTTTATCTAAGGTAATATGACACTGTGTTAGACAAAATTTTGAATCATATAATTGAATTATTTTCTGCAGATGCAATTTTCCGTTGTCATTGAAACAGAACAACTCATTGCGACTGACGAAAGAGGTATCTGCATATAGAATATTGAACGACCACAATTTTTGAGAAAATTCACTCCATGTAGCCGGTGACAGTGTAACACCTTCACGCGTAGGCTGTAATTCATTTCGATCGTTAGAGAGATATTTCCATATATACACTTTTAACTTCCCATGACGAAGTTTCAAATACACATACACATTAGAACCTAAATGCCAACGACGGAGTGCATCTTGCATAAAATCTGAAGAAGTAGATTCAGTCGAAACTGATTCTGCATTGGAAGATAACAGTCCACTATGTGTTAGAGCACAAGAAAGCAGATCATGAGTTAAGTTTTCAACCTCGGTGAGAACTTGTGAATTGACAACGGTAGATGTTTCTGCTGGGGTTTTGGAAGACATAAGATAGGTTTCTAACCAATCCACAGCAAATTTTTGTGAGGGTGAATTAATCACATCTGAGACAATGTCCACAGATTTTGTTTCTTCTAGGGCAGGAACAGTCAACTCCGCACTATTTACACTAGAAATTATTTGCTCGAGTGATGGCATACTTTGAATTTTAGACATTCTTTTTAGATAGTAACATCCAACTACGACATTCACAGTATAAGATTTATTTTTAAAACACTAACATCTTAAAACATTATAATTCTGTCACAGCTATGAGCGAAGCAAACCTATCCACACAACGTCCAAAGTTGAAATGACTTATCAAACAACTTCATAAGTATAATCACGTAACCTAAATCGAGTGTCGTGTGCAAACAGATCACATAAGATATGAAGTGATTAGAACTTATAATTTTTAATGAATCGTACAACATTAGATTGTGGTAAATACAATTGTTATCTACATGAGAAAATTTCTATATTATTTCATTCAGCTTCAAAATCATAGAGTGAAAATATGTACCAAACTTACTTAAAGTTCCGAATTTTAAATCACATTAACATTATATACTTAGAAAAATTTTATATATATTTTTATAACTTTAGGTGATATGTATCACGCGGAATATACAAGAATAACTACCAAAAACACGAAAATAACTAACAGTATGAGGCCTTCACAAGTCGGCATCCAAACTAGAAATGAACGATAAACACACTAATTGCAACAATTAGATGAGAGCTTATCAGTTCTTATCTTATCTAAGATTCCACATAAAATGACGTCATCACTCCAAAGTTCACAAGATGACGTCATTGGTCCAAGGTTCGCAAGATAGCCATTTAGCCTTTTAAAATTAAGAAGTAATTAAAAATCGATAGTAATTAAAAAAATTTTAATTACTTCTTAATTTTAAAAGGCTAAATGGCTATCTTGCGAACCTTGGACCAATGACGTCATCTTGTGAACTTTGGAGTGATGACGTCATTTTATGTGGAATCTTAGATAAGATAAAAACTGATAAGCTCTCATCTAATTGTTGCAATTAGTGTGTTTATCGTTCATTTCTAGTTTGGATGCCGACTTGTGAAGGCCTCATACTGTTAGTTATTTTCGTGTTTTTGGTAGTTATTCTTGTATATTCCGCGTGATACATATCACCTAAAGTTATAAAAATATATATAAAATTTTTCTAAGTATATAATGTTAATGTGATTTAAAATTCGGAACTTTAAGTAAGTTTGGTACATATTTTCACTCTATGATTTTGAAGCTGAATGAAATAATATAGAAATTTTCTCATGTAGATAACAATTGTATTTACCACAATCTAATGTTGTACGATTCATTAAAAATTATAAGTTCTAATCACTTCATATCTTATGTGATCTGTTTGCACATGACACTCGATTTAGGTTACGTGATTATACTTATGAAGTTGTTTGATAAGTCATTTCAACTTTGGACGTTGTGTGGATAGGTTTGCTTCGCTCATAGCTGTGACAGAATTATAATGTTTTAAGATGTTAGTGTTTTAAAAATAAATCTTATACTGTGAATGTCGTAGTTGGATGTTACTATCTAAAAAGAATGTCTAAAATTCAAAGTATGCCATCACTCGAGCAAATAATTTCTAGTGTAAATAGTGCGGAGTTGACTGTTCCTGCCCTAGAAGAAACAAAATCTGTGGACATTGTCTCAGATGTGATTAATTCACCCTCACAAAAATTTGCTGTGGATTGGTTAGAAACCTATCTTATGTCTTCCAAAACCCCAGCAGAAACATCTACCGTTGTCAATTCACAAGTTCTCACCGAGGTTGAAAACTTAACTCATGATCTGCTTTCTTGTGCTCTAACACATAGTGGACTGTTATCTTCCAATGCAGAATCAGTTTCGACTGAATCTACTTCTTCAGATTTTATGCAAGATGCACTCCGTCGTTGGCATTTAGGTTCTAATGTGTATGTGTATTTGAAACTTCGTCATGGGAAGTTAAAAGTGTATATATGGAAATATCTCTCTAACGATCGAAATGAATTACAGCCTACGCGTGAAGGTGTTACACTGTCACCGGCTACATGGAGTGAATTTTCTCAAAAATTGTGGTCGTTCAATATTCTATATGCAGATACCTCTTTCGTCAGTCGCAATGAGTTGTTCTGTTTCAATGACAACGGAAAATTGCATCTGCAGAAAATAATTCAATTATATGATTCAAAATTTTGTCTAACACAGTGTCATATTACCTTAGATAAAAATCAAATAGCATGTTTACAGAATAGTGTTAACAACATTAGTATACATCTTCGAGAAAGTATATTTATAGAGTGGCTTCCTGCTCAAATATTAAAAATAAAGAACACTATAACCTTTCTACCATCACTTATTTGTGACAAAAATTTTGCATTCGAACAATTAATCTCTTGTATTCATGACAACATCATGTGTCATGTAAGAAAACTTTTCAAATGTGTTGGCTGTGTTGGTCAAGTTGAAGATTTAAGTTACCATGAATGTCTTTACAGCACTCCATTACAAATGTTTGACAGAGTGTCTGAACAAGTACTTCTAAATCTTGACATTAATAACATTGCTAAGAAAGTTTTGTTGCGTGGTGAAGAAGTCTTTTACTGCTATGATAGAAATTTTTTCGAGTCATTCAAATCAGAGGACTATGAAAGTGCGATAAGGAAATTATTTTAACTTATTTGTTTAAATGTACAAGTGATAATGGTTAATGTGTATTTCATTAATAATAGATTCATTAAATGGTTTTTATCTTTCAAATTGAATTCCTTATTTATACTCATTAGCTAATTTTTTTTTTTTTTTTTTTAGCATGTTCCATTTAAGAAATGTTATTGTTGTGAGTTATGTATCTATGCATTCAAGTGTAACAGGTTTACTAATCTCACTTTTTAAAATAAAATATAAAAAATTAAAAATAGATTTATTCGAATCATATCAAATGTCTACAGTGTGAGTTTCATGACAAAAGATATTTACACTTTACAGAGTTTAAATCATAAATTTATAATCAATGTCAAAATTCTGAATTCATTCAAAATAAATGCTAATTTATGTTCCATTCTCTAAAGTATGAAGATTCATAAACAATGCTGTGTTTCAATCTCTAAGAATCGGTGAAAATTCGACTGTAGTTTCTTAAAAATCTACGAAGTTGGGAGTTATTCTGTAATAGGTGTAAAATTTTGTTGTGGTCCTGTCATTTTCTGTGTGTTGTTAAATATGTACATTCAAATGGGATCATTTATTAAGAGCAGAGGGGTCTTATGGAGCACCTACAGCCACAAAATTGTGACATTTCTATGTGCATGTCAATAATGTCTCCTATTAAGATATCAAAACTCATTACATGTTTCTTTTAAGGTGTTAATTGCATATCTTTCATATTTTTTAATGTTATTGCAATGTACTGTACTTGTCTCAGAGGGTCACTCTTTCATTTAAATTCAATGTTAACAATCACCTATCCTTAAAAACAGTAAGTTATATACTATTCTTCTTTAAAAAAAATATATATATATATATACTCGTTTAATGATCTTAAACGTTGTTGTAACAATAAAACCTAGCTCTTATTTGATAGTCATACACTAAGTATTGTGCAATTTTTGTCAAATTGCATTAAAATTTGATAATTTTAAATGGGGAAAAAAAAAAACATTCGTGAGTATTCTATAATATTGAAATGCTATGATCTTCCAGCTCTTGTATGTATTGTATAATTTGATAAATTTTTCATTTAAATATGGGAACTGCTTAAAACAATAACATTGCAATTAACTCGCTTTGCGAACATGAACTTTGGGTCACTATCTGTTACACTGATAAGCGCGATAAGCTATACAGCCGATTTGGAATGTATTTTGGGTGAGTCTTTGGCCTGCATGTTGTGTGTATTGTTGGGGGAGGGGGTATATTTATGGAAAATATGTATTCATATACATATTCTTTCTGAGAGCAGCTTTTTCAAAATAAGATCCACACATTTTAGTGGTGTCTATTGAAATGTGAGGATGCAATCATGCATTTGCAATTGTCGGATTTCCACTTGGACGAATTCAGACGTAAAATACACCTCTAATGCTTTTTTTTTTTTTTTAAATTATAACTTAACATTTAGAAGGTATATGGAATATCTGCTTATATGAAAAAAAAAATGGATAGCATAAGACAGTAGCAAGTTATTAAAAAGAAAAAAGAAAAAATGCATAATTTGGAAAGAATAATTGTGTGGTGGCAATACGGCAACATAATGACATCATTATAGATAAGATCTAATTTTTAATAATGTAATAAGAGTGTATCACTCATTTGGAGTGTGGACAGTAAGTTGTCGCTCCGTGAGTTCGAATTTTGTTAACTATTTTCAATGTGAATATAAAAATTATATGAAATGATTCTAAATATTCAAACTTAGAAGCTTCAACTAAGTTCGGTTTCATTGAAATATTTGTCCTGTAAATATTTGCATCGGTAAAACCACCATTGGTAGTTCAAACAGTCGATTCGTATTTAGAAAATTCTAGAACCGTAGTGTACAACTGTAGAAATCTATTTTTAAAAGCTGTCGAAACAGATATTTTTTTCATAAAAATGTGTTCCATACAATTTATGTCTACCGATGAAATACAACTATTTCGGACATTTTTAAAAATTTAAAAAGTTTGAAAGTTAGTGTGATAAAATCTCACACAATACTTACTCGTTTCATGTTTAGCAGGTTTTAATACCGGGTGTTGAAATCTAGGTACATATATGTGCAAAATGGTCTATTCCTATTCAATAGATTTTAAAATGTATTGGTGTCCTGAAAAAAATAATGTACACTCACTTCTAAGTTCTATAATGGTAGTAAAATTACGATGTGAAAATGGTGATATCATATTCATTGGGTTTTATTTAAACTGAATGCTAAAATTTTGGGGGTGAAAGTTCGTTAGCTTGTTAAATTCTAAACTTCGATATTTCAATTACACCCACCACTTTAAAAAAATGGTCAAATCATATTCAATGCACAATATTATTAAAGTGATGTGTTTCAGATTACGTGTAGCAAATCAGACCGTTGAAGTATCCAGTTACTAGAAATATATTATTAGAAAAAATAGATGGCAACACCTCATACTGGTGACGTCATTATAGATAAGATCTAATTTTTAATAGCGTAATGAGAGTGTATCACTCATTTGGAGTTTGTCCAGCGGGTAGTGAAGACGTCGTTCCGTGAGTTCTAATTTTCATTATTATTTTTATAAAAAGAAAAAAAATCATTTCGTTACTAGTCGTATATGCTGTTAGATTTATTTTTCAAAAATCACACACACACACACACTTAGAATGGTAAAATCTTGTTCACTTCATTTTAACTAAATGCGCTATTTTAAAGTTTGTGTATACATTTGTTTTTAGATGCACAACACTTAAAAGGGTCGAATGCTATTCATAAAACATAATTTCAGCTATGTATTACATTCATGTTTTTAAAGTTTGTGTATACATTTGTTTTTAGATACACAACACTTAAAATGGTTGAATGGTATTCACTGAACACAATTTGTGTGTTCATTGGAAATTCGTAATCAATTTGTTTTTAAACATTCGAAATCACTTCGTTATTATTATAAAAATCGTATTGATAGTTAGATTTATTTAAAAAAAAAAAAAAATCCACATTGCTATATATCACTGAATACAATTTTTGTGTTCACTGAATACAAGTTTTGTGTCCACTGTAAATCCGTAATCAATTTGTTTTTAAACATTCGAAATCATTTCGTTATTATTATAAAAATCGTATTGATAGTTAGATTTATTTAAAAAAAAAATCGTAGAGTCCACTGAATACAATTTTAGCTAATTATTACATTCGTGTTTTTAAAGTTTGTGTATACATTTGTTTTTTAAAAAAAAATCATTGTATTATAATGCACAATTTTATATTCACTCCGTAGCATTCTGTTTTAAAACACATCGCTATTCACCGAGCGATTCGAATGAACTTCGAAAAATAATCTAACTTCCGCTGATAAGGTACACTTCGAAGATAACTTCATATAAAGCACGGGTGCTTTGGCACGATGGTAAGACGCGCGGCTTCTAATCGGCTGGGTCCAAGTTCGAATCCAGCTCCTGACCAGTGAAACATTAATTTCTTTTGGAAAAAAAATGCCGATAGATGGCAGCACTTCATCAAAATTCGCCAGAGGGCGCTTTAACTACGTCACGCTGATAAGATCTTTCAGTCTGTCGCTGACCAGCAGAGAGGGAGGACGTGTGCTAAGGAGCTCCAAGGCGCGACACGTCATTTCCAGCTTATGTGATTGCGAAATCCCTTGAAACCACTTCCTCAGGTCAAGGGTCAGTCATCGATTGCGAAATCCCTTGAAACCTCTTCCTCAGGTCAAGGGTCAGTCAGCGATTGTGACATTCCGAGTGAAGTGAAACTCACTCCGTATGAGTCATCATGGCCTCTGTGAAAGACTTCGCAATTGCCCTCTTTCGAAAGAGGTATCCTCCCAAAGAGGAAGGTCTCAAGAGAGGCATCCTCCTGGGGGTCTAAAGACCCTCTGAGAGGATCCACTCCAAAGAGGGTTCTCCCAAAAGAGGGGAGGGGGGCAGTGAGAGGCATCCTCCTGGGGCTCTCAAGACCCTCTAAGAGGATCGTCCAAAAGAGGGAAGCTTCCTCTCAAAAGAGGGAAGACCCTCCCAAAGAGGGATCCTCCTCCTCCTCCAGGCGCAGCAGCTGCGCCGGCGGCCCTTCAACTCTTATTTCTCTTCTACTCACGTTATTCCAATACTTTTCTTATACATTACCATGTATTGCAGGGAAAGTAAAATATATTACATTTAGTAAAATTTGTTGGCTTTGGTAAGTAGTATTATGCAGCTAATCTAATAACATCATATTCATGCCGTTATGAGAGTAGATTGTTTTTTCAATGCTTCAATTAGTAATCATCTTAAACATTTACTTTTCACCGGAAGTGTATTTTTATTCAAATTTACTGCATTACACTATGGAGATATTTGCATGTTCGCTATGCTCACCGATTTGCGATTAAAATGCGTATACATTAAATGCTATGAATAATATACGTGTTTTATTATCACGAGATTTCTCTAAAATTAATCAATTTTCGTCAATCTGGATTGAATCGGATCACTATAAAAACATTGCGAGATTCTAAATACCCCTGAATATATCGTTTCTATGATGTCCTTCCAATATCACGTAATGTACGATTTCTATAATTTTAACAATACAAAATTCAGTTTTGCTTGCATTAATTATCAAATTTCATGCAGTTAGCTTTTTTATGGCACATTTCATCAAATAACTCTTGCAAAACATCCCGATTAAAAAACTGATAACACGAAAATAAATGAAAACAACAACACTGAAATCTTAGAATTAATGGTCTTACCTAATGTAATTAAATTTTTCTAGCTTTTAGCTTTCGAAAACAAAATTAATGATACCACCTCTATTGCATTAAAATGGGCTTTTCTTGATGTATTGTGTTTTTTAAGGGGAATTTAAAATTATTAGTTAAATGATTATTTGGAGCAATATAACTTAGTTGAATATTGTTACTTATCCCACTTAATGACCACTATCAGATAAAGAATAAAACAAGTCCAGAAGGTCTATGGTAAGCTTCTGTTGGCCCAAGAATCCGGGCATCCAAGGGTGAAAAACTTACTGCCACGAAAACAGAAGTAGATACTCTAGTGGATGATTCTAAGGGTAACTGCCCATATTTGAGTTGCACGTGGGGGAAAATAATGAAAAAGACCATATGGCCAGTCAAATAACACTATGGAGGGATCAAGAAGGAGAACCTTATCAACGTGTTGCCTTCCGTGTTGCTTACCGTGCTTACGTGTGCTTACAGTGAATTTGCGTTCAAAGAGCTCAAAATCACGGTAAGCATTTAACATAGCCAACAGCAAACGGTATTAATAGAAGGTCAATCTCCAGTATTCCTGAATTCTTCAATTTTTTTTAGCAATGAGCAGGAGCTAAAAACGCCTCAATCGTTACAGAATTTGAGGTTACATTATTTCTACCAGAAAATTTCTAAAGTCTTTGTTGTAAAGATTTTTGTTCTCGCTAATTATTTTGTACCCTGCATCCCACTGACGACCAAAGCCGTGGTATGTGGTTGAATATTAGTTGATCAGTTTATTGCTTTTAAGCAACTCCCTGTTATAGAGTAGAAGCCGCATTCTGCACCTGTACCGCCAATCAGTCCCTTACAAAAATTCGGTAATCTTATGAGGACCAATTTTTCTTCATTTTTTAGATGTAATGATTATAAAGTTGTAAAAGTAATATTGAATAATATTCTATTTTTATTTTTTGTCGAGGTCTTAAACATGGAAAGTTAAAGCTGAAGAGTTTATGATGAGCGAATTTGGAACAATTAAGTGGTTTTACCTTTTCGAAATTTTTAGACATATTTATGCTTTTATGTATAAATACGCAAACAATAAAATTTTATACACGCAAAAAACATATAATTTAAGTTCGTATAATTTATTTTCTAAAATAACATATAAATTGCTTTTCAGTTCCTTTAATTACTGTGTTCCCAAATTTTTTTAAATTCTGTCAATTTTTTTGCAGAAACTGCTATATAGATCTTAACCAACCTAAAAATACGTATTTAACCAACCTAAAAATATTTTTTTCTATACGGAAGTTAAAAGTTTTATATTTCGATTCTCTTTTATGCCATTTTTTAAAATTTATTTAAATATGAACTTGCAAATTTAGGGTTAGAATCAGTACATTTTTTTAAAGAAAAATGTGATGATTGTAATTAACTCAAGAAATTTGACATAAATGGACTTTTTATGCGATATTGATTTAGAAACCAATAAAAAATGCCAATAAAACCGATAAAAAATATAAAATTGGAGACTTTTTATTCACCGGCTTTTTAATGCATGCCATGTATATAATCAACAGTGAAATAGCTCATTCAATTTTTTTATGCTTCATTTTTTAGTTAATGTTTTACAAATGAAGAGATAAAGACGCTGCGTAATTTCTTTTACACTTTTCACAGAGCATTAATTAATTCACAGTTTTTTAAAATGGCAAATATTTTTTTTCGCTTCACAGTTTCATTCTCTTTTAACGGTCGATGATTAAGCATTTATTTTAACATGTGCTGTGGATGTATTATACTATTATGTGCAGTATGTGATTTTTATGTTTTCATGCACAGAACCTGAACTTTTTCCAAAAGTTACCAAGTTGACGATATTTCGCCAAATTTATCGTCAAGTAGCTGCTAAGGGTGACAGAGATAGAGATCCTCTGATAATAGATGTGTTTTATCTTTAGTTTAAACATGTCATGAGTTAAACGCCAAACGTTATGTTTGCAGCTTTTGACATTGTGAGGTCTATATAACATTTGATTATTATTTCCCTCAGTTACATTATAATTTATGTTTGATTTTATATTAACAATTTCTGATTAGCTCGGTTATGTTGGTAGATTAATCGCCGAGGCAATTTACATTCTGCGGTCGTGTATGGCGACAGGATAAGTTTCGTATCGTGGATGAAATAGTTAGTCTGGTGAAAAGTTCTGCTGAAGTCTGAGTTATGTCCTGGTAGAATTTCAGTTGGGTAAAAGTTCGGTTGGAAGCTGGACGTTTGGTAGTTGAATCGGTATGTGAGGGTGATGGATGGAAAGTGCACCGTGGAGCAGCTCACTAGCATTGATGTAACTATGATCTTTAGGATCTAGTCTCACTAGTTGGCCGCCAAGCAAGATTTAGATGTCCTGAGAAGAATATGGGGGAATATCGACATAGTTCTCTAGTTGTATTAGATTTTATAAAAGTCCAATTTGATAAGAAGCAAAAATTAGAAATATCCTAACATATGAGAAATATTGTGTTTTATAATCAGTTTGTCAAAAACGCTCGCTGTGTAAAACAGGGTTATGTCTGATCCGATTAAGCTTTACCTGTTGTTGTTCTTGAGACCCAGACCGTCCGACTTACCAGAAAGGCGTAAAGTAACTGTTTGGACGTCCGGGAAGTGCCGCCCAATTTAGAACGGAACCCAGTGGGGGAGGCATCCACAGGGACCGTACCCTCCTTCCCCTACCACCAACCTCTCGGAAAGACTTACCCGCATGTTTAACGTGATCGTACTCCGCGTGAACACGGCGGCAGTTTTGGCAGTGGCGGGAATCGAACCGGGGACTACCGAGTGCAATTCCCGCGCGCTGACCACTGGGTTACCGCGCCCTTCAGCTTTATCTGTTGTTGTTGTTGTTGTTGAGACCCAGACCGTCCGACCTACCAGAAAGGTGTAAGGTAACTGTATGGACGGCCGGGAAGTGCCACCCAATTTAGACCGGAACCCAGTGGGGGTGGCATCCACAGGGACCGTACCCTCCTTCCCCTACCACCAACCTCTCGGAAGGACTTACGGACCCACATGTTTAACGTGATCGTACTCCGCATGAACACGGCGGCATTTTGTGGCAGCGTGCAAATCTAGCGCGCAAACCACGGGGATACCGCACCCGAGATGGCCAACAGCACGCGGCGTTCCGAGGTGGTCACCCACCAAGTACTAACCGCGCCCGATGCTGCTTCACTTCGGTGATCTAACGAGAACCGGTGTTTTCAGCACGGTACGGCCGTTGGCCCTTCAGCTTTATCTGTGTAGAAATATGCAGAACACAACGATATTTAACGGTACCTATAGGTGCGTATACGTTTGCTTGTGGTAGTATGAATTTCATCTCCAGTTCAAAAGCCACCAGATGTTTATAAAATGTGTCAGTTCGATGTGTTACACTGAGGTGGATTACATTTTGATACGAATAAAAAATATAGAACTGACTCACTTTTAAAAAAATGACTTGCTAAAATCGGGACTGGTGAAATAAAAAGGAAAATGATATGCTTTCTGTTTTAAAGCAAACACATTTAAAGTTTTATTTTTGATCTAAAATGGATTGAAACGCGTTTATTATGCTAGAATTAACCGTTTTGTGGATATATATTTCAGTGTTTTTAATTTTGACAATAGAGCAATATCGGTAAATTGAAAAGAATTAACTGGGGGTATGGCTCAACTGCATTTTCTCATACCAGAATCCTTTTAGAAGCAACTTACCTTTTTTTTTCTTTGCAAATTTTGCAAGAAAATTTTGTAAAATATGTATCGTTAATCTAAATGATCACAATTAAAGCATATTACCCTTAATTTTAAAGGGCTTGAAAAAATCTTTCGAATGATATCAAGTTTGATAATGTACCACCCGGAGGGATAACTTGTTTCCCCAATCAATGAGGATCTAATAACATCACGAACACAAAAATTGTATCAAGGCTAGTTTTTACTACAATTATTGAAACTATACAGTTTGTGATCAGTGAGTCATAAATAACCTCTTTTATGCATATTATGTCAAATTTAGTCCTATGCTGTCATGTTGAGGAAATCTAGAATTTCGAAATTTTTGCTTGAATTCAAAATATTCTCTCTAGTTCTAGATTTTTCGTTAACAAAGCTGGATAAAATTTCATTAAAACTCATTAATATTTTTGGCAATTATTGTGTACACAAGAAATCGATCCCAGACAGACAAACGAACATCATTCCAAAAATAGTCAAAACGTGTTTAGGAGGTCCTAAAACAAATATCGGCATCAAAATATCGAAATTGAAAATTTTCGTGAAAAAAAACAACATTTCCTCAATACTCCCTATGAGAAAGTAAAAATTTATTAAAAGTGCAAACTTGATATCATCCTTGTTAAGAACTTTTTTCTTGTGTTTTTTGTGCTATGAAATTCAAACCAATGTACAAAATGGGAAAAAAAAATGTCTGAGTCTTTTGGGAAAGCCATGTGCTGGCGACATAATTTTCATTTTATTTTTATTTTTTAATCCAGAATCTGTTTTGTTTCAAAAGAACAGAGTGAAAATTCGATTAGTCGACAGTGCAAGATCAAATTGGTTAATTCCTCACTTTAATTTGAACAAATGTATTATTTTTTTATCCACTTAGGTGAAATAAATGGGTTGAAGACTCGTTTGAGAGATTTTAAAAATTTTGTTATAATGCACTTTTAAATAATTAAAGTACTTTTACCCATAATGTATTTTGCAGCATATTTTAATATCTCATTATTTCAGAAACCTTGCTCGCATAACTCACAATTATTTATATAAGATTTTTTACTCTGTAGGCAATATTTCAGCTATTTCTCTATGGGTAGACACAAACTACATATGAAATTAAAGAGTCGTGTCTGTATATTTGTTCGAAACATTTATTTATTACAACGGGCCACCATGACTAAAAAATGAATGAATTTCCAATCCTTTTTAAAGCATTTAATAAATTAATCAAATAAATAATATTTTATAAAAATAAATCAAATAAATAATTTTTTATAAAAATAAATCATTTTTATAAAATATTTGTTGACTTTCCCTTTGACTGGTAACATCGTGAAGGGTTTGGTTTCAATCCACAATCATTTCTCCAAGTGCTGCCATATACGAAAACTTATTTTTACATAATTTAAAACATTAATTACAACCGAACAGTCATTGTTAATTGCAATAACAAATTAAATAATAATTAATATATTAAATAGTTTAAACAGATTTCTACATGCATATCATTGTAATAGCAATACAAGTACAAAAATACTGAAAGGCTGATAGAATGATATAACAACACCTGAAGAGAAATTTTGTTCTTCAATACAGTGGTCAGGCAATAAGAAATTTTGATCCCGATATCGTGTATATGTCATTACTCCACGAAGAGTAGAAAAATGTCTAAACAGTCATAAATCGATAGAAACAAGAAAATCTCAGATAGCATTTTAAAACTCGAATAGCTTCTCTAAACTCAAACCAACAGATTTCTCAGATTATCTGTCAACAAAGAATGTTAGCTTACATTTGGAAATCTATATTTTTCTCAAAATTTTTTTTTCTGAAGTATATTTGGTTTTAAGCATATATTTGGAATTTCTCAATAATGATCATCAAATAGAATATAATTTTTTATTGCTATTTGTCGATTTAGGAGCTTTTGGAAATATTTATATATGAAAATTACAGATGAAAATTAACATTTGTGCAAGATAGCAGCTGTTCATCATTGTGCCTTTGTCATTGCAAACCCTAAATTTATGGTTAGCAACCTGATTCTATCACAGATTCTGCACTATTTTATCTCTCTATCGAATAGCCAACAAACTCGTAAGTGAAGTTCGCACTCCAACGCACGCTGAAACAACAGCTTCCATCCCCTTTAGAATTAAGTCGGTTTGCCTGGCTATCAATGTGATTGTCAACCGTACCCCGAAGTGTTGACATGCTGTTAATTTACAGGTAAAGCATAGCTGAAGGAACATGAGAAAAAATAATAACAAATAGGTTATTGTGGCCTCAAAACCACAGTGCATAAATTGGGTTAATGGAATTCAAAATCATCAAACATTTAAGGAGTAATATTGAACATAAAATAATTAAAAATAACTCTATTTCGTAATGAAAATGGGAGCTCAGCAACACATTTATTGTCGAAAGAAAACAACTTCTATTATTTTAATTTTAAATCTAAATCGATTTTTGATAAATGAGAGTTTTACTTCACAAAATTAGCTATCATATAAGCATGTTTGCTTTAATTTAGAAGCCAAAATGTTTGCTTTAAATTCTCCTTAGCAGGTTCGATATTAAGTAAATATTTGGAACGGTAGTTAATAATGAACGTGTAGTTGATTATAATCGCTTCTTTCGACAATTTTGCTCTATTTTATGAAGGATTTTAATAAATTAATACGTGGTGTGATGTTTGAACTTTTAGTGGACTTTCTTACCAACTACTTCAAATGTTACACCAGATATCAAACATGCGAAAAACAAAACTGACAAATTTTGTGATACGAATTGTTTTTATAATGTCCTGATGAAATTATTTTAAGGAAAGATCAATTTTATAAGGAGCCCCCAAAGCAATTCTTAATTTTCAATTTTTTCGAATGACATATTTAATATATTATTTTTATTCGAATAATGTAATTATACATGAAACATTTTAATATTAATTCTCAAACGTATTTTTATAAGCATTGTATAACAAAAGCGGAAAAATGAGGCACAATTGTAACTCAAAAGTAACTTACACAAAATGTATTTCCACTAGCGACGGCCATTGCATAAATATTATGTATAATTACTGTGTGTAGATATATATATATAAAATTTCAAAATGTAAAGAAAAAAAAAGGCGCTAATAAAGTGAAAATTAAAACATTTCTTTATCGGCTGCATTATACAAATATTCTTAAGTATCAACCGGATTTTGAATAAAATACATTTGTCAGAATAAGAGAAAGTAATCACTTCATTATAGGCAGGAATACTCTTTCCAAAAAAGTAATGCTCACGATCCTCTGGAAGTTGGGCATTGACAAATCTAAAGCAATAATCCAAATTCAGGTCTGTACCATATAGTGAAAACGACTAGCAGAAAAATGTAAAATATTCCTTCAAAGTATAACAAAAAGCATCAATGAATATCTAGGGTGTTCCAAAAACATTGACCTCGGCTTTTATTCCTTAAATATTGATTTTAGACATATATAATAAATTACAAAGTTGCATAAAAAGGGTACAGAATTTTATGAAATTGATTAAAATTTCCAAGAAAATTAAATTTTAAGAAATATAAAATTTAAATTTTTATACGGTCCCGTACAAAAACATTTTCAACGAGTAAAATGTGTCCCATACACTTATAAGGTAATGTACAAAATTTCAGCATTTTAACATAAAAATCCCAGAGATATGAAAAGATACAAAAGCTGACTTAAACCACTTTTCGATGCATCGACATGGGTTCTCAGAGAAAAATCATGCCGGCAAATTGCGTTTCAGGGGTCATACACAAATTACGAAAGAAAACAATGATTACATAAATAAATAATAATTTTACTACTTATTGGTACAAAAGTATCTACACTGTGTAGAAATAATAACTTTAGACGATGATTACAAAGCTTGTTCAAAATGTTTTCCATCGACGCTAAAGATCCATTAAAGATAAAAGGCATTTTCACTCTTGATACATTTGCACACTTGATATAAACATTTACATTTTAATTTGTGATTAATCCCTCACCAACTTTGTTTAAACATATCTCTGGGACCTTTTATGATAAAATGCTGAAATTTTGTACATCACGTGACTAGTGTTCGGAGCACATTTTACTCAATGGAAATGTTTTTGCACGGGGGCCGTATCGATATTTTAATTTTGTATTTCTTAAAATTTAATCCCCTGAAAATTTTTATAAATTTCATAAAATTCTGTATCTTCTTTTACGCAACTTTGTAATTTATTATGTATGTCTAAGATCAATATTTAAGGAATAAAAGCCGAGATCAATGTTGAGACACCCTGCATATATGTATTTTTCAAACTTTTATATATCTTTGAATTTCATTCTGGAATTTTTGTGTATGAAATAACATATTTTTGAAATATTTGTATATATATATCATTGCTCCCATTTGAAACAGTTTTGCACATAAATGTTTATGGATGATAAATATTTGTATATTTCAGCTATATTTTGTATGGGCAAGTATTTTGTATATAATTGTTTATCATTTTCATCTCAACAATATGTTTTGCGTTCTGGTTTAGGGCAGATATTCCTGAACCACAGGCTGTAAATACTGTAAACCTTCGGTTCCGTGCCTGTATCTGTTAATCGACTTTGAGACGGCTTTACAGATGAAAAAATCTGATGTGGGCAACACATGACTTTCCTTATATAATGTAATGAATTTACTACTTTTACAGTAACAAAAATAGATTTTTCTTATAGTAGATACTAATATTCTTTCCAAGATATTGAATTTTCGACAATTAGTCGTCATTTTCATTGATTTAGCGTCATTTTTATCCATTTGCGAGATTTTCGTTAATTTGGCAACATTTCAAAAAGTCGCCAAGTTGGCGACATTCCGCCAATTTCGTCGCCCAAATCTCGCCAAGCGTTATGGATGAAGAAATAAGTTATTCTTACAGCAGATAAATGACTATTGTCGTTCAAATACAAAAGTATTACTCAAAGTATCTTTTCCATGAATGATACGAGCTAGATCCACGAGAATGATGTCACCCAATTTATCGTATGGTATTACATATGAAAAGTGAACATGTTTCTCAATAGGAAATATATTTTTTTTATTTTATATGACTTTTTGATAATTTTTTTTGAAAAATGTGCAATATCTCGAGAACGGTTTGTGTTAACGTTCTAAAACTTATCCCAATAGTTTTCTAAAGAAAAATTACATAAGAAATGTCTATTTGCGTAACTTTATTGGTGGTTTTGATTTTTTGGCGATTTTTTCAAAATTTCATTCGAAAATTTAGGGGGTTCTGAACATTCGATTGCGTATATAAACAATAGGCTTCCAGTGTTTACGGATTGTGATTTTTGTACCAAATTTGGTTCAAATCGGTTCATTCGTTCGTCAGTTATCGTCTCTACAGACTTACTGACACACACACACACACAGACATCACTTAAAAAGTGTTTGATTCGTGATCAGGTACGCTTGAAACGTGCTCTCCCGTCGAAAACTCGAATTCGAATTTTCGACCCCGTCTCAATACTTTCCTTATACATTATGTATATAAGGAAAGTAAAAATAATAATGTTTTTGTTTAGCCTTCTTGAAGGTTGAAACACAGCCCCCGGAAATCGGGGTTTGTCAAATATAATATACATTTATCAATTATGGATTCGGACATGATTGACGGGGCAAAAGCTGCAGCGGTCCTAAAGTAACATTTCAAGCCAAAAAATGACAAATGTGCAATTTTAGTCCAAAATTGCTGTTGCATAGGATGTAGAGTATATTTATCATAAAAAAATCGTATAACCACTTTTTCCAATTGTTAATACTGATTCTTAAAGAGTTGGGATTGGTCAAATGAAGAGCAAGAACTTAGTAAAGTCAGAAAAACTGGAATGTTGTTGCCAGAGGGCCACGGGTTGAAGACCACTGCTCTAGTTTGTCTCTGGTTCCTGTTTAAACAATGGAATCTCCTTTGGATAGGTCGGACGGTCTGTGTCGAATAAGAAGAAACAATGGAATCTTCCGTGGCTGTTCGTAATTCGTTTTCTAAAGTCTATGTCAAATCTGTGTTTCTTCAATGTCCAGTCCGAGAATAGATGGGTCATAAATGACTGCTACATTCTGAGGAGTGTAGAGGGTCTTAGAATGGATTTCCACTTGCAGGTTTGGTGATGTAACTTCTAATTAAAAAATTTACACTTTCTTTGAAACTTCCGTGCTCAGGATCTGCTGTAGATATTGTATATATGATGACTGCTATGGATTCAGCATCAATTTCTGAATGAGATAGGGAAAATCATTAAGGATTTCTACTTGTGTGTTTTTCTTTTAACATTTCCAGTTCAACAACTTTTCGTAAAACATGTATATCTAAAGCTATATATTGATCTTAGGTTATATCTGATATGGATTCAACATAAAATTAAGAGGTAGGGATTCACTCAAGATTCTCACTTTCGCTATTTTTTCACTTCCAGTTAAAAAAAATCCTTAAAATATCTAATTCTTAGGATTGGCTATAGATAGAACATAGATGATGCATGATATGGATTCACCATTGAATTTCAGAGGGGGTGTGGGGTCCTTAACGATTTCCACTTCCGGTTTTTTTTTCGGAAATTCGTATGAATATGCAAAATAAGTATGCGAAAGAGAATAAAAATGCTTAATACTTTCGCTGAAAACGAAATATGCACATAATTTGAAACCACATGAACGTTCCTTCATAGTAATGTCATTTGAAGCTTGTTTTACTTAGAAACATGTTTAGGCAATTTACTCATGTAATATAAAATCTCCGTTTAAAAATGTTTTCATTTAAATACCAGCCAATTTTAGATAAATATCTAAATTAGAAGTAAGAACTGAAATATGAATATTGGTGCTATCTCAAAAGGAACTAAATCTGTTATGAAAATAGTTTTATTAATAGCGTTGCATTAAATCGTTAAAGAAATTTAATTTTTTCGAATAGTTTGTTCATCTATAATCTGAAGATATGAAAAGTTTTTGAATAAATAAATAATGTAAAATTATCATTATTTTTATTCGTCATTTGTAGCAAATAAAGAATATTTATAACAGAATCAAGAAAAAACTTCAAGCTATAAGTATTTTATTTCAACGGAAAATTGCTAACAATAGATGGTTTATTAATGCAGTGCCACATATAATGTATATATGATCACAAATAAATGAATACCACATAATTATATATTAGAAAACTAAACAAGAAATATTTGAACACATTCTAAATATTCACAATATGACCGTAATATGAGTTTATAATCTCAAAATATCGTAGCCCTATACTATGTTTTACATAAAGTCCATTTCAGTACTTTGTGGAAGCTACGTGATCTTCTTACTGAGTTTTATCTACAGGGTCTTTCAAAAGTCCGTATAAACTTTAAAAATCGAAAAATCATCGCATTGAGGTACGGTTTGTACCATAAGTATTTCCAGGACAAGGGGGGGGGGGGGTTGACGTGAAAAAATTTTGTAGTTTGAAAAATCGCCTATAGGTGGCGCTTATCCGAATACATCTTCCAGAAGTATTCAAATGAGGCTGTTATAAAAGAGCTGTGGTGCTCTCTAGATTCTTAATTTGATTCATTAGTAAACTGTGCAAAGAAGAAGTTTTTGCGAGAATGTTAACTTTGATCGAAAAAGCCTTGTTAGTGAAGTTGTATTACATGAGCGGAGAATCAGCATCAGATGTTTTGCGAAAATTCCGATTTAGGAAAAATCTAAAGAAAAGAAAAGGTCCTATCACATGTTCAGGGTTACTTAGGCTTGTTACACGATTTGACACGTACAGTAAGTTATTTTTTTTTGTCTTTCCAATGCGTTCAGCCTCACCTATAGGTGATTTTTTAAACTACAAATTTTTTCCCGTTAAAAAAAAAAAACCGTCCTAGCAATACTTATGGTACAGACCGTACCTCAATGCAATGAGTTTTCGATTTTTAATGATTTTTTAAAGTTTATACGGACTTTTGAAAGGCCCTGTATATCTTCCCATTATGCGAACGTTGGTTGGATTTCCCATTCTTACAGATTAAAGTTGGAATTTTAATTATAAATCACTTTTTTATTGAAATAAAAAAATATATATATATTTTATTGAAAAAAAAATATATATAAAAAAATATATATTCATTTAGGAATATATGATTAAAGCACTAGCTCTCAACTTATGCAGAAAAAGTTTTAATAATTTAGTACATTGGTACATCTATATCTCTCTATTGTATGTTAAGTTTGTTCGATGTATATTAAAGGTCGGGAGTGATTATTATATTTTATCAGGAGTTTCTATTGATATATTTAGGTAAACCCACAATCCAACAAATGTAAAGGCATCGACCTAAGGTGTAAGTTACAAAGCTGACCACTTCATCATTAATTCAAGTGACTGGATATGAAAGGATTTTTTGCTTATACTATATAGATACGAATAATATTTTAAATATCATCATCTGAAATTGCTTTTCTCCCAACGAAAAGCGCATTTACAGGCAACTATTGTTATTATTTAAAGATATGGGTAAAACAAATTTGACGACAAATTTGGTGACTGTGGCTGTAAATTTAAAGAAGTATTGCCAATTTTGCAGATTTGTCTTGTCTTCAAAACTCGAATTTTGTAGTTTGAGTTGGACTCTTTCGAGTTACATCGATTTCTAAAGACCATTCTATATAAACTGTCCATATATAATCTGGGCATATACCTGGGAATATAAGCTGGATATATCACCTTCTATATAAGCTGGACATATAAGCTGGTCATTAGAAGTTGATGTAATAAAATTGAATTGAAATTGAGCCAGTCTTGGGAATATAATCTTCTTTTGCGTGAATTATGTTTATGATTATTTGCTTAATTTTCCTAAATGAAAATATATTTCCTCATAAAATTTTCTCCTTAAAATATCTCAGCTCTTTACAACATAGTCACATATCTCGCTTGCCAGTCTATGGTCCTGCCATTAAATACTTACACAAAACTAAAGAAAATACACTGATTTAAACATTTCTTTCATTTTACTGGATATTTATAACCCTTTTACTATCGATCATAAATTTGCCATAACATCCTCACAACTGCAACTTTAAAAAAATGCCATGCGAATTTCAATATATTTCCTCTTGTTCGTATTAAACTTTTACAAACATTCATACACATTTAAAACACACTCTTCAAATTTATGTTTAGAAGAGATCTTCCCCAAAGAAAACGATGGTTCTTTTATGGCCAGTCATTTAATTGATTTCTGAATCACTGCGTCAATGCTAATAAATTTTCCGTCGGAGTAATTTTACGGAAGTGATATTTCTCTTCCTTTTCCTCCTGAGAATCTTGGAAGAAAAGAATCAATATGACGAATCCCGGGAACTGAAGGCTGCGAATCAAATGTTTTATTACCTGGCATCATGTTAAAAGAACTATTGAATTTATGGAAGTCATTTTTGATGTGAATAACATTCATGGTTGGGGTTTTTCTGGATGAAAAAAGGAGATTTACGAAAATGTAAAAATTTCGAAGCTTATACTCTAAATACGCATTATTTGGATAAAAGATAAGACGCTTATACAGATAAAAATGTAAATAATTTGTTTTTGTTTTGTTGAAAACATAATTCATATTATGAACATATAATAATTTCAATATTTTAATATTTTGACTTCTTTTATTGAAAAAACTTCAAAAAGTTGCTCTCTGAGCGTGTGTATTTATTTTTCATCTTTCTATTTTCACTCGAAATATATAGTAAACAATAGAATATAAATATAAATAGTAAACAACAAAAAATGTGCACTAGAAAGTTTAGCTTTAAAATCAATACTTTAACAGTTTAATTTTTGGATTTAACTGTGTGTTAATAATTATCGCTATAATTTTTTTGGATTATCAAAACTATTTTCATTATATATATATATATATATATATATATATATATATATATATATATATATATATATATATATATATACATATATATATGTATATATATATGTATATGTATATATGTATTATATATATGTATATATATATATATATATATATATATATATATATATATATATATATATATATATATATATGTATTTTATAACCTTCACACTTATAAATAAATATGTAATATAAGTGTGAAAGTTATAAAATACCAGAAATCACACGAATAAGGCGCGATGCTGCACTACAACGTGGATCTAAATATCATACCAGAAAAGTAGACAAGTAAATGGAAGCAATATACCAAAGAATGGCCGGGGGTGTGTGACCCCCACTCCCCGGTTAAGCAAATTAAGGCCATTTATAAATCATTGGGTTACACAATAATATCTATTAAATTTCCATATATTACTTTTAATCCTAAACTACATAAAAATCCTGTAAAATTCCGCCCTATTACTAATGGTTATAAAACTTATTTAACAACAGCAAATAAAAAACTTCTTTTAATCTTAAAGGATGTGATGATCAAAATTAAAAATAATGGTGTTTATTTTATAAGTAATAGTCTTGAAGTCATAAAAAAATCAAAATTATTTATGATGATTTACATTATAAAAGTTACGATTTTAACGATTTGTTCAGTAATATTGATATTAATGATATGTTTGCTATTCTAATGGAAATTTATGAAAAACATAATATGCAAACACATATTACCAGATGTAAATTTAAATCTTTGGTCAAACTTGTACTGTTTGAAACAGTCTTGTACAATGGTACAATTTTCTATAAACAGCTCCATGGTATTCCTATAGGAGGAGGATGTTCCGCTATACCGGCCGACATTTACCTCAACAAGTATGAAAAAGGCATACACCTTTTAAACGAATTGTTGTACATCCGTTACGTTGACGACATTCTTTTTGCTTGCAATGGCGCACATTTTTCATTGGATTTTGGATTTATTCAAAATGTTTAACGTTAACAGAAACTCCATACAACAAAGATAAAAGTCTTAATTTTCTAAATTTCTCTCTGTACAAACTACCTGATGGTTTCACTGGATTTCGACTCTACGATAAACGTAGAGATTTTATATTTGAAATAAATTACATTGTTTCTTGGAATTCATGTTTACACCGGAATGTGTACAGAAACATCATATTGAACCAACTTATACGAAGCAAAAGAATAAATAGTAACGTTAATGATCGTTATAACAGCGATATTGGCTTCCTCCATGGTTCAATTACACAAAGATTTCTGAAGCGCTTTCTGAGCAACATCATATGCAGATTTTATGGTTTAACCGTAACTGAAAGCTACCGCATATATTTAGATACAGAACAGGTAAAGAGTTGATCACGACTGGGTGTCCGTGCCTTCCTTACACAGGTTAATGCCGTGCATACTTTCCTATATGATAAATATAGACGTGTGGATAGATTGGTACGTCTTCGTCTTGCTGAATGAAGTATTGAGGTCATGGGACAGTATCTGATTATGTGATTATAATCTATACTTTTTAATTCTTATTGCCTTTTAAATTGTAAAATTAAGACACTTTAATGCAGATTTTGGATTACATGTCTTGTGGGTTATTCCACGTTTTCATGTCCTGGTACCTCTTTTTACATCTTTTTAAATTTTGATACTTTGGTTTTCATTTCTTGTGCAATATATCGGCTACCGGGAGTGTTGTCTAGACGAAAAGCTTGCTTAACCGGGGAGTGGGGGTCACAACCCCCCCGGCCATTCTTTGGTATATTGCTTCCATTTACTTGTCTATTTTTTTGGTATGATATATATATATATATATATATATATATATATATATATATATATATATATATATATATATATGGCTGTCCTGATGAGAATGCAATTTCGAACTAACCGCCATTTTTTGTGTAGTTTCAATTGATTGTTCTCTATGTCTTAATCTCTTATCTTGAGCTAATTATTATTGCCTTTTCTCATTTTTGCCGTGTTTTCTTTTCCCTTTTTTTATTTTTATATTTATATATTTTAATTGTGATTTTTATATCCTAATATTCTTCTCATCCCCCTTTCCATTGTAGTGATATGCTACCTTCTATCTTTATCCTTAGTCTTGGTCTATAGTTACTCATTTGTAACAGATATGCTAGAGAAGGTTTTTTTTGTACATACAGTAGTTTATGCATAATTTTCGATTAAAATCTTTCAATTTATATATATATATATATATATATATATATATATATATATATATATATATATATATATATATACTGCTGGGACAATTGCTAAGGACGGATGACCCTATCACCTATAGCAACCACAAAATGAAAGGAAGATAAATGTGGAAAATTAGAATAAGTGAGGGATACAGTAAGAAGAGGTGTGTGTATGCAAATGTTTCATTTCCACACCTGTTCGCCACGTGATAACACTGATAGGAGATTTAAAAGATTTGACGCGTGTGGACAGTTGATGTTCCAAATGAAAGTGTTACAGGGAAAGATTTAATTGACTAACTTGAAATTTTCGGTGTGTCTTCCCGATATCACTTAGATGACTTTACGTTTGGCCGTAATATTGGAAAGATCGAAGAAGGGCGAAGAATAACAGATATTGTCAGGGAGTGCGACATCGCCCATAGCATTGTTTCACGGCTGTGGCATATTACGGTATCAGGTATCCGTGAGATCGAAAACATGCTACCTGCAAAAGCTTTAAACAAAACTTCAATCAGAAACTATTTTCGACCGTTAGCAAAGAGTGATATACAACAAAAAAGTGTAAAACCTGTTGATCTCAGTACTTGTCACGATATACCAGCTGAACCTCATAAATATAATGAATTTTTGACTCATATTAATGATTCAGAGTATAGAAGTAATTTTCGTAATATGAAATCATACAAATTTCAAAAATGTAAATCCAAACGATGTATGCTCTGCCCTAGTGCAGATCCAGACATCATAAGTCAATCTACTAAACATCGACTTTTCTGCAAGGCTTTTTAATGCATCTATTTGATAAAATGTAATTCTTGTGCGAAGTGCTATATTGGACAGACTAAAAATCCTTTAAACCTCCGTATAAACCTGCATCGTAATCACATAAAGAAAAATCCCAGCAACAATCAAGAATGCCATTTGCTATATACCCATTTCCAGGACCAATCTTTCAATAACATTACAGTTTCAATTATTGACTTTGTTATTAAAACTCAACATCGTTTATGGTGGGAGAATATCCACATTCTGCAAAGAAATACCATCTACCCTTATGGGCTTAACTCTGTTTTATTTAATAAGCTTTATAATAATGACTATTACCATTCTATGCAAAACTTCAGTATCAATTATAGTTCCTTAAAAATACGCAAAAGATGGTACAGGAGTAAAAACAAGAAAAAACAAAATTTGGACTTTAGCATAGAATCTTTTCGGAGTTTTATACGGGATGTATATGAATATGCTGATCATAAACCTGATATTATACGTACATATATTCTGTCTATACGCAAAAAATTCATGCTTAACATTTGGAAAACTTGGATAAAGCAATTAACAGTCTGGAAAACGAAAGAAACAAATTTGTTTCAAAAACTGAATTTGGCTACTACTAGCGATTGGCTTAAAAAACGTTTTAACTTTCTTAATATCAAATTACAGAATGAAGAAGAGGATATTGTTACACACTCAACTTATTTAAATCTCCTATTCCAGAACAAAACTTTTAATCGTATTCCATTTCGAAATATTTTAAAAGACCATCAAGATACCCTTCCAATCAGCAACTTGAAAATCAGGACTTCTTATCGTTATGTCATTCCTTTAGGAAGAAAAGCATTCAACTATAATATTTTAAGTCAGAATCTACATCTACCAAATTTAACAGAATGCAATTGCAGAAACAATCCTTATTCAGATCCCATATTAGGTCATATAGTAACAGGTGATTGCAGAGTTCTTACAGATACTACATTAATTCAAGCTTTCAAACTAGGTACTAAATATAGAAATCCGTATCACGGAGATCCGTTTGAGGCTTTTCGAGAGGACATTGATCAATTCATTTATAAACTTTCCATTCAATACAGTCTGCCAGATATGGCATTCCATCAATGGCGATCTAAGATGTGCAGGGACTTCAAGTACTATTATAAAAAACTTTACCAACCTCCAGACCAATGTAAAATAAACTTCCAACTTCTGAAGAACATTCAAAATCAATTTATAATTACTTATATTGACAAGGCATCAAGTAACTACGCATTTACATGTAAGCTCTTTTACATTGAAATATTGAAAGAAAAATATGAGACTGATGTTCTTTACAGTAAAATCAACCTCTCCCTTAAGGAAATCTCAAATAAAATCAAGGCTTTGTATTTATTAACTGGTAACAAATATACAGGAATTATAAAGTATCCGTATCTGATTAATATTCCGAAACTTCATAAAAGTCCTATTACTTTCAGACCAGTTACTGTTGGATGCAATACCTATCTCACGAAAGCCAATAATATGTTAATGAAGATTTTACAACCTATTTTGCTGAAACTTAATAACCAAGGAAGCTATATTATAAAAAACAGTCTACAAGTGATCAATATATTGAAAGATCATAAACATCCTTTGCACTTAAGAACTTATGATTTCCAAGAACTATTTAATACTATAGATCTAGATGACATGACAAATATACTTTACAGCTTGTTTGAAGAATATGATTTAAAAAGGAGTCTGGAATTCAATAAATTCAAGTCCATAATCAAAATAGTTATTAAAGAAAATTACCTTTACAACGGATTGTCTATTTATCAACAAATTAAGGGCATCCCCATGGGGGGGGATGTTCTTCCATATTGGCTGATATATATCTTAGTTTTTATGAAAGAAGATCTCATATAAACAACGAAATCATATACCTACGTTATGTGGATGACGTAATTATTGGATATGAGAACGAAAACTATACAATGAACTTTGATTTTTATCCACCAAACCTCATCTTGAAGGAAAACCCTCTTAAAAATAACAAAGAAGTCGAATTTTTGAATTTGAATATCAACTATAGTCAAATCCCTCTCATATTCACCATCTATGATAAAAGAAAACAATTTAAACTACCTATTATTGGAATTATACATTGGAACTCCAACATACATTTGAATGTGTTTCGCAATGTTTTCTTGGGAGGTTTAATCAGAATAAAAAGAACTATCAAAGAGGAACATTTACGTATCAATTTTGATCAAGAATTTTTAAAACAAGCATTTTTTAATAAATATCCAATTTCCTTTATGATCAAAAATATTGATAATTCATACAGAAACAATTTTGCATATAGTGTAAGACTTAAGTATTTTTTGAGTTCAATTAGAGACAAAATCATCGAACCCTCCATATGACAGGACCGCACTGTGATCACAGGACCGCGGCTGGAACTACATTTCATTTGAGTCGGCAATTCAGTTGGCTTTATTTGTGGTGATATGGCTCTCGTACACATCTCTATCCAGGTCTCGTGATGATTTCAAAGTCACTCCGGAGGTTGGCTTGGGCCAGGGCTGGCGACCAGGAGTGAAAATGCCGCGGCGATTTTGACGAGCTCGTTGAACTGGGGAGTAAGGTCACAACCCCTTACCGCCATAATGTAAGCTTTTTGCCGAGCCATCCTTCCTTTTTTACATGTTTTTTTCACTTTTTATATTTCAATTTTTCTATATATATAGTGTTTGGTACCCTCATGCTGCCTTGCGCAAAAGTTACTAAAACATTTTTATTTCCGATTTTTCAATTTCTATATATTTATATTTTATATATATATATATATATATATATATATATATATATATATATATATATATATATATACATATATATATATATACATATATATATGTATATATATGTATATGTATATATGTATTATATATATGTATATATATATATATATATATATATATATATATATATATATATATATATATATATATGTATTTTATAACCTTCACACTTATAAATAAATATGTAATATAAGTGTGAAAGTTATAAAATACCAGAAATCACACGAATAAGGCGCGATGCTGCACTACAACGTGGATCTAAATATCATACCAGAAAAGTAGACAAGTAAGTGGAAGCAATATACCAAAGAATAGCCGGGGGTGTGTGACCCCCACTCCCCGGTTAAGTAAATTAAGGCCATTTATAAATCATTGGGTTACACAATAATATCTATTAAATTTCCATATATTACTTTTAATCCTAAACTACATAAAAATCCTGTAAAATTCCGCCCTATTACTAATGGTTATAAAACTTATTTAACAACAGCAAATAAAAAACTTCTTTTAATCTTAAAGGATGTGATGATCAAAATTAAAAATAATGGTGTTTATTTTATAAGTAATAGTCTTGAAGTCATAAAAAAAATCAAAATTATTTCTGATGATTTACATTATAAAAGTTACGATTTTAACGATTTGTTCAGTAATATTGATATTAATGATATGTTTGCTATTCTAATGGAAATTTATGAAAAACATAATATGCAAACACATATTACCAGATGTAAATTTAAATCTTTGGTCAAACTTGTACTGTTTGAAACAGTCTTGTACAATGGTACAATTTTCTATAAACAGCTCCATGGTATTCCTATAGGAGGAGGATGTTCCCCTATACCGGCCGACATTTACCTCAACAAGTATGAAAAAGGCACACACCCTTTAAACGAATTGTTGTACATCCGTTACGTTGACGACATTCTTTTTGCTTGCAATGGCGCACATTTTTCATTGGATTTTGGATTTATTCAAAATGTTTAACGTTAACAGAAACTCCATACAACAAAGATAAAAGTCTTAATTTTCTAAATTTCTCTCTGTACAAACTACCTGATGGTTTCACTGGATTTCGACTCTACGATAAACGTAGAGATTTTATATTTGAAATAAATTACATTGTTTCTTGGAATTCATGTTTACACCGGAATGTGTACAGAAACATCATATTGAACCAACTTATACGAAGCAAAAGAATAAATAGTAACGTTAATGATCGTTATAACAGCGATATTGGCTTCCTCCATGGTTCAATTACACAAAGATTTCTGAAGCGCTTTCTGAGCAACATCATATGCAGATTTTATGGTTTAACCGTAACTGAAAGCTACCGCATATATTTAGATACAGAACAGGTAAAGAGTTGATCACGACTGGGTGTCCGTGCCTTCCTTACACAGGTTAATGCCGTGCATACTTTCCTATATGATAAATATAGACGTGTGGATAGATTGGTACGTCTTCGTCTTGCTGAATGAAGTATTGAGGTCATGGGACAGTATCTGATTATGTGATTATAATCTATACTTTTTAATTCTTATTGCCTTTTAAATTGTAAAATTAAGACACTTTAATGCAGATTTTGGATTACATGTCTTGTGGGTTATTCCACGTTTTCATGTCCTGGTACCTCTTTTTACATCTTTTTAAATTTTGATACTTTGGTTTTCATTTCTTGTGCAATATATCGGCTACCGGGAGTGTTGTCTAGACGAAAAGCTTGCTTAACCGGGGACTGGGGGTCACAACCCCCCCGGCCATTCTTTGGTATATTGCTTCCATTTACTTGTCTATTTTTTTGGTATGATATATATATATATATATATATATATATATATATATATATATATATATATATATATATATGGCTGTCCTGATGAGAATGCAATTTCGAACTAACCGCCATTTTTTGTGTAGTTTCAATTGATTGTTCTCTATGTCTTAATCTCTTATCTTGAGCTAATTATTATTGCCTTTTCTCATTTTTGCCGTGTTTTCTTTTCCCTTTTTTTATTTTTATATTTATATACTTTTAATTGTGATTTTTATATCCTAATATTCTTCTCATTCCCCTTTCCATTGTAGTGATATGCTACCTTCTATCTTTATCCTTAGTCTTGGTCTATAGTTACTCATTTGTAACAGATATGCTAGAGAAGGTTTTTTTTGTACATACAGTAGTTTATGCATAATTTTCGATTAAAATCTTTCAATTTATATATATATATATATATATATATATATATACTGCTGGGACAATTGCTAAGGACGGATGACCCTATCACCTATAGCAACCACAAAATGAAAGGAAGAAAAATGTGGAAAATTAGAATAAGTGAGGGATACAGTAAGAAGAGGTGTGTGTATGCAAATGTTTCATTTCCACACCTGTTCGCCACGTGATAACACTGATAGGAGATTTAAAAGATTTGACGCGTGTGGACAGTTGATGTTCCAAATGAAAGTGTTACAGGGAAAGATTTAATTGACTAACTTGAAATTTTCGGTGTGTCTTCCCGATATCACTTAGATGACTTTACGTTTGGCCGTAATATTGGAAAGATCGAAGAAGGGCGAAGAATAACAGATATTGTCAGGGAGTGCGACATCGCCCATAGCATTGTTTCACGGCTGTGGCATATTACGGTATCAGGTATCCGTGAGATCGAAAACATGCTACCTGCAAGAGCTTTAAACAAAACTTCAATCAGAAACTATTTTCGACCGTTAGCAAAGAGTGATATACAATAAAAAAGTGTAAAACCTGTTGATCTCAGTACTTGTCACGATATACCAGCTGAACCTCATAAATATAATGAATTTTTGACTCATATTAATGATTCAGAGTATAGAAGTAATTTTCGTAATATGAAATCATACAAATTTCAAAAATGTAAATCCAAACGATGTATGCTCTGCCCTAGTGCAGATCCAGACATCATAAGTCAATCTACTAAACATCGACTTTTCTGCAAGGCTTTTCAATGCATCTATTTGATAAAATGTAATTCTTGTGCGAAGTGCTATATTGGACAGACTAAAAATCCTTTAAACCTCCGTATAAACCTGCATCGTAATCACATAAAGAAAAATCCCAGCAACAATCAAGAATGCCATTTGCTATATACCCATTTCCAGGACCACTCTTTCAATAACATTACAGTTTCAATTATTGACTTTGTTATTAAAACTCAACATCGTTTATGGTGGGAGAATATCCACATTCTGCAAAGAAATACCATCTACCCTTATGGGCTTAACTCTGTTTTATTTAATAAGCTTTATAATAATGACTATTACCATTCTATGCAAAACTTCAGTATCAATTATAGTTCCTTAAAAATACGCAAAAGATGGTACAGGAGTAAAAACAAGAAAAAACAAAATTTGGACTTTAGCATAGAATCTTTTCGGAGTTTTATACGGGATGTATATGAATATGCTGATCATAAACCTGATATTATACGTACAAATATTCTGTCTATACGCAAAAAATTCATGCTTAACATTTGGAAAACTTGGATAAAGCAATTAACAGTCTGGAAAACGAAAGAAACAAATTTGTTTCAAAAACTGAATTTGGCTACTACTAGCGATTGGCTTAAAAAACGTTTTAACTTTCTTAATATCAAATTACAGAATGAAGAAGAGGATATTGTTACACACTCAACTTATTTAAATCTCCTATTCCAGAACAAAACTTTTAATCGTATTCCATTTCGAAATATTTTAAAAGACCATCAAGATACCCTTCCAATCAGCAACTTGAAAATCAGGACTTCTTATCGTTATGTCATTCCTTTAGGAAGAAAAGCATTCAACTATAATATTTTAAGTCAGAATCTACATCTACCAAATTTAACAGAATGCAATTGCAGAAACAATCCTTATTCAGATCCCATATTAGGTCATATAGTAACAGGTGATTGCAGAGTTCTTACAGATACTACATTAATTCAAGCTTTCAAACTAGGTACTAAATATAGAAATCCGTATCACGGAGATCCGTTTGAGGCTTTTCGAGAGGACATTGATCAATTCATTTATAAACTTTCCATTCAATACAGTCTGCCAGATATGGCATTCCATCAATGGCGATCTAAGATGTGCAGGGACTTCAAGTACTATTATAAAAAACTTTACCAACCTCCAGACCAATGTAAAATAAACTTCCAACTTCTGAAGAACATTCAAAATCAATTTATAATTACTTATATTGACAAGGCATCAAGTAACTACGCATTTACATGTAAGCTCTTTTACATTGAAATATTGAAAGAAAAATATGAGACTGATGTTCTTTACAGTGAAATCAACCTCTCCCTTAAGGAAATCTCAAATAAAATCAAGGCTTTGTATTTATTAACTGGTAACAAATATACAGGAATTATAAAGTATCCGTATCTGATTAATATTCCGAAACTTCATAAAAGTCCTATTACTTTCAGACCAGTTACTGTTGGATGCAATACCTATCTCACGAAAGCCAATAATATGTTAATGAAGATTTTACAACCTATTTTGCTGAAACTTAATAACCAAGGAAGCTATATTATAAAAAACAGTCTACAAGTGATCAATATATTGAAAGATCATAAACATCCTTTGCACTTAAGAACTTATGATTTCCAAGAACTATTTAATACTATAGATCTAGATGACATGACAAATATACTTTACAGCTTGTTTGAAGAATATGATTTAAAAAGGAGTCTGGAATTCAATAAATTCAAGTCTATAATCAAAATAGTTATTAAAGAAAATTACCTTTACAACGGATTGTCTATTTATCAACAAATTAAGGGCATCCCCATGGGGGGGGATGTTCTTCCATATTGGCTGATATATATCTTAGTTTTTATGAAAGAAGATCTCATATAAACAACGAAATCATATACCTACGTTATGTGGATGACGTAATTATTGGATATGAGAACGAAAACTATACAATGAACTTTGATTTTTATCCACCAAACCTCATCTTGAAGGAAAACCCTCTTAAAAATAACAAAGAAGTCGAATTTTTGAATTTGAATATCAACTATAGTCAAATCCCTCTCATATTCACCATCTATGATAAAAGAAAACAATTTAAACTACCTATTATTGGAATTATACATTGGAACTCCAACATACATTTGAATGTGTTTCGCAATGTTTTCTTGGGAGGTTTAATCAGAATAAAAAGAACTATCAAAGAGGAACATTTACGTATCAATTTTGATCAAGAATTTTTAAAACAAGCATTTTTTAATAAATATCCAATTTCCTTTATGATCAAAAATATTGATAATTCATACAGAAACAATTTTGCATATAGTGTAAGACTTAAGTATTTTTTGAGTTCAATTAGAGACAAAATCATCGAACCCTCCATATGACAGGACCGCACTGTGATCACAGGACCGCGGCTGGAACTACATTTCATTTGAGTCGGCAATTCAGTTGGCTTTATTTGTGGTGATATGGCTCTCGTGCACATCTCTATCCAGGTCTCGTGATGATTTCAAAGTCACTCCGGAGGTTGGCTTGGGCCAGGGCTGGCGACCAGGAGTGAAAATGCCGCGGCGATTTTGACGAGCTCGTTGAACTGGGGAGTAAGGTCACAACCCCTTACCGCCATAATGTAAGCTTTTTGCCGAGCCATCCTTCCTTTTTTACATGTTTTTTTCACTTTTTATATTTCAATTTTTCTATATATATAGTGTTTGGTACCCTCATGCTGCCTTGCGCAAAAGTTACTAAAACATTTTTATTTCCGATTTTTCAATTTCTATATATTTATATTTTATATATATATATATATATATATATATATATATATATATATATATATATATATATATATATATATATATATATATATATATACATATATATATGTATATATATGTATATGTATATATGTATTATATATATGTATATATATATATATATATATATATATATATATATATATATATATATATATATATATATATATATATATATATATGTATTTTATAACCTTCACACTTATAAATAAATATGTAATATAAGTGTGAAAGTTATAAAATACCAGAAATCACACGAATAAGGCGCGATGCTGCACTACAACGTGGATCTAAATATCATACCAGAAAAGTAGACAAGTAAGTGGAAGCAATATACCAAAGAATAGCCGGGGGTGTGTGACCCCCACTCCCCGGTTAAGCAAATTAAGGCCATTTATAAATCATTGGGTTACACAATCATATCTATTAAATTTCCATATATTACTTTTAATCCTAAACTACATAAAAATCCTGTAAAATTCCGCCCTATTACTAATGGTTATAAAACTTATTTAACAACAGCAAATAAAAACATTCTTTTAATCTTAAAGGATGTGATGATCAAAATTAAAAATAATGGTGTTTATTTTATAAGTAATAGTCTTGAAGTCATAAAAAAAATCAAAATTATTTCTGATGATTTACATTATAAAAGTTACGATTTTAACGATTTGTTCAGTAATATTGATATTAATGATATGTTTGCTATTCTAATGGAAATTTATGAAAAACATAATATGCAAACACATATTACCAGATGTAAATTTAAATCTTTGGTCAAACTTGTACTGTTTGAAACAGTCTTGTACAATGGTACAATTTTCTATAAACAGCTCCATGGTATTCCTATAGGAGGAGGATGTTCCCCTATACCGGCCGACATTTACCTCAACAAGTATGAAAAAGGCACACACCCTTTAAACGAATTGTTGTACATCCGTTACGTTGACGACATTCTTTTTGCTTGCAATGGCGCACATTTTTCATTGGATTTTGGATTTATTCAAAATGTTTAACGTTAACAGAAACTCCATACAACAAAGATAAAAGTCTTAATTTTCTAAATTTCTCTCTGTACAAACTACCTGATGGTTTCACTGGATTTCGACTCTACGATAAACGTAGAGATTTTATATTTGAAATAAATTACATTGTTTCTTGGAATTCATGTTTACACCGGAATGTGTACAGAAACATCATATTGAACCAACTTATACGAAGCAAAAGAATAAATAGTAACGTTAATGATCGTTATAACAGCGATATTGGCTTCCTTCATGGTTCAATTACACAAAGAATTCTGAAGCGCTTTCTGAGCAACATCATATGCAGATTTTATGGTTTAACCGTAACTGAAAGCTACCGTATATATTTAGATACAGAACAGGTAAAGAGTTGATCACGACTGGGTGTCCGTGCCTTCCTTACACAGGTTAATGCCGTGCATACTTTCCTATATGATAAATATAGACGTGTGGATAGATTGGTACGTCTTCGTCTTGCTGAATGAAGTATTGAAGTCATGGGACAGTATCTGATTATGTGATTATAATCTATACTTTTTAATTCTTATTGCCTTTTAAATTGTAAAATTAAGACACTTTAATGCAGATTTTGGATTACATGTCTTGTGGGTTATTCCACGTTTTCATGTCCTGGTACCTCTTTTTACATCTTTTTAAATTTTGATACTTTGGTTTTCATTTCTTGTGCAATATATCGGCTACCGGGAGTGTTGTCTAGACGAAAAGCTTGCTTAACTGGGGAGTGGGGGTCACAACCCCCCGGGCATTCTTTGGTATATTGCTTCCATTTACTTGTCTATTTTTTTGGTATGATATATATATATATATATATATATATATATATATATATATATATATATGGCTGTCCTGATGAGAATGCAATTTCGAACTAACCGCCATTTTTTGTGTAGTTTCAATTGATTGTTCTCTATGTCTTAATCTCTTTTCTTGAGCTAATTATTATTGCCTTTTCTCATTTTTGCCGTGATTTCTTTTCCCTTTTTTTATTTTTATATTTATATACTTTTAATTGTGATTTTTATATCCTAATATTCTTCTCATCCCCCTTTCCATTGTAGTGATATGCTACCTTCTATCTTTATCCTTAGTCTTGGTCTATAGTTACTCATTTGTAACAGATATGCTAGAGAAGGTTTTTTTTGTACATACAGTAGTTTATGCATAATTTTCGATTAAAATCTTTCAATTTATATATATATATATATATATATATATATATATATATATATATATATATATATATATATATATATATATATATATATATATATATATATATATACTGCTGGGACAATTGCTAAGGACGGATGACCCTATCACCTATAGCAACCACAAAATGAAAGGAAGAAAAATGTGGAAAATTAGAACAAGTGAGGGATACAGTAAGAAGAGGTGTGTGTATGCAAATGTTTCATTTCCACACCTGTTCGCCACGTGATAACACTGATAAGAGATTTAAAAGATTTGACGCGTGTGGACAGTTGATGTTCCAAATGAAAGTGTTACAGGGAAAGATTTAATTGACTAACTTGAAATTTTCGGTGTGTCTTCCCGATATCACTTAGATGACTTTACGTTTGGCCGTATTATTGGAAAGATCGAAGAAGGGCGAAGAATATCAGATATTGTCAGGGAGTGCGACATCGCCCACAGCATTGTTTCACGGCTGTGGCAAGTATTTAAAACAACTGGAATGTGTAGCAAGCGTCACGCGGGAGATCGTGTTAGAAGTACGACGCTTGCAGGAGACTGGTACATTGTCCTATCGGCAAAAAGGGACCGGTGCACCACAGGTTAGCAGCTGGCAAATCAGTTTCTTGCTACCACAGGACAGCGAATCTCCCGAAAAACTGTAGCCAAACGTTTGGGAGAAGGAGGACTATACGCCTGTTGTGTGTGCCCCATTGTCCAGATTGCACCGTATCGTCCGTTTGCAATGGTGTCGTGAGCAACGCAATTGGACCGAACAGGACTGGGTTTGCATACTATTCACAGATGAGAGTAGGTTCAGTCTGTCATCGGATTGTAGACGCCAACTGATCTGGAGTGAGAGTGGTACTGCTTATCGTCCAGAAAATATCCAGGAAAGGTACCGATATCGAACATGCAGTATCATGGTATGGGCAGACATCATGATCAATGACCGCACATCCCTGCATGTGGTTGCAACTGGGACTATGACCGGTCAGCGATGCATTTATGAAGTTCTACTGCCTTATGTTCGCCTTTTCCATGGTGCTGTCGGTGATAAATTTGTTTTCATGGACGACAAAGCACCATGTTATCGAATACTCGCTGTTCAGGATTATCTAGTCAGCGAGGGTATTCAATGCGTCGAATATCCAGCACATTCTGCAGATCTAAACCCCATTGAAAATGTTTGAGATGCTTTGGAGAGGCGACTTGGTGGTCGAAAATATCCTCAAACAAACAAGAACACCCTCCTCCGTACACTGACAGATGAGTGAGATAACTTGCCTCAACAGCTGTTGGATAATGTTGTGCAAAGCATGACACGACGTGTGGAATATTACATCGCACTGCACGGTGGACATATCCCGTACTGACACCTTTCTCAATGGTGCCTGCTGTCTTTCATATGCATTTTTCCATTTCTCCGTACACATCATCAAATGAACACTTTTTTCCTTTCAGATGTTTCAAAACCTTCTGTATTTTCCAGAACAATAAATGATCTTTAGTCTAATGTCCGAACAGTGTGGTAACAATATTTTATCCTGCTGGGCTTCCACACCCGCTTAATGTTGTATTACATTGCAATTTTAGACCCGTCCTTAGCAATTGTCCAGCAGTGCACATGTAATGCAGAATAAACTTGGAAATGGCACAATTGCAGAATAAAACTTGGAAATGGCACAATCAAAATTAACATTAAAACAGCTTAGAAATGTATGCATATGCAAATAGCTGCCTCTGATCGGTGCGTCACACAATCGCAACAGACGCATCATCACATGGGAAAGTTGTTTTTGAGCTGCCATTGATCTATCGCCTCAATTACGCAGGCGTAGCACACGCAGCCCGGCAGTCTGAGCGACCCTTAAGTATTTCACATTTCTACTACATTTTGAGAGTGTAATTAGCCTGTGCCGACAGTATGTTGCAATACAGCGACGAGTAACTTTTTGAAATGCTTATGCTGTACAGTTTATGCAATCGGAATGCAAACGAAACTGCACGGGAATATCAAAGTACTTTTCCCAATTCTCGACATCCTTCTGGAAGATTTATTTTCCGATTGGTGCAACTAGTACTTGAAAGAGGAAGCGTACATCGCGTAGGTGGACTAGGTAGGCCCAACTTCCCTCAACTGATGTAAAAATTGTGATATTTTGGCTTACTTTTGCAGTCATCCACATACTAGTTTTCGTACTGCTGCTTCAGAAATAAACGTACCATGTGTAACAGTGTGGAGAATACTGTGACGGAATAAATGGCATCCGATTAACATTCATATTGTGCAAGGACAGGAGCCAACAAATTATCAACATCGTCTAGATATTTGTAATTGGGCTCTAAATCAGGAAGATGCAAATCCCTCTTTCCTGAAAAACGTAATTTGGACTGACGATAATTTGGACTGACGAATGCTGTTTTAAACAAGATGGATGCATAAATCCTCAAAATGAGCACTTCTGGTCTGACACAAATCCATTTGTTGTACGTCATATTCCTCATCAGAAGCAATTTTCTGTGAATGTATGGTGTAGTATTTTCAGAAACCATTTGCTTGGATCCATACTGTATGATGGTACGTTGACGGGTGACAGATATGTTAATGAGATTCTGAATGCGGTTGTTCCTGATTTTATGGATGAACCGCCCCTAACAGTACTTCCACATGTATGGTTTCAACAGGACGGATCTCCAGCTTACCATACCACAGTTGTGAAACACTGGTTAAATAACGAATTTCCAGACAAGTGGATTGGCTTGCATGGGCCGGTCGAATTTCCTCCTAGTTCGCCTGGTTTAACGCCTACGGATTTTTATTTGTGGGGTCGTTTACGCACATCTGTTTATCTGTCACCTCCCTTAAATAAAGCAGAGTTGCAACAACGCATTCAAGACGGTTGTCGTGACATCACCAAATAAGAACTTGATCGAGTGCATAGATGTGTTATCAGGCGAATGCAGCTCTGTATTGGCATGGATGGAAAAATTTTTTACAAGATTTGTAATCTTTGTGTAAAGTTATTATTTCTACACAGTGTAGATACTTTTGTACCAATAAATAGCAAAATTATTATTTATTTATGGAATCATAATTTTCTTTCGTAATTTGTGTGTGACCCCTGAAATGCGATCTGCCGACATGATTTTTCCCCTCTGAGAACCCATGTCGATGCATCGAAAAGTCGTTTAAGTCAGCATTTCTGTCTTTTCATATCTCTGGGAATTTTTATGATAAAATGTTGAAATTCTTTACATCACCTTATAAGTGTATGGGGCGCATTTTACTCGTTGGAAATGTTTTTGTATGGGGACCGTATAAAAATTTAAATTTTGTATTTCATAAAATTTAATTCCCTTGAAAATTTTAATCGATTTCATAAAATTCTGTACCTTTTTACGCAACTTTGTAATTTATTATATATGTCTAAGATCCATATTTAAGGAATAAAAGCCGAGATCAATGTTCTTGGGACGCCCTGTATATCTTGTAGGCTGTATTATAAAACAACACTGGTGGAAAAGTGCACAAAATTTCAAATTTAAGTCTTCCACTTATGTGCATCTACATTTGAACTGTACGTCACTATGCTCTTATCCTTTCCGCCGACCACACGCACGACCGGTACAGTCATCATAGCTCCCTCATGAAATGATATAGATTTTGATTTTTATCCTCCAAATTTATCCCTTATACCAAACGAAAGCAACATCCCATCTAGTGTTAATTTCTTAGATTTAACTCTCTCTTTTGATAATGAATATTCATTTTTGTCAAACATTTTTGACAAAAGAAAAGGTTTCCATTTAAAATTCACAAGATAATCAATTTTAACTCATGTATGAGTAAACAGGTATACAAAAATATTTTAATGAATCAATTTTATAGGATTTTTAGGTTATGTGAAAATACACAATGTAGTAACCATCTAGCAGATTTATTTCGATACGGTAAGGCTCAATCATATCCTGTTAATTTGTTAAATATAACTTTAGAAATTTTGAATTCTATTTATAATATGTTATTTATTGTTTTAGTCAACTTTGAAATTGCTATTGTATACTTTAAACATTAAAATATTCTTTGAGATTTTATTGACTTTGTGATAAGTTTTGGATACATATTATATAATTGTTAATTATTAATTATTATTTAGTATAGTTTGTAAACATATTTTTCTTTATATCTCTAATTTAATTGTATATCTATTTTCTTTTGGTTGAACATCTTATTTAGGAGTATTTCCTATAATTCACAACAGATGCGCTCTCTAGTACTCTTTCCTAATTTAGCCTAGGATAGAGCAACGAAATATTAGGCGTCCTGAATAATGGTGGAGAAAGGTATGAGTTTAATTCCTATCTGAATCCTTGTGGATTGTTGGATAGATATCTTATATGTTTGCTATATGCACTCTCATCCTTTTCTTTCCATTTGCATAGTATTGTTTTTTGTTATTTCCATTTATGTTTCTGTCTGGTAATGTGTTGGATCTTTTGACGATGTTTCGGCCATGTTGCCGTATCGTTCAGCGAAACACATTTGGAACTTCTGTGGATACAAAGATCCTTGAGAAGCTGGATCTACAGAGATTCTATCCAATTTCATATTTTTGAATTGCATCTTTTTTTTTTGTTATTTTAGTCATTTTAATATTTTGAGCCTCCAGATTTTGATAATCTTTCGATGTTTGAACTTGATTTGTATGTATAGCTCTTGAATGTTGATAAATTCATGTGTATTATTGATAATTTAAAATTAAGATTATTTTGCCTTATTTGGTAGCATTGTTTTCCTTTTGTTAGATATTTCCTTTCATATCCTTCTTACTTAATTTTCCTCCGTATTATTTCTGAACCAGGGTATGACACTGATCATGTTTTAAATTAGTCTTACTATTTTTATTTATTTATCTTTATTATATATATATATATATATATAACGAAGTAAAGTCATTGCATCATATAGGGAAACTCATGTGCGCCCACATCATTTTTTATAATTGTACTACTGAAGTCGTAAGGAATATTGTATTAATTATGACTTTTAGCCGACATGACATGTGTTAAAAGTTAAACTTTGCATTTTTCAAAAACATGCTTCCACAGAGTTGAAACTGCATAAATTTCTACACATAGTTTTAAGAATCATTTCAATTGTAAGTATATGATTAATATATTACTACAATCAATATTTAACGAAATAAACCTCGTAACCACCTTCTGAAACACTCTGTGTATCACATCTAAAATAAAAAAGAAGACTGAAAATTTAATAATATATTTTGAAAACACGTGTCAGGAAAAACACTCATTCCCGTTTGTCTAATTAAATAAAATGTGAAACTGTCAAAATAATATTTAAAAATAAAATATAGAACATATTTATCTCATAAAATACAGGCATCTCAGTTTTATTTCCTTTGTAATAACAGCTTTAAAGCAAAAAGAATAGGAAAAGATAAAAATAACATGAACAAACAATTTGACGCAGAAAACAACCATCTTCATCTTTGTTTTCAAGAATTCCATTTGTTGCATGTATAATTAATGAGAAGATTGAAATCAATAAAAGCGTGTCGTAGTAGCGTTGAATTGCATTTTAAATCAAATGTTAGTCTTTTGTTGTTTATTTCTCTTAGAAATGCAGTTTTGTAGTAATAAAGTTATCGATGCTATGAATAGAAATATATTTTATGTAAGCAAACATTAAAGAAACTAATGTACTCTTAATTGCATCAATGCAACTAATATATAGTTTTTCATAATTAATATTTTCAGGAAAATGTTCAGAACTTTTGTAATGACGAAAAACTGTAAATAAAAAATTTAATTTTAAATCATCAACATTTTTGTAATTATATCGTAACATATATTTTGGTCGAAAACATTAAATGCCATCGTAAAACGTGGTATTATTTGAATGATTAATAACTCATAGCAACACTTGTTTCAAAATCATGGTTCTTCAGTACAAATTAAAACCAGCTGCTTCATTTATTCTTATTAATATACACTTCTATATGCATTATTAACAGATTCGGTGATTAAAAGTTTTTTTGTGGGCAGCACATGAAGACCTTGCACCCCGTGAAGAAGTTATTCTGGAGAAACAAAAACAAACAAACAATCCTCTCCCATAAATTCCATTTATTGAAGCCATGTGAGTTCCAAACGTAAAGTCTTTCACACCGATTCAAATCTGGTTGTGTTGTTGAGACCCAGGCGTGTCGAAAACCCCGGCTCATCCTAGGACACAGAGCAGTAAAGTGGGCGACCGGAAACACCAGAAAGGTGTAAGGTAACTGCTTAGACGGCCGGGAAGTAAATCTGATTGTGTGGGAAAGTTTCGTTGATATAGTAAAATTCAACCAATTCGAGTAAACGTTTATACATAGCTTCATCTAATCGTGATCTAGGCCACGGAGAAGAACAAATTCTAAAATTCGATCCATGTTCTGAGATTTCTGAGGCCAAAGGTCAGATATTGTACAGTCTATAGAGAAAAATTAATGTTTAAAAATCTGATGTGGGCAGTACACGGCTTTCCCTGCAGACTCAAATTAATTCTATCTTTCTATTTTTTATAATTCCTTAAATTGAGTTTAATAGTACAAAATAACAGGGATACTTATTTGAAATTACACTGAATTTACAGTTTCATTTCAATTTCCGTTTTCATTAGCAACTGGCCTTATTTTCAAAGGTGATGTGGCAAAAGTGCGAAAAAACTAAAATATATCGCGAACGGTTAGTCCTAGAGTTCTGGATTTGGTTTTATCTCTTAAAAATATAAAGTTGTGTCTAAAACATGTTGTGATACCAAATTGCCAAGTATTTACTTCTCAATTTTGGTACACTAGGTGCCTAGCGGCCACCTTTTCAAAACAACAACAATGATAATAATAATAATTATAAAATATTTCTCCTTCATAACCATTTTAAATTGTCAATTTCTGCATTCAGTAAAAGGCAAACAAAAAAATATTAGGATATTCTTTACGGAAATGTTTTGGGAAAAACGGGTATAATTAAATTGCATACAATATTTTATAGTACAGACATAAGAAGTTTATTTAAAACAGGAAAATGTGACTCTCTAGACGCCATGTGCACCAGGATTAAACATCTGATGTAGGAAGCACATGATTTTCCCTATAGACTCAATTTTCATTCATTTTTCTCAGACTTCATTTTTTTTTCTTTTTTTTTTTCATAATTCATTAAATGAGTTTAATTTGCCCGAAATAACCCAGATATTTATTTGGAATTACTCTGAATTTGCTGCTTTAATTCAAGTTTCGCTTTCATTTGGAAACTGGTCGTATTTTCAAAGGCGACGTGGCAAAAAACAAAGAACTGAAAAATATCACGAGGATGGTTAGTTTTATAGTAATGGAGTTGGTTTAGATACATTTGAGCATATGCAGTCTTTAATTTCAGACTTTGATGACTTTTGTGGGCCATTTCGCAAAATATAAAAGAGGTTAATTTTTTTTCGATTCACACCAAAATCTAATCAGCACCAGAGTAACCTCCAAGTAACTTATCTACCAAATTTTATGAAATTTGGTCAGTTAGTTGTCGCACGACATGTTGACATTTTGGCTACAAGTGTCAATCAAGATAATATGCGCTATCAAGATAATATTACGTAAATCAATATGTACGTAACATAAACAAATAGTTCCCATGCCCTCCATCACCAAGAACAAATCAGAAAATGTGGTGTGAAATTACAGGATGAATGAACAAGTGTGTTCTCACAGAGTGAGATTTTGTGACAAGAATTGTCAAAGATTCGATAGTTAGCCAAGATGACGTAAACATGTAAAAAAGGTGTATCACTCCGATACCGTGGATTCTACACGATATTACGTGGAATATAAAATGCTGTGACATCACGATGTGCACCCTCTCGCTCTTAAACAAAAATATGTCATCAATAATCTAATTTGAATCATCAATTAACGCAACAGTAATTAGCAAGAGTGCACATTCTGCATAACAGCTGAGTGACAGCAAAGTGCATGCTAAGTGTATGATAAGTGGCCGCACTGCATCTTGAGTATCTATAACCTCTACCTACAAGTGTAGTGTTTGTTCTCACTGCAATTTATCTGTGTGAATCATGGAGTGTCATACTCATTTGTCATACAATGTTAGATATTCTATGTTAGATAGAAATCTGACAGAGTTCTATATCTGATGATTCCATCCAATGAAAAGTGAGGTAATTTTTTAGTCATTCAATATTAAAATGGGTCAAGGAGGAAATTAACAATTTTAAGTACAGATATTATTGACTGAGTAAGAACTCAAAATTGAGTAAAGAACGTTGCCTTTCCGAAATTAAAGCATATAATGTGTTGTTTATGTACTGCTAATTGTTATGTTTTATAATTACACACACATATATATATATATATATATAGATGAATATGAAATATATATATATATATATAAATCAAGTTGATTTCCTGGATATTAGTATCCTTTACGATAAAAACAATTGCTTATCTACCATTTTATACGACAAGAGAAATACTTTCAAGACCAGCATCAATCACGTTATCGATTGGAACTCAAATTTGAGTAAAAATATATTACGTAATATTATAGTCAATCATCTGATACGCAATCAAAGAATCCATACCTTCAAAAAAGGTCGAACTGAAAATGACAGAAGAATAATGCAAGAGGCGACAAAGAAACATTATCCCGCAAATTTCCTTAGACATTATTATAATACTGTATACAACGATGTAAAAAACGCTTATTTTAAGGATATAACTTGTACACACCTATGATGGTAACTGTACGATTCACCTACACGGAACTTGCTGATAGCGCACCCTAGTGGTAGTATAATGCTATATATGGATTGCACTCTCCTTTGTTAACGACTCTTGGCCTTTTTCATTATGTGTTTTACTTCGGTTTTGTACTTCGGATTTTTCTTCGATTCTTGAGTTTTGTACTCACTTCCACGGTCAGTGTCTTGTGCTCGACACCATTTCGGAGGTCAAGTTTCCGCAAAGTATTTGGTTCCGGGAGTGTTACCTAGGTGTAATAGCATGCTATAACTGGGAACGAGGGTCACAATCCCCCTCGGCCATTTATGCTTTCCCGTTGGCTTGATTCCCATTTTTTCCTTCATACTTTTATTTGCTATATATATATATATATATATATATATATATATATATATATATATATATATACAACTGAGTAAGAACTCAAAATTGAGTAAAGAACGTTGCATTTCCGAAATTAAAGCATATAATGTTTTGTTTATGTACTGCTAATTGTTATGTTTTATAATTATATATATATATATATATATATATATATATATATATATAGCTAAATTTAATGGTTGAAGTTTAATATTTAATCATGATATGCTAATGAAAGATTTGGCCAATTTACATTTAAGTATTGTATTGAATCTCGTCTCATGTCATTCGCTGTTACTCAAGTTCCGCTGTGGATTTCCAAGTGCAAAGACATCAAAGGTAAGTACTTTTATTTAGAATTTGGTAAGGACGAATCACTTTATGACATTCGTTTTTCATCTAGTGATACGTACGATTTTTGCGGGCCATTTCGCTAAAAAGGCAGGATCCTCTTTTTTGAGTCGTACCAAAATCGAATTTGGACAGGATAACCACAAGCGATAAGTGACTTACCTACCATATATAGTGACATTTGATCCATTAGTTTTCAGTTAGAGTGGATGCATACGTTGCACAGACAGATAGACAAACAGATAAACACACAGACGCATGTAGTCGCCACGCTAAAAATAATGTTTTCGTGTTCAAGGGTATCCGAAACTTGTAGATTCGTCAAAACTTGAGTTGCTATTTTCGACACGATTTTAATACTGTCACTGTGCATTACCATGTATTGTAGGGGAAGTAAAATTCTGATGTGGGCAGCACATAACTTTCAACATAGACTCAAATTATTTTTTTTTAGTTTATGATGCATTAAATTGAGTTTTGTTGCAGAAATGAACATCGATGCATCCTGATATTATATCCAATTTACTCTCTGACTTTAACTTTTTACGGTATTAAATGTTCATCTGCTTTTTACAGTTAAATTCCGAGATTTAACCGATTAATTGAAGTTTGAATAAAATATTTTACAGGAAGCAAAAAAGAAACTTTTCTTGATACTTAGCTCATTCTGTAATAATAAAATTTATTCTGTATCTCTGACGTTATTTCCCAAATTTACCAATTTTTTGAAAAACAAAATTATCGAGCAAAAAGGAAATTTCATTTTTAAATGCAATATTTCGAGATCAGTAGTTTGTTTTACAAAAGAAATATTTAGACATTTTAAAAGAGGTATTGCTTCTAATGATCTCAAAGTTTTACTGCTTGTCTACGGGACAATTTTGAAAATTTTGACAAATATTTTAAGCTAGTCACCCAATAATTATGTTTGACTCTGCGAGAGATTTGCGGAATTGCCCCCTGTTACGGAGAGGAATGGATGCTTATTTCATCCCAAATGCTAAATAACCCTTTTTTGCTAATATAAAAAAGAAAATTTCATTTTCTGAAATTTAAACTTTTGAAGGATTGTCAGGTAATTAATTATCTGTCAGAAAAATCAATCCTTAAAACATTCGTCAATTATGCACCTCTGTAGCTTTAATTTTTTGAAAATAAAATTTAGAGTGAATTTTAAGTTAACTCATTATTCGTCATATAATTCAAACCTCAGACAAATTCAGCAATTGCACACTTCTGTAGATAGTTTTAACGTTTTTTGTTTGAGAAAGGAGAACGAAGAGGCGGAGAAGAATTTTGACAGAATTAGTTACGTTTCGAATTTATAACATCATATATTTGTTGATTTTTAACTTTAAGTGTTCGTTGTCACATTTTGAAGCTCTCGTACAGTTCTATCAAAATAGTTTTGCCTGATTGAACTATGCTTGGAACAAAAGTTACACCTTGTTTTACGCCCCGGCCGTCCAAATAGTTTCGCAAGTCCTCAGGATGAGTCGGACGGTCTGGGTCTTCAACCATGTTTTACGCATGTGCTTTAAAGTGGACGAGTTGAGAAGAGTACATACACCTGTCTCCCGATTTACACGGAAAATAGGTTCTGCACAAAACCGTGTAAGTTGAAATCTTGGATTTTGCTAAGTAAAATCGTGTAAAACGAAAATAACCCCAAAATGTGCATGATTCAGTCATTTATTTAAGTAAAACAAAAGTAAGACATCTTAGAAAACTTATTATACTTAGTTTATAAAACAACAAACACATGAATGTAGTAATATAACATATTTAATTTATTTTACATTAGGAACAAAGAACAAAAAGACAAAAAGACCCTTAAAAATTAATTATAAGTTTAATCACTGTCACCACTTTCATGTACTATCAGTCTTTTCTTTCTGATAGGTATGATGTCACTTTCATCACTTGAGCTTTCTTGATGCGATTCTGGCTGAATGGTTGACGAATTAGGCAAGATCTCGGGTTGACAAGACTTTGTCATGAATTCGGTAATTAACAATTGCGTAGGTTTTTTGCTAAATCTTTATCGACCTCTTCATATTACGGGGATTCCCCTAAATGTATATATTTTACAAAACCGGGGATCCCCTGTTGTTTTCATCAGTGTTACCAAAGGAATAAAATTCAAAAATGTCATCAAATCTTTTTATAGGCGTATATGGAGCGGATTATACATTTTTATCAATTTTTTTAAATCTGTTAATTTATAAACCGTGTAAAAGCGAAATCGTGTAAAACAAGTGTCGTGTAAATCGGGGGATAAGTGTATAAGCAGAGGCTCGCTTGGCTGGATTTTGCGTTCGCTTCATTTCTTTTATTGCGTATTTCTTTTTCTAGCTTGTCGTTGCAGGCTGGTCGTCCTACTCGATTTCCCTTTCAGTAGGCGTGGCTTAAATTCCGTCATCAGTTGTGGATGAACAGTCGACAGGTGAAAAAATTAACTGGATTTTATTTGCGGCAACGATAATCTGAATTTTTATGCATTCTCTTAAAAAAATCACTAAAAATGGAACTACGTATTACATTAAAACAAAACAAAAAAATTATAAAGCGGAAATGTACACGCACCTTTTTGTCAAACAATAGATTTGTGCTAATTTATTTTTTGTTTTCGATACGACGAAATAAGTATCGGATAAACCCTCAAAAATGCAAATTTAGATATATTTAAAAAATAATAAATATGAAGGAATTATCCTACGGATTCGCTTCAAACATCATTGGGAAAAACGGTATTCGATCTTTCCGATGATGTTAAGATCGAAACTCTGATAATATTTTTGGTTGTTAAAGAACCGATGTTTGTATAAATCTTGAGAATTGCTCAAAATCGTGCTAAAAAGTAAAATAACTAAAAAACTAATTAGAATTAATAAAATATATCGCCTAGGTGCATCGTCCCGAATTTTGAAGTACCCGTGTACCGAGTTCATGGCCGTACGACGCTTCACTTTCCCAATACAGACCGCACAGATACACACAGGCATTTTCTTTTATTATGCAAGATGAAAAATAAAATGTATCTGTAGCGAAGTGTAGCAATAGAATGTAGCTGTTTGAGTCTGTAGCGAAAATCATGTGCTGTCAACATCAGACTTCATTCGGATCACAATTGTGACAGGAGTTGAACTGAATATTATGTGATATTAATATATGAGAATGCCGAGCGGTGATTTGCACACCAAATATTTTTAAATGTGACTTTCTTTAGCAATATTAGAGTTAGAGGGACTCGTAAATTATTCACTAGTTTGCATTAGAAAATTAAATTGCAAAAAGAAACAAACATTTGAATGTTATTTAGAACATTACTTTTAAATTCTAATGGAAACAAATCCCGATTGCATTATCCGAGAAAAGAGACGGCAATTGCAGCTACAGTTATAACTCTATCTGTGATTGTATTATTTTAGTCCACAAAGAGGTACTTTTGCTAAGATGAAAGCCTAGTTTTTTGTGTAGAAGGAAATGGAATATTAAGGTTAAAGCAAGCAAAACCTAGCACGAATGTTCTTTATCCATTTAAGGACTTGTTATTTTGTATATATATATTGAAACCTAAAGTAAATTTAACACTTGGAGAATAAGACTTCAACTTTTAAGCTTTAAGTATTACAGCTTCATGGAAATATTACATCTTCGTTCAATATTACTTTTATTTTTTCTTGTTCGCTATTTTATATAAAGATTAAGTGAACTAATTTAGCATGTTCACATCTTGGCTATGGTAAGAAAGTTGCCGATAATTTTAATTCCATTAAAATATATAAGAACCATATTTTGTATACTGAGATCCGAGAGGAATGTCTGCACAGGGCCCCAGTTAGGCTAAGTCGGACTCTGAATGCAGTGGCAAAATATCGTGTTACGCTTTTAGTATACAGAAATGTACAACAATAAAACATTGTTATGCAATATAACAATTAAATCGTAATATTCATGGCAACAATAGTTGTAAAACGCTCAAATTTTCACTTCAGAAGTGCATAAAAAATTGAATATCTCATTAACTAAATCGAAATAAAAAAAGACACTGTCCTGCAAAAATATATCTATATTGGTACATGACAACAAAAATTCGAGGTCTTGCTATTGCTAGTCTATCCAGGACGCGAACTCGCAGCTCAAATACTCTTCTTTTGATTTTGACATTAAATATTTCCTAAACTAAATTTTAAATCGAAAATCGGTTTATATCTGTGTGTTACCCTAATATTTCTCTACAAATGTACTAAATTTCATATTTTTGTATGTTATAGATTTCGGGCTACGTGACAGAGAAATACGAGGAATGTGAAATTTGTCAAACAGCGGCGGCCTCAGCTACATTTTTACTTTCCTTATATACATAATGTATAAGGAAAGTATTGTGACGGGGTCGAAAATTCGAATTCGAGTTTTCGACGGGAGAGCACGTTTCAAGCATCCCTGATCACGAATCAAGCATTTTTGAAGTGATGTCTGTGTGTGTGTGTGTGTGTGTGTGTGTGTGTGTGTGTGTGTCAGTGAGTCTGTGGAGACGATAACTGACGAACGAATGGGCCGATTCGAACGAAATTTGGTACAAAAATCACAATCCGTAAACACTGGAAGCCTATTGTTTCTGTACGCAATCGAATGTTCAGAACCCCCCTAAATTTTTGAGTGAAATTTTGAAAAATTCGTCAAAAAATCAAAACCGCTAATAAAGTTACGCAAATAGACATTTCTTATGTAATTTTTCATTAGAAAACGATTGACATAAATTTTGGAACGCTAACATGAACCGTTCTTGAGATATTGTACATTTTTGAAAAAAATTATCAAAAAGTCATATAAAATAAAAAAACAATATTTCCTATTGAGAAACATGTTCACTTTTCATATGTAATACCATGCGATAAATTGGGTGACATCATTCTCGTGGATCTAGCTCGTTTCATTCATGAAAAACTATACTTTGAGTAATGCTTTTGTATTTGATCGCCAATAGTCATTTATCTGCTATAAGAATAACTTATTTCTCCGTCCATAACGCTTGGAGAGATTTTGGCGGCGATTTTGGCGGAATGTCGCCAACTTAGCGACTTTTTGAAATGTTGCCAAATTAACGAAAATCTCGCCAAATGGATAAAAATGATGCTAAATCAATGAAAATGACGACTGATTGTCAAAAATTCAATATCTTGGATAGAATATAAGTATCTACTATAAGAAAAACATATTTTTTTTACTGTAAAAGTAGTAAATTCATTACATTATATAAGGAAAGTCATGTGTTGCCCACATCAGATTTTTTAATATAGAGAGATAAATACAAGTAACGACTGATATATTTCTTGACTTTGATTACTTACATATGAATTGTTAGTTTAATTTTTAGCAGCGAAAATATCGTCCACAATACAAAAAGTACGTTAATAACACCATAAAATGTTGATTAAAGGTATCAACTAATTTGAAAGGCTAAAACCAGCTTTCTCCTTTAGTATAGAAAAACATAGCAATCGAACAAGACAAGGGCGTGTCTTTCAATAATTATTTGTCTGGCGTAAACAGTGAAAACAAATTTGTCAAAAGAAAATTTGGGAACTTATAAAAAATTTAGAAGTAAGTAAACATAACAGAAGAAGGTAATAAAGCAGTTTCCCGGTGAATAAAGTTACCACATTAGTACCCTTTGTTAAAGTAAAGAGAAAAACAACTAGGGTCGAAACATACATCAACAACGTCATCAATTATTGTTAAAATGTATTCTCAAAATGTACTTTCCTTAATTTCTTTCGAACTTAATTAAAAATAAATATAGATTTAGAAATTAAATTTTATGATATTTATTTTTGTGGTTTACTATTTATATCTATCTTTAATAGTCGCGAAGGTATTTGGGGAGAAAGTAAGACAAATGAAGAAAACACTCGCACAGACAGTTCCGATGTTTTGAGACGAATACTCAGACAGATACTTTTTCGAATAAATATTTTAAAATATTAAAATAAAATCCTTTTTTCACATTCCTAATCTGGGCTTTATTTCCCATAAAACAAGAAGAATCATTTAAATTTTTATTTGTTAGTTTCGAAGGTATGAGGCTCCAGAATGTTTACATTTTCATAATGCTCCGCTTTCGCCACAGAAATTTCAAGCATAGATGTTATTCACATTAAAATAAATAAATAAAGTTTGTTAACACAGAAACATTTCATTAAATTTGAGTTTTTGATATCTATCACAGTTTCTCTATTATTTAGCTTTTCCTGTTCTCTAGAATTATTTTTCCAGAACTTATGACGTCTCTTCCAAACTTGTCTCGATAAAATGACGTGGGAGATAAAATCTATTGTGTTAATTAAATGGAACACAGACGAGGAGAACATAAATTGTAACAAGAAAGATCAATATGCATAAATTATTGATTACGAAACACTTTCCAACTGAAATGGAATTTTATTTAAACATCCCTAAAAGGCGATACATTCATTGCTGATATATTTCAAATTATCCCAGTACTACAATAATTTATTATATTTGAAAACTTCAAACTTCATCGAAAAAGAATGAACTTTATTCAAATTACGTCATCGAAATATAAGTCGTCTGGCTTTCCATGTAAATGTAGGAATTTTTCATTCACACACTTTTATTCCAGACTCCAGAGTTAAATAATTTTTCGTGAAAAAAATTCAGCAGTTATTATACAATTCATCTTACAATCACTTGTTTACATTCTGTATCCATTAGAATTCGGCTTCATTGTAGAAATAATCAAAGTTTCATGATCATTTGAACTCAAATATATTGTAATTGTGTTGGCACAGAAGATAAATGCACAGAAAATGCGAAAAATAAAGCGGTTTTAGACGGATGCAACACTAAATATGAATTTGAAAGAACTTTAAAAGTCACGATTTATACAGTGGGAAGAAAAGATAGATGCCATATTTCAGTTTGAAGTGGGTCACGTGATCTTTTCATATTTTATTGGTGTAATTATTATTTTAATTATTATTTAAAAAACTACCGAACATATTTCACTGACATTTTTTTATACATTTTATGGGATAATTTGAATATTTACTAAAACTTTCGAAGCGATTTGTGAATTTTAACTTCTCTTAAAAATATTTGAAAAATTAGGTCCAATAGAGTTCAATGTATTTCACTTTTTCAACCCCAGTTCAATCCAAAACTAATTGGGTGATATTATTCATTTACCTTCCCGTGCGTCCCACAAATCTTCTCAACAGCATACTAAGATTTCATTTTTACGACAGTTATCGTGCGAAGGGACAGACAGACAGACAGGCAGACAGAATGAACAAAGTTATAAACACTTTTCCAACTATGTTGGAAAATATTAAAAAGGTGGCAATTTAGGAAGGAGGTGATTTTTTAGGGGTAGTGGGTGGGAAATTTTATATCAAACACATACACAGACATGTGAATATACATTAAGAATTCCCAATCTTTTATAGTCAGTGAACACCAGTACTGAGTTAAATTACTCTAGAGTATACTAATACAATGCTAAATTCTTACAGAGGACATCTTCACTTTGTAAAATTTTTTCAGGAGCTGCCCTATTAAGTTACTTTCCATTAAATTTCCCCTACATTGAATTTCTTTAATAATTAATCTGAGTGTGGATTTACTCGATTTTCTCAAAGCAGAAACCAGTTTTAAATAGCTTGTGATTATTTTATATTATTTTTTTTTGTGTAAAAATTTTACGAAAAAAATATGTATTATACACAGTTGTAACATGTTATCCTTCATTTTAAAGGGCTTGCAAAAATCTTTCGATTTCTATCAATATTCACAACTCACCTCTTTGGGAGAGGGATAACTCAGTCCAAAATAGTCAACGTCAAACAAGTCAATAGCCAAACATCAGTCTAAAATAGTCAAAACGTGTTCGGGAGGTTCTAAAACATATATTGGCATCAAAATCTTGAAATCGAAAATTTTCGTGAAATTAATTTCTCTATACTATATTCTATATAGTGTGAGACAGTAAAAATCTTTTATTGCAATGTCTTTTGATTACGGTAAAACATTTGAATTTAAAATAAAGTTCTGATAACAAAATTATAATCAGGTAACATGGTCCAATGTTTTAAATTTAATTTTATATATAAACCCAATATGCATGTCCTTTATTAATATTAGTCATATCAATAGTCTTAATGGAGATTTTATACACTTATATATAAATATTCGTATGAAAGTTTATTTTACTTTATATAATACTACGAAATTTGTTAAGAAATGAATTTTTGAGGAAATGTTTAATAATTATCAGTAAACGAGAGGATAATTTACTTTTGTATTAAAACCAGAATCCTTGCGAGTTTAAGCTTTTATCATAATTATTTATTCAGCTTATATACTGGAATGGTATCCAGTAGATATTTTAAGATTAGCCGACGCGGTGATTGAGAGGTCAAGGCGAGCTTTTCCAAGCGAACTTTCGACCGCCGCGTTGTGGGTTCGAGTCCTACGTAAGGCATGGATGTTGTGTTGTTGGGCGCAGTGTGTTTCGCCCCCCTCTGGTGCGCCTGGGGCAACATCCTAGGACGGCTAAATGGTTCACGGTTCCGGCCGATGTATAGGCGAATGATGAAAGTCAAGTGCTTAGCCATTTGATTAAAAACAAAATATATATATATTATGTAGAACAGATTATGTAGAACAAAATTTTTTAGAACAAGTATTAAGATTATGTAGAACAAAAAATGTGATCGATTTATCTACTACGAAACATAAAATTTAATAGACTTTTCATATGCACAATTTAGGAATGACCCATATGTCAAATAATCGCAAACACCACAGTACAGAGATCACCAAGTTAACAAAAAACGATTATTATGGTTGTTACGAGAGCTAAGTTGGCATACATATTCACATATACTCGTACATACGTACCAATTAGGCCAGGCCGAATAAAACTTTTCGGATTTCAATTACGGCTAGTGTAGAAAATTTGCCTTATGGGTCAAATATCGCACAATAAAATTCTATCAAAATAGTTGAAAACATCTTCGACACTTTCTGAGGTTGAATTTTTGAATAATTTCTTAAAACTGTGATTGAAACAAAAATTTGTTAGAGAAAAATGAAATCAATTTCAGATTCGGGTTCTTGCGAAAAACCTTTTTCAAAGACTCATTATAATGCGATAAAAATGTCATCCAGATCATTAGATATTTTATTGCACCTCCTTGAGTGCTAAATTTCAGGATAATTTTATCAGAATGTAATTGAAGCGTTAAATTGCGAAAAGTACATTATTTAAGTTTTAAGTTTTGAATAGCGCGAAAAAGTTTCACTCTACATGCTTATAATGTACAAACTTATTAATCCACATATCTAATCATCCTAGAAATTTTTAAAATTTACCACAAATACAAGACGTTTATATTAATTTATAATAAAGTCATACCATAAAATCGTCATATAAAGGTAGCTGAAAAACGACATTCTCACACACATTTTACAATTTTGAACTTTGCAATTCAAACTGGACGCTTTGAACTCGTTTGAACTTTGAACTCTCGTACTTATTTAGGACTCATTATGATTTCGCAGAGGTAAAAAATCCTAAGTAGGGAATAAAACACTTTCGTATTAGGACGTAGCAGTCGAACTTTTTGAGGTGATGTATGTGTGAGTGAGTGCGTCCGTAAATCTATGGATGCGATATCTGACGAACGAATAGAGCGTTTCGAACGAAATTTGGCACAGATATTACAATCGGTGAATATTGGAAGCTTATTGATTTTAAACTCAATGAAATGTTTGGAAGATCCCCAAATTTTCGAACGAAATTTTGAAAAAAATCATTGAAAGATTAGAAATTTCAATTATGATAATAATTGAATATTTGACTGTAATTTTTCCTTAGAAAAGGAATGCTACCTACATAGTATGAACCCTTATTAAGATATTGGACGTTTTTTCTAATAAATTTATCAAAAATATGGCATGAAATTAACATAAAGTATAATTATCATGAAATATGTTTACTTTTCATGCAATATTTTGCTAAAAACAGTTTTCTCGTGGATCTAGTTCTCCATTCACGAGAGAATATACTTATGCAATCGTTTTGTATTTTTACCACCAACAATTCACCAATAGACATTTACATATAAGAAAATAAATTCTTCTCTCCATCTGTGTGTAACTTTGTAAATTTTGTGAACGATGTAAATTTCGTTGTAAATTTTGAATCTGTGTGTAAATTTTGTGAACTTGGAAACTGCTTTAGTGAAATATCGCCAGTTTGGTGATGTGCCACTTCAGATTAACGAAAATATTGTGAAAATACGAAAATGAAGCTAAATTAATGAAAATGGCGCAATTGAAGAATTAAATCTTAAATATTTTTATATATAGTTTATATTGCTTATTGCGGGTGCTATTAATATTGATAATTGGCAATTTAGAGTAGCGCAAAATACAGTGAAACCTGTGAAGTTGACCACCTTTGTAAGTTGACCACCTGTCTAAGTTGACCTAATTGACCAGGAACGGAATGGCTTAATTACTTTAACATTGAGTGAACCCTTTATAAGTTGACCACCTGTCCAACTTGTATGTTGACCAGGCAATTAGGTAGAATTTGTCACAAAGCATAGCTCAAAACCTTTGTAAGTTGACCACTTCCAGAATTTTCCAGGCTGCTGAAAATTGTGAGAATGTGGCAAAATTTGTCAAAGAAGTGACATTCTTAGACGCAGTCCGATGCATTTATGAAGCATGGAAAAATCTATCAGTAAACACGATTGTTAAGTGTTGCTAGTATGCGGGATTTCTATGTGATCTCATCTCTTGTGCGTGCCAAGTGACAGACTGTTTCAAATTGGAGTCACTGGATGAAGAACTAAAGTGCCTTCCTGAAACGCGCAGAAAAGAGTTATCCGATACTTGTCAAAATTTTGCATCTGTCAAAATCTTGAAACCCATGATATTGAATCTTCATTTGTTGCTACATCGAGCAAGAGTGATTATGACAGGTTTTCTTCGGAGGAAGAGGAAAAAACAGATGTAGAACTTCTTACACACGAAAGTGCAATGCAATGTGTCAAAAAATTAGAACTGTATGCTTTTATGCAAAATACGCCAGAACACATTAAGACTGTGTTTAATCTGCACAGTAAAATAGAAATACAATGGGCATCTGGAATAAGAAAAAAGCAAACTCTTCTGACAGAGTGCTTTTCTGAACAATAAAAATGGATTACTGCATCAATCTGATCCAATAAATTCAAATACAGCATGTGAGTAGTCGTTACATACTATGTACATATAAAAGTAGGTGTATGCAGATTCCTTGATTCATATTTTAAGTATGTACGTACATACATAAGTATTTTGTAACCGTAATTACAATATTTAATTAAAACCATTGGCTCATTAGTATTTTATATATGTTAAAAAGAAAGTATTTTGAAATGCTTTATTGAAGGGAAAAACAAAATTTCATCACACTGTCTATGTTGGTCACCTCTCTAAGTTGGAAACTTTTAGGGGGGAACCGTGAGTGTCCAACTTATACAGGTTTCACTGTATAAGTTAATTGAGTACTTCTCAACAGTTTTACATGTTGTCATCCGGAAAAGCGCTAAATGTATAATTCAACGTTAAAAGCATTTTGATGTAGATACTATTTTTTCACTGTGAAAATATAAATTCATTTCATTTTATAAGTTAAGGGATGTACTATCTACATCAGAATTTTCACGTTACTTGATGTTTGTTTTCTTTGCCGGACAACATTTTTCTCAATCAATGACATGGTGATTTTCTGAAAACTGTATGAGGTAAAAGCCTCAAAATAAACGTACAGGTGTTTAGTGACTGGTTGACAGATAGCACTGAGGATAATAACCAGATCATGACGGATGGTGAAATACAGGAAGAAGTTTTGATTGAAAGCCATTCAGGTATAAATGCAATTGATACATCAAATTTCGTAACAATTAAGCCATACGTTGCCTTAAAATCCTTTAGTGCCTGTCAAACCTGGGCAGAAGAAAATGGATTATTTACCGAAGAAACTATGACGTTGGGAATATTGCTCGAGAAAGTAATTAAGATAGCGATACACAAAATATAGCTGATTACGAGAATAAAACAATTGGTAGACATATGCAAATAACGTGACAGCAATTGTTACGAGTTTTACGGGAGTTTTGATCCCTCTTCATCAAGTGAAAACAGTGTCTTTACTTTACAAACGCCAAGCAAGACCTGTCAATCTGATCCCTTGTCATCAGGTCAAAACAATGCCTTTACTTAGTAAACACCAAACAATAACTGCGGATTTGATCTCTCATCAGGTCAAAACACTGACTTTAATTAGCAAGCGCCAAACAAGAGTTGTCCATTTAATCCTTCTTCATAAGGTCAAAATAGTGTCTTTACTTAGCAAATGCCAAACATAGTTCTGGCTTGGCATTTTCTAAGTAAAGATGCTGTTTTGATATGAAGAAGATTAAAACTATCTTGAAACAATTGTTGTCAAGTAATTTAAATATTTCTGCATTTTTTTTAAGGAAGTGATAATTGTGTTAAGGTAGCGATAGTTAATTAGATAGAGAGGTAGAAATATAAAGAGACAAACATCTATTAAAAGCTATATTTCTAAACAATTATTCTTTTATATATCAAATAGTAGTCTACAATAATGCAAGATGTATAGTATTATAAAATCTAGTTTGTTTGTACATGTCACACTGTATTAAGTTTTATTACATACATATTATGACAATTTTAAGTATGAAAAACCTTATTTACATGCTATCCCTTATTCCCGTTAATCCGACAAACACTATTGTCTGACACTTGCTGCTTTTCAATAGTGCCGGATTACTGAGGTTATACTGTATACACATATATTGAAATATCAGAGAGATATATATAGAAGTTGGAAGAATTTATTTAGAATTTCGAATCCGAATTTTAGATACTTTTAACAACTGCAATAAGAGAGTAAATTATACATGTTACAAAGTTTCTAAACGTAATTTTAATGTAATATTATCTCTATTTGCAAGTAAATGTGCTTATTTTATTAAAAATGGAAAAAGTACCTAATACAAATATTTTGTGAGTCTTACATTCAGAGCATTCCGCAATCGATATCAAGAGCAAATCGATTTGAAGCAACAGTTCATCCATAAAATTTGAAAGCTTCTTTCCGACAGAAAAGATAACTCCGCTCTTTAGAGATTATTACTTTTTCCGATTGGCAACTAAAAATTGCGATAAAACCCAAAGAAAAACATTTTCCCAGCTTCAATTTTAAAATACTGCCTTTCGTTTTAGCGTTGGCTTTGCAAAGCTTTTTCAATTGAATTTACGATGGGAAAAAGTTAGCTTTAGGGTTTCAGCCAGATCAACAAATCAATACACAATTCAAGTAAGCATTTATTTTCAACATAAGTTCGCAAGAGTGTCGAATTAGAAAGTTAATATCTCCAACATGACGTATTAAAACTCCACCGTGTAGATCACAGTCAATGCATCCAAATGCTGTTTTGGGGGCTATCGGTATAAATATAGGATGATAAAAGTATTTTCTTGTATTATTAAAGAAAGTAGATTATTGGTGGTAAAATTTCTACAACAAACTTTTTTTTATTGAAAAAAAAATCCTTGAAACGTCAATTTTTCAGGAACTGACAGAGACAGATTTCAGATGATGAATGCAAAAATATCAAATAGAATCGAATTCCGGATGGATTTGGAAGGTTCACTAAGGATTTCCACTAACGTTTTTCTTCCATTTCAAGTGTTTTTTTTATCTTTTGAAACGTCTGTATCACAAAATGGGATATTGATAGAACATAGATGATAATGGATATGGATTCAGCATACAATTTTGGAGGGACTAGGATGATTTCATAAGTATTTTCACTTTTAGTTTTTCCACTTCCATTTAAAAAAAATTGAAATATTTATTTCTCTGAATTGACTATACACAGAGCTTATATAATGATTGATATTGGTTCAGCATTAAATTCTGAATAGGATGAAGAGAGACACTCAAAATTTCCACTTCCAGACCACATGTCCGCTTCAATAATTTACATTCTCTTTGATACATATATTTCTTGGAATCTGCTACAGATTCAGCTTAGATGATGACTTATATGGATTTAGAATCAATTTCCTGAGGGAGTAGTGGGTTTACTAACGATCTACATTTCCTGTTCGAGATATGTTGCTGAAACATGTATTTCTCACGATTGGCTGTAGATTGGCTTAGATGATGATTGATATGGGTTTAGTATCGAATTCTCTACGGGGAAGGGGGGTTCAATAAATATTTATATTTCCGGTTTTGGAGTTGTCACTTCCGTTTATCCAGAAAATTCATATGACTGTACGAAATATGCATGTAAAAGAGAAATAAAATGCTTCCGTCAAAAATGAAATGTAAACATAATTTGCTACCATATGAAGACATCTTTATAAATTTCTTATATATTTTCTTTTAATAGAAACTCGATTTTTGGAATGGAAGTTTGACAGTCTGCACAGTTCACTTCAACAATAAGAGCTTGCAATGCCGTTTTAGTAGATCAACGTTAGAGCGTAGACCGGCCAGTAGGGAGAACCGTGGTTTGATTTCAGACTGCAGCAGCAAGGTTCTTTACAAGTTCAATTAATTGTTTTCCAACAATGAGTATTGCGAATTTCAAGTTACAAGCAAAGTCAGAATCTTTAGAGAAGCGATACTCAACTTGTTTTGTTTGAAGGAACCTATACAGTATTTTGAAAAATCTTGTGGAACCAATAATTGGTTAATATATAATAGGTTTGACAGGGGTATATTACGAGATAGACGTATGAGGCAGTAGAGATTATATATAAGAACTAATACATACTTTTGAATGAATTGTTAGAAGACAATTTATCGTATATTTACATTCATTAATTACTGTTAATAAAAAAATACAATATTATAAAAAAAATCTGATGTGGGCAACACAAGACTTTCTTTATATAATGCAATGAGTTTATTACCTTTACAGTTAAAAAAATGTTTTTCTTATAGTAGATACTTATATTCTTTCCAAGATATTGAATTTTCTTCAATTAGTCGTCATTTTCATTGATTTAGCGTCATTTTTATCAATTTGGCGAGATTTTTGTAAATTTGGCAACAATTAAAAATGCCGCCAAGTTGACGACATTCCGCCAAATTCGTCACCAAAATCTCGCCAAGCGTTATGGACGAAGAAATAAGTTGTTCTTACAACAGATAAATGACTATTGGGGTTCAAATACAAAAGTATTACTCAAAGTATCTTTTTTCATGAATGGAACGAGCTAGATCCACGAGAATGATGTCACCCAATTTATCGCATGGTATTACATATGAAAAGTGAACATGTTTCTCAATAGGATATATGTATTTTTTTCATTTTATATGACTTTTTAATAATTTTTATGAAAAATGTGCAATATCACGAGAACGGTTCATGTTAGCGTTCTAAAATTTGTGTCAATCGTTTTCTAATGAAAAATTACATAAGAAATGTCTATTTGCGTAAATTTATTAGTGGTTTTGATTCTTTGACGATTTTATCAAAATTTTATTCGAAAATTTAGGGTAGTTCTGAACATTCGATTACGTATAAAAACAATAGGCTTCCAGTGTTTACGGATTGTGATTTTTGTACCAAATTTGGTTCGAATCGGTCCATTCGTTCGTCAGTTATCGTCTCCACCAGACTCACTGACACACACACACACACACACACACAGGCATCACTTCAAAAATGTTTGATTCGTGATCAGGGATGCTTGAAAATGCAAACTTGTTTATAGATAGATTGGCTGGAGTTGAATTGTATGACCAATAAAGTTAGCGAGAGTTAGTTCCGTTTTACTTTCCTTATATACATAATGTAAAAGGAAAGTATTGTGATGGGATCGAAAATTCGAATTTGAGTTTTCGACGGGAGAGCACGTTTCAAGCATCCCTGATCACGAATCAAACATTTTTGAAGTGATGTCTGTGTGTGTGTGTGTGTTTGTGTGTGTGTGTGTCAGTGAGTCTTTGGAGACGATAACTGACGAACGAATGGACCGATTCGAACGAAATTTGGTACAAAAATCACAATCCGTACACACTGGAAGCCTATTGTTTTTATACGCAATCGAATGTTCAGACCCTCCCCTGAATTTTCGAGTGAAATTTTGAAAAAATCATTAAAAAATCAAAACCGCTAATAAAGTTACGCAAATAGACATTTCTTATGTAATTTTTCATTAGGAAACGATTGACATAAATGTTAGTACGCTAACATGTACCGTTCTCGAGATATTGTATATTTTTCAAAAAAATTATCAAAAAGTCTTATAAAATAAAAAGAAAATTCCTATAGAGAAACATGTTCACGTTTCATATGTAATACCATGCGATAAATTGGGTGACATCATTCGTGGACATTCTCGTGGATCTAGCTCGTTCCATTCATGAAAAAAATACTTTGGGTAATACTTTTGTGTTTGAACGCCAAAAGTCATTTATCTGCTGTAAGAATAATTTATTTTTCCTTCCATAACACTTGGCGAGATTTTGGCGAAAAATTTGGCAGAATGTCGCCATCTTGGTGACTTTTTTAAATGTCGCCAAATTAGCGAAAATCTCGCCAAATGGTTAAAACTGATGCTAAAGAAATGGAAATGACGACTAATTGACGAACATTCAACATCTTGAAAAGAATATAAGTATCTACTATAAGAATAAACAATTTTTTTGCTGTAAAAGTAGTAAATTCATTGCATTATACAAGGGAAGTCATGTGCTCCCCACATCAGATTTTTTTCCATGGTATGACCCGAAATTCAAATAAAAAGTTAGAAGCTACATTATTATATAAAGAATTATTATATAAAGAACATACATTAAAATGCGTTATGTTAGGGATTGACATAGTATGTATGTTTTAATAAGAAATTGTTAAGAAATCGTAATATTGAATGGGAGGGGTTTGTGGCTCGCATGTGTTTGTAGATATTAGGAGTGGATGGGAAAATCGGCGGAAGTTGATGTCCGCCTGTTTCTGTTTCCTATTCATGGCTGTGGTGAACTTGGGCGGGCGAAGAGCACAAAGCTTGTGGATTTATTGGTATATATAAAACAGAAACAATTTCAAAACTATCTTAACACAACGGGATTTTTAGGGAGAATTCTGGGGGGATTCTGGGAGGGTGGGTCAGAATTCGGGGAGGGGATAAACTTAAATTTGATGAATTGTTGTATTGTCATCGTACATACGTATATGTTGTTGTTGTTGAGATCCAGACCGTCCGACCTACCAGAAAGGTGTAAAGGTAACTGTTTGGACGTCCGTGAAATGCCACCCAATTTAGACCGGAACCCAGTGGGGGAGGCATCTACAGGAACCATACCCTCCTTCCCCCTACCAGCAACCTCTTGGAAGGACTTACGGACCCACATGTTTAACATGATCGTGCTCCGCGTGTGTGAAATTTCAAGACAATCGGTTTGGTAGAAGTGTGTCAAAAATTAATTTCAAGATTTGACCCAAACAAACAGGGAAATCAACCTAAATAAAACAATGTAATGATAAACGTTTTTGCTTGATATCTGACTTAAAATTTTTACTACTTAGTAACATTAGGTATATAATGAGCATTGTGTACAGATTTTGTAATCATTTTGTATTAATATAATTTGACAAAACTATTTGCATTTTATTGTTTTATAATACATTTTCATTGTCATGTGAGGTAACTAAGTAAAAAAAAACTGATTTGGCGATTTATTAATATTATTTGGCTGTGTATTTCGACATTTTGTTCTGGAAACCCTATAAGTAGATTGAGGGAGTGCTGATAATGCCCATTATTGCCAATTGACTTTCTTGCCGCTAAAAAATTTCCGCGTGTCAACGAAATCTTGCTTCGCAGTAAAACTATCTCAGTTTAAATCTATGCAAATAGCGAACCAAGGTGAACTTTCGAAATGCTTTGCTTATTTTAATTATTACTTTTATTATAGATAGAATTTTGATTTTTATATTCAATTACATAAGCATGACAAGTTGTTCTTTTATTCCTAAGTAAGCTTTGCTGGAATCCCAGAAAAAAGCTCTTGGAGTCTCACGGCTCCACGGAAACTTTCTTGGGAGTGACTGTCTTAGAGAAATGCTTGGTATGGCAGTCTGTATTACACAGCTTTCATCTTTCATTGAATTGATTGACATCTGTGTTGTCGACATCTGTGTTGATTGACTTCTGTTTCGACATCTACTTACCATAAGACTTGTCTAGTCGTCGCCAGACTATGTACTTGCTCACTCATAAAAAACATGACATTCTACCACTCAACTCACGCAACATTATCAAATCCTAATCCAAGCAAAAACTTTACAAATTTTTTCAAATATTCGCCATGATTTTATTCAATCCAATTTTAAACTCATTCCCATAAATGATCGTTTGCCGCTTAAAGCTAGTTTTTCGTACCACCCAAAAAATTTTCGTCCCCTTCTCAAATTTTGCACAGAATTTAATTTTAGACCCGCTCACTCGACGGTTACCACTTTGTTTAATTGTATTCGAACTGATAAAGTTAAGGATAACGATAACGTTAAAATCCATGCTGGGGTATATGTAGTACCTCTTCTTTCTCCAGATAGTGTTTATAAGTTTGGTAGCACTGAACGCACGGTTGGTTTACGGTTGGCTGAACATGCTAGGGACGTTAATAACTGTAGGCAATCGACGGCTCTTGCCCAATTAGTGATTAATGATAACTTTCTATCTCTTTTCGAAAACTCCTTTCTTTTGATAAGCTGTAATAATCTTCGGTCAATTTTACTTTATAAATCCTTCTTTATTTATGTCGCACCTCTATCTGTAATTTTGATCCGGTTCATGTTTTAAGTTATGCCTGGCGATTCGTTCTCGATTCCATGCGAGTCAAATCTTTACAAAGTTACCTCTAAAATATAAAATATTTAAAAAAAAATTACTTATGTATATTTGTGCTTAAACTGGATTATGACATTTTGTCGTTCTTGTTTTTGTCATTTTGTAATTTTTAAATCTGTTTCTGATGATTTTGTGTGGATGCATTAAACGTTTTTAGTAGTGATGCCAATTGTGTAATATGCAAATTCAACTTGCCGACAGTGGATAGTATTTAAGCATGTTAGCATGATTTTTTATTTAACGCCACTAAAGAAGGGTATGATGATACCCGAAAGAGCTCTGGCTTTTAAATGATATGTACGTCTGATGAATGTTTTAATAAAATGACGTTTAAAATATAATGATTTGTCATTCATTTATTATTTAAATTGATTTGAAGATATTTCATGTTCCCGCCATTAGTATAAAAACTTTACGTTGTAACATCGTTGCAGACGTTTCAGGAACGTCTCTACTGCCACTTCTGTGTTGAATATAAATTGGAAATAGACCAAATAAGAGCAAGGCTATGTCGACGAAACTAAAAATCGCCTAAAAGCCATTTTCGATTTGGCTGATATATTTTTACGCTTATTTCGAAGTTCAGGTTCCGACTTGTTGCAGTAAAGAAGGAAATCCAAATGATAACGTACATATATATGTTCGCTTACCTTTATTTCGCTGCATTTTCAGTATTAATCCAGTTTATTATTCACTGCGAGCAAAGTTGCGTTCTTTACGTAAGTGATTGGGGCAATGGATGCCTGCCTAGGACTTTTCTAGAACTGTGTATACGCTGGAAAAGTAATATAACATCAATATGAAATTTTCATTTCTGAATGAAGCATGTTATCTTTGTCTGCATGTATTTTTATATATTTTAACAAGTTGACAACTTAGTGGATAAAAGTAAAATCTGTTAGAAGGAAATGAACAATGTTTTCTCGATAACGACTAGTAGGAATTATGAGATTGACCCTATACAAATTTATTTTTTAATTATTACACGAAGAATAATGAAGGTTCTTTAAGTGAAGGCCGCATTCCAAACTATCTCGACTATTAAAAGTTTGAAACCTCAGATCGGTAGCATAAAAAAAACAGGAAGATTATTCCATTTAGTCTTTTAATTTAAATGGAATCAACACAGAAAGAAAATTCCTGAGATAAAGTCCTCTAGGTAAAATTAATCCCCCAATGCACCTATTACCTCTAATAACAAAGGTGAAGATGACTGTGAAGTAACTAGAACAAATTGACAGGAACCAAAATTAAGAACACAAGGGGTTTATCTCATGCAGTTTGACATATTACATTCTCCTTCATAGGAAGTAAACGGTGCATTTCCGAAAGACGTTTTTGGAAATTTTGTTATTTATTATCTGGGACAAGATATGACGGATTTGTGTTCAGTTCTTTGGAAGAAATTTCTATCTTTGTACACATATAAAGTAGTTGCAGAATAATGAATACTTTACATGCATTAAAACTAGGAGTATTTTTTTAATCTTTTATTTTCATTTCAAACTGACATTTCATTTCTTCATTCATTCTGACATTTCAAATATTCATTTTGAAATTTGCAAATACATAATATCCGCCTTACGCAAAATGGTGGGAACCGGTTTGAGATCACTTCCTATTTTATTTTACCTAGAAACATAGTATGTTTGTTGTATGGGGGAAGTATTGTGACGGGGTCGAAAATTTGACTTCGAGATTTTGACGAAAGAGCGCGTTTGAAGCATTTCTGAAATCGAATCGAACGTTTTAGAAATGATGTCTGTGTGTGTATATGCATGTTAGTATGGTTGTGTGTGTTAGTGTGTGTGTGTATTAGTGTGTGTGTATGTGTGTGTGTGTGTTCATGAAACAGAGGTGCAATATTTCAGGAATGAAAGGAGTGTTTTGATCAAAATTTGGTACCATTATTTGAATCAATGTGTACTGGAACCTTAGTAATTTTAAACGCGATTGAACGTTCGAAAGACTCCTGAGTTTTCGAATGAATTTTTCAAAAAATCATAAAAAAATCAGGATATTCCATAATGTTAAGAAAATAATCATTGCATACGTGATTTTTTAATTCAAAACGAATAACACAAACTTTAGAACGCTAGTTTGAACCGTTCTCGAAATATTGCATGTTTTACAAATAATTATATCTAAAAAATTACATAAAATAAACAGTACTGAATATCTTCAAATATATAGCACTCTGCGATAAATTTGGAGGACTTGGCGACTCATTTGATGAAATATAGCCAACTTGGCGACATTTCTAATGTGCTGTCAAATTGATGACATTTTCGTCAATTATAACGCCAAAGTTACAAAAATGACGCCAAATTAATGAATTAATACATATTTTAATATAATGGAGTATATATTAGTACTATTAGTAGTTGTGGAAAGGGTGTTCAAGGGCCGCAGGCGGAGCTGCGGAGCGCATTCCAATATGATGACGTCATCGCCTTATCTTATCTGATCTTATCAGATGACGTCACCGGCTTATCTTATCAGATGACGTCATCGGCTTATCTTATCGGATGACTCATTCGATAAGATTATCGGGTGACGTCATGGACTGACACAGACAGTGAGGTTGAAGAAGACCTTGGCGGCCATCTTGGAAATTTTGGTGGCGCCCTCTATGGACAGGTTGGAGAACTGTGTTGGCTAAAAGGAAAGAATTGGTTCTGGACTGAGCTGGATTCGAACTGGGGACCCCTTGCACCGTAGGAGAGTGCTTTAACCAGTATACACTTTGAGACTTGTAGGCAGATGGTGAATGAATGATATCTTTCCTGCGAAAGGAGTTGGGTACTTAGAATATTTTCTGAACTTCTACGATTGGATTTAATGAGCGCGAATGAATTAAGATTTTAATTAATTTTTGATAAATAAATAAAATATATTATGGAAAAAAAATGGAATATAGTCATAATTTAATTTTAATAAGGGGATTATTTTTTTAAATGATTGGGTAATTATTGTTTTTATGGAATGTTTAGGAAAGTGCTTGAAGACATTTACGACGGTGATGGCGCCCTCTATTGGCACTTGAATGTAATAATGAATGATGTCTTTCCTGCGAAAGGAGTTGGGTACTTAGAATATTTTCTGAATTTCTACGAGGCGATGGTGCGAATGAATTAAGATTTTAATTCATTTTTAATAAATGAATAAATGTATTACGAAAAAAAAAAATGGAATATAGTCATAATTGAATTTTAATAGGAGGATTATTTTTTTTTAAATGATTTAGTAATTATTGGGTGAATTATTTTATGAAATGTTTTGGAAAGTGCTTGAAGACATTTACGAAAGTTTAGACGGTGATGGCGCCCTCTATTGGCACTTGAATGAAATACATGCGACGAATAATAATAGAATTAATTTCGAGTGAGGTTTTTGTGTTCTTTTAATTCGATAGTCGAACGATGCCTTAATAATTTTAGCTTCACGCTCATACATGTTTTAATGAAGATAATTTTTTTTTTTACGTTGACCGTTCATCAGTGATTTTTTAAGGACGGGGTGTATGTTATTGAATTTTATTAATTTTAATGAAATGATTTTTGGGATGTTTTTTGAATGGGGGACTCCATAGTGAACTAGAATATCCCATTTTTGATGTTAATAAATTTTTACCACAAGTTGGGAACGGGATTTGACCCTTTTAGAAGAGGTGTATCAGCCAACATTTATGTTTTAAAACCATGCAAGATTTTAATGCTAGGTTATAATACTCACATAATATGACTCGACCCTTTTCAGAATGATTGTGTGCGCTACGCGATTTTTATAACAAGTATCAGAATCCGTATCGACTGTTTTTTTTTAGCTATGAAAATTGGCTGTATTGATTTCTTTTCAAATATATGGGAAATTCAACACTTTGATATATTGAAGTGCGTAGTTAAAATGAATAGGGGTACTGAATTATCAGTGAATGGAATAATTGGGAGATATTTTTAAAATGCAAAGTATATGAAACCTTCACAAGCTAATGTTGTGCACAGATGTGACTTGCATGTGTATTGTGACATGGATGTTCTTACCAATGTCTTCTAAAAAGGGAATCCATATTATTTTGAAGAGTATGCAGGGTTATTTTAAAGAGTCCTCTAAAATGTTATGTATTAGAAAATAGCAAGATCCATGTCTATGTTATTAGAAAATAGCAAGATCCATTTCTATGTAGAAATAGTACATGCATGTCATACATTAAAAAGAAATGAGTGTATGCCATTTCTAAATCTTCTTTTCAATTAAATAAATCTAACAGCATATACGACTATTATAATAACGAAATGATTTTTTTTTCTTTTTATAAAAATAATAATGAAACTTAGAACTCACATCCAACGTCTTCACTAGCTGCTGGCTAAACTCCAAATGATTGACACACTCTCATTACGCTATTAAGAATTAGATCTTATCTATAATGACGTCAGCATTATGAGGTGTTGCCACCTATTTTTTCTAATAATATATTTCTAGTAACTGGATACTTCAGGGGTCTGATTTGGTACACATAATCTGAAATACATCATTTTAATTATATTGTGCATTGAATATGATTTGGCCATTTTTAAAGTGGTGGATGTAATTGAAATATCGAAGTTTAGAATTTAACAAGCTAATGAATCGAATATTTTCACCCACAAAACTTTAGCTTTAAGTTTAAATAAAATAAAAGCCAGTGAATATCATTTGACCATTTTAACAGTGAAGGGTATAATTTTTACTACCATTATAGAACTTAGAAGTGAGTGTACAGTTTCGATTATTTTTACAGAACACCAACACATTTTAAAATCTATTGAATAGGAATAGGCCATTTTGCACATACATGTACCTAGATTTCAACACCCAGTATTAAAACCTACTAAACATGAAACGTGTAAGTATTGTGTGAGATTTTATCGCACTAACTTTTAAACTCTTTAAATTTTTAAAAATGTCCGAAATAGTTGTATTTCATTGGTAGACATAAATTGTATGGCGTACATTTTTTTTTTTTGAAAAAATATATATTTCCACAGCTTTTAAAATAGATTTCTACAGTTGTACACTACGGTTCTAGAATTTTCTAAATACGAATCGACTGTTTGAACTACCAATGGTGTTTTTACCGATGCAAATATTTACAACACAAATATTTCGATGAAACCGAACTTAGTTGAAGCTTCTAAGTATGAATATTTAGAATCATTTCATATAATTCTTATATTCACACTGAAAATAGTTAACAAAATTAGAACTCACGGAGCGACATCTTCACAGCTTACCGCCAACACTCCAAATGAGACACACGCACTCATTTCATCATTAAAAATTAGATCTTATCTATAATGACGTCATTATGTTGACGTGTTGCCACCAGGCAGTTATTCTTTCTTAATTATAGCGCATTGTATACGATTTAACCATTTTTAAAGTGATGGATGTAATTTTAGCACCGAAGTTTAGAATTTAACAAGCTAAGGAACACGAATCGAGCATTTTTACAGACGTGATTGTATTTTACTATTTTACCGAATTGTTTGCATCTTAGCGAATGTTTGATGAACTAGGATTTTTTTTTTATTTTTTTATTTTTTTAATCTTACTCAATGCCTAAGACTCCTTTAGCGCATAAAATTATGATATTTTAATAAAATTTGCAAAAATTGCACAATACTTAGTGGATAATTACTGAATAAGAGATATGTTTTTAATGTTACAGCAACATCTAAAGCCCCTTAAATCGGCATATTTTTAAAACTGTCATGAATTTTAGGGGAATAGAATATCACTTAACGATTTTTTTTAAGGACATGCGATTGTCAACATTGAATTTAAATGAAAGACTGACCCTCTAGGCCAAGTGTAGTACATTGTAATAATATTAAAATATGAAAGATATGCATTTAACTCTTTAAAAGAAACATGTAATGAGTTTTGATATCTTAATACGAGACATTATTGACATGCACATAGAAATGTCATGATCTCGCGGGTGTAGGCGCACCATATAATCATTCAATTCATAATGAATGTCCACATTTGAATGTACATATTTAACATCACCTGGAAAATGATAGGGCGAAACTGAGATCTGAGACAAAATTTTACACTTCCTACGAAATAAATCCCAAACTTCGTAGACTTTTAGGAAGCTAGGGCTAAATTTTCAACTATTCTTAGAGATTGAAACACAACATTGGTTACGAATCTTCATACTTTAGAGAATGGAACATAACTTAGCATTTATTTTGAATGAATTCAGAATTTTGACATTGATTATAAATTTTATGATTTAAACACTGAATATAAATTTTATAAATTAATCTCTGTAAAGTGCAAATATCGTTCATTACGAAACTCACGCTGTAATCATTTTATATGATTCGAATAAATTTATTTTTAATTTTTTTTGTATTTTATTTTAAAAAACGATATTAGTAAACCTGTTATACTTGAATGTATAGATACATAATCTACGAGTACATAGCATTTTTAAATAAAACATGTTAAAAATGAGTTGATGAATGTAAATAAGGAGTTCAGTTTGAAAGATAAAAATCCATTTAATGAATCTATTCTTCATAAAATACACATTAAGCATTATTTGTTGCACATTTAATCAAACAAGTTAAAATAATTTCCTTATCGCACATTCATAGTCCTCTGATTTAAATGACTTGAAAAAATTTCGATCATACCAGTAAAAGACTTCTTCACCACGCAACAAAACTTTCTTTGCTATGTTATTAATGTCAAGATTTAGAAGTACCTGTTCAGCCACTCTGTTGTACATTTCTAATGGAGTACTGTAAAGACATTCATGGTAACTTTGTTCTTCAATTTGACTAACACAGCCAACACATTTGAAAAGTTTTCTTACATGATACATCATGCTCTCATGAATACATGAGATTAATTGTTCGAATGCAAAATTTTTGTCACAAATAACTGATGGTAGAAAGGTTATCGTGTCCTTTATTTTTAATATTTGAGCAGGAAACCACTCTAGAAATATACTTTCTCGAAGTTCCATACTAATGTTGTTGACACAATTCATTAAACATGCTATTTGATTTTTATCTAAGGTAATATGACACTGCGTTAGACAAAATTTTGAATCATATAATTGAATTATCTTCTGTAAATGAAGTTTTCCATTGTCATTGAAACAGAACAACTCATTGCGACTGACGAAAGAGGTATCCGCATATAGACTATTGAACGACCACAATTTTTGTGAAAATTCACTCCAAGTAGCAGGTGACAATGTAACCCATTCACGCGAAGGCACTAGTTCATTTCGTTCGTTAGAGATATATCTCCATATATACACTTTTAGCTTCTCATGGCGAAGTTTCAAATATACATAGACACCAGAACCTAAATGCCAACGACGGAGTGCATCTTGCACGGAATCTGAAGAAGGAAATTCAGTCGAAACAGATTCTGTAGTGGCGGCTAACACTCCGCTGTGTGCTAGAGCACAAGAAAGCAGATCTTGAGATGAGTTTCCGACCTCGGTGAGGACTTGTGAATCGGCAGTGGTGGATGTTTCTGCTGGGGGTATGGAAGACATAAGATAGGTGTCTAACCAATCCACCACAAAGTTTGATGAAGGTGAATTAATCACATTTGAGACGATATCCACAGATTTTGTTTCATCTAGGGTAGGAACCGACAACTCCACACTATTTCCACTAGAAATTAACTGTTCGAGTGATGGCATACTTTGAATTTTAGACATTACTTGCAGATAATAACATCCAAGTACCACATTCACAGTATAAGATTTATTTTTAAAACACTATGATCTTAAAATACTATAATTTTCTCGCAGCTGTGAACGAACCGAACTTATCCACGCAACGTCCAAGGTTGAAATGGTTTATCGGACCACGTCATAAGACTAATCACGTGACTTAAATAGAGTGTCGTGTGCAAATAGATTACATATGATAAGACATGAAGGGGTTAGAACTTGTAATTTTCAATGAATCGCACAACATCGGTTTGTGCAAAGCGCAATTGTTATCTACGTGGGAGGCTGTCTACATTATTTTATTCATCTTCGAAATCATAAAGTGGAAATATGTACCAAACTTAGTTAAAATTCATAATTTTTAATCACACTATCATTAAATACATAGGAAAATTTTGTATATTTTTATATCTTTAGGGGATATGCTTACCACATCGCACAGAATATACAAGAATAGTTAGCAAAAACATGAAAATAAACTACAGCATGAGGTCTTCACCAGCCGACATCCAAACTAGAAATGAACGATATGCACCCTAACTGCAATACTAAAATGAGAGCTTATCTTACCTAAGATCTAACATATGATGACGTCATCGGTCCAAAGTTCACAAGATGGCGTCATAGTCCAAAGCAGATCTTTCTTAATTACTTATTTTTTAATTACGGTTTATTGTTTTAATTACTCCCTATTTTTAATTACTGCTTAATTGTTATAATTATGAATAGGTGATCATAAGTAATTACTGCTTAATTTTTATAATTATGAATCACCTATTCATAATTATAACAATTAAGCAGTAATTAAAAATAGGGAGTAATTAAAACAATAAGCCGTAATTAAAAAATAAGTAATTAAGAAAGATCTGCTTTGGACTATGACGCCATCTTGTGAACTTTGGACCGATGACGTCATCATATGTTAGATCTTAGGTAAGATAAGCTCTCATTTTAGTATTGCAGTTAGGGTGCATATCGTTCATTTCTAGTTTGGATGTCGGCTGGTGAAGACCTCATTCTGTAAGTTTATTTTCATGTTTTTGCTAACTATTCTTGTATATTCTGTGCGATGTGGTAACCATATCCCCTAAAGATATAAAAATATACAAAATTTTCCTATGTATTTAATGATAGTGTGATTAAAAATTATGAATTTTAACTAAGTTTGGTACATATTTCCACTTTATGATTTCGAAGATGAATAAAATAATGTAGACAGCCTCCCACGTAGATAACAATTGCGCTTGGCACAAACCGATGTTGTGCGATTCATTGAAAATTACAAGTTCTAACCCCTTCATGTCTTATCATATGTAATCTATTTGCACACGACACTCTATTTAGGTCACGTGATTAGTCTTATGACGTGGTCCGATAAACCATTTCAACCTTGGACGTTGCGTGGATAGGTTCGGTTCGTTCACAGCTGCGAGAAAATTATAGTATTTTCAGATCATAGTGTTTTAAAAATAAATCTTATACTGTGAATGTGGTACTTGGATGTTATTATCTGCAAGTAATGTCTAAAATTCAAAGTATGCCATCACTCGAACAGTTAATTTCTAGTGGAAATAGTGTGGAGTTGTCGGTTCCTACCCTAGATGAAACAAAATCTGTGGATATCGTCTCAAATGTGATTAATTCACCTTCATCAAACTTTGTGGTGGATTGGTTAGACACCTATCTTATGTCTTCCATACCCCCAGCAGAAACATCCACCACTGCCGATTCACAAGTCCTCACCGAGGTCGGAAACTCATCTCAAGATCTGCTTTCTTGTGCTCTAGCACACAGCGGAGTGTTAGCCGCCACTACAGAATCTGTTTCGACTGAATTTCCTTCTTCAGATTCCGTGCAAGATGCACTCCGTCGTTGGCATTTAGGTTCTGGTGTCTATGTATATTTGAAACTTCGCCATGAGAAGCTAAAAGTGTATATATGGAGATATATCTCTAACGAACGAAATGAACTAGTGCCTTCGCGTGAATGGGTTACATTGTCACCTGCTACTTGGAGTGAATTTTCACAAAAATTGTGGTCGTTCAATAGTCTATATGCGGATACCTCTTTCGTCAGTCGCAATGAGTTGTTCTGTTTCAATGACAATGGAAAACTTCATTTACAGAAGATAATTCAATTATATGATTCAAAATTTTGTCTAACGCAGTGTCATATTACCTTAGATAAAAATCAAATAGCATGTTTAATGAATTGTGTCAACAACATTAGTATGGAACTTCGAGAAAGTATATTTCTAGAGTGGTTTCCTGCTCAAATATTAAAAATAAAGGACACGATAACCTTTCTACCATCAGTTATTTGTGACAAAAATTTTGCATTCGAACAATTAATCTCATGTATTCATGAGAGCATGATGTATCATGTAAGAAAACTTTTCAAATGTGTTGGCTGTGTTAGTCAAATTGAAGAACAAAGTTACCATGAATGTCTTTACTCCATTAGAAATGTACAACAGAGTGGCTGAACAGGTACTTCTAAATCTTGACATTAATAACATAGCAAAGAAAGTTTTGTTGCGTGGTGAAGAAGTCTTTTACTGGTATGATCGAAATTTTTTCAAGTCATTTAAATCAGAGGACTATGAATGTGCGATAAGGAAATTATTTTAACTTGTTTGATTAAATGTGCAACAAATAATGCTTAATGTGTATTTTATGAAGAATAGATTCATTAAATGGATTTTTATCTTTCAAACTGAACTCCTTATTTACATTCATCAACTCATTTTTAACATGTTTTATTTAAAAATGCTATGTACTCGTAGATTATGTATCTATACATTCAAGTATAACAGGTTTACTAATATCGTTTTTTAAAATAAAATACAAAAAAAATTAAAAATAAATTTATTCGAATCATATAAAATGATTACAGCGTGAGTTTTGTAATGAACGATATTTGCACTTTACAGAGATTAATTTATAAAATTTATATTCAGTGTTTAAATCATAAAATTTATAATCAATGTCAAAATTCTGAATTCATTCAAAATAAATGCTAAGTTATGTTCCATTCTCTAAAGTATGAAGATTCGTAACCAATGTTGTGTTTCAATCTCTAAGAATAGTTGAAAATTTAGCCCTAGCTTCCTAAAAGTCTACGAAGTTTGGGATTTATTTCGTAGGAAGTGTAAAATTTTGTCTCAGATCTCAGTTTCGCCCTATCATTTTCCAGGTGATGTTAAATATGTACATTCAAATGTGGACATTCATTATGAATTGAATGATTATATGGTGCGCCTACACCCGCGAGATCATGACATTTCTATGTGCATGTCAATAATGTCTCGTATTAAGATATCAAAACTCATTACATGTTTCTTTTAAAGAGTTAAATGCATATCTTTCATATTTTAATATTATTACAATGTACTACACTTGGCCTAGAGGGTCAGTCTTTCATTTAAATTCAATGTTGACAATCGCATGTCCTTAAAAAAAATCGTTAAGTGATATTCTATTCCCCTAAAATTCATGACAGTTTTAAAAATATGCCGATTTAAGGGGCTTTAGATGTTGCTGTAACATTAAAAACATATCTCTTATTCAGTAATTATCCACTAAGTATTGTGCAATTTTTGCAAATTTTATTAAAATATCATAATTTTATGCGCTAAAGGAGTCTTAGGCATTGAGTAAGATTAAAAAAATAAAAAAATAAAAAAAAAAATCCTAGTTCATCAAACATTCGCTAAGATGCAAACAATTCGGTAAAATAGTAAAATACAATCACGTCTGTAAAAATGCTCGATTCGTGTTCCTTAGCTTGTTAAATTCTAAACTTCGGTGCTAAAATTACATCCATCACTTTAAAAATGGTTAAATCGTATACAATGCGCTATAATTAAGAAAGAATAACTGCCTGGTGGCAACACGTCAACATAATGACGTCATTATAGATAAGATCTAATTTTTAATGATGAAATGAGTGCGTGTGTCTCATTTGGAGTGTTGGCGGTAAGCTGTGAAGATGTCGCTCCGTGAGTTCTAATTTTGTTAACTATTTTCAGTGTGAATATAAGAATTATATGAAATGATTCTAAATATTCATACTTAGAAGCTTCAACTAAGTTCGGTTTCATCGAAATATTTGTGTTGTAAATATTTGCATCGGTAAAAACACCATTGGTAGTTCAAACAGTCGATTCGTATTTAGAAAATTCTAGAACCGTAGTGTACAACTGTAGAAATCTATTTTAAAAGCTGTGGAAATATATATTTTTTCAAAAAAAAAAAAAATGTACGCCATACAATTTATGTCTACCAATGAAATACAACTATTTCGGACATTTTTAAAAATTTAAAGAGTTTAAAAGTTAGTGCGATAAAATCTCACACAATACTTACACGTTTCATGTTTAGTAGGTTTTAATACTGGGTGTTGAAATCTAGGTACATGTATGTGCAAAATGGCCTATTCCTATTCAATAGATTTTAAAATGTGTTGGTGTTCTGTAAAAATAATCGAAACTGTACACTCACTTCTAAGTTCTATAATGGTAGTAAAAATTATACCCTTCACTGTTAAAATGGTCAAATGATATTCACTGGCTTTTATTTTATTTAAACTTAAAGCTAAAGTTTTGTGGGTGAAAATATTCGATTCATTAGCTTGTTAAATTCTAAACTTCGATATTTCAATTACATCCACCACTTTAAAAATGGCCAAATCATATTCAATGCACAATATAATTAAAATGATGTATTTCAGATTATGTGTACCAAATCAGACCCCTGAAGTATCCAGTTACTAGAAATATATTATTAGAAAAAATAGGTGGCAACACCTCATAATGCTGACGTCATTATAGATAAGATCTAATTCTTAATAGCGTAATGAGAGTGTGTCAATCATTTGGAGTTTAGCCAGCAGCTAGTGAAGACGTTGGATGTGAGTTCTAAGTTTCATTATTATTTTTATAAAAAGAAAAAAAAATCATTTCGTTATTATAATAGTCGTATATGCTGTTAGATTTATTTAATTGAAAAGAAGATTTAGAAATGGCATACACTCATTTCTTTTTAATGTATGACATGCATGTACTATTTCTACATAGAAATGGATCTTGCTATTTTCTAATAACATAGACATGGATCTTGCTATTTTCTAATACATAACATTTTAGAGGACTCTTTAAAATAACCCTGCATACTCTTCAAAATAATATGGATTCCCTTTTTAGAAGACATTGGTAAGAACATCCATGTCACAATACACATGCAAGTCACATCTGTGCACAACATTAGCTTGTGAAGGTTTCATATACTTTGCATTTTAAAAATATCTCCCAATTATTCCATTCACTGATAATTCAGTACCCCTATTCATTTTAACTACGCACTTCAATATATCAAAGTGTTGAATTTCCCATATATTTGAAAAGAAATCAATACAGCCAATTTTCATAGCTAAAAAAAAACAGTCGATACGGATTCTGATACTTGTTATAAAAATCGCGTAGCGCACACAATCATTCTGAAAAGGGTCGAGTCATATTATGTGAGTATTATAACCTAGCATTAAAATCTTGCATGGTTTTAAAACATAAATGTTGGCTGATACACCTCTTCTAAAAGGGTCAAATCCCGTTCCCAACTTGTGGTAAAAATTTATTAACATCAAAAATGGGATATTCTAGTTCACTATGGAGTCCCCCATTCAAAAAACATCCCAAAAATCATTTCATTAAAATTAATAAAATTCAATAACATACACCCCGTCCTTAAAAAATCACTGATGAACGGTCAACGTAAAAAAAAAAATTATCTTCATTAAAACATGTATGAGCGTGAAGCTAAAATTATTAAGGCATCGTTCGACTATCGAATTAAAAGAACACAAAAACCTCACTCGAAATTAATTCTATTATTATTCGTCGCATGTATTTCATTCAAGTGCCAATAGAGGGCGCCATCACCGTCTAAACTTTCGTAAATGTCTTCAAGCACTTTCCAAAACATTTCATAAAATAATTCACCCAATAATTACTAAATCATTTAAAAAAAAATAATCCTCCTATTAAAATTCAATTATGACTATATTCCATTTTTTTTTTTCGTAATACATTTATTCATTTATTAAAAATGAATTAAAATCTTAATTCATTCGCACCATCGCCTCGTAGAAATTCAGAAAATATTCTAAGTACCCAACTCCTTTCGCAGGAAAGACATCATTCATTATTACATTCAAGTGCCAATAGAGGGCGCCATCACCGTCGTAAATGTCTTCAAGCACTTTCCTAAACATTCCATAAAAACAATAATTACCCAATCATTTAAAAAAATAATCCCCTTATTAAAATTAAATTATGACTATATTCCATTTTTTTTCCATAATATATTTTATTTATTTATTAAAAATTAATTAAAATCTTAATTCATTCGCGCTCATTAAATCCAATCGTAGAAGTTCAGAAAATATTCTAAGTACCCAACTCCTTTCGCAGGAAAGATATCATTCATTCACCATCTGCCTACAAGTCTCAAAGTGTATACTGGTTAAAGCACTCTCCTACGGTGCAAGGGGTCCCCAGTTCGAATCCAGCTCAGTCCAGAACCAATTCTTTCCTTTTAGCCAACACAGTTCTCCAACCTGTCCATAGAGGGCGCCACCAAAATTTCCAAGATGGCCGCCAAGGTCTTCTTCAACCTCACTGTCTGTGTCAGTCCATGACGTCACCCGATAATCTTATCGAATGAGTCATCCGATAAGATAAGCCGGTGACGTCATCTGATAAGATCAGATAAGATAAGGCGATGACGTCATCATATTGGAATGCGCTCCGCAGCTCCGCCTGCGGCCCTTGAACACCCTTTCCACAACTACTACTATTTCTAATTGTCAGGTTATATTTGCGGGAAATATAAGTTTATATGAAACTCAAAATAACTTTACATATTTTTATCCAGAAAAGTGCTCAATGCCAGTGTACTTTTCTACGTTAGTATTGTGCCGTGGATCATGTCCATCATTATTTCGCATTGAAAGAATCAAAGTACCATAGTGCATATGTGGAAAAAAATGTGTAGTGCCCTCATCAGACGCGATTTTTAGTAGGACATAAATATTTAAATCTGAATTGACTCATTTTTTAAAAATAAATACGTTAAAGGGTTAGCGTTCATAGAAAAATTAGAAATCGCTGCTTTAAAATATAATTAGATCAGAATGAAAAATATTGGCAAACATTTAATTGGCACATAGGCATTAGTGGTCTTCTTGAAAAATATGATCTATGGCACTAACTTTTGTGACACACAACAATTATGGAATATGTAATTATTTTTATTATTTTTAACACTTTACAACATAGTTGAAAAGTGTTGATGACTTTGTTTATTCTGTCTGTCTGTCTGTCTGTCCGTTAGCACGATAACTGCCGTGAAAATGACTTTATCAAAATGAAATTTTAGTATGTTTTTCAGACGGTCTGTGGGACCTATGGGAATATAAATAAATAATATCACCCAATTAGTTTGTTATTGAACCCGGATTGAAAAAATGAAATACATTGAACCCTATGGGACCTAATTTTTCAAACATTTTTTAAGCAAATTTAAAATTCACAAATTGCTTCGAAATTTTTTGGAAATATTCACATCATCCCACAAAATATATAAAAAAAAATTCAGTAAAATATGTTAAGTAGTTTTTTAATTAAAAATGATTTAATATAGGGAAAAAAACAAATTCAATTAAATTCTGACTTTTGGGATAACCTCCAGAAAGAAACAAGAAAGATCAATCATGCATAAGCATTGATTATGAAACACTTTCCAACTGAAATGTAATTTCATTTAAAAATTTCTAAAATGTGATTCATTCAGTGGTAATATCTTTTACATTATCACAGTACTACAGTAATTTATTATACTTAAATATTTAAAACTGTATCGAAATATAAATCATCTGATTCTTTATGCAAAATCAATGAATATTTCATTCATATAACTTGTATTCCAGACTCCAGAGCTAAATAATTTTGTGTGAAAAAAATTCAGCAATTCTTATGTAATTCATCTTACAATCGCTTGAGATATTTGCATTCTGCATATGTTAAAATTAGGCTTCCTTGAAGAAATAATAAAAGTTTAGGGATAATTTAAAATCACAACTATTGTAATTGCATAGGCACGGAATTTAGATACACAGATAATACACAGATAATATATATGTGTATGTGTATATACTCAAAGTATTGGAATCGTGCCGAAGATCGGAACTCGAATTTTCAAAGGATCTACACGTTTTGGGACTTCTAGAACACGAAAAAACTACTTTTAGGAAGACGTCTGTGTGTGTAAGGGTGTATCTGTGTATGTTTCTGTGTGTCTGTGTGGATATTACATCCACTCTAATTGAAAAACTAATGGACCGAATTTCATACAATTTGGTAGGTATGTTTTTTATGGGAAATCCTGATGTTCATTAGATTATAGTACGATTCGTAATAAAAGAATCTGCCTTCTTTGCGAAATGGCCGCAGAAATTGCCTTTATCCACTCTAGCTAAAAACTAATGAACCAAATTTAACAAAATTTGGAGTATAATATTTCAATAACCTACAAGTGATTTATATACCAAATTTAACAAAATTTTGTATATAAATCATTTGTAGGTTATTCTACTACGATTCGGGAAAAAGGAACAGGCTATTTTTGCGAAATGGCCAGCAAAAATCGTTATATATAAAAATAAAAGACTACGTGTGCTCAATTACATCAATTAAATTCCTATTTTATATGTGATTTTTGACAACAAAAAGAATAAGACTAACCCCATTACTCTAGGACTAGCCGTTCTTGAGATATTCTAGTTTTTTCGCTACGCCACCTTTGACAATAAGTCCAGCTATCAAATGAGAACCAAATTTAAGTTTAACGTGTAAATTCAATGTCATTTAAAATACTTATGTTGTGCAGATAAACTCAAATTATCATTAAATAAATAAAGAGAACGAATATGAGTCTGCAGAGAAAGACATGTGCTGTCCACATCAGAATTTTTAACAATATTACACCAATGATTTATAGAAGTGAACGGGGATTATTTTCAGGCCATTTCGAAAAAAATGTATGATCTATATTTAAAGATCCATCAAATTTTTGTCGAATAAAATGTTCAACAAATTTAAGCTGTGTACCAAATTTTAACTCTCTAGGACGTAGGAAAGTGCATTTAAAATGCCATCAATTAAATTTATCAAGAAGAGTTATATAAAATTTAAAAAAAATGAAAAATTGTTATCTACCAAATTTATTTTAAAATATGAAGCCACTCCCATATGCAAAACGTTTAAATAAAGGGAGAGATATTTATTATATAATATCTCTCTCTTTTCTTTCTGGAAGATATCCCAAAGTCAGAATTTAATTGAATTTGTTTTTTTCCCTATATTAAATAATTTTTTTAATTAAAAAACTACTTAACATATTTTACTGAATTTTTTTTTATATATTCTATGGGATAATGTGAATATTTCCTAAAAATTTCGAAGCAATTCGTGAATTTTAAATTTACTTAAAAAATGTTTGAAAAATTAGGTCCCATAGGGTTCAATGTATTTCATTTTTTCAACCCGGGTTCAATAAAAAACTAATTGGGTGATATTATTTATTTATATTCCCATAGGTCCTACAGAACGTCTGAACAACATACTAAAATTTCATTTTGATAAACTCATTTTTACGGCAGTTATCGTGCTAACGGACAGACAGACAGACAGACAGAATGAACAAAGTCATAAACACTTTTCAACTTTGTTGTAAAGTGTTAAAAAGAGATATATTATATAATAAATATTTTTCCAAGAGTTTAATCAGTTTGTATATGAGAGAGGCTTCATATTTTAAAAATAAATTTGGTAGATAACAGTTTTTCATTTTTTTTTAATTTTATATAACTCTTCATGATATACTTATTTGATGGCATTTTTAATGCACTTTCCTACGTCCTAGAGAGTTAAAATTTGGTACACAGCCTAAATTTGTTGAACATTTTATTCGACAAAAATTTGGTGGATCTTTAAATATAGATCATACATTTTTTTCGAAATGGCCTGCAAATAATCCCCGTTCACTTCTATAAATCATTGTTGTAATATTGTTAAAAATTCTGATGTGGGCAGGCAGCTCATATCCTTCCCTGCAGACTCATATTCACGTTCTCTTTATTTCTTCAATAATAATTTGAGTTTATCTGCACAAAATAACAGCCATAAGTATTTTAAATGACATTGAATTTGCACGTTAAACTTAAATTTGGTTCTCATTTGATAGCTGGACTTATTGTCAAAGGTGGCGTAGCGAAAACGCGAAAAAACTAGAATATCTCAAGAACGGCTAGTCCTAGAGTAATGGGGTTAGTCATATTCTTTTTGTTGTCAAAAATCACGTATAAAATAGGAATTTAATTGATATAATTGAGCACATGTAGTCTTTTATTTTTATATTTAACGATTTTTGCAAGCCATTTCGCAAAAATAGCCCGTTCCTTTTTCCCGAATCGTACTAGAATAACCTACAAATGATTTATATACCAAATTTTGTTAAATTTGGTATATAACTCACTTGTAGGTTATTGGAATATTATACACCAAATTTTGTTAAATTTGTTCCATTAGTTTTTAGCTAGAGTGGATAAAGGCAATTTCTGTCGGCCATTTCTCAATGAAGGTAGATTCTTTTATTACGAATCGTACTATAATCTAATGAACATCAGGATTTCCCACAAAAAAACATACCTACCAAATTTTATGAAATTCGGTCCATTAGTTTGTTTTTCAATTAGAGTGGATGTAGTATCCTGACAGACACACAGAAACATATACAGATACACCCTTACACACACAGACGTCTTTCTAAAAATAATTTTTTCGTGTTCTAGAAGTCCCAAAACGGGTAGATCCTTTGAAAATTCGAGTTCCGATCTTCGACACGATTCCAATACTTTGAGTACACACACACACACACACACACACACACACAATATGTTATCTGTGTATTATCTGTGTATCTAAATTCCGTGCCTATGCAATTACAATATTTGTGATTTTAAATGATCCCTAAACTTTTATTATTTCTTTAACGAAGCCTAATTTTAACACATGCAGAATGCAAATATCTCAAGCGATTGTAAGTTGAGTTACATAAGAATAGCTGAATTTTTTTCAGACAAAATTATTTAGCTCTGGAGTCTGGAATGCAAGTTATATGAATGAAATATTCATTGATTTTGCATAGAGAATCAGATGATTTATATTTCGATACAGTTTTAAATATTTAAGTATAATAAATTACTGTAGTACTGTGATAATGTAAAAGATATCATCACTGAATGTATCACATTTTAGAAATTTTTAAATGAAATTGCATTTCAGTTGGCAAGTGTTTCATAATCAATGCTTATGCATGATTGATCTTTCTTGTTTTAGTTTCTGTCAATTTAAAATTTTTTATTAATCTTAACGATATGTGTACATTTATAGGGTAATCTACCATAAAAAGTTAGTGACAAACTCTGCCACTCGTTATAGATTGATGTCACACATCACTCCTTTCTCATATTTCGAATGGTGAAAGGTTGGTGTGTGTTATGTGTGATGATGTATCTAGGAATAAGTCTCATTATTTTTTGTTAAAATAAAATTGATTTTTTATGGTGAGGGATTATTCAGTTTAGATAGATTAGTAGAATGCAGTTGAATTCGTCCGAATAGGACTATAAAACGGCGAAAATATTGGCGATGAAATGTTTGGATGCAACATGTGCTCTACTAGGCGAACGTATGGATGAGCAAGCGATAAGCGCATATTGGAATATCGCGCAGATTTCAATGCACATATGTTGCAGATCCAAAATAAAAAAAAATCTCTTTTTTACCAGAGAATCGATTTGTAATACAGCTTAAATAACATATAAAATTATAAGGAAGACTATGTATTGGGTTCTGTTTTGAACTTCGCAGATACTTTTACTCGTATCACGTCCACAATCCAGCTGAAGGATGATGATCCTTATGTATGCCCTCTGTGATGAAATATCTTGGAAAAAACAGGTAACTTTTGAAGTTTTTAGCCAATCAGCAAAATGTAAGCAGTTTATAGGGCTCGTAAAACGTTGCCAAGTTGGAGATAATTCTCAGAATTCGTGACGGAGGTTATCTAATTTATCGTCAAGATCAAACAACTCAGGTCTTGAAATCCTAATAATAGTTTTCTGTTACGTATTCATAACATATCATTTCTGTTACATACTTTGTTTCCCCTTTAGGTTAATATTTATACCAACGGGTTCACAGTAAAAAAAATCATATTTTACTTAATACTTTCACTAAAAAAAATCAGTAAAGAATGTTCCTCCTTCGACGGTGTGAGAAAATCCTGTTTTGTCCCTCATTACCGTCTAACGACCAAGATGACGTTGGCTGCCACGAACGCATTGAAGGTTTCTGACAGAGACAGAAATTTGGGACAAAATGGATTATCTTCTTTATGATGCATCATAGTCTTCTTATGACAAGGTCAATGATGGCATTTGGTAAGACAAATTGGGTATTTTTTCTGCTTATTATGGGAGATAAAAGGATGATTGATTACAGAATATGTTCTAGATATAATTTCTACTTTATGTATACAGTATGTAATGCAACAAAATGTAAAGTATTATGATGGGGTTAAAGATTTGATTCTGGGAACTTTGATGTATTGACACATTTCAAACGTCTGGGAATATGAATTAGCTATTTTTGAATGATACGTGCCTGTGTGTCGGTATTTTTAATCCTCTTAACATTGCTCCCTCCCAAACCTCCTGCCCCCCTCCCCAAACAGTCGCGCAGATACAGGTCAATAACTCCATCACTGAGAAATTTCAATAATATATTTTTTTCCCTTTTGTTTTTTTTTCTAAATTTATTAAAACCCATCACGGTGTATAAAGAAATTCCGGAGCATTTCATATTTTATGAATTTACAGAAATATAAAATTATATATTTTATGCTAAACATCACACTTGTTAAAAACATAAACTAGGTCTCACTCATAAAATATATATCTTAGCAACCCAAATTTCAAAAGTAACATAAAATGAATCCTGATAGAAAATAGATTTCCTAAAACCAACAACAGTTTTCAACTTGTGGAAAAAGTTACATAAAAGATCATAAAATATGGATTTTCACTTGTCCTAGATACGTTGATTTTCTTTCACCTGGCAAGTTGAATTACCCACGAAAGTATGTGACAAAATAATGTAGTGTATCATGGAAAAGGCAAATAATATTAGTCTAGACGAACGTTTCCCATACTGAGGTACGTATACCCCAAGGGGTACGGTAAAAGATAATTGGGGGCACGTGAAAATATTTTAGCAATGTGGAATTTGAACAAATTGGTAATTTTTTCTAACCGAATTACTTTCTTTGATATTTTGTAATATATATAAACTAAAAATTCTACTTATGTGAAACCAAATCTATATTCTAACTGTTAAATCAAATGCAAAAGGTTGTCTTTTGCCCCTTATTCTGGTTTCAAGTATCTCACTTTGCGAAATTTTGCCCAATCTAAAAAAAATAATTGTACCTTCGAAGCCTCTTAAGCGGATTTGCTACTTCGGTAATAGTTGGTTACTTCCAGTTCCCGACGAAGATGTATATATTACGCTTCAGAAACCAAAAAAATATTATTTTCAACATTTTCTGAAGTCATTTGTAATAATGTATTTCTTTTTTTTCTGACCTCCGTTAGTTTTGTGTGTACTGTAGTCATATTTTTGAAAGTTTTACATTTTTTTCATATCTGTTCTACAAAATTCGAAGTAAAGGTCAAAATTACATTAGAAATTTTATTCCTCCAAATCTTTGTGTTATTTCGAAAACTTGTAAAATGCAATTTTATTTATAGGAAACCAAGCTTATAACTATTCAGGAAATTGGAAACCGTCGGATAGGGGGATTGAATGAAATGAGATGAAATTGAATTACACGGACAAGTAAATTCGGGTGTTAAATTGTAAAACATAAAAAAAAAAAAAAAAATAGAGCGTAAAGTGCACAAACGAAATGACTATCAAGGGGTACGATTAAACGAATTTGACAGCCAGGATGCATTCTGGTGAAACGGTTGGGAACCACTGGTGTAGACAATACATATTTCAAAGTTTGTCGTTAGTAAGTATATCTCATAATTATGAATATATACATCTTTGTTAACATTTTTTTAAATATTCGTAGCTAACCATGTTTACAAGTTTCTTGTAGAAGTTTGTTTCCAGAATAAATGTTGTTGCAAATAATTGAAAAGGGGCATTTTTCTTGTCAAATGTTGACCTGTTAAAGTTGAATGAAAGAGAAAACTGTAAAAATATCAAGAATGCATTTAAAATATGAAGAGTGTTGCAGCTCAATTTGTTTTTGCGAAATATTGGTATTCCAGCACGAGATACTTTCTTTTGTTTAAAAAAAATAGGAAGTTAAATGAATTTGGGGATTCTAAGCATATTTAATGATTGATGAGATCTGATAAGAACTGGTGGAAATATACGTATTCAAGTACGTGTTTATGTGCCGCCAGGCAAGTTTGTGGATTAACTTGAATCTAAAATCTCGTCAGAGATTTACTGTCAAACAAGTTAGTAAAATAATTTGATAGTTTAAAATTTATGATTGGAGTATCCAGATGAAATCGGGCGAAAAAGAAAAATGTTAGCCAGCTATAAACAATTCGCGAGTAATTTGTAGCGCTTCACTGGAGTTTTATTTTACAAAATGTTATTCACGTAAAACCATTTCGGCTCCATTGAACTCTAGAGCAATAACCGATTTTTTTTTTACCGGTTACCATGGCTGCTGTAAAAGGGACTGATCTCGGAATCGGAACTATTTTGATTAATTCGCGTTTTTATCAGCAGACAAAACGGTGATTAGATTGAATATTTGAAATATAAAAATTATTTTTAAAATTTTACGGACTTGATGTTAAATTAATAGTGCAAATGTGGAAATTGGTCTAATCGTTGACTTACAATACGTTCTTGGAAAAAGCGAGCATTAGCAAATGCTCGCTTTAAGTGTTCTTGTTTGGAGCTCTTTCATAGTTCATTCGTAGTGGTTGCTAAATTCGCATATTGTTCTTTCGCCTGAGGAAGGGGAGATTACAACATCCTCGAAACAACTGTAGTCACTTAATTGACATATAGAACTTCCTTGTAGAAAACAGGCACGAGTTTGCTCTTACAAACATCAGTTTTATTTACCTTGGTGTAACAGTGAAATAATTGTTTCAAATACAGATATAAATTATGTCAGTCGTAGGGGCGTTATCCCGGTTATATACCCCCATTTTCTATCAAGCTTAGCCCCTGTAGCTCTTATTAATATCGAATCCCCATTGTTATATAGCTGTCCAATTAGCTACTCTAAACCTTCGGTTGAGTATGCCGGTCTGCGTTCTTAACTGTTATTTATGAGGTATCACGTCTACTACGCAGGTGTACAAGGATTGCATGTAATTTTTACTCATCTTTGGGGAGCATCACGCCCATTGCGTGGGTTTATATTGCAGCCAGATATTACAACATGTTACCTAAAGAGTCTTATTTAGAGACGTGTTTTGATTTAAATTATGCCCATCCGGGGAAGGGACGGATTTTTGAATCGAGAAGGGGTCGTATCACGATTGCTACCCGGTTATACATGGATTGCAATTTTCATTATTATTTAGGGAGTATCACGTTGAAAGCGGGTTAAAGGCTGATCAAGTGTGCTTATTTAGGGAGTAGACGCTTGGTGTCCTTGTGCGGCGTACGTTTCTTTTTTCTTTGTTTGTTTACTTGTTCAAAACAGTGATTGCTAAAAAAATAATTACTAAAAATGTGACTGCAGTAAAATTGCGATCGCTGACTTAGAGCCGTGGTTCTCAAATCGTGGTCCGCGGAACACTGGTGCTCCATGAAGCCACTTCAAGTGTTCCGCGAAAGAATCAAATGCACAATTAAAAATTGTTGCAAAAGAAAAAGCAATACAATGTAAAATAATTTGCTTAGAAGCTCTGCTTAGAAGCTCTGCTTAGAAGCTCTGCTCAGAAGCTTATGTTGTATTGTAAGTGTTCTGCGCAGAAAAATGTCAGAGTTTGGTGTTCTCCGACTTCAAAAAGATTGAGAACCACTGACTTAGAGAACTGCAGCTAGGCCGCTCATGCGGTGAAGTGGATAGCTTCTTCGGCTGCTGTCTGGTGGGCTCGGGTTCGAATCCCGAGTAAGGCATGGATGTTTATTGAGGCAAGTCAGTCTTTCGCCTTCTGGGTCCTCGTCTAAATGTGAAGCTTCACCCCCTCCGACCTTCGTCAGTGATGCTTGTTTGTAATAAACTTTGTTCTCTTGTCTTATGTGTCTTTCTTCCTTCTTTCCTGCGTCACTGGTCCTGTATCGGCTGTACCGAAACAAGAGGCCATTAGAAACAACAACTGCAGTTAGTTTTATATTAATTTACAAGAAACAACTACCACTATAATTATCCAATTTAATTATACAATATATACCTAATGGTCTCGCTTATAACCTGGATGAAAAGAGCGTAGACACATAAAGTAAATGTCCATGGTTCACATATGAATTTTCTTTCAATGGTTTCAAAGCAACTAAAATTCCATATGATGAAAGTAGCAATAGAGTTTCAATTTTTCCAAGAATCATACATTTTATAGCGACGACTTCCAATTCAACAGTCTTGCGACGAATAAAGTGCTATTCAGTATGTTCATAAATAAGGTTCTGTTTAGCTGAATAAGGGGCTATTCATGAGATCTGATCAAACGGACCCCAATTTTCACTTGGACCTGAAATCTGAAGGAAAGGGATGTTACACTTAATCTATAGGGGAAAAAAACATGTTGTTTGATGTGCAGAGTGTCAACTGACCATGCAAATGTCCGTTGTATAAATTATGTCTAGTTTATGAATTCTTTAAGTTTATAGCATTTCATTTAAAAACTATTTTGGATGTAATGCTCTTACTTTTTACGGCGTGGAGCTAAATTTCTTGTAATTTCATTAGTGGTCAACATCAAACTACTGATATGAAATATTTAAAATCCCAAAACGCCCGGAACACCATTTTCAGTACTTTTCAATATATAAAATTTGGTAGTGGATTTTATTAACATTTTATGCCCCTACATTTCATCTGATTTTTATGACACTACGAAAAGCGTTAACGTTGAACAAGTTTAACTGATGATGAAGATATGACGAAAAATTTCATTATATCGTGTCAAAGAACTCGGGAGTTGAAATTCTTTATTAAAATACCTTTCTTTGGGTGTTTCAAACGCATATTCCAACAGATTTCTCAAACTCATATATTGTGCTTAGAAAATTGTTGAAACAAAATGAAAATGGTACGGGTATATCTTCTAATACTACTTTAGCGCTTCCATTATATGTACCTTATTCTAAATTATAATAATAGTAAAGAATTAAAGAGTAAATTAAAATCTCTTTGAAAAATAATAGGATTTCAAACTTTTGATTTTAAAGATCTTTTTAATCAAACTTTTGATTTTAAGGATATTTTTAATAATATTAAGATCTCTAATCTATATGATGTAATTTTAGCTCTATATAATGCTTATATTACTAATCTATCAACTCAAACAAATTTTTATAAATATTCCTAAACTTCTTCACTTTGTTATTTTCAATAATTATGTTTTTCAAGGAAATAAATTATACTTCTCAGGAGTATCAAGAGTTCCACAGGGTGGCTGCAGTAGCAGTATGTTAGCTAATTTATACCCTTATCATGAAAAGTATTTTACTTCAATAGATTATACTTTTTACAGATATGTTGATGATCTGATTTGTTTAGTACGTACTGACAATTATTAGATATAGATTTCTTTCCAGACAATTTGGAATTAATTCTTAATGAAGCTACTATTAGTAATAATATTCATTTTTTGGATTTAAATCTTTTTATTGTTCCTTCTAATAGAATTGTTACTAATTTATATGATAAAAAATATTTTTTTATTTTTAGCATTAATAAAATTTTACCATTTAATTCCTGCAACTCGAATCAATTATTTAGAAATATTATACTTAATCAGCTTTTTACAATTTATAGATTATCTGATAACAAATTTCATGCTATGCATATAAATAATTTCAAAATTACCTGCAATTTATATAAATATCCCTCTTATTTAGTAAATGGTATTGTTGAAAAGTTTAGATTATCTGGATTTTCATGAATTCTATTCATAGTATCTTATATTAGCCTGACATCTCCTTTCTCCTATATTATTAATATTTTTATTTTTACATCCTCTTCAACATCAGCCTTACTATTATTAGTCCCACTTTTTTGTAGCTCTTTTTGTATATTATAACTTTTTCTTACCTTTTCGCATTACTGTTTTTCATTTCTTACGAATGGCAACAGTCGATCACTTCTTTTTTTTTGCGAATGGCAACACTGGTCTCTTCATTCAGTGTTCCCGGGTTCGACTGGTTCGGGAAAATGCTGTGCATTTTTGCATTTTCCAGGTATTCATGTTTTCTTTTATTTTTTCTTCTTTATGTATGATGTCCAAGTAGAAATAGTTTATAGATATAATCTATCTATTTCTTCAGAAACATACATTTTCGTGTTTGCTTCAACAAAATACTTGGACTTGAGGAAGAGTTTTGAAGAAGTGAACAAATCCATGATTTAGGCATAGTCCTTGTCCACGTTGTTGTTGTTGAGACCCAGACCGTCCGACCTACCAGAAAGGTGTAAGGTAACTGTTTGGAAGGCCGGAAAGTGCCACCCAATTTAGCCCGGAACCCAGTGGGGGAGGCATCCACAGTGACCGTACCCTCCTTGTATGGCATTAATGCTTAGATTTTATTTTTTTGTTTCGTTTCCATACCATTGCTTTTTGATGATTTCTTTAACTTGATGATTCAAAATATGTTTTTTATTTTTATTTTATCCATTTGAATGTAGGTTTGCAGATTTGTATTTTTATTTTGTAAGCTTGTTAGAAAGTTAGTTTTATCGAGTTACAGCTTCTGACTTTTCTTTAATAAAGTTTCGTTAAAAATTCGTTTTAAATGCTACTGTAACTGGACGAAACTTCACTGGTCATTCGTCCAGTTACAGTAGCATTTAAAACTTATACCACAAGGGCTAATAAGCTACTGAAGTCATATCTACAACCTGTATTGAATCATATTTTAAAAAATGGCTCCGTCATGATAAAAAACAGCGATCAAGTTTTGGGAATTTTGGACAAACTACCTGCTAACCAATTATATAGAAGCTATGATTTCCAAGATCTATTCAGAAATATAAATTTGGAGGATCTATATAGTATATTGACGCAAATACATGAGACATCTGAATTACAACAAAGTGTCACAATTCAAAAGTTTAAACACGTTTTGGACATCGTATTGTATGAAAATATATTGTATAATGGTACTGAATATTACAAACAAATTAAAGGCGTGCCAATGGGTGGAGGGTGCTCGACATTATTAGCAAATCTATATTTGCACCATTATGAACAAGGAAATCACTTTATAAACGAAATGGTATACTTTTGATTTATTCATGACATCCTCATAGCATACGAAAACACAGGAGACGGGTATGAATTTGATTTTTCCTTTTATCCAGCTTGCTTGAATCTTATTGAGAATATCTCAGATAAAACAAAGGCAATCAACTATCTGGATATAAGTATACATTTAACACCTAGCAAGACAACGTATTATACTATTTATGATAAAAGAAGACAGTACAGTTTTAGAATACATTATATAATTAACTGGTATTCTAATTTAAGTATCAGGATATTTCGCAATATAGTCATTAATCACTTTAAACGTAGTGAAAGAATGCATTCTTATGGAAAGGATAGGATCAAAAATGATTCTATATTTATTAAGGAAGCAATAACAGAAAATTATCCTTTAATATTTATTTGTCAGTGTTACAATGAGGTACATAGTAAAGTTTTCGATGCGTTCAGTAAGGATTTTGGCAACACCTTTATTTCAGGAAATAAAATGGCATCGATACAGCGAGGAACTATTTAAGCGTGTTGTTGTTGAAACCCAGACCGTCCGACCTACCAGAAAGGTGTAAGGTAACAGTTTGGACGGTCGGGAAATGCCACCCAATTTAGACCGGAACCCAGTGGGGGAGGCATCCACAGGGACCGTACCCTCCTTCCCCTACCACAAACCTCTCGGAAGGACTTTCGGACCCACATGTTTAACGTGATCGTACTCCGCATGAACACGGCGGCAGTTTTGGCAGTGGCTGGAATCGAACCCGGGCCTACCGAGTGCAACTCCAGCGCGCTAACCAATGGGCTACCGCGCCCTCTATTTAAGCGTGTAAAATTGACGTGAGTGATTTGGATGGAGGTAAGGTATTTGTATTTGTAGTTCGTATATTTTAAGTAGGTTTAGTCTTGTGTCGTTTCAATTATATTGCTCTTATGTTGGGGGATTTTTTCCTTTTACGTTTGATATATACTTCGTATGGGCGTCTTCTGTTTCGACGTTGTACTGAATTTAACCGCAGGTAATGCATGGCTCCGTGAGTGTTGCCATTGATGGAAAAGTCGACTTGTAAACGGGAACTAGGGGTCGCAATCCCCCTAGGCCTTTTATGTATTACCTGTTGGCTGACTTCATGTCCAATCTTTCAATTTTTACTATTATACTTTTCTAGACTACTTCAAGCTGCATTGCGCTTATTGGTCTAGATAACTGTTTTTGTACTGTTTGTACTATGGTAGATTCTGTTATATGACATTCTATATGTATATATATATATAAATATATATATATATATATATATATATATATATATATATATATATATATATATGTATATATATATATATATAATTAAATTGAAATTTTTAATCGAAAACTATGCATAAACTACGGTAAGTACATAAAAACCCATCTTTAGCATATCTGTTACAAATAAGTAACTATAGACCAAGGCGAAAGATAAGAATAGTAGGTAACTTACCACTATAATGGTATGGGGATGGGGGGAATATTAGTATACATAAATCACAATTAAATAGGTATATATATAAAAACATAAAATGAAAAAGTAAATACGGCAAAAATGAGAAAAGGCAATAATAGTTAGTTCCAGATTAAAGATCAAGACATGGAGAACAATTAGTTGAAGCTACATAAAAATCGCGATTAGATCGAAATTGCATTCTCGTCAAGACAGCCATACAATCCGAATTAAAACGGATAGAATAGCCAGTTTCTGACAATGGCGATAGTATTTGACTATGGACACCCATGGAACTGTCTACTAGCTAGTGAGTGGAGAAATAATAAAAACCAAATGAATTTAAAACCAGAATTTTAAAAAAACTGAAATATTAACTTACAGGTACAATAACCACGTGTGAATCGAAATGTTTTCAGAGAAACATTCAGAGCATTTTTCATCTCTCCGTTAAAGCGAATGGATACCGGAATGAATATACTATTGAACGTGAACGTGTATATATATATATATATTTATATATATATATATATATATATATATATATAATATAAAAGAATAAAAGTGGAAAGGAAATTATTAAAGATATTGTAGTGATATAGCATTTATGCGCAAAGCAGCTACAAATACTATACACGATATAAATATAAAATGTAAAAAGAGCAAGTAAAAAATGGAAAAAAGAAGGAAGGCTTAGCGAGAAGCTTACTTAAAGACGGTAAGGGGTTGTAACCTTACACCCCAGTTATCAACATGCATGTCATAAATGCCGCGGCATTGCACTCGTGGACGCCAGCGCTGGCTGAAGCCAACCTCCGAAGTGACAATAACAATTATCACAAGACCTTTGAGAAAGAAAAGTGCAATGAAAATGCTCAGTTTATCCCATTACTGTATACAAGTCCGTCAGACGGCTTGTTACTTCCTAAATATAACTGCGTGGTATCGTTCTTCGGTCCTGTTATTATGACAAAACATTATAACAGGATATATCATAAACAACGACGTCATCCGTATTAATTATGACAAAGCATTTCTTCAACAAGAATACAAACAGCGATACCCCATACCTTTTATGAAACATTATATAAATAATTTTTATGGTAAAAATAATGAATATTGTTTAAAATTAAAATCAATATTATATCAACTTGGTTGATGTTGGTTCGCATATAATGAATATGATTTATCATAATAACAGGACCGAAGAGCGATACCACACAGTTATATTTAGGAAGTAACAAACCGTCTGACAGACTTGTATACAATAATGTGATAGACTGAGCATTTTCATTGTACTTTTCTTTCTCAAAGGTCTTGTGATAATTGGTATTGTCACTTCGGGGGTTGGCTTCAGCCAGCGCTGGCGTCCAGGAGTGCAACGCCGCGGCATTTATGACATGCATGTTGACAACTGGGGTGTAAGGTCAACCCCTACCGCCTTTAAGTAAGTTTCTCGCTAAGCCTTCCTTCTTTTTTCCATTTTTTACTTGCTCTTTTTACATTATATATATATATATATATATATATATATATATATATATATGTATGTATATATATCAAGGATACTCTATTTTTCATGTCTGCCTGTGAAAATAATTTTGTTTTAGCAAAAGTAGAGATTTTTATACTTATTTACAGCAGAATTGAACTACATATTTTATTAAAATGTTTTGAATAAAAGAGCTATTAAGAATACTGCAGGAATTTGCACATATTTTACAAATTGAACTCACCTCTTTCATTTTTGTGAGAATTATAAAAATTTAAGGAAACATTTCAAATATTAAAAGTTCATCGTTTATTGTGAGGTTTAATTATCTTTACATTATATATTCCGCACAAAGAACGGGTATACTATTATTATATTTTATTATAGTATAATTGGAAAATGTACTTGGTATTGCATAGATATAAAATTAGTAATTTCATTTATGCAATAAGTTATACTCTAAGTACAGATATCTTAAAATACATACAGTTCAAACTGCTGCTAATGTAACTTAGCTGACTAAAATAATTTCGTTAGAATTCCTGGATTATGGGTAATTTATTTTGGAGTGTCTCGTATTTTAGACCCATTACCAGTTTATCTCTCAGCATGACAGATAAGTTAGTACCGAAATTACAGATTCTGGAAGGATTTTGTAATTAAGGGATATATTTTTTAAATGCACTCACCTTCTAGCTGTTTTCACTGTAAAATATGTAGCGATCTCTCATTTCCAGTGGATCGGGGCTTAAATGGTCAGAGAGCAGTTTCACAACTTCAGCAGATTGAAATCAGAAAGTTTCCTTGGTGTGGCAAAGTTCTTTGACATTTTATAACTAGGCGTTCCCATAGAACTAAGCAGAGGCGACACTTTCAATTCTTCTTTAATTTTTTTTAACCCAGGGCGAAATATTCTATACGGCAAATATATTAAGCAAATTTTTCATCTGTGGTTATAATACGTATCAAACTGGCCGGTGACCATCCTTGTCAAGGGCTGCTTATCTCGGGCATGACTGGCTTCATTGGGTTTACTTGGCTCAGTGAATATGACAACATGGGAATTAAGAACGCGGGCAGTTTGTTCTCAGGATATCAAGAGGGGTCGAACTTCTTAACTGTGACTGTCATCTTACTCCAACGACGTTACTAAATTTCCTTGGGCGTCACTGGATTCTGTGTGTATAGCACAATTTGAAATCTTTGCGCAAGTTCTTTACTCCCGGATACTGCCACTGCAAAATTAACAAACAATTTTTAACTGTAATAATGCGAAAAAGTTTTGCGTTTTGGTAACTCCACTCAAAATTTACTTTGACCCGTGACATCATGAATGACGAAACCTAATTCCTATTACATCGAGCTGACAACTTTTTGATTGGTTTCCGGGCTGAGTGCCCGACCTTATATTAAAGAACTTTGATCCTCGCTGCTATCGTTTTATCCTAAAGCGCAGGGAAACGGTTAATACATTACACGAAACTCAACCATCACACACACCACAGCTATTCATAGCTGTCTCAGTAACTATTTATAGTTCAGTCCCGCATATTTTACTGATATCATTTCGATAACAAGTATTATTTTACACATGCCACACTTCCTTCTGAAGAATAAAAAGGAAAACTGGCTATGTTACTGAAATGTCGACCGTTTTTAAATTTTTGAATTAAAAATAAAAAGAAATTAAAGAAGTTTTATTTTTTTAAGAAAGTAAATATTGCATGAGTGCAATATAAAGCGAATCAAACCAATTTCGGATTTCTAAAAGAAATCGCTCTCATGAAAATTGTAGTTTATATGAATTTCTAATGAATTTTACGGATTCGGCGTCATTCAGGACGATACCATGTGTGTTAATAATTTCACTACAATTTTACGCGAGAAATCCATAAACATAGTTTTAGGATGCTATAAATAACATTATAAAAATATAGCGCCGGTTTTGTAACTTTGGTAGAATATTTTATACAAGGCATCATTTACAATTGCTCGAATGTCATCGTCATAAAAATCCGAATTTTAGAGGCTCTGCGATGGTGTCCTTCGTCTTGATCCAAGGGAACCCATTTTTTGGATACCTTATAGAGTTCTGTCAATTTTATAATATGTTTAAAAAAATGACTATGCGGTCATTTTGACTGCCGCAATTAAAATTGAAAAAAAAAATTAAGTTATTTGTTATGTCAAGCGAGCAATCATTTAATATGTATTTTCGCACAGTAGAATGAATTAGACGACTTTTTTAATGCTAAAACTAATACTGTTTAAGGAAAATTCAATTATTTTTTTTTCTTCAAATTAGTCTGCGCGTCGACATTGTTATAACTCGCTGAATAACATCATTGAATTAAGACCGAAATCGAAGGCCCCAAAGCTGTCCTTCTGTCTGAACCTTGGTAACAGATTTTTTTAATACCCTTTTAGATGGTTGACAAAGTTTTGTGATATCCAAAAGGAAAATGTTCCTAAGGAATTACAGGAAATTTACTAATTTGGTCATATCCTAACTTTTAATTATGCTAGAGCTTTCTTTCAAAGGCTATACATTTTAGTTTCAGACAGCAAAGGCCGTGCATTAGGATTAGATGTGCACTGTGCAAACATATGATTAAAACTAAAAGTTCTTGAACATTATTAGTTCTAGTAATCTAAAAGTTGTCTAATTTATATTTTTGTGTGCCTACCAATAATTTTATTTTTTTTTCCAAATTTTAGTTAGACAAGTTAAAATAGTCTCCACTTTTGTTGCATAGCCAATTTCTTTGTATGGGAACATCACCTAAATTTGTCAAACATCCCAAAGTTGCCGTTCTTGCGAAAGCTGTTATATGCTCCAGGAGCCCGAAGCGGGCGACCACCACCAGCAACAACAACAACATCCCAAACATTGTGTTTCTGAGGATCAAGGAGAGGCGCATCATGTCAGGATTCTTTTGACGGCGATATTCGGAGAGTTTTTGAATGACAACATCTCAAATATTCCACTAAAAACAGAAAAACACTGCTATATCTTTCAACTGTTATTTATGACATTCTAGATTTCTTATGTAAAATTTCATGGTATTGTTGTGAAAACAAGGTATCGTTTTAAATGATGCCCCATTCGTAACATTCATTAAAACTTCCTAAAAATGCTGTTTTATTAAAAACTGTTAGTTTAAAAGGCTTGAAAGTAGTTTTATGCTCTTTTTTTGTGTGCGTATGGAATGCCTACTCTTCAAGATATTGTAATATGCCTTCCAGAACTTAGGATATCACAAAATGTAGTAGACTCTCAGTTGCACATAAATATTTTGGTGCGTCATTTGCAAATTTTAATTTCTAATTATTGCTTTATGAATTTAATATATTTCATTCACCCCCCCCCCCCTGGGCCAACGGCCGTACCGTGCTGAAAACACCGGTTCTCGTTAGATCACCGAAGTCAAGCAGCATCGGGCGCGGTTAGTACTTGGTGGGTGACCACCTCGGAACACCGCGTGCTGTTGGCCATCTCGGGTGCGGTATCCCCGTGGTTTGCACGCTACCACAAATGCCGCCGTGTTCATGCGGAGTACGATCACGTTAAACATGTGGGTCCGTAAGTCCTTCCGAGAGGTTGGTGGTAGGGGAAGGAGGGTACGGTCCCTGTGGATGCCTCCCCCACTGGGTTCCGGTCTAAATTGGGTGGCACTTCCCGGCCGTCCATACAGTTACCTTACACCTTTCTGGTAGGTCGGACGGTCTGGGTCTCAACAACAACAACCCCCCCCCCTTCCCTTTCCCGACCACACACTTTGCTACCAAAAACCCTTGGGTTGGTCGTGTGGTCTGGGCCTTCAACCCCCCCCCCCTTCTATTTTGCATAATACAATAATTTTCTTCTAATATAGCAACATTTGGTAATTGTGATATTTTAATTGAAAATAAGACCATTTAAAATTGAAATGCAATAACTTACTATTTGTTGTGTTTTCTTACTAAATAAGTAATTTTTTTAAACATACAGATGAATCAATTTCATATTTCTTAAAAATTAGCCATTGTCCATGCCGACCCCGGAAGACAATGGTCCACTTTGCCAGTTGTTAGTTACAAACTTCTACAGCAAAACGTAATTTCAATTATTATTTTTAAGTAAGTATATCATAAACCTAAATATATAGAAAAAATATATACTCATTTAAAGTGACAATTTTACTCATCATTTAGAAGAAAACATCAAAATGCAAAAAAGTGATCCATTGTACCAAAGTTTCCCTTTATTCACTATATGAATTTATACTAACAGATGAACGTATCAAAATTTAAGTGTTTAGGTTTTCAATAAAATTTAATAAATAGTAGGTTGTAAAATCATCATTCAGATTTATGGAGCGCTCAAATATATGCACTATTAAAATTTATCCTTATTTTTAAATACTTCAGATTTCATTAAACACACACTCTAATATGTAAAACTTGAATCTTCTCAACACTTTACTAATAAAAAAATAACTTGGAATTTGCTATCATCCTATGAACAGCATACATTCAACTAAAATACCAACTTTACAGGCGGAAATAAAATCCCTTAAAATGCTTAAAAAGTAACTTTAAAGTATAATTACACCTTGAAATTATTACAAAGTGTCCCATCCCATTAAAATATCCCATAGAAGGAAAATAATACTTACATTACTAAATGCGATAGAATATCGAATGATTATAAATTTTAAATATATGTACACCTGTATTAAATATCATTCTATCATATTTCTAGAATCTTCATAAATGCTTACATTTCAGCATCATTTACTAAAACATAAGATATTATTTTTCAATTTCAGAAAGCGTTACTTATCTGTTAAAAGTTCAGGAATAAGAAAATACTTACCCAGTTAATTACACTTTGAATAATATAAAACTTATGTTTTTTTTTGTAGATCACAGAAAAAAACCTAGCTTACGTGATAGGTAACTCAGTATTTAGAAAAGTTCTGACTATTATTGCAATTTCCAAAAAAACATGAAAATGGTATGAGTGCAATTTACTTCCTAGGTAACACGATCACTGAGAAAAATTCAACTTAGTATCTAGTTTTGGAACTAATACAAGTAAAATTTCTAGAAAAATAAATTATCTACAGGAAAACTTGAGTAAATTTTCACCACTACTTAAAGTCACAGGATATTATTTTCTACTTTCTGAAAATGTTACATAGTTATAAAAGTCTGAGGCTTAGAAATAACTTACCTGAATAATTCAACTTTGAATAATGTAAAATTTATTATGCCTACAGAGCATCAACAAGCAACTCAAGTAATAGTTAACATTTCGTAAATAATTTCACTTATTAGCACCTCTTTGAAAAATCTTAAAATTGAATTGTTAGCATATACTTCAGAAATTTTCGTATATGTCTCATCTTTGACAATAGAGCATGTGCAATTTTCCTTATAGGTAACACATATCTTAGAAAAATTCTACATGTATTTTTCATCTTTAGAAATAGTAAAAGTAAAATTATATTTAATAAATTTCTTATCATTACTTGAAAACATAAGATATGATTTAGCAATTTCCGAAAGATTTAAACATACTTTAAGTTTAAGAATCAATTTGGGACTTCTTTACAAAATCTGAGTTTCTATTTATGATAGTACAATTAATCACCTAAGTAGCTAAACACTTTCTACGAAAAATTCTACATGTTTTTTCAACTTTGGAAATAGTAAAAGTAAAAAATATATTTCATACTTCAAAATAAATAAATAACTTCAGAACAAAATGCATACTAAATAGGTCCAATAGGTCCTTCTTTCATTTGATCATCATAAGGTGGATAATAAGCACTCATTTATTATAATATTAATTTTACGATTTTAAACTCTTAACCATTGTTATAGTTTTATTTTTCAAATTTATAAAACATCTCTTTCTTTCTTTAAAAATAAAATAAAACTTATATTATTTTTTGAGTATTCGTTAATCTCTCCCAATTAAATTCAATATCTAAATTATTTAAATCGGTATAGTTTTCATGATTTGATAAGTCAAAATAAAAAATAGTATACAGATCACCAAAATTCTTCTTATTTATCAAACATCCTGTTTCTGTATTAATATCGTTTAATCCTGCATGTAAAAGAGCTTCATACACTCTATTATAATCTTTATTGGTAAAATTCGTTTTGTAACGCATAAGAGGAATTTGTTTATTATTCACTCATCTGTATAGCTTGTACTTTTTTCCAATAAACATTAAAAAAGTGATCAGGTAATAGATCAAATTTATATTTAATCAAATAACAAAAATCTAATTTATACATAAATTCTTCTGTAAAATTTTCACTAAATGTTTGATATCTAGTTATATACAGCCAATTTAAATCATCTTTTAATTCTCTCATGGTCTCTTCTGAAAGATTTTGAAACATTGATACTTTATATAAATCTAAATTATCAGAAAATTTTATGATAAATTCGTTACTTAAAGTTTGATAATGAGAAATGTTTTCCCAATCTACTTTATCTTTACATTTTTCTATAAAATCTTCTGATAATTTTTGATACCTAGAAATTTTAGGCCAATCACCAGGTTGAGCAAATTCTTCAATAAAAGATTCAGACAGTGTTGAATATTGAAAAACTAAATCCCAATTTACATGATCTTTCAGATTTCTAATTACATCTTCAGATAAATTATTTCTGGAAAATTCATTCCAATCGATTTCCATTTATTAGTGAAGAAATTTTATAGGGACAATATGCACATAAGGTTTTAAATTGTTTGAATCACCGTCAGGTAATATCGATAATGTAATAATATCGTTGCGTTTTCCATAAGTAAAACAAGTTACTGTATCTCTATAGTTCACTCTTAAAATATCCTTACCATTGATATCTAGTGATATCAGTGGATCTAGAGTTGTATCATATTTAAGTATATATATAGAAATTTTCATATACATATCTATAGTTAAACGCATCTCTTGATCTAGTAATTTTGAACTCATCATGTTGAAATTTACTTTTTTAAATCCCCCCTTTGTATAAGTATGAAAATCATCTTGTATAGTAACCCAGATATCTCTATTGTCTAAATATATTTTATTAACAGCATCTTTATCATTTTCAGGTTCTGAAACATTCGTAATTAGTAGACAATGGGTCTCAAAAAATCATAGGTGTTATATGAAAACAAAAAAAGCTAAGGGTAGTACCTGTATAAATATTTGTTCTACTGGAGAATGGTGTAATATATGTCAAAAACATAGATTTCCTGAAAATTATATGTATGGTAGTATGTGTGAAAACAAATGTAGTAACGACAGAAGGTGTAATGCATGTAAATATTCAGGATTTACACAAAAATATATGTTTTTTGACGTTGAAACAAATCAAGAGACTGGAAATCATGAAGTCAATTTAATTATAAATCAGGAATTTAATGGAGAAGAAAACATATTTAAGAATGAAAACGACTATTGTAAGTGGTTATTTGATAAGAAGCATGTAGGTTATATCATATTAGCTCATTATGGAAAAGGTTTTGACTTTCAATTTATATCTATATACTGCTTTAAAAATAAAATTAAAGTTTTTACAATCTATCAAGGAAATAAACTCATTTATATGCTTGCAAACAAATATAATATAAGGTTTATAGATTCTATAAATTTTACATTGATTCCATTAAGAAAATTCCCTAAAACGTTTGGATTAACAGAATTAGCAAAAGGATATTTTCCTCATTTGTTTAACACTATTAAAAATCAAAATTATGTTGGAAAATATCCAGATAAATATTATTATGGTTATGATACTATGACTTTAGAAGATAGAGAATTGTTTAATAAATGGTACATATCTGTAAAAAATGAAATCTTAGATTTTCGAAAAGAAATTATAAAATACTGTAGGTCTGATGTAGATATTTTAAGAAAAGGTTGTTTGGAATTAAGAAGATTATTTTTAGAAATAGCTAATATTGATCCTTTTAAATATGTTACATTAGCGGGTGTTTGTATGGCTATATTTAGAGATAAATTCGTACCTGAGGGTACAATAGCTATAGATGAAGAGATCATCAAGCAAGATCAATACAGTAAAAAATCTATTGCTTGGTTAGATTATTTATCTCAAAAACCTAAAATAATTATACAGCATGCTTTAAACGGAAGAGAGAAAGAAATAAAATTAGACAATAAAACTTATAAAGTAGATGGTTTTTATGATAATACAGTATATCAATTTCAAGGTTGTCATTGGCATGGATGTAATTGTTGTTACAGAAAATCTACTTTAAATAAACAAAATCAAATATGTATGGCAGATTTATATGAAAAAACAAAAAAGATAAATAATAAGATAAAAGATGCAGGATATGAGTTAATTGAAATATGGGAATGTGATTTTGATAAAGAAATTAAAAAATATATGAAAAAAGAATGGAAAAGAGATTTTATAGAACCATTAAATCCTAGAGATGCCTTCTATGGTGGTAGATGTGAACCAACCAAATTAAAATATGAAATGAAAAATAAAGAGAAAGGCCGATATATTGATGTATGTTAACTCTATCCGACTGTAAATTATTTTGATTATTATCCAATTGGACATCCTAAAAAGATCTATAATCCTGAAAAATATGATGAGAATTGGTTTGGGATGATACAGTGTAAAGTACTTCCTCCTAGAAAATTATATCATCCTGTATTACCTTATAAAGAAGAAAAACTAATATTTAGTTTGTGTAAATCATGTACATTTAAATGCTACCATTATAAAACAGAAACTGAAAAGAAAAAATGTAAAAAGTGTTATGAAATAAGAAATAAATTATGTAATCATACAGATGATTAAAGAAGCTTTATAGGTACTTGGACAACGGATGAAGTCAATTTAGCTATAGAAAAAGGATATAAAATTTAAAATATATATGAAGTTTGGCATTTTGAAAAGAAAACAGATAAACTATTCAAAGAGTATGTCAAAATGTTTTTAAAAATTAAATTAGAAACAGATGATAAATTACCAAAAGACATTAATAATTATAAAAAGATTGTCAAAGAAAAATTAGATATTGAATTAGGTGAAATAAAAGAAAATCCTGGTATGAGATTTATAGCTAAAATCTGTTTAAACTCTTTATGGGGTAAGTTCGGACAAAGAAATAATATGAAACAAACTGAATATGTAATAGAGTTGGAAGATTTTTATAGAATTATATTGAATGATGAAATTAAAGATTTGAATATGATATTTTTAAATGATGATTGTGTACAAATGGATTATAAGATGAGAGATGTGTATACCAAGAATAATTTTAATACGAATATTTATATAGCAGCTTATACAACTAGTTCCGCTAGAATAAGATTATATAAAATGCTTGATAAACTAGGAGATAAAGTAATGTATTATGATGCAGATAGTATCGTTTATATTGATGATGGTACTAATAAAGTAAAAACAGGTTGTATGTTGTGAGAATGGGCAGATGAATTAGGTGAAGATTATTATATGACAACATGGATTTCTGGAGCCAGCAAAGATTATGGTTATATTCTTAATGATGGATTTGTAAAAGGAAAAATAAAAGGATTTAAGATGAGTTACGAGAGTGAAACTAAGCTCAGTTTCGATGAAAGAATGAAAACAATAACAGGTGAAACTGAACATATAGATGTAGAAATAAATCAGTTTCAAATACAAAAAGATAAAAATATTAAAGTGCATAAAATGAATAAAAGATACATGTTTGGATATGATAAAAGAAGAATTTTAGATAATTTTGATACTGTACCATTTGGATTCTGACATATTCTTCTTCATATAAAAATCAAGTTATGCCTTGATTTTATACCTATAGATGGCAGCACTAGTAATTTTTAATATATATTAAACTTTAGTATATATTACTTTGAGTATATATTAAACTTTCCTTCTTTATTTATATTATTTATTAAATTTTATTTATTAAGCTTTAAAACTCCATTTTAGATGTCATATTAAGGCCTTTTTGGCTAAAAATTATTATGTCATGTTTATATTTTAAAAAAAAGGTCTGTTATTGCCCTACGGGGCAGCTGAGAGGAGAAGGTCAAGTCTACCATCTGAAAGAACCTGGTTCAAATCTCCGTGTGCACTGTGAATATATGATCCGTACGTTATTTATTAATTAATTAGATTAGATTTAGAATTAATTAGATTTAATTAGTATTAGTCTATATATAGTATATTAATTGTATTCCTTGTCTATTTCAGTCACAGAATAATGGAGAGATTGGTTCCTGAAAAAAAAAGGATCCCCCGCAGACCCTGAAAAAACCCCCAACGTGAAGTTGATTTCATGAGTAAAAAAGGGCCTGTGGGGAAGGGGGTTTTGCTATTTTTTATAATATTTATTTTCTAAATTTTATTTAGAATAGGACCTTTATTTTCTGGTTATAATTTAATTTATAATATTTATTTACTAAATTTTATTTAGACCTTTTAAAGACCTTTGTGTTAAAAATAATCCATATCCTACATAAAAATATCTCTAACGTACTTAAAACATCAGCTATTAAATTTTCTATCTTATATATGTCTGTTTAGTGCTGCCATCTATCAATTTAAATCTCCAACATATTATTTTGTCTTCATTCATAACACTGACGTCGTAATCAAAGTAAAGGTCTTGAGCTGATATTAAAGTCATTTTATTATCGCTTGGAAGATATATATTTAAGTATTCGGGTGATGATAAATATGAATTAGAGAAAGCTTAATCCATTTTTATAATTCTTTTTTTTAATTTTATGTTTAATTAAATAAATAGGGGTCTTTAAAACAGAGCATTTTAAAATCATCTCTATATATTTGATATTATTCAAAGATTTTGATAGCTCTCATTTTAAGTCTCTCTTTGATATTTTTTTGAATGATTTTGTGTAATTTTGGTCTTAAGAGGTGATTTTTAAAAAAAATGATTGGAGAAAAGTGTCAATTATTGAATGATATTTTTCATTAATTTTGATCAAATTTTGATCACCAAATCAAAGATTTGGTCTCAATAATATTCATATAACTCATTTTTTAAGTTAAAAGGCATGAAATTTTAGAGTCTTAAAACTCTCTTGATTTTAGATTTTTAAAAAAATACGCATTTTTGAATGATTTTATGCATTTTTGAATGATTTTATACATTTTTGGTCTCAGAGGTTGTCCTGAATCTTTGAAAATGATAGGAATTTGTAGTATATGGGTCTGTCTCTGGGTGTCCCAGAGTAGGCCCCATATACTACTACCAAGTACGAGTCCACCTACTACATCATCTAAAAATAAATATATTACTCATGAAAAAACCATTTTTAATTTGAAAAATTAACATTTATAAAAACTCAATTAATGAGCAGTAATAAAATTATAAAAACAGCTTCATAAACTATTTACTACATGAGTGCTCAAGGAGGGGAGTATTCCGTGTGAGACCGTTTTATACGGACATTTACTTAAATAGATCACGTACTCTACTTGAGTTCATATAAAACAGGCACATACCTTGGTATTGTTGCGCTAGCATGTTTTGACAGAATTTCTGGACTCTATGCTGTCCGTCATCTCGGTGCACTGCACTTTTGATTCAAAATCACAACTCAGAAGGACTGTACCTCATCTTGGTACTCAAGACTCCTTTGACTCCTTTTCTGCCATCTTCACTGCCGCCAATTTCTGGAAAATTGCACTGATTCTTCTGCGTTGATATTCTCTGGCTAGACAACTTTTGGCTTAGGTTTAACACGCCCTTACTGACGTCCTCTTACTTCCATTGGCTTATTTCTTTAGTGTAACGTTATAGTGTCGCTTGATTGGCTCCCCTGGATCTGTTTAAGTCGTGGCCGGAAGCATTGTTTATGCCCCGGTCGCCCTCGTAATTTCGACGACATGGATTTATTTGGGCCAAAGACAGTCGAATTTGGCGTCACTTGTCTGCACCTTTTGTTTGATAGAAAATACTAAATGCAAAAATGCTGCCTACTGGTTTCAAAAAATCTTAAAAGCTAAATTGTTGTTATGTAACTAACTAACAGCTTTACAAATATGTAAGTATTATGGAGTATATATTTAGAAATAAAAATGAATTAAATTTTACATTAATTTACTAGTTAATGAATACAAGAAAGATGTTTAAAGTAAACTACGATGAAACATAGAAAAGTTCTCAAATATAAATGTAGATAAAAATAAGTATACGTAATTGGATTCTCAAAATCTGAAATGAATATTTTTACATGGAACTTCCTGTAAATTGTACACATTCAAGCAATCAAGCGAGATAATACCCCTACGAAGTCAACATCTTCCCATACAGCACACATGGTACCACAAATGTTCTGTGGACGTCGCAATGATCCATTAACGTCCCGTCACATTTGGAACGTTTATGGGCTGTGGCGGTATAGTCCCATTGAGACGTTCATTTTTTCGTGCTGCTGCGATATCGCATGTTTGTTTCTTTGTTACATTAAAAGGTGGCAACATTTGGAACGTTTATGGGCTGTCGCAGTATAGTCCCATTGAGACGTACATTTTTTTCGTGCTGCTGCGATATCGCATGTTTGTCTCTTTGTTACATTAAAGGGCGGTCACATTTGGAACGTTTATGGGCTGTCGCAGTATAGTCCCATTGAGACGTACATTTTTTTCGTGCTGCTGCGATATCACATGTTTGTCTCTTTGTTACATTAAAAGGTGGTCACATTTGGAAAGTTTATGGGCTGTGGCGGTATAGTCCCATTGAGACGTACATTTTTTTCGTGCTGCTGCGATATCACATGTTTGTCTCTTTGTTACATTAAAAGGTGGTCACATTTGGAACGTTTATGGGCTGTCGCAGTATAGTCCCATTGAGACGTACATTTTTTTCGTGCTGCTGCGATATCGCATGTTTGTCTCTTTGTTACATTAAAGGGCGGTCACATTTGGAACGTTTATGGGCTGTCGCAGTATAGTTCCATTGAGACGTACATTTTTTTCGTGCTGCTGCGATATCACATGTTTGTCTCTTTGTTACATTAAAAGGTGGTCACATTTGGAACGTTTATGGGCTGTGGCGGTGTTGGGGGGGAATAATGCATTTTATGATATACTAAAAGCATTTCTAAATATTCAAAACATTCTAAATTCCTGAATGTTCTTACTCAAGGTTCTTAAAACCTAAATGTCATCTGAAAATACTGAACCATTCTAAGTTCCTAAAACCTGAAAACATTCTAAAAATATAACTGAAAGTCTTAAATAAACTGAAAGTAAACTGAAAGAGGACCTATTGACCAGTTTCCCTACGGGTACAAATATGTACTCTACATGTAATTAAATGGAACTTTCCTAAAAATAAAAACATTAAAAGTAAAAGAAAGAACACAGAATTTAGGTTTTCAAAAATCTAACGTTTATTAAAATTTTAAACTTCACTTTTAAAATAATTTTCAAAACATTTTACAACATCTCATTAACTAAAATCAAACATCTTAAATAATAAAAATAAATGGAATGGCCGGTCGTATAGTGGTAAAAAAAAAAAACGTTAGAATATTAAATTTTAAAGTTAACAATATTAAACTTATTCAATTATTTATCTAAACTAAAATTTGTGATAAAAGAACATAAGTTAGCCAAAAGGGAATTTAGAACAAAAGTTAAAGAAGATAACCACAGGATTCGCAACTTAAAATATATAAGTGAAAGGGGTCTTAGTCATGCTAATTTAACTTAACTTTAAATTTTGCAAAAGAATAAAATTACTGAAAAGATATCACCCATAAACGGGAAAACGCTGAACGGCAGTAATAAAGTCCCGAAGACGAAATTGATGTCAGTCATCATCAGCTTGGGTGCAGTCCCTTCCTGCTCCAGAAGAGGCCAAACGGAGAAGTACCTCCCGTAGGGCATCGGTACATCAAGTGAGTCCAACCATTCAAGTGGAATATGGTGTTCCAAAACTCCGCGAAAAGAACACTCCCAAGGCCTGATCTGCACAAAAACGGGCAGCTCCTTCACATCATAAAATTCTCAGCCGAGAGTAGCAGAGCGCAAGTGGACATCGCTCGGAACAAAAGAACAGACAGCTCCATCATCAAAACCGTGAAGTAAACAATTGGAGGTCCGGTCCTAAGACTCGGAAAATTTAAACTACTCAGTTCACTATGAAAGAACAAATCTGACCTCCGGAAGTAAACAACTATTCCAAAGGCGCCTACGATACTTCAGTAGACATCAATCACTTCGCTCGCAACGTCATTTCAAGTAAAAAAAAACACTCTGCTATCAGGTTTCCACACACATTTACAGGCAGGCCGGGAAATAAGACGTTCGTTCCTCAGAACGCATTTCGCTCGGCTCGCGCCGAGGCGCTGAAAACAACAACTCTATAAGACTACATTTTAGTTCCAATCAAAAGAGCAAAAGAGAAAAGAGCAAAAAGAGCGAAAAAACGCGCGATTTTACTTATATACTGCGAAACATCGCTGCCACAGATTGTAAACAAAATTATCGATGAACGATAAAATAATTAATGACAGACGATTTTAATATCACGATCAACCAATTAAAAACTCGAAATTTTAAAGAAGAGAAATGGAATTTTAGAGCAGACGAAAATTAAAAAGAAATGAAGTGAAACGATTTGGAAAATACGAATTCGGCAATAATTTAAATATGGACGATTCTGAAATATTTAAAAAGCTGAAAATAGAATAAAACTGTAAAATTGCGATGAATTAACCAATTTTTAACCGAGAGCAATAAATTTGGAATCAAATCAAAGGGAATAAAAAGGGCAATAAATGGAATCACAAATTAGCCAATTTAAATAAATTTAAATTGCCTATTATAACCTAAAAAGAACGAACTTTCGCCGTTTTTAAAACAAAACCTATGGAATAGAACATATTTGGAACAGAAGAATATCAAAAACCTAAACAATTGGAAAATGGATAACTAAAAGAGAATGACTATGTAAATAAGACCCCTGAACACATTTAAACTAAAAACAAAATACCTAAAATAATTAAATATCCAAAGGTATAACCCAACAACTCCTTCGAACGTCCCAAAAAAATTTTTCATTTTAAAAATGAAAAATTTTAGCTAACACATGACAAAATTCCGCGAAACGAAGGAGAAAAAAAAAATCAAAATCTCAACTACATCTGTAACATGAGCCATAAAAATCATATAGTAAATCAAATTCCTTATAAATAAATCAAAAATCAAATAATCACTTCACTGAACACTTTCATAATATCAATTATCATAAATTTTTCAACTCTAAAATAAACATGTAGATTCAACATTAAACTCTCTAACTTCATTATAACTCTATATTATGAAAATTCATCAATTCATTTTAAGATGCTCCAACAAATACGTCATCAAAGAGAAACAGTAGAAAAATAATAAACAGATCTCTATATCATTAGCTGTCATGAATAAACATAAATTTTAACGAAAACTTTGGACCAGCCAAAGAATTCCAATAATCTAAACAATAAATTTTGAAAAGGTACCTTCAACATTAACAACTAATAAATATAAATTAACAAATTCATCATCAGTCTCCTCCTCTACAAAGAAAACAATTATTCGAAGCATAATTTTCAATTTAAATAATAATATCAAAGTTGGCTCAAGTTACAAACCAAAAAAAATTGTGGAATATTTACCCCAAAATAACAAACTCAATTTCCTAACAATTTGGAACTGAACTCAAATTTAACCGACTTGCTTACAAATTATACTATAAACTGATTACTTGGCAAATTAGGTCGTTTAAAAGACAAAAATACACCAAAATGACCTTATGCATCATTTTACACTACAACAATAAACGCGATTCCAATAAATATGGTGCAACATCTTGCACTCTCAACAACAATAAACTCAAATATCATAACTGTATCTCTCTGGAAATCTCAAAAATTCTCATAAAAATCAAAAAAATTAAGACAAGGGGCCGAGGGTTGTGAGTCCTCTCAAAGGTTGTGAATCTTTTTTGAACCCCAAAAAAATAGCACAAAAATATCCATCAAGTAGTACATTTAAATTCACTAACTGCCAAGTGTATCACATTACTTTAAACAAAATACCAAAGAAAAAATCATGTTACAAATCCCCATTTAATTTTCAAAACCAAAAGAACTCAAATTGCATTGCACAATTTTAAAATATTCCACTTAAAAAAATTTTAATTCTCCTATAAATAAAATAAATTTTCCACTTTAACGACCAAAAATTTTAAAGACAGTATTAAAAATATCAGATTCAGAATTAAGAACAAACAAACTGATTTGTCACCACTCTATTTGAGTGTGAAAACCAAACACATGATCAATGTGAAGAACAAGATAACTCAAGTTGATATTTATGTCACACTCATATTGGAGTGTAAAAAACACCTGCATTACCCAATTTTTCAATTAATCACCAGTATTTCATCAACTACATTCACATATCAGTGAGCATTTAAATCTCAATTCCAAATCAGAACATAAAAAATTCTAAGTCGAAAAACTACTGCTTTAATTCTATATAATTTAACTTAATAAAAAAAATATTCTCATGTTAAATTTACTCAATTAATTTCATTCTATTTCATCAAAACAATTCTTAAGTTGCTGGGAGCGTGGGTTACAGGAACAACAAAATAAAAAAAATTGTTAATGAGATGGGATTAGAACAAAAAATGTAAATACCATAAAGTGCGTTCCTCGCATGCCTATAATCTCTTAAATTTATGAATTAAATGCAATTTTACACTACTTCAAATAATAAAATTCAAATCAAATTAACTTAAATTAAGGAATACTTAAATAAAAATTCTAAATGAAAAAGTCAAATTCAAAAGTTTCCTCAAAAAATTCTAAATGAAAATATTTAAATCAATCTTAAAATTTTAATCAAAATATTAAAATAAATTCCTCTAATTTAGTTTAAGAACATTCTAAAACATCATGCCTCAGTTTAAGAACATATCAACAGTAATCACTTTTAGAATAAACAGGTGTGGAATCAATTTACTGAAATTTCATTTTTAAGAACAAAAATTATTAAGAACATCTATTACAGTTAGCATGAATAAGCCCCTAGACTGGTCAAACGGCGCCAATTGTTGGGGGGGAAAAGAAAAGGAACATTATGACTTTATGATATACTAAAACATATAACATTCTAAATTCCTGAATGTTCTTACTCAAGGTTCTTAAAACCTAAATGTCATCTGAAAATACTGAACCATTCTAAGTTCCTAAAACCTGAAAACATTCTAAAAATATAACTGAAAGTCTTAAATAAACTGAAAGTAAACTGAAAGAGGACCTATTGACCAGTTTCCCTACGTGTACAAATATGTACTCTACATGTAATTAAATGGAACTTTCCTAAAAATAAAAACATTAAAAGTAAAAGAAAGAACACAGAATTTAGGTTTTCAAAAATCTAACGTTTATTAAAATTTTAAACTTCACTTTTAAAATAATTTTCAAAACATTTTACAACATCTCATTAACTAAAATCAAACATCTTAAATAATAAAAATAAATGGAATGGCCGGTCGTATAGTGGTAAAAAAAAAAAAACGTTAGAATATTAAATTTTAAAGTTAACAATATTAAACTTATTCAATTATTTATCTAAACTAAAATTTGTGATAAAAGAACATAAGTTAGCCAAAAGGGAATTTAGAACAAAAGTTAAAGAAGATAACCACAGGATTCGCAACTTAAAATATATAAGTGAAAGGGGTCTTAGTCATGCTAATTTAACTTAACTTTAAATTTTGCAAAAGAATAAAATTACTGAAAAGATATCACCCATAAACAGGAAAACGCTGAACGGCAGTAATAAAGTCCCGAGGACGAAATTGATGTCAGTCATCATCAGCTTGGGTGCAGTCCCTTCCTGCTCCAGAAGAGGCCAAACGGAGAAGTACCTCCCGTAGGGCATCGGTACATCAAGTGAGTCCAACCATTCAAGTGGAATATGGTGTTCCAAAACTCCGCGAAAAGAACACTCCCAAGGCCTGATCTGCACAAAAACGGGCAGCTCCGTCACATCATAAAATTCTCAGCCGAGAGTAGCAGAGCGCCAGTGGACATCGCTCGGAACAAAAGAACAGACAGCTCCATCATCAAAACCGTGAAGTAAACAATTGGAGGTCCGGTCCTAAGACTCGGAAAATTTAACCTACTCAGTTCACTATGAAAGAACAAATCTGACCTCCGGAAGTAAACAACTATTCCAAAGGCGCCGACGATACTTCAGTAGACATCAATCACTTCGCTCGCAACGTCATTTCAAGTAAGAAAAAACACTCTGCTATCAGGTTTCCACACACATTTATAGGCAGGCCGGGAAATAAGACGTTCGTTCCTCAGAACGCATTTCGCTCGGCTCGCGCCGAGGCGCTGAAAACAACAACTCTATAAGACTACATTTTAGTTCCAATCAAAAGAGCAAAAGAGAAAAGAGCAAAAAGAGCGAAAAAACGCGCGATTTTACTTATATACTGCGAAACATCGCTGCCACAGATTGTAAACAAAATTATCGATGAACGATAAAATAATTAATGACAGACGATTTTAATATCACGATCAACCAATTAAAAACTCGAAACTTTAAAGAAGAGAAATGGAATTTTAGAGCAGACGAAAATTAAAAAGAAATGAAGTGAAACGATTTGGAAAATACGAATTCGGCAATAATTTAAATATGGACGATTCTGAAATATTTAAAAAGCTGAAAATAGAATAAAACTGTAAAATTGCGATGAATTAACCAATTTTTAACCGAGAGCAATAAATTTGGAATCAAATCAAAGGGAATAAAAAGGGCAATAAATGGAATCACAAATTAGCCAATTTAAATAAATTTAAATTGCCTATTATAACCTAAAAAGAACGAACTTTCGCCGTTTTTAAAACAAAACCTATGGAATAGAACATATTTGGAACAGAAGAATATCAAAAACCTAAACAATTGGAAAATGGATAACTAAAAGAGAATGACTATGTAAATAAGACCCCTGAACACATTTAAACTAAAAACAAAATACCTAAAATAATTAAATATCCAAAGGTATAGTCCCATTGAGACGTACATTTTTTTCGTGCTGCGGCGATATCGCATGTTTGTCTCTTTGTTATATTAACAGGCGGTCACATTTGGAACGTTTATGGGCTGTCGCAGAATAGTCCCATTGAGACGTACATTTTTTTCGTGCTGCTGCGATATCACATGTTTGTCTCTTTGTTACATTAAAAGGTGGTCACATTTGGAACGTATATGGGCTGTGATAGTATAGTCCTATTGAGACGTACATTTTTTTCTTGCTGCTGCGATTATTGCAGGGGCGCGGTAGCCCAGTGGTTAGCGCGTTGGAGTGGCACTCGGTAGGTCCGGGTTCGATTCCAACCACTGCCAAAACTGCCGCCATGTTCACGCGGAGTACGATCACGTTAAACATGTGGGTCCGTAAGTCCTTCCGAGGTTGGTGGTAGGAGAAGGAGGGTACGGTCCTTGTGGATGCCTCCCCTATTGGGTGGCACTTCCCGGCCGTCCAAACAGTTACCTTACACCTATCTGGTAGGTCGGACGGTCTGGGTCTCAACAACAACATCTTATTGCAGGCACATATGTTTGTATTACTGGTAATCAATTAGATTTATACGCATGAATTAAGAAACATGTTTGTATACTTATGATGGAGTTTACCGATAGAAAGCCATCATTAAAATTTTTTAAAGAATACATGTGTTGAAAATTTCTTTAGACTTCGTATGTTAACATTTAGAATAGAAAAATATTCATAATTTTTTAATACTCTGCCTATTATTTCATATTCGAAAATCGTAAATATAAAATATATATTCACATTTAAATAAAAGTTTGTATCTACTTTAATCCTAGTAAATACTCGAAATTTATTTGTTTTACATATTTAGAGTACATTTGTTGTACATATTTAAGTAGCTTTGTATAAATAACACTTAAAATAAGTGTAAAATTTTTAAGTGTGATAAAATCAAAATTCAATCAGTATTTCTACTAAGAATTAAAAAGATATAAACTTTTCGTAAATTTGGAAATAAATTATATATTTACGATTTTCGAAGATGAAATAATATACAAACTATTTTAAAAATTATCAAACTTTTTCTATTATAAAGTTGAAGGTAATACTAATTCTCAGGAAATTTTCAACAATACATGAAAAAATGTTTTCAACAATACATATTTGAATGCTATCTATATAACTTTATGGAAGAGTTCTGATGCAAGTTCTAAAAATCATTAATGATGCGTTCTATCTGTAGACAGTACAAAAACATGATTCTTAATATTATTCATGTGTGGTATCTAATAATACGCTGAATTTTTTCTAAGTTATATGTCACCTAGGATGTGCTACTTTTAAGCAAGAATGGGGAATATTCCTAATCTGAAGGATTATAATGCTATCTCTCTCTCATTCAATGTGATAGTTTTATCACTTAGAGTCAGTATAATAATACTGAAGATAGTCCTTCTAATAAAGAATAGAAATAAGTACATTCTTCCTATTTATTAAAAAACTCTGAATTTTTCTTCAACGTATTAGTTTATTCGGTACTCACAAATGTAATGTAATGTCTTACGTTCTCAAGAACTATGTTTTCCTTCAACACACTTGTTTAATCTGTACTAGTAAATGCAATGTAATGTCTTATGTTCTTAAAAACTATGCTAGTGCTTCCACTTTTTGCCGCTATGTGGCGCTGATACATTCATTCTACAGTAGTGGTCAAAATTGTGGCAGCACTTTGGAAAAAGTGTATTTTTGAGGTATGATGGCTCATAGCACCACTATTTTTGTACCAATACCATACAATTATATATCAATGAAAGGATAATTTAATCAAGATTGTAATGCAATTACATTTGTTCAATTATCAGTATTCTATCAAAATTTATAGCCAAATAACCAGAAAAAAGAAGCACAACTTGCTTAGGTTTATATGAAGTAGTTTTTGTTCATTTGAACGTAGCCAATGAGCATGCGTGTTTAGGGAGCAAATCAGGCGTCACCTTGTTTTGGGAATGAGCCAACAGGTCACAGGACATTTTATCAATGTGTAAGGTGATTACTATCAAGTTGGTTGGTTTTTTTGTGTTGTTTGATTGAGCTTGTAAAACGTAATAAAATGGCGCAAAGAGTTGACTGGTCACCCAGAAAGAGAAGTAAAATAGCACTATTAAGTGAACAAGGCTACACTTATGAAGAAAGTAGAAGAAATATTGGGGGAAACTTAACCAAAGGTGGCATTTCTAAACTTTTGAAGAGACTCAGTCACTACAGAAGAAGGAAAAGGAGATTCAGTCACTACAAAATCAGACTGGTAAAGGCAGGAAAAGGTACACAACAGCAAGTGATGATAGAAGAATTAAGAGACTGTGCCTAGGTGACAGAAGAAAACCACCTCGGTGTATACAAGGTGAAATGGCGCAATGCAATGTGAAGTTGAGTGCAGGGATTGTTCGACGCAGACTGCATGAATTTAGTCCAAATGCTAGAATTCCACAAAAAAAGCCATTTTTATCTCTCAAAGGTTGAAAAGATTAAACTGGTCTAAAACTCATGTTAACTGGACAACGGAACAATGGGGCAATGTTATTTGGAGTGATGAGACAAAAATATCTGTGTTTGGTAGTTATGGCGTAAAATATGCATGGAGAAGAATAAGAGAAGGTTTGAATCTTGATTGCATTATACCTACCGTGAAACACCCAGTTAGTGTTATGATCTGGGGTTATATGATATCAAGAGGTGTGGCATAATTTGCGTGATCAATGGGAATATAAGTGCCAAAATATACATAAATGAAATTACTTGAGGTCAAACTGCAGCCTTCTGCAAGTGATCTTTTCCAAGATAATGAAGCATTTATATTTCAACAGGATTCAGTTCCATGTCATGTTGCTCGTGTGTGCAAAAAATGGCTTCAAGATTATCATATTCAACTGCTGGGATAGCCTGAGAATAGCCCAGACCGTAACCCCATCGAAAATCTATGGACCGACTAAAGAAACTAGTTAGTCAGAAGCAACCCAGCAATAAAACCCAATTAACAGAAGCAATAATTCAATCTTGGTTTCACACACTAACAGCTGTAGATCTACAAAACTCGGTTCATTCCATGGGAAAGCATTGCAAGGCCGCAATTAAGGCCAAAGGTTACCCAACTAAGTATATTAACTGACATGGTGAGGATTTTTGTATATCTCATTTTATCTATGTATTTCACTTTTCTTCTTTATAAATGCTGTTCTATTAAAAATAATTCATAAATGTTATTGCATTAGAATCTTGATTAACTTATCCTTCCAATGATATATAATTTTATGATATCGGTATAAAAAAAATGTGGTGTTATGAGTTATCAAACCTCAAAAATAAATTTTTTCCAAAAGGCTTCCACAGTTTTGGCCACTACTGTATATCCTATATCGCGAAGCTGGGCGACGCAGTTTGGCTCCTAGTGTTGCAACCCCTTAAAAAAATTATACACTATCATTTACTTAAAAGCCTATATGCTAAAATAATTATTTGTTCCGGCTTTAAAGCATTAGCGGGAGCTCTACGGGGTATTCAAATTCCTGATTCTAAAGTGTCATTGTCATCCCAAAAATAGTTTATGAAAAATGAAAACTGTCAAATTTCCAAAAAATACTCTTGTGATCTTTCATAGCTCAGGTAGAGCGGCGATCTGACGCCGTAAAAAGCCTCACGGAGAGGAGGTCAACGACGTATTTTGCCTCCCTCCCTCTGCATAACTCTTTATCGTATGCTACTTTTTTTAACGTCAGTCATTGGATAGTTATTTGTAAAGTTCTAAATGGATAGCAGTTATTACTCCTTCATGAGATTGCTAAAAATGTGATATGAAATTTTTATGCCAACCATTAATAAGTTTCAATAATATTTTATTTATATATTTTATATAATTAATATTTTCGTTTAATGAAACACACTCTCTGGTGGCGGTAACCTTCAAGAACGCTGCGCCGAATAGAAGGAGCAGCTAATTAAAATAAGCAGAAAAATCATGCACTCAATGAAAATGCAAGAAACGTAATTTGTTAATAGGCCAGCCGTAATTTTGGTATAATTTGAGGGTACTAATTTCTCCCTATACCATGGTTATATGTGAAGGGTGATTAAAATCTATGATTGCCATCTCAAAGTGGTAGCTATAAATAATGCGGTTAATGGAAGACGATGACTTTTTAAAAGCTGTTATATCTCTAGTAATGAGGGGTCGATTTCAACATTCTTTTTTAAATGAAAGTTTTCAATACGGACTATACTATTTAAGGTTATTTTGGGTTTTTTCGATATGCATAACCATTAATTAATAAATTACGAATTTATATCAATGACAGAAAACATTGATAAACATTTTATAATTTTTCAAAGTACTTCTTTCGAAACATTTCTTTATCTAAGGAATAATGATATGAAACAGGTAGAATATAGTTTGTACAGCAATAAATTTACAACCAATTTACACGTAAATTTGTTACAGTAGATTACATCATTTAAAAAAAAATCAGGTGACCAGTTGTTATCAAAAATATAATCTGGTAATATTCTATAGTCTAGTATACTAACAAAAGTTTTATTCATGATTTTCAGCATTTTGCCTTTTGCAACAGTTACAAAATGTTAAATTTTCTACACATTCTTCAATTACATAAATGTTATCGCACTTTGGCGGCCTACATGTCTCAGTACATCTCAACACATTTACCACACAGGTGTATGATGTCAGATGGCAAAATTTCGAACAAAAACTATAAAAAAATCCAACACTGCTTCAGGTTGGGCCGGTGCTCCTGTCATTCATTTTATGCGAAACCGTCCAACTTTGTTTAATCTCCATCCGTCCATCTATGATCTTTAGATTCTGGAACTTTAAGAAAAATTTCAAGACAACTTTTCCAAATATCTGGTTTACTGTTAGAGGATGTTGAGGAAGTAACTAGGACATTCTTTACATGCAGGAAACTGTGTTATCTCAATTTATTTTATCGATTTCGGAATGTTTGGCATCTCGTTTCATTAGTGTTTTACTATTATTTAAATGGACTTATACACTTTTGTATCAAGAAATGGTTTCTTTCAGACAATAAGAACTGGCTCTCCAGCATTGAAAACTGTGAAAGGAACTTCTTATTTCAGTAATTCCTAGCTTTTTTGTATTAAGGAACCCTTGATATATGTTATAAAATCTCACGTATAAAGCAGTAGAGTTCATAAGTAATATTTAATACATACATTTAAATAAAATATTACAAGCGTATTTATCGCATATTCCTATTTATTAATTATTTTTTATAAAAAAGAACAAATATTTTCGCTTTATATCTGTTTTACTAGTTACAAACAAACATTGTGTATATATTCATACGAATGTGTAAAATCATAGCATCCTTTTCCCTACAAAGAGAAATACATTTACTTGCAACCATTGTTTTATTTGAAGGAACATGTTGTTAGGAACTTGGCGATATTTTTCGTGACGAGTTTTGGACAGCACTTGGATTTTCTTGATATTTTCATAAATTTCGTGTCTTCCTTCTAGAGATTTCTATGTGGGGAATATATAAGGAAGTTATCATTCCGTTGGACAGAGTAGACGAGTCAAATTGAATTGTGAGATACGTTAGTGCATTGTAAGTAGATTCTGATGCTTTGTGAGTTAGTTGCATATTTCATCGCTCTTTTATTGTAGTAGACAGTTGTCTTGTGATCTTGTAAGATAGCTACATAGTGTTTCTGTTTACTCTTATTGGTGTTTTTAAATAAAAGCGTTATTTCTCCAGAAATTCGGACTTATTTTTGTGTCTGGGAAGACACACATGCTTTGAGAGAATACATCGTAAAAATATTTTGTAATGATTTTGTATCAATATTATTGTGTTCATAAAATTGTTGATGAAAAACAAGTAATATTTTCTCTTTTTTATGATACGATCGCATTTTCATAAGAAATTTTTTTTTAACTAGTTTGATATATTTAAATAATTTTTAGTTATTTTTTAAAACTGTTATCTGGAAACCCTATGAGTACTTTGGCATGATTTTCTTCATGCTAGCTGAATATCATGCCGATATAAAACTTCTCCTCTTCAACAAAACTTTTTCCCCAATTAAACTTTTGCTGCTCAAATTTTAACTGTCATGAAAAAAACTTTCACAATCATTCACTCTTTATATTGATAGATCAATCTTAATTTTATTTTATTTTTGCTCAATTACGGAATAGCAATAATAGTAATAATAATTACGAAGTAAACAAATAATAGCTTACTGCAAACTTCTTAAATAAAAATACAATCTCAATTTTCCTTACTTGGTACTCATACCTACATTCCATAAAACACCTATTTCTTTTAGAACAGTCACTATAGGATTTAATTCATATACCAATGCTGCTGACAAACAACTTCTAATCATACTCAATCAAATTTATGATTATTTTACTACACAAAAAACACATATAATCAAAAATAGGATAGAACTAATTAATAAAATAAAACTAATCCCTTACATACATGATATAAAAACTTTTGATTTCAAAGTCCTATTTAATAATATAGACATTCATGATTTATGAAGTCATAATGCATTTATATGAACAATTCATTCAAGCAAAAAGCATATCATTTCCAAAATTCAAAACTTTATTAAAATTCATTTTGTTCAAACAGTATATAGTTCAAGGAAAATGCATATACAAATTAAATAAGGGAATACCATAGGGAGGTAAATCATCCACCATACTGGCCAACATTTATCTACATTTTTACGAAATTCAGAGCCCTTTCAACAGTCATATACTGTACAGATATATTGATGATCTTATTATTATTGGAATTACTAATGAGGACGATGAATTAAATTTTGATTTCTATCCACCTAATCTACAACTCATTGAAAATATGTATACATCCAACTGGATCAATTTTCTAGACGTTAGTTTAACATTTAATGCAAATACAATAAAATTTAAAATCTGTGACAAAACAGAAACTTATAACTTCAAAGTAAATAAATTTCAACATTTCTCTTCCAATCTTTCCAAATCTGTATATAAAAATATTATTAATAACCAATTATTAAGAATCAAAATGTGTTAAGCACACCTTGTTACTATAAAGAACATCTTCATAAATGCATCAACACCGTTATAAAAAATAACTACCCGCCCAACATTATTTTTTCTTTTATTAAAACACATTTTAAATTTAAATTCAAAAACTTGCAACAATTACAGCAACATATTGACAGATCACACTCTTGCATTTCTAAATAATTCATCATCTCCATGTCTTCTTCTAACAGTTAAACAATTCGTATAATTCACTTTAACCTGCTTTGCGAAAACTGCTTAGTCAGTAACTAAAAATTCACTGTAACCTGTTCTGAGATGATTAGTAATACACATGCATTTTCAGAAGCACCACAGTACAAGGGGTAGATATATTTTCATTATATTTTCATTATATTCTTTTGATATTACTTTATATTACTTTGTATCCTCATTTCAATAATTAGCCACAAGCTGGTATAAAAGAATATTTTATATTCATGATTGATTTTTTTGTGTATTTGATCCACTTCGTATTTTCTTCCTACATTATTTCTGTAATATATTTAACAGTTGTGTACACAGAAACGTAGAATTAGCATTAATGAAACATGTATAGCCCTTGATAACGTACATGGTTTCAGAAATGCTTTTCATATTCATTTTATTCCTTTAATATTCATTATAGTCCATTTATTCAAATTCGAAACTTCTTGGGAGCTATAAATGGCCTAGCTCATCGTGCTACACTTGGTTTCTGCTTTGAAATTTTTCACCTTTACCTTCAGTTTACAAGCAATTTACTTTGGTATTTCTCGGTAATATATATATTGCAAGTAATCATAAAAATCTTCAATTATATATATATATATTATATATATATACATTATATATATATATATATATATATATATATATATATATATATATATATATATAATATAAGTGAAGCTGAATATTGAGTGTTTGTACTTTTTATAAACTATCTTACAAAAATGGTATTTTTATGGGCCATCCTATGCATGATTACGGGGGAAGGATCCATTCATTTAATAATATATTGTATTGGCATCGTAAATACGTATAATCGCAAAATTTCACGAAAATGGGATCAGGAGTGGTTTAAATTTGATATCAAGACATTACCTAAATAATTAAAGAAACCAACCTAAATGAAACTATATGCAAACATTAGCTTCGTTAAAAAAAATTATGAACTTGTATAGTTTACTGACCGTTGACAAACTTTAAAAAATACCGCCAGTTCGTCCTCTTGATCAAAAAGTACATGTTTGCCAGATGAACGAGATGAAACAAAATGCATATAATAATAAAACACAAATTAATGAAACATAATAAAACACATGTTTAAATTCATAGATTGCCTAGTAAAATTGGTTCGTTACAAATAAATACAGTGCGGAGAAAGAAAAAAAATATTATTCACAATAATTTAAATTTCAGCAAGTTTTGGCTTACAATATTTATTATTTGAAAAATCTATGTCTACTTTGACTAATTTGAATTTTTAAGATTCTTAATTCATTTTTCAATAATTTAAGTTTTTAGAAATTGTTTATTTTTCTATATTTTCAGTTTCGAAACTTCGACTTTACTTTTCAATATCTCAAATTTCAAAACGTTTTCGTTTACTTTTGATTATTTAAATTTAAAAACAATTTATTTAAATTATATATCATATTATAATTAAATTATGTACCATTTTATAATTAAATTATAATATGATACTTATATTAAATAATTCAAGCCTTTATTTTGAAGAAAGTAGCCTTTTGGAGCCATAGTAATTCATGTAGCCTATGAAATCACATATTGAAAGTACCACATACATCATAATTGGCTGGTCACACAAGTAACTAATTTCATGCATAATTTGGATGTAGGAATATCTATTAAGCCACATCTTCATATATTTCAACAATGAGTGTCAAATGCAGATAATTTAGATAACGAATCACGCTTCGCAATGTTTGAAATCCTATATTTGAAGATAACGAAACACAGAATAGCGTTTATCATTGGAACTGACAGTATGGTAATCTTTAGCTTCAGTTAAATCATATATACTTCCTACATAAATTGATACTGCGTTAATTAATACTGATGTTGAAGTTCATGTAAGATACTTTGAATTCGATAGAGTAAGCTGAATCTAAAATTTTGGTTTTCATTTGCAATATTAACTTGAATATATTAAATATGTTAGGGTGTAAGGAATAATATGATTCGAATTGTGCTATATAACTGAGAAAAAAAGTATGCTGTATTTATGAAACATGCCAGCCGAGTTAAATAAAACGTTACATTTACAGGTGTTAAAAATAGATAAAGATTGTGCTAAATTTATAGCATGTTATGCAGAGTCGTCGACAAGTTGGTTTTGGGTGTCATAAAACTTCCCAGGAATCTATCGAAATTCCTTGTAGTTCAGAGAAAATATATTTGGGACACAAAATATTTGGTTTCCAAATACACCTCCTTCCCCAATTTTTTTCAAGCGCCTCTATTGACGTTATTGATAGAAATATATAAAATTGTAATACTGTAAGATCCTTTAGTCCCCATTTACAGGCAGTCATTCCTATTACGCGAATGTACGGTTGCCATATTTTGACTTTAAGGGTAGGATTGCTAGATTTGGCTATTTATCTCTAACTTGGCATCTTTCGAATACATTTTCGAATATACTAGATCTTTCTCGAAATATCGAATATTCTTCTAGATACGAACACATCCTAGAAATTTCAATGGTGAGGATATAAAAGGAGTCATCACTCGGCTGAAGAGTAGTTGACATGATACAAGCTAAATTGAATTGTGAGATACGTCAGTATTTTGAGAAGAGCATCCACTATTTTCTGAATTAGCTGAGCATTTAATTGCTCTTCTATTCTATCTGACAATTGTTTGGTCATCTTGTAGGGTAGTTATCTATTTGATGTACAGGGTGGCCATATAATAACGTGAGGTGTTTAGAGCCTTCTAGGTGGACGTTTACAGTGGAGCATGCGGTTTCGATTTCTTAAAAAAAAAAAAAAAAAAAAAAAAAAAAAATCCAAAAATTGTCTCCAAGGGAAATTTTGGCGCTGCAATGCAAGAGTGTAGTTGTGTGAATAATGAATGAATAAATGCCAAATAAGACAGTACACGTGAATTTTGTTAACAATGCATGACAGCGTTAATTGTTAATTATAAATGAGGTTCAATATAACCACCATTGTAATGTTTCAAGAACTGCATGCTTTGCACGACATTTTCCACCAGTAGTTGCAAGAACACCGAGTGCTGTTGGCACATTTCGGGCGCGGTAGCCCGTTGCATTGCTTGCTGGATTTGCACGCTGCCATAACTGCCGCCGTGTTCATGCGGAGTACGAACACGTTAAACATGTGGGTTCGTAAGTCCTTCCGAGAGGATGGTGGTAGGGGAAGGAGGGTACGGTCTCTGTGGATGCCTCCCCCACTGGGTTCCGGTCTAAATTGGGTGGCACTTCCCGGCCGTCCAAACAGTTATCTTTCACCTTTCTGGTAGGTCGAACGGTCTGTTTATCAACAACAACCAGTTTCAAAGCGTTGAATCATGTTTCGTAAGTATGTTAAGCTCATCGGTCCTCGTCGTAACTTCTGCAACAGCCAAAATTCACGAAGGACAGCATTGACATTCTCGTTCCGCTGATAATGCAGCTTGACTCACAAAACGCGGTCACTTAAGACAAGAGCCATTGAAAGGTACTAGGTAGTTCGACTCCGAATGATGAGAATTGCCATAGCTTTTCCTTTTATCCACATGATCGCTACACGGAACTCGATTATGCAAATTAGTGCATTTTACTCGGTAAACAGCGCTAAAATTTCCCCTGAAGGCGATTTTTGGAACTAATTTTTTTTTTAGAAATCGAAACCTCATGTTCCACTGTCGAAAGCCCAGACCGTCCGGCTCGTCCGAAGACATGTAGTAGCAAGGTGGGCGTCCGGACATGTTCCACTGTGTACGACCACCGAATTTTGTTATGTTTCGCCCAATACATTTCTCGCTATAGGCCTCTGAACACCTCACGTTATTTTATGGCCCTCCGGTATATTGTTTCTGTTTACTCTTATTAGTACTTTTAAAATTATACAGCAATTTGTACTCATTCCTGTATCCTGACAGTACACCCTCGATTCCAGAGGACACCGTGACATTATGACCACTTCATTTGCCACGCATTTTCCGAACATTTTTATATATTAACAAATCGATTCAAAGGAATTTCTACACTATATTTTATTTCGGCCACACAAACAGCTACCATAAACCTCCGGGTTGGTCGTGTGGTCTGGGCCTTCTACTATATTTTATTTGGATCAAAACTACACAGTTTAAAGCAAATACGAAACAAGAAGGTAAACTTCAAAGAGGATATACTACAAGGTCCAACATGGATGCGAACCAAGTCCCTTTTTACATGGCTTTTTTTAAGGTTAGAATGTAGAATCAAGTCTGTTTGACAATGTAGATATTGCAACGAACTTGTGAAAAAAAAAGCGCTCTAGGTTCCCCCCAACTCTTACTTTCGTAGATCTTTCAAAGTCCACTGTCGAAGAAAAGATAGAGAACACATTTTTTCCAGTAAATTTTTCTCATGACATGAATCTGGGGTTGCCACGTGCCGAAGTTCGAAGAAGGGTTTTCAGATTTGACGGTTTATTGTCCATTCGGCGACATTTGGCGACTTTTCGAAGCTTGGAGAAACACCTAGAAGTAATCAGTATTCTACGAGATATGAGAGATTTCCAGAGGTTTCTATAGAGACTCCATAAAAGAAGGTCATCGCTCTGTTGGAGAATAATTAACGGGATACGAGATACATAGATCTGTGACTTTTGTCAATGTTTTGAGAATAGTAGCAGCTGGTTTGTGAAATGAAATACGTTAATATTCTAAGGATAGTATCCGTTGTTATGTGAAATTGGTGGAACTTTTGAGTACTCTTTTACTGTATATTGTTCTTGTTTACGATGTGTTTGTGAATAAATGTGTTGGTTATTCAGAAATGTGGACTCATTTTTATATCCTGAGCGCACACCCACGATTCCAGAGGAAACGTTGTAATAAATTGGCGTCAGAAAAGCAGATTTCCGGAAACTTGGCAAGCGTATATGGTAGTGGCTAGAAAAACGATGGAAGAACAGTTGGAAGAGATTATGGCTTTGATTAAAGCCAAGAAATAAATCATTTAAGAAAATAAAAATACATGTAGCGATCGGTTTAAATATGGAAATAAGTATTCTTTTACACAGATTTATTTCACACGGTTATTTATTATTGATTTATTTCACACGATTAGTTCGTATCTATTCTGCAAAGACATATTCGCATAAAACAAAACCCTCAAATTCTAGTACTTTATGTGTACACTATCCTGCATTGCAGAGAAAGTAATAAACACAGGAGAAGATTATTGAAATAATTTTCATCTAACAAGTGCAGAAAATGTTTTAATGCTTTACATGTTCTAAGAAATACTTTATACTAAATTTTTATTTTTAAAAGCTTAAATATTTTACTGGTTGATATGGTTTTTAAATTTCAGTCAGTAGTCTCAAAAGTACTGCAAAAAACACTAAAGTATGTTCACATTTTAAAGTTTTCAGGAAAAGGTCCTTTGAGTGCATTTCTTTTGAAGATTTACACTTCTCCTGGACGTGACAAGGAATCTAAGGGTAAGATATGTTCAGATTTGTTTGTATTCCTCAGGACGTAGATAAAATTGATATTAATGTCACATTCTAGCAACCTGATTTGACTTCTTGACATACAAAGTAGAGATTGACGCATCGAAGATGTATCGATGTATTAATACTTGATCTCATGATACATCGAATTTATGAATCATGACCATATCGATTCACTTGTATACGAAATTTATGGTGAATTGATACATTAGCTTTCGACAGGCATCGTATTTACAATGTTACTTAATTTCTGATCATATTTTATGTTGATGTGAAAATACGTCATAGTCCGCGTATACGACTGAAATCAAAGAGGTATGTTAAATATAAACACTTTGGAAACTTGTATCTCCAATTCTCAAGGATAAAAATATAAATAACTTATACATGTTTCGTTGGAAATAAATAACCATTTAGGGATATACAAAAATAATTCCCATTAATAATTATTTTGAGCCACCCCCCCCCCTTTTTTTTGATAAACAAAAATACAAGTTTTTGTCCGAACGAGTTTTTACCACATTTTCTTCTTGTTTTCAGACGAAATATCTTCTAAACTATATAAGCCGACGTGGTGGTCGAGTGGTCAAAGCGAACATTTCCACAGCAATCGCTCGACCGCCGCGTTGTGGTTTCGAGTCCCACGGAAGGCATGGATGTTTGTGTTGTGGGTGCAGTGTGTTCCGCCCCCCTCTGGTGCTCCTGGGGCAACGTCCTAGGAGGTCTAAATGGTTCACGTTCTGGCCGCTGACAAAGGCGAATGATGAATGTCAAGTGCCTGGCCATTTAATAAAAAAAATCTTCTATAAAATATATATGTCAATAGTAAGTGAGAAAAATGTTCCGAAGGAAATCCAGTTTCTTGATTCAGTAATTTGTTTTTACAAAGTTTTTGAACAATCCTGCTAAGTTGTTGAGACCCAGACCGCCCGACCTACCAGACTTGGTAAGGTCACTGTCTGGTAAGGTAACTGGTGTAAGGTAACTTGTGTAAGGTAACTGTTTGGACGGTCCGGAAGAGTCACCCAATTTAGACCGGAACTTAATGGGAGAGGCACATACAGGAAGCGTACCCTCCTTCCCCTACCACCAACCTCTCGGAAGGATTTAGAGACCCACATGCTTAACTTGATAGTACTCCGCGTGAACACGACGGCAGTTTTGGCAGCGAAGGGAGTCGAACTCGGGTCTACCGAGTGCAATTCCCGCGCGCTAACCACTGGACTACCGCGCCCTCCCAATCTTGCCAAGTTGAAAACGAATGAAAAATTTCAGTTTTTACTTTTCAACGCTTTCCTTACACATGGTAATGTATAAGGAAAGTGTTCGAATCATGTAGAAAATCGAAATTCGAGTTTTCGACGGATCTGCACGTTTCGAGCACCCTAGAACACGAAAAAAACCAATTTTAACTTGACGTCTCTCTCTGTGTGTGTGTCTGTGCAATGTATGCATCCACTGCGGTTAGAAAATTAATAAACGATTTGTCGCAAAATTTGGCATATGCATCATCTCTGAATTATCCTGGTGCTGACTTGATTTTGGTACGATTCGGAAAAATCAAATCTGCTTCTTTTTTGCAAATTGGCCTGCAAAAATCGTGAAAATCTGGAATAAGAATGAGTATACTGAAATTAATTTATTAAATGCTTGTTTTATACGTAATTTTTAACAACAAAACGTATGAAACCAACCTCATTTCTTTTAGGATGGTACATTCTTTAGATACTAAGATCTTTCGAATTTTGATGAGCTGATGATGTTTTGCACAATAGAGAAGTAGATTACTTGTGGATTACCGTGGTCCCGATATTAGTACGATTCTGAAAACAAAACCCGTCCTTTTTTAGTCTATGCTAATGCGATACATGCTAATTTATAGTATCGAATGCAGTTATTTGAATGGTGTAGAAAATCGAACTCAAGTTTTCGACGGATCTGAACGTTTTGTCGTTTTTAGAACCATACCACTATTTTTAGCATGACGTCTGTGTGTTTGTAAGTGTCTCTCTACTATATGTCTGTTGTCCATGTAACGTCTGTTGTACGTGTAATGTCTGTATCTACTCTAGCTTAAAACTGTTTTTGACGGATCTGAACGTTTTGAGCCCTTTAGAACCAAAACATTATTTTTAGCATGACGTCTGTATGTTTGTGTGTTTGTCTGTCTACTATCTGAACAATGTCTGTATCTACTCTAGCTTAAAAGTTCTTTCTACGGATTTGAACGTTTTGAGCCCTTTAGAACCAAAACATTATTTTTAGCATGGCGTCTGTATTTTTGTGTGTGTTTGTTTGTCCATTATCTGTACAATGTCTGTATCTACTCTAGCTTGAAAGTTCTTTCGATGGATCTGAACGTTTTGAGCCATCTAGTACACGAAAACACTATATTTAACATGACGTCTGTGTGTGTGTGTGCCTGTCGGTATACAATGTGTCTGCATGTGCAATGTGTGTATCTACTATATCTTAAAACTGTTTGACGAAATGTAGTTAGAAGCGCTAATTGAGCCCCGTGTTAAAAGGTCATACTGATACAGTTTTTAACAGGTATTTATTGCTTTCCCCATACTCGTTTCTATTGCTGCTGATGTTAATTCCTACTACTTAGATAATGCTCTACAACTTCGCAATTAACGTTTCGGTTATCTCGCTATGCAAAGTTTGTTATGCAAACTTTTTAAATTCTCTATTAGGAGGGATGCAATCACTTTTCTTCTATTGATCATTACCACTTTACTGTAGACAGACCTAACATATGCACTCATAGACCCTTCTTTGAAAGTTATAGGGGTTTTAATGACTTTTCTAGGAAGCCAGTGTACATTTATGTAAATACAAATGAGTTGGATAGTTTTTTAAATTACTTAAATATTGTAGGTTAAACATTTATTTTATATTTGGAAAATTGGTGTATTTTTAAATTGTCATCAAAATATCAAAAACCCAAAATTTCTCTAGAAAAGTATAATAAAAGGGTTGATTTTTTCTTGAAAAATGCCGTATGTGAAACATATATTTGATTAATGCATATAAGCAATATTTAGTATTATTTTAGCGTGTTTTTTTTATGGATCATTTTAAAAAATGTTCCGTTCCATATTACCCAGCCACACCAAAATATTAATTGCGCAATCAGAACTCATAATCGACGTAGCTAGCAATATTGTTTAAAAAATTCTCTCGGATATCATAGGAACTAGAAAGGATGCACACATTTTACAGACATACATATATGCTCACCCAGACGTCGCCTGAAAATAAGTTAGTTCATGTGTCTAAAACCTGTTAATTCATGTAATACATCAAAACTTGCATTTGCATCTTCAATTCAATACTCCCCGATACCAATACTCAATCCAATGCTCCCCCTATATTATGAAAAGAAAACATATAAGCAAAAATATTATTGAAATGGTCTTCTCATCCGTGTGTTTTTAAAGTGTCTGCTATTCTCTTTTACTTCCTTCATACAAAATATTCATTTATAAAAGCACCAGTATTTTATTGGAAAGGTGATTTTAAAATCACAGCCTGCAGTCTCAAAAGTGCTGCTAAAATCCCTTAAGTTTGTCCGTAGTTTTTTGTTTTGAACATCACAAGTTCTTCGAGTGCATTCCTTTGACGTTCTTGGAACGTGAGACGGATGCAAATAGTGAAATGTACCCGAACTTGTTTACCTTCCCCAGGAAATACATAAAATTTGTATATTTAATGTCAGCACTCGGTTTCAATTTGTAGTTTTGAAAAATATAAAGATTGTGTACAGGTTGTTCTGAATTTATTTATTTATTCATTTATTCTATTTAATAGGAAACAACAGTTAAAATCCAGCTACAGTTAACCACGAAATTTGAAATATAAAGAACATAAATTGACAAAATATTGAACAGTGAACATATCAAGTGCATTAAGATCTGTTTTTTTAAATTCATAGGAGTCAAAATAAAAATATCAATATCAGCACAATATGTATTAAGGATATCCGCAAATTTATAGACAGAAAAGCTCTTGATGTAATTGTGTTTAACAGTTGTTTTGTAAAATATTTATAGAATTTTTTGCCTAGTATTGGTAACATGTATATGGAACTTCATGAAAATAAAATAGAATAATCAATAGTATTATTTAAAGCTTCATAGTAAAAGAGACAAAAAAGGTTTCTTCTTTTCCTGAGAGTCATTGAATTAAACTTTGGCTTAAGTTGATTTATCTGCACGTTTTCTGAATAATAACCGAAATTCTGTAATTAATAGTAAGTAAATATTTTTTTTTGCTATCTCGATTTATTGAGAATGCAGATGGTGAATAGGACTCCAGATCACAGAACGGTATTCTAAAATAGGTTTAACAAACGTATTATAAATAAAAAACAACAGTTTCATCACAGACAAAAATACGAGAATCGTCTAAGGTGAAGCCAAATCTTTGGTATGGTCTTTTAACAGCGTTATCTATGTCTTTGCGAAAATTAAATTAATCATAAAAAGTGACACTTTAATCAATTAAATGATTGCACCGAGATAAAGGAAAATTGTTTAAATGGTTGTTGTACATGTGGATATTTTGTCCTCTAGCAATACTCAACATATCACTTAAAAATATTTAAAGAGGCAATGTGCACGTAATTTAACCAACCAAATAATTTATCCAAAATAGTTTTAGATCTGTTTGAAAATGATATGGAACTATTGACTCTCGGTATAGTGAATTGATCTTAAAGCTTTAATCATATAAATATTTTGGAACGCATTTTTAAATACTCTAAACATATACTTGTTAAAAATAATTTAAATGAAATTCCAAAATCTAATAAATTATTAATATTGTGCATTAAATTAAGACAATAAATGGTAGATTAAAAGATCATTTAATGAAAACCATCCTGTATGACGTACAAATCATTTGTACGTCATACAGGATGATTTTCATTAAATGACTTTTGAATCTACGATTTGCTGTCTTTGATTTAATGCATTATTGAAGTTGACGTGTAACCATTTGAATTACTAATATTTTATAAGAATATCAACTTTCTAATATAAATATTACAATTAAAAATCTTTATTTTATCATCTATACACAATTTCTTTTTAATATTATTAATAGAATATAAAATTTAAGATATTGAAATTGCTAATTTTTAATTATTATATATTCTTTTATGTGAAATATAAAAATTTTAAATTTAAATTATGTGAAATGCCCTTAGCAATTTTCTATACTTTAGTTGTATATACTATTGTTGCGAAGTATCCTATGGAAGCATAGGTGTGCGCTTGCAGGATAGAAGAATGAGTTCAAATTTCTGGCTAAATAACACATTTATTCACATGCACAGCGTAAACAGGAACAATATACAGCAAAATAACCTCTTAAACGCCTCACTAATTTCACAAAATAACTGTTACTATTATCAAAATATTGACGAAAATAATTTTACAAAACAACCCCTCCTATTTATTCCCAAAATATTGAAGAAAGTCACAGTTCAATATAGCTCGTTTCTCGTTAATTGCTCTTCAACTAAACTTATGGCTTCTTTAATAGACCATCCATAGAAACTTCTGGAAATCTCTCATATCTCGTAGAATATGGGTTATTTCGGGGTATTTTTCGAATCTTCGAAAAGTCGCCGAATTGGCGATAAATCGCTAAATCTGACAACCCTCTTCCTAACTTCAGCTTCTGGAAATACTAGATCAAGTCATGAGAAAGGTTGCCGTATGGGTATTTTCTCCGTCTGATTATGAAAGGAAAAGACTCCAGTGAGGGAATACTACACGTTCGCAACACCATTTATTTCTTACGACGGCAGTATTTTATTGGAAGGAGTGGATATAAAATTTCAGCGAACATTCCTGCAAAACTCCCTAATGTACGTCCACATTTCCAAGTTTTGAACGTAGCAAGTCCTTCAAGTGCATTTCTTTTGAAGGTTTACGCGTTTCTTGAACGTGGCACTAAAGCAAATGGTGAGGAATGTTTCTTTTTTTTATCTTTCTCCGGAAATTCATAAAATTTGTATCTCGAATGTTATGTTTAGTATCTGATTTGAATGTTGAGTCTTGGGCAGAAAAGTTAGGTTAAGTTGGTTTGAGTTTATAAGTAAGTACCTTTTAACTAACCAAAGAATTTACCAAACTAGGTTCGAACCTATTGCTTTGTTTCAAACATTTGGAGAAATTGATTATCAGTACATTGAACTGGCCTAATAATTTTATATCCGTGTATTTTGTAATTCATATGCATGCTAATATTGTACTTTTAAGAAAACTATAGCTATAACTTCCTTCTCAACCTATAATATAATGCATGCGGAAAGTATTTCAATTGGGTCTAAAATTCGAATTCGTGATTTTGAAGGATTTACAAGTTTTAAGTAACCCTGAACTCGATTCGAACATTTTTGTAATCCATATTTTTAAAAGATTTCTTGTAAAAAAACTCAGAAACCAATCAAAGTGTACAGGCATATTAAATAAAACATAATATTAAATTCAATAAACAGTAGTTTGAATGACACTTATTTTAGAATAGTAGCATGACACTTCTCAGGATTTTGCAAGTTTTTCGAATAAATATATTAGAAAAATTACATGAAAGTAAAAGGTACCATCAATAAATACAATGCCCTTTGTGCGATGGATAAGAAAAAAAAACTGATCAACATATAAAAACACAAATAATGCAATAATGCAGCATACAACTGTTTCGAGGATAGCTGGATCCCTTTCGTCAGCGCAAGAGGACCAACACACTCAAAGTCCAAAAGAGGTTGGACACAAAAGGAAAAAGCAGGGGGTTTATATATCAAATACCCGGATTGAGAGAAAGCCAATCAGAAACAGCGTAAAGAACCGCCCAGCCAATCCGAAACGACAAATAACACGCAAGATTGGCTTGCTCTAAGAAACACAACAGAAATATTCCAAGAAGACGCCAAGACAAGTGAAGTAAGAACAAGATTAAATGAGAACCAAAAAGACGAAAAAAGGTTAAAACTTTACATAAGAACCCCAAAAGAATAGAGCAAAGAAATGGGGTGTTACAGGCCGCTCTGCCAGACCGTGGACAAAAATGGAGGACTGGGCAAGTCATTAACGAAATTATTGGGCTTTTTATGGATATGGAAGGCTTCAAGAAAGCCAAGATCATAGATTGACGTGCATTTTTGTATGATCCTTGCTGAAGAAAATTCCAAACGGTGGTCAAATTGATAGCAATGTCGAGCAACTGAAGACTTATCAAAATCCTGCTTTTTGACATAATTTTCATGTTCCTTTATACGAAAATTTAAAACGCGTTTAGTTTGACTAATATAAGACATTTACAGTATTTCTTGCCAGTGTGATCTTTCTTATATTGGTCAAACTAAACATGCTTTAAAATGTTTACTATGTTAATAACAGGATTTTTAAAAATCTTCAATTTTTAGTAATTATATTTTCGAATGTTGTATTGTAAATAATGATACTGAACGGGAGATGAGTGTGCTTAGCGTGATCCATGTATTTTAAGTGAGTAAGCTCTGTAGGTGTTGAAGACCCAGACCGCCCGACTCGTCACCAAGGACTTGAGCATCTATTTGGACGGCCGTAGCTCTGTAGGTGTGACGGAACCGTTTATATAATTTTTAGTATCCCGTCAAATGACGGCCTTAACATCGAGTTCTTAGCTATCTTGAAATTCAATACCAATATTTAAAAACTGAATTGCATTTATTGCAATGTAAATGCGCCAAGCTTAAACTGCGGATTAAAAATCAAAATTGTAGTTCATACATGCACACATTCAAGTATGGGGAAGTAAAGTTACGGGAACAACACTGTGGTACCAACCCTTGTCATGAAACTCATTCAGTCACAGCAATATAACTGAAAATGTTTTCCTCTCAAAACAGCGCTCATAATTGTCTCGATTAAGCATAGATTATTAAAATCGATATTTCTTCTCTTATTTGCGTAAGATTGTGCTGGAAGCAATGTCAGATTGCGCAGGGCTTGATTAAATATCGAGATCTAATAAATTGAATGTCAGGGCCAGAGGGCACACAATTAGAATTACCATAAAACGGAACGGTTGAAAGCGGGTTTTTACAGATTCTAGCCGTTTATTTCATTTATAATGTGTTATAGACCTAATTGAAATGGTATTTTATTGATGTTTAGAAATAATTAATCGTATTCGGTATATGAGTCTAGATAGTTTGATTATAATTCTGCGTTTTGGAATTTATTCCAGTAATATCTTCGATAATGTTACACATATATTTTCAAGTACTAATTGATTTTGAACAGAAAAATTCTAAATAAAAAAATTCTAAATAAATCTATTTAGATTCGATTATCTGCACAGATGTTTTTGAAGTTTCATTTCTTTGAAATTGTAGCTGTATTATATTTTAAGATGAAAAGCGATTCACCTCCAAAACAGTTGACAAATAGATAAATTTATAAATCTTACATAACAATAGAAGAAGTTTGTCTGTCTTTCTGTCTGACTCTTTCTCTGTCTTTCTCTCCCCCCCTCTCTCTCTTTCTCTGCCTGTCTGTCTGTGTTTGTGTGTAACGGAAAATTTAAGCTTCGAGCAGTTACGGAATTCGGTATTACTTTAGCTATTCTCTCGGTACAACATACTTCGGTGAATTTTTTTTTTTTAACATTCGAATTTGTTTTTGAGTTATTTTATATTTCAGCACGATTTTGAGCAATTATTATATATATCGGTTTCTTAACGACCAAAATTACTATCACAGCTACTATCATATCATGACACTATTAGAAATATCCAAACACTTCCTTTCTAACAATGTTTGAATTCAATTCCTTCATATTTACTTTTTAAAATGCATAGAAATTTATATTTTTTAGGTTACCTGATATATATTTCGCCGCAAATAATAAAATAAGATAAGCACAGAAACCTTTTGTGTACATCTTCAAATTTTAATATTTTTTAAAATTAATACTTAATTTTATTTTTTGTGTATTTTAAGCAAACACTTCTCGTCCTTTCTGCCTGGTCGACTGCGCATGCCCAACTCCTGGGGCGTTTAAGATATGCCTTTTCTCTACAGAAGGGTGAAAAGGATTTTTTTTTTCTTGCTTTTCACGGTTATGTAGCGCATTCGAAATTGTTGGGGTTTGCAGAGGCGATTCTGTAAATATATTATTTAAGTTGCATGCGCTTATTTAAGACCCAGGCAACGGAGACTAATCCGTTCCTTTAATCTATAAAATAAACGTTTAAAGTGTTTTTATCTTTTTATACCTTACAGATCAATCACGGAATAGAACCTAATGGATTCGGATTTTTGACTCCCCCATCTAGGAACAAAGAAAATAATCGTTTTTAAGTTTTTCTGGACTCTCCAGACGCCTATCCGATGAATTAGAAGGCTGAATCTTTGCACACTTATAGTATCGACAACGGAGCAGAACCGACAACAGGGTAGAAGCTAATGAAATCGAACTATCCAGAATCTCCTCAGTGACCTAGAAGGCTGAATCTTTGTATCACTTTATAGTATCACTCAAGGGACATAACTTAATCGAGCTTTGTGTTTGATTTCCCTCACGTTGGAGGAGAAAATGGGTTTGGAAAAATATTTCCAATTCCACCAAAAGCGGCCCACACCCTATATCATTGCATTCACCTAAAAAGCTGATTTCTTTCATACATATAGTACGAATCAACCACAAGGAAGACCGCAAAGGAGGCGGATTTTCACTTTCTCTCTCAAAGATTGACAAAATGGGTGGAAATGCGCATATCGAAAATATTTTCCAGACCCTCCAGAAGCCACCTAGTGATATAGAAGTTTAAAATTCGGTATACATATCGTCCACGAGACAGAACCTAACTGAGCTGGATTTTCGATTAAGATAACTATTCCCCTTGCTATACCTTGAAAAAAAAAATAAAACTTATTACAAGGAAGTAATGACTCAATTCTTTAACATCGCTAATGCTTGTCTTTGATGCTCTTAAATACTAGTTCTATACAAAGATGAGTTTACCTTAGAATTTCCTGAAAATTTTCGTATTCTAGTGTTTGAGGGATATGTATCGTTTAAGGCTTCGTGCGTACTGTCGAAAAGTTGGAGGATATTTGTCGGTGTTTGTGAATGTATATATGTGTATGTGTACATGTTTGGACACAGTAAACGAAAATAAAATGCACATATCGCACATTAATATGATATTTGAATTTACAGTCTAGCCCACTTGTAATCATTATTAGATTATTAGGGGATCACAATATTAATTATAACGCTATTATACTGCTACTTAGGATGTGTTTTCTTCTTCTTCTTTGACCCAGCTGTCTGCCCTACCCGAAGGTGCAAGGTAGTATCTGTTTGGATGGCCAGAAAGTGCTAAACAATTTAGACCGGAACCCAATGGGGGCGATACCCAAAGGGCCATACCTTCCTTTCCCTATCACCAATCTCTCGGGGGACATATGGACCCACATATTTAACGTGCCCGTACTCTGCGTGAACACAGAGACAGTTTGGGCAGAGCCGGGAATCAAACTCGGGTCGCAATCCCCTCGTGCGTGGAATCCCCGCGTGCTAACCACTGGCATGCACACCCTTTCAGGATATCTTTTGTATGTCTTAGGAATCAAGTTAAAATAGCGTTTCTCAACCTTTCTTTCGCCAGTGCCCTTTTAGGGATAATTTTAAGAGTGTCGTAGCCTCCTAGTCACTATTATAATAGAGGCAAGGAGAGATCAAATATTATTATTTAAAAAAATTTAGTTTTTTAAATTCCAATTGCTTTGTCATGGTGTAATAAACGGGGTGCTTGAGCATAGTTGACCCCACTTTTCAAGTTTCGGTAATTGGTTTTAGACACATACTTCAAATTTGAAATTGTGTTAAAATTAAATGCAGAATTTTGTCATATATTGTATTTGTTCGGTGGGTGGAATTTTTATGAAAATATGAATCTATATTTCTATTCCCATTACAAAAATTCAATTAGAAAATCAGCGTCTTACAGAAACTAATGTAAGGGGAAAAAAGGATGCAATTATCTGCAATATTCATGAAGATACGTACAGTAGTAGTAACGTAATAATCTAACACAATATGCTAAAATTGGAAAATTGGGTTATTCCTCCACTTTGAATTACAGTGAATGGCTGGCTGGCTGACTTCGGATAGAAAAACCAGCTATGCAACCATGAAATGTGTCTGTGCATTTAGTATATATGCAGCTGACCCTAGATTTGTAGGGGTGGTATTCGCGATGTTTTAAAAGGCAATAACCCGCAATTGCCTTTTAAAAAAATTGCAGATAATTGTACACGTTTTTTCAGACAAGTTACTGTACAGTGCAACTCTTTTAAATTGAAATTTTTTTGTTCAATGGATCTCATAAAAATTTAGACTCCAAATTCACGAAAATATCATCCACCGGAAAAAATATATGAAATAATTTTACATTATAATTTTTTGTAACTAATTTTCAAATCGTATGCAAATGTTTAAACAAATGCTAAAACTCGAAAAGCGAAATCAACACTGAATTTCTTTTTTTTTTTTTGAGGAAATATTTATAAATATTTAAACATTTATATATATTTAAATTTATAAATATATAAATTATTAATATATATTAAATATTATATTATATATCAATATATTATTAATTAATATAATAATTAATATATAATATATAAATATATTATATATATTAATATATAATTATATATTAATATATATAATATATTAATATTTAATTAATATTAATATTTATAAATATAAAATTAAATTTATAAATATTTAAAAATTTTTGGAGGAAATATTGGATATTGTACGGAATCTACATAAATTAAAAATCTATGTGTTTGCGTGCGTCTTTGTCTGATCACCACGGTAGAATAACTGCACCGTATTTTATGAAATTTTGTGTGCGGCCGTGAAATAGCCAGAATTAAAATTTAGTCCATGTCTTGAGTTTCTAGGGGAAGGTGTTGTTGAGATATAGTACATGAAAAACGAACCTTCCATGGGAGTTTTATAACCTCCCTAACTCTATGGTTCCTCCAAACAATAAAGGTCGCTGGTTTAAAACATGAAGGTAAATGGAAACTCTATCTCCATGGTTTATTTTCCACAGGCTCTTAATAATGCAAAATATAACGACATCAATATCGTCATTTTATTATGTGCATTTTATGAGGAAGATTCTTTCTAATATCATGTTGCTCAGCAAACGCGATTAAATCATGTGTCAATAAGTAAAAATATCCGTATAGACATATGAAATGTGTTTATATGGTAGCCGATATTCATTATTTTTTTCCAATTTAAATAATAAATAAACGTATAGAAAAATATATCTTGTAAATGAAAGGTATTGTATTTTTGACTGAATTATATTAATTACAGACTTCGTGTGTAAAGATTGGAATTGTTGATATTCTTACACCAGCTATTTTATTTCGGCAAATAATTTTCAAACCCATATATTGTGTTTAGCTAATTAACTTGTATATTGCGTTTAGCCAATAAGCTCATATATTATGTTAAGCCACTGTTGAAAAAATACGAGTAGTAAGGGTATATATATCTTCAGGACCAAATCGATACAATTATGTGAAGTTAATGAAATTGACGCCTAAATTGTGAAAATTCAAAATTTTGAAAAATTAAGTTCAATTTTCTTTATAATCTCTGTCGTTTTGTGGGAATATTAAAAACTATTTTTTTGTAAATTTGTTTACAAACGGGACCAGGATGTTTTGTTCTTCAGATCTGCCTGCGAAGATAATTATGAATAGCCAGAACTTATACTTCTAATTTGGAGAAATAGATTAAATATTTTAATAGAATGTTTTGAATGGCACTGTAATGTAGAATACTAAAGGAATTTGAACGCAATTGGGAATTTCAAATTTCTTTATATTATTTATTTCGTACGAAGAACAGGTATACTGCTAGCACTGACATAAATTTAAAGCAGCACAAAATCGGAGATATTTTAACCATAAATTTTGCTCAACAAACCAGTCAAAAAGCATTCAAATTGGTTGAACCTCTTAAAAATTTCAGGGAGTTATTATAAATTAATAAAAAAACAGATATTTTAATACCGTTTTTCCGCGGAAAATGGAAAATTGTAGGAGGATCAAATTTATAACATAAAAGATACAACAGGACAAAAAAATTCCCTGCATTGCTTTATGATATTGTTTCTTTTATATGGAAAATGAATGTATGAGAAAGTCGACTGGAGTTTGTCACTACACATTTTCAGATGACGTATATTGCCAGCATATCACTGCTGAGTTGAAAGTAATTCATTCTTAATGGCAAAAAAAGAAAACAAAAAGAAAACTATATTTCTTCAATTAGGCATTCAATAAAATCCGTATGTTTTTCCTTATCTACGTAAGACTTTTCTGGAAATAATATTAGATTGCATACGACCTTATCAAGTACGGAATGGAAATAAATTAAATCTCAGGCTCTGGCCAAATGATATATTGAGGTAATTGAAAAGGGAATTTTACGAGATTTAGTCCGCAAAAAAGGTCATAAACTGTGTTTTTAATGTATACTAAAATAATCAATTTGATGTTTTGCTAGAGTTTATGGGGCCATTACGCAATCTTATTGTGTATTTTTTCTATAGATAATTTGTTTTTTCTATAACAAATGATATGAGACGAAGATCTCTTAAACAGTGATCTTCAACCTTTATTGAACTAAGGACAGCATCTGAATCAGTTAGAGGCTCGCGGACTGAACATGCAAATATGCACACCATGCGGCAGGGTTGGACTGACCCATCGGGTGATCGAGCAACGCCCGGTAGGCAGCTGGGTTTGAAGGTCACTTTAGTTTTCAATCAACATGGGGAACATTTCAATGGCAATAATCATCCAATCACAATCACTGGCCGGGAACATCCATGCGTTTTTGACTTGCCCATTTCATGAACTGAATAGACGAATTTATCATACAGTAACGGGATGTTCCGAGCCGTCAAATATTAAAAGTTTTGAAGGCTAGCACGTTGTTAAACAGTGAGAACTGGGGAGGTTGGTCATGTAACACTTGAGATAGGTCAATATTGGGGCTGGTCTGACCCTTAGGCCCTCTTCATTGATGGAGTATTGAAATTTAGAGTGTTGGGGTTCTTAATTTTGTATTATGGATTAGTTATTAAAGCTAATAATTACTAGTTGGTTTTGATTCCATCAATTACCGGAAGTATCCCTTGAGGTTGTTTTAAATTGGTGTTTTAGTGATGTTGATTTTTCTCAAAGATTTTGGTAGGGCACATAGTTAATGTGAATGGTAAGGAAATTTGGAGGTGTTGGTGTAAATCTATTATAAATTATTTTTATTAATGGGTGGCGGCTTTGTTGTATGGGGTCACTTGCACATTAAGTTTGCTTTGTTACTGTAGAAGTGATTTTAAATTCTTCCGGACTCTTTTGATTGTTTTTTATGGTTTCTTTAATTATGACATAAATTTTGTGGGTGCTGCTTCGTCAGCGGCGCTGATTGTCTGGCTGGTCTCGTTGCGGGCGGGTCTCTGGCTTGCTGGGTGGGGGTTTCGGACGACCCCGTCAACGTTCTTCTCTGGGACTGGTGGCGGTTGCCAGTGCTCAGCGGAATGTTGGTCGGCTGACCCCTTGATGTCCCTGGCGGTGTGCGAACTATGTGGTGGATTCGACTGCTCTCTCTATCCGGTGGGGTCTGTTTGCCCCTTGATTGACTTTGTTGGGGATCATTGTTTTCTCCCTGCAGGGGAAATAACTGCTCTATGCCAAATTTGGCGAGCCACCCGGTCTGGGCAGTGTGTGAGTGTGTATGACCCTTTGATCGAGCACTGGCTGCACGGCTCATTGTTGTACTGTGACCTGCTGGACTGGGCTGCTTTCTTTGGAAGCTTTTATTTGAAGTTTTATAGAAACACGACTTTTACATAATGATGTTCTTTCTACAGTGCTAAATGAAATCTATTGTTTACGAAGATATATTTAACGTTTTTGACTATCGGTGGCGAAGCGTGATAAAATAATTTGGAGATACATAAAACCAAGAACCAAAATGCATAGACAAAATTATTTTCATCTGTTTTCTCCATGTTACTTTATTTTAAAGTAAGTGTTTGTATAGATTTTTAAAATTTGAATTTTGGTCGCCTAAATTTCCAAAATTGTATTTTTCTATGATGGGCCCCGGACAGCCTAGACCGGTAAGGTTCAAATTCCAAAGTAAATATATCACGAAAAATAACAAATACCAAACTTCAGTTTTCTACTTGCTTCGGTTCTTGAGTTATTCTTCAAAACATGCAACTTCCTATTACAGGCCTAGAACGGGCTAGATTACTAAGTTTCAAAATCCAGAAAATCAAAATATACAATAAAAGACAAGCTCTGCCTAATTTGAGATTTCTAGCTATTCCGGTTCTCAAATCATTCTCAAAAGACATGCAATTTACTATTGTGGGTCCAAATCGGGCAGGATCTGTAAGGTTCAGAATCTAAAGAATTAAAATATATATACCAAAAAATGGCAGCTCCAAATTAATTTGGACTTTTTATATCAAGTGAATTCTAGAAAACGAGTACATTTTTATGACACGGCCAAGATCGGCTTATTAAAGTTCATAATCCAAAGAATCAAAATATATTACAAAAGACAACGACATGCTAAATTTAAAGTTACAGTGAATAGTGTAACCTGGTTAATTAGGGCTTCAAAGAGTTGAAACAAGGCAAAGGTGTGTACAATGAAAAGAGCAGATAGATACATCTATGTGATAACTGTTGCTGCTATGGTAGAATCAGCGCGCATTAAAACATTGACATGGAGAGACACTTTGAAATATGTCTCTCCTGAATAATCGGCGTTCGTTCGCTCTTTCTCTCTCTCTCTATATATATATCTATCTATCTATACACGTATAAGCAGAAAAAGAAGGAAACAGACCCCAATCGCAGCAAAATTTTGTTGATATCTCCATTATTTATAAAATTATTTTAGCAGGTACTGACCACCTTGTTTCTTCTGGCGCTTCGCCACTGTTTGCGCGTCACATTTCACAACCCGCCGTGACCTAGTAATCGCTTTAGAGCGGTAACAAACACACATACAGACATGATATTTCATTTTTATGGATATTATATTATTTTATTAAAAAATTGTTTTCAGCGTTGTACTGTAGTTAAAGCAGGGCAGTTATATAGAATTATAAAATACATTTACTTTATTTGTATAAATAACAGTGAAAATTGCATGCAATCCCTGCACATCGGCGCAACAGCTGTGATACCATCCCTCCCATCACACATACAAAACCGAAACCCGTCACTTACAGAGACTCTACGTTCTGCGATAAAATACACCGACAGATACAATTTAAATCTTAATTTTAACAATCTCATTATAAATAGACCCATTTATACAGGGTGATTAAAAAAATGGGTCAGACTTTACGAGGTGGTATTACACAACAAATCAAGCATATTTCGTCATAGTTTACCGGGTTGGAGATGAAAGGTAAAGGCGTTACAGGTCTCATACTTATTGGGAAGCGGCCGCTCAGCAAACTTAAAAGATTCATTCTAGTTGTTATTTTCTGATTGAAGAAGAAAACCACGTATGCAAATTTCATCTGTGGAAGAAGAAGAACCCCTGTGTAAATTTTGTAGTACCGAATGTACGGCCTTACTAGTTTGCAGCAGTTATTCGCAGCTCCAACTTTTGAGAGGCCGATTTCCTGATCTATCGTATCTTGTGGGGATATCTCAAGAGTCTCGTCTATGACACACACGTTGAATCAGAAGAGAAACTCGTCACCAGAATTTCTGCTGCTGCTGCCGAAGCGCGCGATATGCCCTGTCTGTTCGAGAAAGTTCGCCAATCCCTCCATCGCCGCTGGAGACGATCATTCAGGTTGGCTGTCGCATTTTTGAGCTATGATTTAATTTTGGCTGTAATTATTGTTTACTAAGTGTCATTTTATAATTTCTATGTTATTCTTGAGTTTTCGCTTCAACTCATCGGTTTTAACAACAAGCGTCCACTGGCACCTTTACGTTTCATTCCTGATCCGGTAAACTATGACGAAAAATGCTTGGTGTGGTGTGCACTACCACCTCGTAAAGTTTAGCCCATCTTTCTTAATCACCCTGAATATTTGCCATGTCTTTCGCAAACGACGCAATTTTTATATTTTCAATGCATAAGCACTTAAGTAATACAGATATAGCTAACAGTACCCAATTTCCAAATCGTCTGTTTTGAAATAAAACCATTCTCGAGCCACAAATAAATGAAATTACTTAAAATAGTAAAAAAGTTCCTTTAAACTCGAAAATGGTTGCTATCTCTGTTAATTTTCATCTAATTTCGGTCAAATTTTAGCACAATACTCATAATAAAAATATACTACCACATATAAAGAAATATGATGACATCTATGGAATTCGCAAAATTAGAAAACCCGTAAATATATATGCACTTGCTGCGATCAGCTGTTTTTTTCTCCTCCAGAAAAAATGTCTATCCATCCAGCTCCTAAATCGTTAGCCAATCTGCGGCAGTTTCCCGCATAAAATAAGGAGGGAAGGCGTGGCAAAAATCAACCAGTAGAAAGTCGGATCTCCGTTGAACTTGAGGGCACTTAGCGGAATATCCATTGCAACGACTGAAAGTGATCACTCAAACATTGCAAAACATTAAACTACATATGAAATCAAAAATATTTTTTTTATTAGAAAGGTAAAATATATACGGAACTTTTTTTCCAAATTATAGAAGTGTGCTAATCTTAATTTTTCGAACGCGACGGTATATATATATATCAGATAATGTAAATAATGTAAATGTGGATGTATTTTAAAAAAATATGGAGGCATTGTCCCACAGATTCGGTTCAAACATTGTACGATAGAACGTTCTTTGATGTTTTCGATGGTGTCAAGATGGATCCTTTGCGTTGATAATTTAGGTCACTAATAGTCTTGTATGGATATCGTCCAAAATCGTTGCAAATCGAGCTAAAACATAAAATAACTGTAAAACTGATTCGAAGTAATAAAGAATAATAATTACGTCGAGGTGCACATATTTGTATCCTGAAGTACCAAATTTCATGGCTGTACGATGGTTAGATTTCCTGATACAGGCTGCACACACACAGGCGCACACACAGAGAGACATACATACATGGAAAACATCACGGGCTTTCGCGGATTTTTTTTACTTAGGTGATGACCCCCCCCCCCCCCCCATCACTAGGGCCGCTACCTTAAAAGCCCCTGGCCGAAAAATCACGCCCAGTCCTACTTTGCCATACGGACATATGGAGGCAAGCTCACTATTATACGCACATATGTACACTAATAGAATCACTGCAGTCAAATTTGGTCGGTACTAAAATGAATTGAGCAATTCCCTTACGCTTTTTTATCAAATTAACACGTCAGTTTTATGGGTTTCTTTATATAGGACGAAATAAAAAGGTTAACATGCGAAAGCTGACAACAAACACTAGTTTTAATACTGTGTAAAATAAAGAAAAAAACGTCTTATTTTATGTCATCTAGCTAATGATTTCGAGGTTAGGCGTTATCATTTTGTATACGGATATTTAAACACAATCAGCTCTGACACAGATTTCATATAAACATTTATGTATATGTATCTACCATATCTACCAAAAATATTCTTTTAGGATATATTACAAAAATTAAATTTTCGTTCAATCAATGTGATCCTGATGAATATTGCATTCAAGTTAGTAAGCTGTTCTGAATAGTGACGGCTTACAAGACATTATTGGATTGGTGCCGTTTTAAAATGGTTACTCAAGAGAAGCAATAAACCTGTCCTTGGGGTTTGTTGATTCTCTTTCACTGACAAAATAAATCCAATGCATCCTCGAAATAGCTGTATGCTGCATTATTATTTTACTTGTGCTTAAATACGTTGCTCAAGTTTTCCTTAGACAATCTAGTATATGATGCTCTTTTAACTACCACTGTAGACTTATTTCTACCTTCAGCTTTAAGACACTAAAACATTACTGATCAATGTTGTGTTGAACCAGAAAATAAATTACAAAGTTTTCTATAAGACCAAAAATTGAAACTGCTCCAATTCAGCTTTTCACAAAGCATAGAATACTTGATTCAACATTCACAATTCAACTTTGATACAGCATTCACAAATAAAATAACTTTTCACTCAATCTCTGAGGTGCTCTAGCTGTCGGAGACCCTGAATATATAGCCTCTAAAGGCTTTGCCTTAATGAGTTCCATGTCATGGTGTAGAGTATTTGTGACACTGTATGAGTATTCCTCGCGTCTTATTTAGAGGAAAAGAATATCGAACAAGTAACTTAATGGATAGTTGGATTGCGCAATGTTGACTTAATATTCTGAGTTCTATTCTGGTGCGAGTTCTAGTCCGAAATTGAGTTCTTTATAATAGCGAGAGCAGTTGCAACCGATAGAATAGATACAGGATATTTCTGCTGTCTCTAAATTACAGAGTTTCATAGTGTATGCAAAGGGAATGCAAGCAAGGAGATAAAATTTTTGATCGAGAAATTAAGTGAGAACTGTGTTAATATAGATGCCAACGTTCCAGCAACTCACTGATGGTGAAATACTGACAATGGCAATTTATTAATTTTTATTGAGGTTAATCAGTTAACAATGATGAAGAAAAAAAATTCAAGAAAATAAATCGATTGAACAGTATATATATATATATATATTTAATGGAAAAACTTATACGAGGACTGGAATAGAATAAGTTCGTCATGGAACAACAAATTATGCCAGTTTATGAAATCCCAGAAATTTTATTGAAAGCTAAAGCTAAACATGCGAAATTATAAAAATTGGTTGGCATGCCTCAAAATTAAAAAAATAATTTGCTCTCAACTCCATTAATTTAAGTAAAAATGTTTATTGGCTGTTATTTTACGCATTTGGACTTACAGCTTGTCAAGTCTATTTTTTTTCAGTGCTTCGGTATTAAACAATCCTGAGTTTGATTAGTTTGTTACGTTGTTCTACGGTCATTTCCTTTCTGACGAGTGTTAATTAAACCTACGACTAAAAGCGGTTTCCGAACTTCTACGTATATGTATTCATGCTAGCGTAGGGGGAGAAGATAAGGCCAATTCTGTCAAGAACTAATATAGATAGCTATGTATCTGTATTAGTTCTATTAGGTCTGTATTAGCTAGCCGAGTGGAGAGAATCTATTTTTTCGGACCGACCCGAAATCCGGAATATATCGGAATCCTTACAAACGCCGGTCTCAAATTTTCCGGAAAAGAGACACGGTTCTGCAATAAGGACACACACACATTTTCTTCTAAATATATGATACATACCAGAGCATATACTAAGTAAAGTTCCTTTCAAATGACGGGAACACTTACGAAAATTACCTAAACAACCTGGACTTTTAATTAAGATACGAATTAATTATTTAAAATTAATGAATGTTTTTCAAAGTTTGTCCTTGATCATTCTTTGTGATAGGTTAACAAAAACACTGACATTAATTTTGGCATTAAATGGATTAATGACATTGTGACAATGAACGGATTCATTTTTCATTTACTCTTAATTTTTTTTCTCACAGAAACACCACAATGCTTAGCACTTTTTTTTACACTGAAATTCTATATAACGTTTTTAAACTACACAGTACGAAGTATTATATCCAAATAAAATTTTGAATTAAAGATTTTCTTTAAGGACGTGTTACTTAAATGTTACCGAGCGCAGTTTTGATAATTCCGTAGGGATGTCTTGCTGAATACATAAGTTGTATGCGTGTGTGTTATACATCGAAAAATCCTCCTTTGAACAAAATCCATAAAGTTAATAAACGAATGTTCGTGAATTTTATAAATATATATACTTTTCGTATGTTGAAAAGATATGACATACTTCCGAGATATAACGCACTTATATTCTAGCAGAGTTTCTTTCTTAACAACATCGGAGAGGTGTTTTATTTTGTGTTTGTTTTTCATGTTGCTGTAGTTATTATTATAAACGGACGTATTGTTAAAGCGTTCTTTGATTGTCGAGAATTTGATGTAAATCCCGGTGTAATTTTATTCAAAGGTTAGGATCTTATATTCTGAGCAACTGCGGGTATATCTTCTAGAAGATACAAATCACATATTTTATTGAAAAATGTAGTTACCGAGATTTAAGATGAGCGAGTAGACTAGCGTAGCTGTGTTTGCAACCACGTAACAGTTTCTTTATTTAATTTTTGTTAAAAGTGAGCTTATTATTAAATCGTTTTCTGGTTTATATGAGTTCCGGTGTATTTTTGTCAGAGGTTTGCATCTTAAAATGTGGACAACGCAATTTGTAATTTCATGTAACAGAGGATTGTAATAATCATTTTACAAAACACAAAAACAACAACAACAACAAAAAAAAAACATTACCTGTAAGTATAACGGTAGTCGGAAATTCTCAGAACTTTTCAAAAAGTACGATATCTCAAATTGTAACCCACTTAAAAATAGTTTTACGATAAAAAAAAAGTGTGTCGGCCCTCAGAAATATTTGATACGTTTCATAAAAGTGTAACTGTCAGAACGTAAATGTTACATCCTGTAAATCACGGAGTTTCAATTTAATTTGTGTCCGTCAAGGGAATTTGCGAATAGAAGTCGGCGATTGATTCAAAATAGTATTGGAAATATAAAAACTATATTGTTTATGGAATATCGTGCAATTGATCTAATTGTACTACAATTATTGAATTTACGCTTTAATTTTTATTCAATGTATCCACTCGACAAACTCGCTAAACGTGTACCCATTTCTGCTTCTTTGCGACTTTTGTGTTCGTCCAATAAGAGCTCTGGGGGGTGGGGGGTGTTTTTAAAAATCTTAGCTTTTATCTATTTTAGCGACTTTTACTCCGATTTTAATACAATTTTCACATTGTATTTTCTGAGGCGCGGTAGCCCATTGGTTAGCGCGCTGGAGTCGCACTCGGTAGGCCCGGGTTCGATTCCAGCCACTGCCAAAACTGCCGCCGTGTTCACGCGGAGTACTATCACGTTAAACATGTGGGTCCGTAAGTCCTTCCGAGAGGTTGGTGGTAGGGGAAGGAGGGTACCGCCCCTGTGGATGCCTCCCCCACTGGGTTCCGGTCCAAATTGGGTGGCAGTTCCCGGCCGTCCAAACAGTTACCTTACACCTTTCTGGTAGGTCGGACGGTCTGGGTCTCAACAACAACAACATTGTATTTTCTATTCTGCAATAGACATACTCGATCATGCTAAAATTTGACCCACATTTGTTGCTTTACGACTTATGTGACAGCTGCTATAAAATGGTTGCTATATGTATTTGTATTACTAGTATATCACATAGTCTTGCTTTTTAAAAGATAAATCTTTTATAGATTTGTTCTGATATTTTTGCAAAAAATTATGTATAAAATACCTTTATCTTTTTTCTGGTAGTATTCCAATTAGCTGATCATTACAAATTTATTATATTTGCCAAAATAATTTCGAAATAGTAATAAAATTAAAACTTTCTAAAACATTATATAGTTTGAATATATGTATCAGTGGAAAATGTGAGATGATAATTTTCTTAAATTGTTGAAAAACTGAGAATTTGGGATTTTTACAGACAATATTTTAAAATTTTAGTATATTTCATTTTTAATTTTATTTTAAAAAGCCCAGTCTAGCCAAGTCTTATTTAGTCTATTCAAACACGCTCGGGACTATTGAATTCCTAAACAGCTGAGATGAGTCGTGGTATCATCATTAATCAAATAAGCTTCCTGCTAGCTTATATCTACAATTTATATTGCTCTTTGAATGTCACACAATCTGCAAAATTTGATTCATATATAGTCAATTGTCTGTAGTTTGTGCATAAAGGTGCGTTGTGGTGCAGGAACGGAATAAGAAATGATAGCAGACACAATGAAAATTAAAAGAAAAAAGTTTGGCATTTGAAATTTTATATACCGGGTGGCCATAAAATAACGTGAGGTGTTTAGAGGCCTCTAACGAGTAATGTATTGGACGAAACGTAACAAAATTCGGTGGGCGTACACAGTGGAACATGCGGTTTCGATTTCTAAAAAAAAAGGTAGTTCCAAAAGTCGTCTCCTGGGGGAAATTCTGACGCTGTTTTCCGAGTAAAATGCACTAATTTGCGTTATCGCGTTCCGTGTAGCGGTCATGTGGATAAAAGGAAAGGCTAGGAGAATTCTCATCATTCGGAGGCGATCTACATAGTACGTTTTGATGGCTCTTGCCTTACAACACCGGGCTTTGTTAGTCAAGTTGTATCATCAGCGGAACGAGAATGCCGATGCTGCTCTTCGTGAATTTGGGCGGTTGAAGAAGTTACGACAAGGACCGATGAGCTTAACAAACTTAACATGATTCAGCGATTTGAAACTACCGGTGGAAAATGTCGTGCAACGCAAGCAGTTAGTTCTTGGAACATTAGAATGGTGGTCATGTTGAACCTCATTTGTAATTAACAGTAAAAGTTACTATGCATTGTTAACAAATTGATGTGTACCGTCTCATTTGGCATTTACTTGTTCATTATTTACACTACTACACTTTTGCAACCCCAAAATTTCCCCTGGAGGCGATTTTTGGAACTGATTCATTTTTTTTTTCAGAAATCGAAACCGCATGTTCCCCTTTGTGCGCCCACCGAATTTTGTTACGTTCCGTCCAATACATTACTCGCTAGAGGGCTCTGAACACCTCACGTTATTTTATCGTCACCCTGTATATGTAACTAAATTTTTTTAAAAATCGAGTTTTTATTCCTGGAATATTAGCCATCTTTGTTTTTGCAACCATTCTTAGCAGGGTAAATAGTAATAAGAAATATTTTTTAACATAAGATGCATTTTATATATTTTTAATTACTGACAGTCACAATTTCAAATGCTCTCGTGTTTCACTTATCTTTGTTTACAAACTAAGATTGTGATCAACACAATCTGATAACAGGTCCATGGAGTTTTTAAGAGATTTTCAAAATGCAAAAATATCATAGTCTGTTATAATTAGGATCATTTTTAATGAAAACAAAATGGGGTGCACACTCCATTTTTGACGGAACTGTTGAAATTTTTAATTATCTTTTACTTACTTATTTCGTGCAGTCATACGAAATACACTAGAAGGGTCATCTCTAGCACCAGAAATAGAAATGCTTTGTGAACCCCCGCCCATATGAAATTTAAAGCTAAATGCATGTCAGTCATCACTTAGACTCCGCCAATATCCAACTTTGACTTTAGTGAACCTTCTCTGGAATTTAATGCTGAATTCATATCTGACATTATTAAATCTCTATATATAGCCAATCTTCATTAATAGTTGAAAAAATATTGGAAGAGAAAACTCGTAGTAAAACCCCTGTATATCCTGCCGAATTTGATGCTCTATCCATATCATTCATTATCTAAGCTATATCTATAGCAGACTCGAAGAAATACAGGTTTCATGGGAAGTGAAAATTTTTGAAATCGGAAATGCCATCGCCAGAACCGAAAGTGGAAGTCATTAGTGAGCCTACTAACCCCCTCTAGATTTTAATACTGAATCCCTATCAGTCATTAATTAAGCTTTTTCTATAACCGATCCTCAGAAATAAATATTTCAAGGATAATTTTTAAATTGGATGTAGAAAAGAAACCAGATGAGAAAAATTCTTAGTGAAACACCGCACGTCCTCCAGATTGTTATGCTGAATCCTTATCAGTTATTATCCAAGTTCTATCAGAAGCCATTCTTGAGAAATATTTCAGTAAAATGAAACTTTTTGGACAGAAAATAAAAAAAGTAATTGGAAGTGGAGATCTTTAGTAAACCCATCTTCTCCCTCCAGAAATTGATACTGAATCTATATCAGTCAACATCTAAACTCTATCAATAACAGATCGAGAGAAATAGGTGTTTCAAGTAAAATGTTTCCAAAATACAATTAGTGTGTCAAAATCACTGTTATCAATTTTTTTGTAATTTATAGGAAAATAATTTAAATTTCACTCGTAAAGCATATCCGATGTCATATAATGGTGTATCTGGGTTTTGAATAACAACACGCATTTTTCTTTTGATGGATAGAAAGCTTGAATGAATATTTGAAAAAGAAATTGTTCTTTAATATAAAGAGCGAGTTACTGATTTATTTCTATATTGTGTTAATTCTTCCATATCTAGCTGATTAGAGTTTCATTGGAAAGAATCTTAGATTTTTAAATCGGTAACAATTGGAGAGTTAATTACGCCGCTGAGGTTGAGAGGGAGGTTTATTTATTTAGTGGTTAGAAAAGGGAATTTACCGGACATTTTGAAAAGTATTCGAGGACATTGTTTGTGGTTAGTGGCTTCAAAGAATGATTTTTGTCGCATTTAATTCCTTTTCAAACATCAGGTTTAAAAATGTACTTTACATGAGTGTTTATTTTTAGTTTTCCTCTATAATTTTTGAAGACGATTTATTTGTCGGTTTTATTTACTGATCGAAAAATATTATGTATCATTTAACACTAATAGTTTAACGTGTCTTTAAGTTTCGGAAGACACGCATTTATTTTCATTTCTCATGAAATAAATAAAGCTGTAATGTTAAAAATAAGGAAAAATTGCATGAATATTTAAATTATTGGCTAATAATTATTATTTAGAATTATACTTCCATTGCAGAAAATAGCATCCATTCACCCTGTTTCGCTCTTGGTATACATTCGGGATGGGATAACTGTTAAAATCAAATGCTTATTATTTGCAAGAAAACATATGTTCCACAATTTTGCCATGTTCTACAATTTTGAGAAATGTGGAAACCGACAAACTCCAAATATTGCTAACAGACAAAACATTTCCACATGGCAATTTCTTCAAAATATAATATAAGGTACAAAATCGATATAAGAGGTTATAATCCTAACTTTGGAAGCGCCCACTGTAGGCAGGCTCTGTGACCAAGCAACAAGACCTCGTTGTAAACTCGTGTTGCTTGAGGTGAATCTTGAATTCTATACAATTTAGGGTTGGCCGAACCTGACTTCACCGGCAACTTGTGAGGTCTATATTACTTATAGTTATAATTTCCCTCAGTTTGACGTTCTCAATGTTTGAGTCATTTTGTAATTTGGGTTATTTTGCAATGCTATTTGAGTTATTTTGCTAACAAACTTCTTTATTGGTTTCGCTTAAGTAGACCAATCAGCAAATGGGTCAACTAAGTTTCAACGATCCTATTGGTAAGGTAGGATTAAACTTTCGGTTCGGTTTTAGAAAGATGGGAATCAACAATTCATTGATTGATGTGTGACGAATATAAGCTGCAAGTACGAGCTCGTTTGAGATAAGATACTAAGGTGAGGCATTCTTCATTAGAGCCGAGAGAATGCTGGCCGTCATACCAAAAGTCGGAATTAGTTGGACCTGGTAAGATAACGCTTTACATATTTTAAGTGAGTACGAAGAAGCGCTTGGTTCAGCTAATTATACTACCAACCACAGTGAGATAAAGGTATGTCCAATCTAAGTGAATAGGTGTTATGTAATTGAATATATTTTTATTGTACAGAATCTTTATTTAAACAGCCAGCAGTTGTCTGTATACTGATTGAGTTGATCTTGATCTTGTCGGTCCTGCAGAAGGCTGTTATTTGCCTTTGAAACTGGTAGACCAGTTTTTTTAATTTATGGTGTATGCATGGCGTTTTTATTCATTTATTTTATTTATTATCCAGTATTGCAGCAGTTTTTGAGTTATTATTTGATATCTCTATAGAATTTAAAAAGCTAGAATTTTGGATTTTAACACACCGTTCATTTCAAGTCAATTCTTTGAAAACACCTTGACATCTGTCTCCGATCCTTGAGAGAATTGTCTGCTGAAATTAATTAATTTGAAAACCGTGAAATGTTGTCCGAATTTCACCTTCAAACATTGAAAACTTTAAAATTGCATTTGAACTTTTAAATTGTATTTGAAAATTATAGCTTTAATATATATTGTCATACGCTAAAGTAAGCTAATTAAATTTTGACAGTACCATATAACTACAAAGAATGTCGAAAACCCAGACAGTCCGACTCGCCCTGAGACATGAGCAGCTGTTTGGACGGCCGAAATACAAGGCATGTTATTGTTGTTGAGATTCAGACCGTCCAACCTACCAGAAAGGTGTAAGGTAACTGTGAAGTACAAAGCATATGTAATTTTTTTATGTTTAAAGTTTTGTGCATTTTAACATCGTTTCCCCCATTTGCCCCCTGCTTTGTAATCATCATCTGAATCAGAATTTTAATATTCATATTCGTCTCCATATTCATCACTTAGTGTTTTATTAAAAAAATAATTTATTTTAAATACCATTTTTTTTAAAAAGGGATTGTTTGTTCTGTAAAATCGAGAATAACCACCTAGAACAACGAAATATAACCAACTATTCTACAGTATACTCAGTAGAAGGTTGTTTTGAGAAGATTTATGTAGAAAATCAAATTATGAGTAGATATGCCAGAAAATTAGTATGATATATAGAAAATCATTATGCTATATATAAATATGAATAACTTAAACGCTTGTTAAAGCCACAGAAATGAAAGAAAAAAAAAAAAAAAGGAAAATGAAGCAATTAACTAGGCTATTATTAACTAGTCATTCTATAGATTCAGATGAATCTGGCAACAATCTATAGATTCAGGTGAATCTATAGATTGCTTCCAGGGATATCTAATAAGATGACTTATGATGTGATGGAGATTTTGTGTTTGTTAAATTTACCATTAAGAAAACGAATGTATGATATGTCGGCAGAATTATGATAATATCGAAATCTAGGAATGAAGAGAAAATTAAATTTCCATGAAGAAAAGACAAATATGTTTGTCCAATCAATGAAGACATATAGCTAATGTGTTAATAAGTGACTAATTTTAATGCTTCCTAAGTCTAGGGATTGTTGTAACACTGGCTGTACAAGTACTTTTTTAATCATTTCTTACAAATTTTGAAAGGTTGGAAAATATGTGGGCCTAAAAAGTAAATAGATGTGAAAGAAAAGTTTAGAATGTTATTTTTACTTTCCCTGCAATACATGGTAATGTATAGGGAAAGTATTGGAATTATGCCGAAAATCGCAACTCAAGTTTTCGACGGATCTACACATTTCGAGACCTCTAGAATACGAAAAAACTATTTTTAGCGTGACGTCTGTGTGTGTGTCTGTCTGTGCGTCTGTGTGTCTGTGCAAATGTATGTATAAACTCTAACTCAAAAACTAATGGACCGAATTTCATAAAATTTGGTAGGTAAGTCACTTGGTTACGACCCTGGTGCTGATTAGTTTTCAGTACGATTCGGGATAAAAGAACACGCCTTTTTTTGGAAAATGGCCCGCAAAAAATGCCTGTATCCATTCTAGTTGAAAATCTAATGGACCGAATTTCACAAAATTCAGTATATAAGTCGCTTGTGGATTACCCTGGTGCTGATTACATTTTTGTATGATTCGGAAAAAAAGAACCTGCTTCTTTTCGCAAAATGACCCTCAAAAATCGTCAAAATCTAAGATAAAAAACTACGTATACTCAAATATATCGATTAAATGCTGGTTTTATACGTAATTTTTAATGATGAAAAGAATACGACCAACCCCATTACACTAGGAGTAGACGTTCTCGAAATATTTTAGTTTCTTCACATTTTCTCTACGCCACCTTTGAAAATAAGTCCAATTTCCAAATGAGAACGAAAATTGAATTAAAAGTGAATTATATTTAAATAAAATAATGTGGATATAAGTCTGCAGGGAAAGTCATGTGCTGCCCACATCAGGTTTTTACTTTCCCTGTAATATATGGTAATTGGTAATGCATAGGGAAAATATTGGAATCGTCGTCATATGAGGGTCGACGTGCCGGGCCACCTGATGAAACTCGGTGGACAGTGTAATTCTGATGATGTCCATTCAAAACTTTAATTATAACTTTTATTTTTATACTAGCCGCCTTTGGCGACCAGCCTGTTCGCTACCTTTGAAAATTCTAACCGTGGCAAATTCTGACCGTGACAAACTCGCTGGCGCGATCTACCAGAAAGGTGTTGAAGTGTTGAAAACCCAGACCACACGACAAACCCGAAGGCTTACTGTTGCTAAGTGTGTGGCCGGTACCAGAAAGTGTAAGGTAACTGTTTGGACGGCCAGGAAGTGCCACCCAATTTAGATCGGAGCACAGTGGGGCTCCGATCCACAGGGACCGTACCCTCCTTCTCCTACCACCAACCTCTCGGAAGGACTTACGGACCCACATGTTTAACGTGATCGTACTCCGCGTGAACACGGCAGCAGTTTTGGCAGTGGCGGGATTCGAACCCGGGCTTACCGAGTGCAATTCCCGCGCACTAACCACTGGGCTACTGAGTCCTCCGCGACAATCTCCATAACTTTCTTTTTATTCACCCAATTTATACCAGAACCCAGTGGGGAGGCATCCACAGGGACCGTACCCTTCTTCCCCTACCATCAACCTCTCGGAAGGACTTACGGACCCACATGTTTAACGTGATCGTACTCCTCCTGAACTCGGCGGCAGTTTAGGCAGTGGCGGGAATCGAATTTCCCGTGCACTAATTTACAATTTAAAACGACCATATGCTAAGCTCGTAATTCCATCATCCTCATTCCATCGTTCCATTGTTCCATCATTTAAAATATTCATAAAATTAAAATATCTATTTAAAATATCCACAAATTAAAATATCCATTTAATATATCCATTTAAAAAATCCATATCGTTCCATCATTTAAAATATAAATTTAATAATTTCTACAATACATATGCTAAGCTCTTAATTCATTTAAAACCGGAAGCGTGGGAAACGGAAAGCAACACTAATTCGGTTTTTTATTGTCCCACCCATCGCTATTCATATTCAGAACCGTGACGTCACCTCCACCTAGACACAAACCGGCGCCATTGAAACGCGTGCTTGGGGGAACGGGTGATGGGAAATGGGAATTTCTTTCGCCCGCTGCAATGAATTTTAAAATCATGACTTCTTTAAAATTCCGATCCAGCAGCCAATTTTAATTATTCCTTGACCAGATTGGAAGAAAGGAAGCCAGATGTTTGAGCTTTCTAAATATGTAAATTATTAGTCGAAATTATGAGTACTTTTTACTATGCGAAAATTTAAAAAGCAAAAATCGTTTTTTGAGCCAAACGTGACTTTTGTTTTAAAAATCTTTAAAAAATATTAGAAATCGAAATTGAGATTTGAAATTGATATATTTTTACCCGCAATTGTCTGCTCTTTCCAGTGGTGTGATTTGTTTTTTTTTCTACGACGTCTGGATCATGGAGAAAAAAGGGTAAAAAACGGTCGAAATCGTATAAAATATAAAATAACAAAAAAAAATTAAAATTTTAAAAATCAATTTTCACGTGTCACCTCCCACCCCCCCAGGTCTCCGATTGCCAAATTTCGTAGCTCCCCGACGCGCGGTCGCGAAACGTATAGTGTATAAGACACACTGACACACAGACAATGGCTTTTATTATTTAAGATATTTTTATTATTTTATAGATTATTCCTAAAAAATGCAATTTTACATAACATATCCGTCTCAAAATAACCTTTTGAAAACACTATTATTCGCTGACATTTCCTTTTTTCTAACTATTCCTTTTGCTCAAGGTAAGCAACAGAAATATGGATTTGCCTTAGTAATAAAGTACACATTTTATATTCGAAAAAAACAAATTTTAATCTTGGATATTGAAGAAAGTCCTAAATTATAGCGTGGACTTTTCGAAAGATGAAAACTAGTTTAAAGAAAAGGAACGAAGCGATGTCTTTATATTATTTAAGGGAAGGTTCGTACCTTGAATATTAAATCATTTGAAAGAATAATATTTGTACTTAGATTTGAATTTTTCTGAATAAGATTTTACCGGCGTTTTGCACGTTATCATTTGCTAGTGCTCACTAAACGTAACACTAGCGCATTTAATAAAGGTTCTGAATATTATTAATCGTTCCAAATTTAAGTATAAAACAGTAGAAGGAGCACAATATTCAGAGGGAAAGTGGTGTAAGATTTTTTTCCATAAATCCCATTGTATCGCCACCTTTAATTCGAATTTTCAAAATTTTCGAAATTTTGATTCGAATGTAAGTGTTCATAATAATTTTGAAAAGTTATTTAGATTTTTTATTTATTCTTTTACACCGTCACCCCTAATTCGAATTTTCAAAATATTAGATATTTTCGTCGGCATGAAAATTGAGACTAAGATGAAAAACAAAACTCTAGCTGGAGTGGAAGTGATCGATAACTAATTAAAGTGGATTTGAGTTTTTTGACTATTTTCTTACACCATCACCTCTAATTTAAAGTTTTGAAATTTTTTAGTTTTCTTTGGTCTCAAAGCTGAGACGGATCGAATGATACCAGAACCAGGATTCAAGCTATAGTCGCAGTGCTCGGTCATTTTTTCACTCACTCAGTTAATCAGTTCAGTGCATATATATATATATATATATATATATAATTGAAGATTCTTATGATAACTTGTAATATATATATACCCGAGAAATACCAAAGAAAATTGCTTGTAAACTGAAGGTTTTTGCAAATCAGAAGCCTAGTGTAGCACGATGAGCAATGCAATAAGTTTGGAAATAGAATAAATGGAATCGAGTGAATATAAAAGGAATAAATGAATATGAAAAGCATTTCTGAAACCATGTACGTTATCAAGGGCCATACATGTTTCATTAATGCTGATTCTACGTTTCTGTTTACACAACTGTAAAATGTATTACAGAAATAATATAAATGGCCCGACGTAGAAGAAAAAACAAAGTGGATCAAATACACAAAAAAATCAAACATGAATATAAAATATTCTGTTACACCAGCTTGTGGCTAATTATTTAAATGAGGATGCAAAGTATTATAAAGTAATATCAAAAGAATAAAATGAAAATAAAATGATAATATATCTACCCCTAGTACTGTGGTACTTCTGGAAAAGCATGTGTATTACCAATCATCTCAGAACAGGTTACAGTGAATTTTTGTTACTGACTAAGCAGTTTTCTCAAAGCTGGTTAAAGTTAATACGAAATGTTTAACTGTTAGAATAAGACATGGAGTTTATGAATTATTTAGAAATGCTAGAGTATGATCTGTCAATATGTTGCTGTAATTGTTGCAAGTTTTTGAATTTAAATTTAAAATGTGTTTTAATAAAAGAAAAAATAAGATTGGGCGGGTAGTTATTTTTGATAACGGTGTTGATGAATTTATGAAGATGTTCTTTGTAGTAACAAGGTGTGCTTAACATTTTGATTCTTAATAACTGGTTATTAATAATATTTCTATATACAGATTTGGAAAGATTGGAAGAGAAATGTTGAAGTTTATTTACATTGAAGTTATAAGTTTCTGTTTTGTCATAGATTTTAAATTTTATTGTATTTGCATTTTTAATTGTTAAACTAACGTCTAGAAAATTGATCCAGTTGGATGTATATACATTTTCAATGAGTTGTAGATTAGGTGGATAGAAATCAAAATTTAATTCATTGGCCTCATTAGTAATTCCAATAATAATAAGATCATCAATATATTTGTACATTATATGACTGTTGAAAGGGTACTGATTTTCGTAAAAATGTAGATAAAGGTTGGCCAGTATGGTGGATGATTTACCTCCCTGTGGTATTCCTTTATTTAATTTGTATATGCATTTTCCTTGAACTATATACTGTTTGAACAGAATGAATTTTAATAAAGTTTTGAATTTTGGAAATGATATGTTTTTTGCTTGAGTGAATTGTTCATATAAAAGTAGTATGACTTTATATAAATCATTAATGTCTATATTATTAAATAGGTCTTTGGAATCAAAAGTTTTTACATCATGTATGTAAGGGATTAGTTTTATTTTATTAATTAGTTCTATACTATTTTTGATTATATGTGTTTTTTGTGCAGTAAAATAATCATAAATTTGATTGAGTATGATTAGAAGTTGTTTGTCAGCTGCATTGGTATATGAATTAAAGCCTATAGTGACTGTTCTAAATGGAATAGGTGTTTTATGGAATTTAGGTATGAGTACCAAGTAAGGAAAATTGAGATTGTATTTTTGTTTAAGAAGTTTGTAGTAAGCTATTATTTGTTTATTTATAACATTGATATGAGTGTATAAAGGAGTTAAAGAAAGAGAGGTACTGAGTTGCAATTTAAGCTCGTCCAAATAAAATTTTTTGCAGATAAACGCATAATTACTGGATGCCTTGTCTACATATGTGATTACAAATTTTTCTTGTAGTGACTTGATTTCTTTAACGATTTCTTGGTAATTATGCTTATATATTGGAATGGGAAAGTGTTGGATCAAATGTTTTACATGCCTACTTATTTGTACTTTCCAGCACTTGAAGGATTCAAATGGGCAGGGGGATTTACCTGACATTTTAAATATATATTTGTCTAGATCTATGTCAAAAGCTTGTATTATTTTCTTTTTATTATAAAGAAGAGGTATTCTGTATTTGGATCCATAGCTTAGAAATATTTTGAGATGAGGTTCCTGTATTAAATCAAGATTTCCGGTGATTATGTGTCCATGTTGTGGGTCAATAAAGGGAAGATAGCAGGTTTCATTGCACGAACAAGATACAGAATTATTCAACTGTTTAGATAAACGATTATAGTTATATATTTTTCGTCCTAAAGGTACTGGATATTTATATGCTTTTACTATGTTAACATTTTTAATAGGAAAAAAGGATTGGAAATTTTTAAAAATTTGTGTGAAGTTGAAATAATTAAAAATAGGGTTTGTGTAATTTATATATATATATATATATATATATATATATATATATATATTTTTTTTTTTTCAAAAAGAAAAGAGGTATGGATGGAAACAATATACCAAAAGATGGCCGGGGGGAGTTGTGACCCCCTCATCCCGGTTAAGCATGCTTTGCGTCGCGACAACACTCCCGGAGAGCCGGTATATTGCAAAAAAGAATACGAATGTATCAAATTGTAAGATGTAAATAGACAACATACACAAACAAATATAAGATATAATTGTCGAGATCCAGCCCTATCGAAATTCATCAACAGTAAATGTTTGAAATATATTTAAAAAGTGTTTGAATAAAGTTTGAAACATGTTCACAAGTATAAATTATCAAAATTACTTAGCTTCTACTTAAAGAAGACTTTAAATATTGACACATAATAGAACAATAATAACAAAGTCTATTTCTAAAACCATATACCTGAATGACAATCAATAGCATATTACATGCAGATGTACATCCAATATTGTTTCATACAAGACGATGCAAATCTTCCATAACGTATTATACAATAGACCCTATTCAAGACAAACAAAGCCTCATATATATATATATATATATATATATATATATATATATATATATATATATATATATATATATATATATATATATATATATATATATATATATATATATATATATATATATATATATATATATATATATATATATATATGAGGCTTTGTAATAAGTTTGCGAAAGCATTATTGTGCATAACTAGCTACTAAGACAATATTAAATCAAGGATTCTTAACCGGTAATCACTAAAAAGAGGTTAAATAAAATTCGCTTTTCATTAACGAAATTAAAAATTGTGATTTGTTCAACATTATTAATATACTTAGTATATAATAATATTCATTTCTGAAGCATGTTATTTACTTATTGAGGAGCTTCTAATGCCTTACAATCAAAAGTCCTTTCAAATTTACGGATTGGAATTATGATGTGAAACTTCCATTTGATTGCAATAGGACAAAGATAGAAATACATTCCTTTTGTAGAACCTTTATGTATGAATGGCTGTATGAATTGTTATGTATGAATTTATGTATGAATGAAAATGAAATGTAAATGGCTTTGCCCGGGAGTAAAAGCAGCGATAAATATAATTTAATAATATAAAATATAATAAAAGTAATTATTCATTAAAGGACAGCAGAAATTGCACACAGCGGGCGTTATCCCACCTTATCTCCAAATTATGACTGAAGTCCCTTATGACAAATAAAGGCAATATCCGAAATCGTTTTCCTTCTGAAAGGTGACAACGTGCGGGCTGTAAGAGCATGCGCAGTCGTGTTCAACAAACCGTAGAAGGTAGGGGTACATACGGAAAATGACGACAGGGAAGAAAACGTTAAAACATTTAACAGTTCACTTGTTTAACGAAATGTATAATTAATAAATTAATGGCTTCATAATTTTTGGTTTACTGTACAATATTTAAAGGATCTGCTGTTAAGTTATAAACATTGAATTGCTAGCCATTTTTTTTATGTCGCAATATAAATATCAAAGGCGTTTCAAACGTACGAAAAGTACATGTAATTTTTACATTCACGAAAATCCATTTATTACACCTATAGATTCCATTCAAATTTTGTCTGAAAGGGCATTTTTCAGTCTTTCCGGTGGTATTAAGATGGAAACAATGTAATGATATTTTTAGTAGCTATGGAATAGTTTTGCGTGAATATCACTCAAAAGCATGTTAAAATATAAAATTACACATAAACTAATTAGAGTAAGATAAATACCGCCGTGGTGCACCTTTCTGGGTCTTAAAGTATCCGTGTACAGAATTTCATGGCCGTACGATGTTTAGGTTTCCCGACACACACTGACAAGGCACACATAGACATCTTTCTTTATTATACAAGGAGACAAAAGTAGATTACGTCTTTGACATACGAAAAGTATATATATTTCAAAATTTCACGAAAATTCTTCTATTAATGATACTGATTCCATTTAAAAAAATATTTGTAAAGTATTTTCGGTCTTTAGCGTGGTCTAAAGATGAAAACTCTGTGATAATATTGTCGGTTGCTGAGGGACTTATTTCTATGAAAATCGGGATGAAATTGTTATATTGTGATTTTCAATCACAATGTAACATTGCCGTTTTGGAAGGTGAAACAAGACCTAAGAAGATGGTCCCTCATACAGCGAGACAATTTATATAACGTTCCCTTGGACACAGCTGGACCGGACGTAGTTCGAGAATGAAAAAGGGTGCTTCTCGTATTCACGTCAGCACTTGGTGCTATATCAAACGGAAGGGGTTGAAATTCCTGACCCGAGAGGTCAATTAATTTCCAGTTGGACATGGGAAAATGTCCGTGAGAACTTTCTGCACCAAAAAGACAATACTCAAAGATCTGATATTTAAAGAGGTGCTTTGGCCAGTTAGACAGCCGGAAGGCGGAGTTATATATTTACGGAACCAATGAGAGTCTGGGGGCCTAAGAGAGAGGGGAGAGATGAAGAGAGACTTAAACTTTTAAAATTTAAAAATCGAAAGGAGAGTTGATTTTGTACGGTGCTGAAAGGAGGTCGCAAGAGCGCGACGATAAGACAGACGGAGCCGATCGGAGAAGGCCGCTGACAAGTTCGGGTCGACGGCAATGTCCGAGGTAGGCATTTTCTTTGCATGTATTTTGCACGAAGGTCAATTGTTCAGTATGCTCTCCCTCTCTCTCTCTCTCTCTATTAATTAAGGATAGCATTAGGAGTGATAAAAGGTTTTATTGAATTTAATTATGCAAGTGTGAAATGTATGTCACACGTAAGGCAGATGTTGATAAAGGAGATTTTCAGTATATGAATTGAAATATTGTATGTGAGACATTTTATCCTATAGGTAAAGTAGGAATGACACGGTGTGTTAATTATAATGGTTTTGTTGCATGATTGTAAAATTAAATGAGTTATTACGAGTTCTGGAATTATCAAACATTCATTGTGGAATTGTTGACTTTATCAAATATTAATAATGGTTATCGCAAAATAAATGTTTATTTCCTTCTGTTTAAAATTTGTCTCTTCATTTTTAGTTTCTTATAAGATGTCTTTTAATTTACTTCCCTTTACGAAATCGGCCTATTCAGCGTCTATACCAGACGTGTGGGTTTTCCACATACCAGAAATATAAAATGACTAAAAATATAATTCGAATTTTAAAATAAATAGCGCCGATCTTCATCTTCCTGGATTCTGAAGTACATGTGTTCCAAATTTCATTGTCGTACGACGCTTAGATTTCCTGCTGCATAGGCATATTCTTTTATTATATAAGATGTGCTGCTGTAAGATGCTTTTATCATGTAAGTATGTACTCAGATTACAAACGTGAATTTTATGCATACGTGGAGCTGGTGTATGCAGGGTCGACAGCCACTGCAAAAATGTTATTACAAGATAGGATATTTTTAAAAAACGGCCAGATTATTCACCGAATGCGTTTAGTAAAAATGAAAATAACTTCAAGTATTTCAATCGTGATAAACTTATTGATTTTCCCGATAAACGGGGCTGGACTTTGCTTCATTTAGTTTTATTCACATCGATCAAGTATTTCAGGAGTTTAAAGAGTATTTTCTATTTTTCTGTTTTATATATTAACGCTGTACGAAATTTAAGATATATTTTTTACCATAATTTTTTTTCTAAATAAGTATGTAAATTGATTGATTCGCTTTTAAACTATAAGCTGTCATGATTGATAGACAAAAAGGAACATTTTAATTCTCGGAGTATTAGAATTTAACTTAAATAAAAATATTACTTTGACTCGCTTACGTTTTCTGAAATAATTTTCATAAAATAGGTAATAGATTTAAGAAAAGAATTAACTGTCAAGCGCATTTTCGAATTTTCATTTTTTATAATATCAACGGCATGAAAAATCAGAAATATGTTTGACATTTCTCTCTTTTAAGCTTAACTATTCTTTGAGAAGTTCTAGAGTAACAAGTAGTATGGCAGATAGATGGATAGACAGAAATATGTTTTTATTATCATTTTTACGCATTTCATTGTAGGGTACTAAAACTCTACAAAATATTACTTAGACTTAAGATCGTGGTCTAAATATAATTTCGTCGAAACTTCTTGCCCAGTTAGATATCTCACTCAAAACATCTATTTGAGTTTTCATTTTCATATATTAGACATATTTTCACATGAACACTTGAACACGCTGTAATAACCTACAAGTCAGAAACATATTTCTACATAATATCAATAAGACCCTACCGCGATAATGGGCTTATGACATGAAATTATGGAATGACTGATTTCCCTTAATGATATGACCATTGGGGCTTAAACTATGGTTGGTATTCAGTGTATGTGGCTGATGTGGAAACTGGGTTTGGAAGAGCTTTTGCGGATATTATTTGGCGACTGGCTAAACACAAATAAGATTAAGTTTGATAGATTGCATCATGCTTCATCGTAGCTTAAGTACTTAGGCACACTAAGTAAAACCATGTGGGTTTTAATTATGAGCTTTCTTAACTCAAAGTTTATATAATAAATCGATATTTCTAACAAAATAATTTTTTGTTTTCACTTGCCTAGTTGTAAGGAATTTCTTTCAGATTTCTTTATTTCAAATGAAAATTTATATTATAGTAAATATGGCGTAATTCCGGGGAAAATGCCCTTAAACAAAAGATTACCTCAGTAGCATGTTTGATAGTAAACGATATTTTTGTACGATAATGCGGATAAATGATGGACATAGTTACATAAAATTTCACTTCGCTAATGCACAAGTACATCGAGATTGAAAAGCAAAAATATAAATTTACTCAAAGTCAATGTAATAATTCTCCGTTTACATTGATTTTCTGCAAAACATTTTAAAAAAATAGGCGATGGCTCCTTTCTAATGGAGCGGAAATGGATTTGAGATACTGTACTATACTTTACGACACTGTTTGTATTGATACTATGCCAACAGAGTGATACTAGGTTTATGTACCATACTACTGAACCTAGTATCGCGTGGAGAGAGTGATGGGATATGGTGGATGTCTTAAAGGATGCTGCCTCATATTTTTGCTACATATAAAACACAAAAATTTAACAGATTCAACGCGTTTCAATCGCGAAGAGAAAATAAAATGAATGACTTTATCAGATATTGAAACTTATATTATTATTGAAACTTATAGCAGGGACTTTAAACTTAGGTGGGATATAAGTTACACAACTTCCTTTTTACAGTTATTGGATATCCATGTGTCTTGAGTACAAAAATGGATAACTGGTTCTAAACAATAACATTTATTTTGCATTTTACTGTTTTAAAAATTACGAAAACATGTTTTTGTACAACTCTTTAGGAATATCCTATCCAAATTAGCAGTTTCAACCGGAAGATGCAATCAATTCGGTAATACTGCAAATCATTTGGATATGTCTTGGACGTTAACGTCAAAGAACGCGTAAATGCATGTTTATATTTTTTTTTATTAAGACTAAAACACAAAACAAGTGTAAAGTTAAAAATATGATTATGTAAAAGCAATAAGTTTGATTTAAAATAATAATATTAGGCAAAATAATATTAGGCAAATAAAATTAGGTAAATAAAATGAGGTTATCAATATTTTAAATGTTTGCTGAAAATACATTTAAAAATTTAAGAGATTATATCATTTATTTATGATTCGAAGTTTGTTTGAATGCCATAAAACTACACAGTAATAATAATAATAAATTTATACTATATTATATTGCTCTCTAATCGCCTATCTCAAAAGACGACTTTATTATTACTTTAAGGGAAGCATATGTTTTCATTCAATTATTGAATTCGCTGAAAGTAAACTCAACAACTAATACCTAATTTATAACAGAGGTTTGTGGCAAAATAACATTCAAGAATACTATAAAAGATATTAACCGAAATTTGAGAGTTAATTAATCTGCACTACACTTTCCATAATCTGCATAAAACAATATTTATTCTTCCTAGTTTCATACTTTAATCTTACTTTGAAATTACTTTACTTTTACGAAGTTCTTATCAGGAATGGACTTAAAAAGACGGGGTTGGATATTTACTACTACGTTTAATTTACCGAGTTCCCTAAATTGTTTTCCACCACAAAGCGAATCATACAATCTAAAGAAAATTAATTATGTTTTCAGTTAGTTTTTTTTGCTTGTAGAATAAATATATCAATTCCCGGGACTGATTAATTTTGCAATTTTGAGGAATATAAAAAAAAAAATAAATTACTCCGAGTAGCTGCGTTTTCAAGTTAATTTATTTCTTCAAAGTAATTTCTTTAAGTATAATAAAAAATGAAAAAACAAGTTAAATCATGTTTTAAAATATAATTTTGTGTGTCATGTTCTTTGTCCATAATATGCTTTAAATATTTATTATAATTAGTTTTATATTGCAATTTAGAATATTATTGTGTAGTAATTTTTTATATTACAACTAAAATTTGTTTAGTATTACGAATTGTACTTTTTATAATATAACTAGAACGTTGTACTCGGAGTTAACAGTGTCCTAAATAAGCGATCGATACTTAAATAATACAGATACAGAGCTACACACCTCTTCAATTTTCAAATCGCCTGTTTTGTCACAGCGTATGTGCGCAACCGCTTTTCCCTTTAACAACGACCAGCTCGTTGCTTAGAGACGAAGCAGAGGACAATAAAATGCACTTCATTAGCAATGCGAAGGTTAAAGAGGAATTCAGTTTTATGCGTTTGCTTGAAAATTCACATTAAATCAAATAATATGAAATACAGATTTGAATAAGAAGATGTAAGCCCATATGTTTAAAAAATTATATTATTGTTCTAATGTTCCATTTTCGGGTGAGTCGTATTAGGAAACAGACAACTTAAATTCATAAATCTATATATTTAAAAATAAATAAATATAGAAGGAATCGTTCGACGGATTCGGGTTAAAGATGGTTGGAAAGAACGTACTTTTCTATGACATTGAGATGAAAACTCTGTGAGAGTATTTGATGACTAAAGGGCCGCTTTTGCTGAAATGAATATTGCTCAAAATTTTGTTTCTGCATATAACAACGAACGTACTAATTCGAATTTAAAAAAAAAATCTCACCGAGGTATATTGTACCTTTAGCTCAGCTAACCGAGTACCGAATTTCGGGACAGTTTCGATGCATGTTTTGATGTGAATAAAGGAAAACTGTGTATTACGAATAATGTAAGCATTTTGGACGTTTTATATTCCCGGACCAAATAGATAAAAATGTAAATAATTTTTATTTATTCAGTCAGAAATACGGATCGGAATATGAATATATAAAAAATTTCAATATTTTAATATGTTGAATTTATTTTGTCTATAAAACTTTAGGAAGTATCTGTGAGAGCCAATGTTTTTCATTTTTCTTACTTTCACTCGAAATATTTTCAAAACCAGAAAAAATAAATATAAAAAGTAAACGACAAAAATATGTACTAGGGAATTTAGTATCTAAATATATATTTATTAAAAAAAAAGCTCTTATAGTTTTTGGATCTCGTTTTTGTAGTTGAAGAAGATTAACAAAATTCCGTTTTTGAAGATCGTAATGCTTATATCTCAAAAAATTAAAGTACTATCTCTGAACAATAGGCAGGAATTTTTAGCTGAATTGAAACCCTATGAGTGTATATAATTGAATTTTAGTTCTAATTCATATTAAAAAAGTAACTTAAAAATTTATCGTATGAGTTTCTTTTTCATTTTTCTTATTTTCACTCGAAATATCTCCGAAACTATAGCAGATAGATAGAAATAATAAGTGACAAAATTATGTATGAGGAAATTTAATTTTTAAATTTATATATATATTTTTTAAAGTTCTTATAGTTTTCGCATAATCTTCTTGGCAGTCGCAGGAAATTGAAATTTTTTCCAGTTTTCAAGATTATAATGCTTATATCTTAAAAAGTGAAAGCGGTAGCTATACACTAAATGCAATAATTTATAGCTCTTTAAATACCCTATACGTGTATATAATTGAATTTTGGATCAAGCTATTAGTTTTGATGTATAGTGATTGAAATTTCGATATTTTAGCAATTTAACCTTTTGTATTCTAATTAGTGGATAAGTTATAATATTTAAAATACCAAGATTGTTGCAGCTCATTCTGTTTACTAACTCTTTGGTGAAAGGTTGGAGTATACGAACGATATATTTTGTATCATTTTAAAAGAAATTAGGGGGTTAAATGAACTTGGGGTTTCAAAAGATATTTAATGACTGATGAAGTTTGAACAGAATTGATGGAAATATAACTGTACAAGTACCTATTATGTGAAGACAGACACATTTATAATTTAACTTGAATATAAAATTTCGTCAGATATATAGTATAAGTTTAATTTAAATATCGAATATTAAGTTAGTGAAATAATCTGATATTTTGGGATGAAGTCTATGGTTGGAGTTTCTAGGTGAAATCAGAGCACAAACTAAAAGTGCTAAAGAGTTGGAAAGTAACCTAAAGTGCTTTGCAAGCCTGTAAATGAAATAAATGAGTGTGAAAAATTGAATAAACATATTGAACTTTAAAGAAGCGTAATTTTAAAGAATATAATTCACTCAAAAGTATTTCGGCTCTATCGGACAGGAAACTACGATGATTTTTTAAAACAAGCAGTATTTGTATTAATTTCTAAAATTATTAGAAGTTTTGTAAATGTTTAAAAGTGTGTTATACGAATACTGTTTGTTTTAGAAGAATGGAATGCATTTTACTTTTTTACACTATCGTACAGGAAAATTATTTTTTTTCGAACAGTTTTGAAATCAAGAATGTATAGTAAAAATGAGTTTTAAAAGTTCCTAATCATATTTTGATTACGTTACGAAAAGTGTCGGCCTGTATAATTGCGTGTATGCATGTGTGTATGTCTGTGTGAACCAGAAAAATAAATTCATTCATGAATGTACCCACATATATGAAATTATTTATGTAAATACATAATAGAAAAAAAATCTATAACTATATATAAGTTTTTGTAATTTACATTATCACATATCAAATAGTTCAGTATTTAGGGTGCATAGTATTTTGCATTATACTTTGGAAATACACGATAATTCTCAAAATAACGGTGGTGCTATAGATTGAGATAGAAACAATTCTTTAAAGTATTGGATTCTAATCAATATATTGGAATTCAATGTAGATCCAGATTTGAAGTAATTGCTGTTAAATTAGTCTATATTAATACAAAGTAGTCATCTGTATGCAATTTATTTGTATTACTAAATTACTAGACTGTTTGACAATTTTCTGCCCAGTCTGATGGGAGATGCCTAATATATTCGAATCGGGGCTTTTCTTTTCTATCGAATTCTGCAACAAATAGCTCGGTGGTTAGTATTCATTGCTGACTTAGAGGATACATCGTATCTTCGAAACAGTATTTTGTCAGGTGTTGGTCGGAATAACTTTTCAACTTTTATATTATTCCTCTTACAAAATGTTTACCAAAATCAGAATATTTTATCCAGTAGAATGTAAATAATATTTTACCCTTTGGCCATCATACTTCAAATAGTCAAATAACCTAAGATATTCTGGCATCGAAAGGGATTATGCTTGATTTATGATTTCATTCACTTTATTTTCTGAAGATAATAAAATCATAAAATGATGCTTTTAGTGAAAATGCTTCCGCATTTAATTCCACCCTAAGGGTAGTCATAAATTTTATGAACTGGATAGATGAGAGAGATTGTTGAGTGAATTAATTACATAAATTGGTTTGACTGAACCCTCTTTTGAAGAGGACACTATACGTTTAAATTTAAATCATTATGTGAAGTATTGGAAATATTTATAAGTTGTCAAAAAATGAATCAAGAAATAGTCATATTTATCCATGTGGCACATGTTAAGGTATGTGTATAATTGGAGTCGTTGAATATTTTAACCTTTAATCTACGAATTCAGAAAATTTGTGTTCAAGTCTTTACGGTTAGACCAGGCTTTTGAAGAATAACTTTTGCATAGTTTTCACTTCCGGTTTCTTTTTAACTTCCGATTAAAAAGATTTCTTCAAATATCTATTACTCAGACTTGTCTTTTTAGAGAGTTTAGACAATGACTGCTATGGATTCAGCAATAAATTTCAGAGGAGGTAAGAAGCTCACTAAATGTTTCCTCTTCCGGTTCTGGCAATGAAACATCCGATGTAAAAATTTACATCTTCTTTTAAACATCTATTTCTTTAAATCTGATATAAATATAGTTTAGCTGACAGGTGTTATGGATTCAGCATCAACTTCTGGAGGGAATACAGTGATTCATTACAGATTTCTCTTCCCTGGCCTTTTCATATTTCCGGTCCAAAAAAATTCTTGAAACGTCTAATTCTCAAGATTGGCTATAAAAAAATCTGCAGAAGGGCAAGTGTGCAAAACGGAATAAAAATGCTTTACAGTTGTGTCAAAAGTAGGCCACCATAAAAAGGTTGCTTCATACATTTCTTTTTAAATTATTGTCAATATTTAAGTGTAATTATTATTTCAATTATTCTATAGAACACTAACATTCTTTTCACGAAATACTCACAGGAATATCATGTTGTTCGATGTTCCTTTGAGTATTCCAATCTCGACAAATCATCCCTGACAATCATACATTGTACATATAAATTCAATATTTTATGAATCTCTTATTGATTTTTACTTTCTCATATTATATAAAATATAGTATTATTTTCACGAAAATTTTCAGTTTCGATACTTTGATGACAATATATGATTTAGGACCTCCTGAACACGTTTTGTCTATTTTTCGAGTGATTTCCGTTTGTCAGTCTGTGCTCGATTTTTGTAGTATACGGTAGCTACTCTAAATATTAATGAATTTTTATAAAACTTCATAACGAAACTTCAGCTACGAAACTTCATTTTCACGAAACAGTGGAAAAAGGAAATAAGTCCAAGATATTTAAATTCCAGACGCAAAAATAAATAACATTTTCAATGAAATCTTTAAAGATTAAAGCAATTTATGTTACTTTGCTTTTTAAATTATCAATACATCTCAAAACAGGTGGAAATGAAATAAATATGGTTTACAGTTTTTCCAGTTTTTCAGAAATCCAGTGGAATGGAATTATTCCTGTTCCGTATCTGTTACGCGATCGCCACTTGGCGACTGAACACTCCACCTTGGCGCTAATTAGGTTTATTGTAACCCTTCGAAAAGACGAAGAGAGCCAGAAGAAGAATAATTTTTGAAGACAAACAATGTCTGACGCAAAATAAAGTTTTGTTAATATACAGTCCATTCGCAGCTTTCTTTCGCTTACCTCCGCCCATTTAATGGTCCGTCGAGGCGGAGGTACTCCCAGTTCCTATGGTAAAGGATTTGATTGAATAACTAATTTAATCTTACTTTAGTTTCATCGCGCGCCATGACTGACAGTAGCACAATTACTGTTCTAAACCGCAAGCGCGGTAATATTAAGGGTCAACTGACCAAAGTTACGAACTGTCTTACCGAAGGAAAAGAACTAACATTCAATGAACTGAATGTCTACAGCGAATTGATAACAAAAATTCAAGTAAAGTTAGATGCACTAAAAGAAGAATATTACGCTACTGTTCCAGATGAAGTGTTCGAAGAAACGGAAGCAGCCCTTTCACTAATTGATGAAGAGATGCAAAAAATAGAGGTAAGAATTAAGACCTCTATTAATAAAATTAATGATAATTCAGATAATTCTACAACAACTAGGAATAGTTTTACTTAAGAGGTATGTTCATTACACACAGATCAGCAGAAAAAGGGCTTCGATCAAACTACCCAAAATTCCATTACCTATATTCAGTGGTTAATTTGAGGAATGGAATCTGTTTAAAGGTCAATTTAATGCCTTAATAACTGAAAATCAAGATTTATCAGAAAATGAAAAACTCCATTATGTACGCGGTTCATTAAAGGGTGAAGCTAAGATTATTGAAACTTCCGATGATTCGTACAATTCTCTTTTTAAGGCTTTGGAACAACGCTATGAAAATCATAGAATTATTGTTGACACGCATATGAAAAATATTCTTAATGTGGATTCAATTAAACACGAATCTGAAAGGGAACTTCGCAGCTTATTAGACATTGTAAAGAAGAATCTTAGAGCTTTAACTGTTTTAGAATTTAAACGCGACAAATTTTCTAATGCATTATTATTAAATACAATACTTAACAAATTAGATCGCGAAACACGCAAGCAATATGAGTTAACGCTAACAAACAATGAAGTTCCAGATTTCGATGCATTTTTGGAATTTTTAGAAAGATGTCAAATTCTTAGTAGTATTAGCAGAAATATTGCTAAATCCAATGTGAAACGATCGAAATCATTTATTGTTAAATCCAATAATACCTCGAAATTATATGTTGCATGCAAATACAAATATCATCCTATTTATCATTGTGAAAAATTCAAGGACGTGAAACTAAATAACAGATTAGAGATTGTTAAAAAACACAAACTATGTTTTAATTGTTTGAGCGATCTTCATATTTTATCAAACTGCAATTCGAAAAGTTCTTGTTTCGTTTGAAATGCATCGACTCATCATACGCTGCTACATACGTATTATTATACACTCACTTTAACTAAAGCGCAGATGTTATCGGCAGACACTTCGGCATTTTTTAAGGAACAAGAAACAGTAAACAATTCTGCTAAATTTATTGACTCGCACCAGGCTCGTTCTTCCTTTTTTACAAATGGAAATTCGAAAAGTGTGTTGGTTAATACAGCAATCGTGTACGTGAAGGATTCATGTGGTCAAAGAATTGCATTGAGAGCAATTTTGGACTGTGCATCTGAGTCATCATTTTTATCGTACAAAGCGTCTGATGCACTTAAATTAAAGAAAGAAAAGATACAAATACCAATTTGCGGTTTGAATGACACTACTCTGAATGTCAGGTCAAGGGTTACCGCTGAAATATCGAATGAAAGTAATGATTCAAAATGGGAATTAGAGTTACTTATTGTACCTAAAATAACAGATGTTACGCCTTCGAAGAAATTTAAGATTTCTAATTTGAAAATTCCAAAGAACTTAAAACTCGCAGATTCGAAATTCTTTTTGCCTCAAAAGGTTGATTTACTTTTGGGTGCTGAATATTTTTTCGCTTTCTTAAACTCGGATAAAATTAGACTAACAGAAAATTTATTTCTACAATCAACTGTTTTCGGATATTTGGTTTCGGGCAGTGTTTCGGACGATAATTCTGATATGTCAACTATTGTTTTTTGTCTAAAAATTTGGAGACTCTAAATAAAACACTTGCATCGTTTTGGGAAACAGAAAACATCGAAAGTCACGAAACTTGTATCAGTGAAGAGTTAAAATATTGCAACGAACACTTTGATAAAACGCACTATCGGAACGTAGATGGAACATATGTAGTTAAAATGCCATTCAAACCAGAGCTTTCTGAAAATATGTTAGGGAGTTCTAAAGAAATTGCTTCTAAAAGATTAGAACATTTATGGAAACGCTTAGAACGCGATCCTACCATGCAAGAGCTATATTCAGATTTGCTTAGGGAATATGAAGTTCTAGGCCACATGGAGGAAATAAAGGAAGATGAAGATTCTGAAGAAGGTTATTATCTCCCTCACCATGGCGTTTTGCGACCAACTAGTCAAACGACCAAATTGCGCATCGTTTTCGATGCGAGCGCAAAAACTACTAACAAAAATTCTTTAAATGATTTAATATGCAAAGGAGGGGTGATACAGGAAGATATTTTTACGATATTAATAAGTTTTAGAAAACACCTCTATGCATTCACCACAGATATAGTAAAGATGTTTAGAATGATTGAAATTGATCCATCACAAAGAAAGCTTCAAAGGATTTTGTGGAAATCCAATAAATCAGCAACAACCAAGACTTATCAGTTAAAAACGGTTACCTACGGCACTGGGAGTGCGCCCTATTTAGCTACGAAAGTTTTGCATCAACTTGCTTTAGATGAAAGCAAAAACTTCCCATTAGCATCGAGTGTTATCCTGCGCGACTTCTATATGGATGACTGTCTTTCTGGTTCATCGGATTTGAAGGAATTTGAAAGTATTCAATTAGAATTAACACAGCTCCTTAAAAGAGAAGGAATGTCTTTACATAAGTGGTGTTCCAATACAACTCACACTTCTGAACAGATTTTTCCCTTAGATCGAAATCCAGAAGAGATAACAGTAAAAACGTTAGGCATGCTTTGGAATAGCTCAACTGACACATTTACATACAACGTTTCAATCGACAATAAGTGTAGTTTCACCAAACGAGATGTGCTCTCACAAATTGCCCGCATCTATGATCCTATTGGTCTTCTCGGGCCATTATTGACAAGGCGAAGATTTTCATGCAACAATTGTGGTTGCTGAAATTAGGCTGGCATGAAACATTACCACCAGACTTTTCGAAACAGTGGATGTCCTTTATTAAGACACTGCCAGATTTAGAATTCATCAAAGTGCCCAAATGCGTCCTTAAATCCGAGGTCAAGTCTATTGTTCTCCATGGATTTGCTGACGCCTCCACTAAGGCTTACGGAGCAGTAGTGTACGTGCTGTCTGTAAACTATGCAAGCCAAGTCTCCTGTCAATTTCTGTGTAGTAAATCATGCGTGGCTCCCAACAAAACCATGACGATTCCAAGACTTGAACTTGCGGCGTGTCTCCTTCTTTCACAACTAATCCATAAGGTCTTAGATGCTTTAAGACAGAAGGTGGACTCTGTTCAACTATGGTCTGATTCAACTATCAGCCTGGCTTGGATAAGGACCTCTCCCCACTTGCACAAAACCTTCGCAAGTAACAGAGTATCCCAAATCCAGCAGCTGACCAAGGACTTCCAGTGGCAACATATCCCCTCTGAATCTAATCCTGCTGACCTCATTTCCAGAGAATTTGACGCAGGAACTCTTGCAGACAGTAAACTATGGTGGTGTGGACCAGATACTTCTGTGTTAGCAATTTCGAGTCACGAGACTTTGAGTGATCCTGATTTCATAATGGACAAGGTCTATTTGGAGGAACTCAAAGTCCCTTCTAAATTAACTTTAGCTTTGAATAGTGACTCTAAATTTTATGATAATTTAATTGATAGCACTAATGATTTTCATAAACTAATTAGAATGCTAGCATTTAGTTTTAGGTTTATTAAAAACTGTAAGAGTAATGCTCATGCATTAAAAGGTGCTCTCTCTGTAAATGAATGTAAAGAGGCTGAAGAATGTTTAATTCAGCAAATCCAGGTAAGTTATTTCACTCCAGAAATTTCGGCCTTACAGAAATGAGCATCAGTTCCAACTAAAAGTAAGCTCAGATTTTTGCATCCATTTCTGGACAGTAGAGGTTTAATTAGGGTCGGTGGTCGTCTTACTAATTCAAATTTAAATTACGATCACAGACACCCAATAGTTTTGCCTTCTGGTAATAAAATAGTTAAAATGATCTTTCAGTATTATCATAGAAAAAATTTGCACGTTGGGCCACAAGCCTTATTGAACACTGTTCGGCAAAATTATTGGCCGCTTGGTGGCAGAAATATTGCGCGACAAGTTGTTCATGAATGTGTACCGTGCTTTAAAGCAAATCCTATTGTGGCAAATCAAATGATGGGGGATCTTCCTCCTGAGAGAGTTATTTGTAGCGCTCCATTTTTTAATGTCGGTTTAGATGTGTGTGGACCATTTCAAATTAAATACAAAGGTCAGAGAAAGGGCACACTTAGAAAAATCTATGTAGCTTTAATATTTTATATTTTAGTATTGAAGTAATAATGTGTTCTTTTTATAATTATTGTGATATTTACTTTGCATATATTTATATTGATTTTGTTAGAATATGTTTTATTTGTAAGGTCATGTAATATTTGAAATAATTGAATATTTCAACGCCGGGCGGGATTGTTCCGTATCTGTTACGCGATCGCCACTTGGCGACTGAACATTCCACCTTGGCGCTAATTAGGTTTATTGTAACCCTTCGGAAAGACAAAGAGAGCCAGAAGAAGAAGAATTTTTGAAGACAAACAATGTCTGACGCAAAATAAAGTTTTGTTAATATACAGTCCATTTGCAGCTTTCTTTCGCTTACCTCCGTACAATTCCTTTATTTCATTCAGTGATTCAATTATTAATTATCATAATTGCTAATAATTAATTAGATTAAATTTGTTCCAACTGAGATTAGAATTTGAGAGAAAAGATTTTAAAGAAAAATTATATTTTTTTTACACTGAACATTTACCGTAATTTCAGTACACTTTGCGTGAAAATGATAATTTGAAATATTATTCAAGAAAACAGTATTAAAACAATATTTTTTTAAACAAATTTGTCTTGACATATCTAATTGAATTTTTAGTTAAATTTAATAAAATTTTTCAGACGTTTTACAACAGAATATACTGCCAACGAAATCTTGTAAGTATTACTTACTCAAATATTTGTAGCGAAACAGTATTGTTTTCTTAAGAATTTTCGAATTCGAGTATTTGACGTTACAGCGATATTTAAGACCTTCTAAACTCATTTTGAAAAATTTTGAGAACGTGATCGTCGTGTGTGTGTTTTTTGTAGGTGTAGACACAATCACTTTCGAATTAATTCAAATGCCGATATGAAACTTTGTGTCGATACATTATGTAAAAGAAATTTTTAGAAATTTTTATCATTAGAAATCAAATTATTTGAAATTTAAGATTTTCATAGCATTATTTCAGGAGTAGAACCATAAATTTCGGACCAATAATGGCTATATGGTCTGTCTATCTAAACATCTGATGTGGACAGCACATGACTTTCCTTATATAATGCAATGAATGTACTACTTTTACAGTAAAAAACAAAATATTATTTTTATAGTAGTTATTTATATTATTTCCTAGATATTGAATTTTCGTCAATGAGTCGTCATTTTCCATGTCGTTATCATCAATGAGTCGTCATTGATTTAGCGTCATTTTATCCATTTGGGGAGTTTTTCTTTAATTTAGCAGCATTTAAAAAAGTCGCCAAGTTGGCGACATTCCACCAAATTCGTCGGCGAAATCTCGCCAAGCGTTATGGACAAAGAAATAAGTTATTCTTACAGCAGATAAATGACTATTGGCGTTCAAATAAAAAAGTATTACTTAAAGTACCTTTTTCCATGAATGGAACGAGCTAGATCCAAGAAAATGATGTCACCCAATTTATCGCATGGCATTACATATGAAAAGTGAACATGTTTCTCAATAGGAAATATTTTTTTTATTTTATATAACTTTTTGATATTTTTTTTTAAATGTGCAATATCTCGAGAACGGTTCATGCTAGCGTTCTAAAATTTATGTTAATCGTTTTCTAATGAAAAATTACATAAGAAATGTCTATTTGAGTAACTTTATTAGTTGTTTTGATTTTTTGACGATTTTTTGATTTCCAAAATTTCACTCGAAAATTTAGGGGGGTTCTGAACATTCGATTGCGTATAGAAATAATCGGCTTCCAGTGTTTATGGATTGTGATTTTGTACCAAATTTCGTTCCAATCGATCCATTCGTTGGTCAGTTATCGTCTCCACAGACTCACTGACACACACACACACACACACACACACACACACACACACACACACACACACACACACACACACACACACACACACACATAGACAGACATCACTTCAAAAAAGTTTGATTCGTGATCAGGGATGCTTGAAACGTGCTCTCCCGTCGAAAACTCGAATTCGAATTTTCGACTCCGTCTCAGTAAGGTAAGTAATAATAGTTGAATTATAATAGTTTAGGTATAGTATAATATTTTAAGTAATAATGGTGTAAGTATCATTATCCTTATATACATAATGTATAAGGAAAGTATTATGACGGGGTCGAAGATTCGAATTCGATTTTTCGACCGAAGAGCACGTTTCAAGCATCCCTGATCATGAATTAAACATTTTTGAGGTGATGTCTGTGTATGTGTGTGTGTGTGTGTGTGTGTGAGTGTGTCATTGAGTCTGTGGAGACGATATCTCACGAACGAATAGAGCGATTCGAATGAAATTTGGCACAAAAATCACAATCCGTGAATACTGGAAGCCTATTGTTTTTAAACCTTATCGAATGTTTAGAACGAATGTTCAAAAATGTCTAAAATTTAGAATTATTAGACATTTCATATACAGAATGTCCCAAAAAGATTGAAACGCGCTTTAATTCTTTTCCTGTTGGAGATAAATGGCAATGTAAATTGCAAAAAGGTTGAAAGTAAGGTAGGAAATAAGACTACGTTAATGAAATACTCCTCCCAAAAATTTTCAAAACGTTACACTTTTTAAATTTTTATACCACCTCCTTAGACAAATTTGTTCAATCAGAAATTTTTTATTTTTAATGCAAGAAGATCATTAGAAAACCGCTTATCTGTATCTTTAAAATCAACTGAATTGTGATAAAGGTAAAAATCTGACTTATGGCACTTTCCCGTACCATGTGAAAGGCTGTTTCATCAGTGAAAATAAGGATCATAAACAAATTGACGATTGAAATTGTTTTGTTAAAAAGTACTTAAAAGTACTTTTTTAACTAAACAATTTCAATCGTCAGTACTTAGTATGTATGGAAAAGTACTTAGTTATTGAAAAGTACTTAAGAATCCGTGACTGCATCGTGAACCTACGAGGAATTCGCAAAATTGCCTCATATATATTATCATCCAGATTTATCCTTTTCTTGATATGTCATAAATTTACATTTCAAATTTGATATATGGTCCCCATTCACAATGTTCAATTTTCAATTAAATATAACTCGCTCAATTTTAAGGATACAGATATGCTGTTCTTTTTAATGATCTTGTATTAAAAATAAAAATTATCTGATTCCCCAAATTTAACTAAGGGGGTCGTCTAAAAATTATAAAAGTGTAACTTTTTGAAAATTAATGGGAAGACTATTTCATTAACGTAGTGCTATTTCCTACCTTACTTTCAACATTTTTGCAATTTACATTGCCCATTTATCTCCAACAGATAAAGAATTAAAGCGGGTTTCAATCTTTTTGGAACACCCTGTATATTTCTTTTCAAAACAATTGCAGTTTAAAAAATCTGATGTGGGCAGCACATGATTTTCCCTGCAGACTTATATCCACGTTCTCATTATTTTGATTCAATTTTCGTTCTCATTTACTAACTGTACTTATTTTCAAAGGTGGCGTAGAGAAAATACGAAAAACTAAAATATCTCGAGTACGGCTAGTCTTAGTGCAATGGGGTTAATCTTATTCTTTTCTTCGTTAAAAACTACGTTTAAAGCAAGCATTTAATGGATATATTTGAGCATACGTAGTTTTTTATTTTAGATATTGCTGATTTTTGTGAGCCTTTTCGCAAAATAAGGCAGGTTATTTTTTTCCAAACCATACCAAAATCTAATCAGCACCAGGGTGACCTACAAGCGACTAATCTACCGAATTTTGTGAAATTTGGTCCTTTAGTCTTTAGTTAGAGTGGATACAGGCTTTTGCGGGCCATTTCGCAAAAAAGGCGGGCTCTTTTATCTCGAATCGTACCCAAAACTAGTACCATATTTGCCCACAAGTGACTTAAGTACCAAATTTTATGAAATCCGGTGAATTGGTTTTTTAGTTTGAGTGGATACAAAATCTGCACAAACAGACACACAGACAGACACACACGCAGACGTCACACTAAAAATAGTTTTTTCGTATTCTAGAGGTCTGTAGATCCGTCGAAAACTCGAGTTGCGATTTTAAACTGCGAAAGTAAAATTTACAAAACCCTGAAAGTCGAATACATTTTTCCACTTTCTACTTTCCTTACAATACATGGCAAATTATAATGTATAGGGAAGGTTTTTGACGTGTCGAAAATCCGAACGCCAGTTTTCGACAGTTCTAAAGGTTTCGAACACTCTAGAACCCGAATAAACTGTAGAATTATTACCTCTGTGTTTGTCTGTCTGTGCAGTGTATGTATCCACTTAAGCTAAAAATCTAATTCACCAAGTTTTACAAAATTTGGTAAATAAGTCGATAGTGGGTTATCCTGAGATTGATTAGATTTTTGGACAAATCTGAAAAAAATAATAACCTGCTTTTTGATATGGGAAAATAAGAAACTGCTTTGGAAATGATTCGCAAAAATCGTCAACATCTAAACCAAATGATTATATGTATACTCAACTGTATTAAGTAAATGGTTGTTTTATGTGTAATTTTTTAGGACGAAAAGTATAAGACTAAACCGATTACTCTAGTAAGCATTTTCGAGATATTTAAGTTTTTACGAATTTTTCAATGTCACTTTTCAAAATGCGTGCTGTCGCCAAATGAAAATTAAAATTGAATTAAAACAACAAATTCAGTGTAGTTTTAAGCAATCCGTGTTATCTTGTGCATTTAAACTCCATTTAAGGAGTTATGAAAGAAATAAACGCGAAATGAATTTGATTCTGTAGGAAAAGTCATATGTTGTCCACATCAGATTTAAATTTCGTGAGCATATAGAACATTCAGAAGCATATAGAACATACAGAACATTCTTCACGGAAATAACGAATTCCAAATAATTTATTTTTATATATTTTCTATTTTTATATATTTTCTATAATAATTTATTTTTATATATTTTATTTTGTCCCTGATCTCAATATGTTTTGAATTGTTCTGTTGCGTAAAATACTGATGTATAAAACATTATGAAATTAATGAAAGTTAAGATTAAAATAAAGAATCCTAATTAAAATCAAGTGTGCGTTTATTTACCCCTACCTGTCTCATCGTAGTATCCACTTAGGGCAAAAGCACACATACACACACACAGATATACATACATATATATATATGTATATATATGTGTATATATGTATATTATGCATGTATATATATGTATGTATGTATGTATGTATGTATGTATATATATATATATATATATATATATATATATATATATATATATATATATATATATATATATATATATATATATATATATATATATATATATATATATATATATATATATATATATATATAATTTTGTCAATAGATTGCGCTGATAGGCGAGTACAGTTAAATCAGCTTCAACTGTCCTTTCATATTTTGTGAACAAATATTTAATTTTTTGATACACACACACACACACACACACACACACATATATATATATATATAGTATTTTTATAAATCATATATGTAATGCAGGTATATATATATATATATATATATATATATATATAGAATCATACAAAAAAAGAAGGATACGAACAAATGTATTATAATACCACTCAGAATTATATATATATTACTAGCAGCATACCCGTCCTTCGTACGGAGTATATAATATAAAAAATCTTATAATTCGCAATCATGTGCAAATTCTGATAAAATATTAAATTTATTGCTCATAAAGAGAAGTTTAAGAATATTTGTTCTCACTATGCAAAATTATCTTCACGGGCAAATCTGAAGAATAAAATATCCTGGCCCCTTTTGTAAACAAATTCACACACAAAAAAAAGAATTGAATCAATATATGCAACCACGTACTACTTATATTGTCGCAAATTAGAAAATATGCCAGTGTGTTAGTAGAAGCTTAAACATATTGTAATATGAGTCTTAAAAATATTTACCAAAATAAAAAAGATGACGTAATAAATTGAAAGTATCAAAAATCCCCGTAATCTTAATACCAGAAGGTCGTAATTGATTCCAATATATGCCAATATATATAAAAATTTTGCCAATATACCTGTACTACTTATATTCTCGTAGATTAGAAGATAAACCCGTGCATTTGTAGAAGATTACTTGTACAACGTACTATATATGAGTTTCAACAATTTTCGTCATAATGAAACAATGGCATAATAATTTGAAAATATCAATAATTCCTGAATCAACTGTCCCCGAAATATCAATAATAATGATGTTTAAACCTGATGACCGTAATTGATATTATCTAGTCAAAAATGCAATGTCAATGAAATTTATTTTATATACATATTTTTATTAGATTTAATAAAAATCGTATGACACATAACACATTGGATCCGTTGCTGAGCGACATGATATCATCTGCTTCAAATAAATTGATGGAAATCATGTCGTCTGAATAATGTGATCTCCATGGAAGGTTTGGCGACATTTTCGTCTCCATGATATTTTTATGGATTTACAAATATTTTTATCAATTTAGTGATATTAAAAAAATTAGTTAAATGCGTTACTAAGTAGGATGGATGGACTGACCGACAAATGCTACAGAAACATCATTTCAGTACTCTATTCTAAAAAAACAAATTTAATTTCATTGATTTGGGTCATTTTTATTAATTTGGAGATATTTCCTCTAATTTGGTAAAGTTTAAGAAAAGTTACCAAGTTATTTAGAGATATTCCGCTAAATTCGTAGCTATAAATTTGCAGATCTGAAGAATAAAATATCCATATCCCGTCTGTATATATACTAAATGAAAACACTAAAATTGTATTAGAAGATACATACATCCGTTCTACTCTTTTTCTGCTTCAACAATCGGCTAAATGAATTTATTGGGTAAACACAATATATGAGTTTATTAGCTAAACACAATATATGAGCTTTGAAACCTCTTTGCTAAAATAAATAAAAGTGTGATGTACGCAGTTCGTAATATATATAATTAAAAGAACAATCAAACCGTTCATTCGTTATGAGTTTATTAGCTAAACACAATATATGAGCTTGAAACCTCTTTGCTAAAATAAATAAAAGTAATGTACGCAGTCCGCAATATTATATAATTAAAAGAACAATCAAACCGTTCATTTATAAAATATATTTTTACATCCATTTATTTATTATACAAACAGAAAAAATAATAATAATCATTCACAAACACATTTAATTCCATTCCTTTGCCGAGCAACATGATATAAGATAGAATCTTCCTCATAAAATGCGAAATTAAATAACCATTTTAATTTCTTTATACTTTTAATCGTTGAGTAAAAGCTTGTGAAATACATGGAGGTTAATACATGTAAAAACATGGTGGTAGATTTTTCCATTTAAATTCATGTTTCAAACAATTCATGCTTTCAGATAGTGACTATTTAATGCAAAAATCCTGCATCAAACTCAAAAATAAAGTTTTAATTCCCTTTGACGCTTTAAACAAACGATTTTTATCCTTTCCGTTTGGATAAACCACGGAGTTGGAGAGTAGAACTCCTATAAAAAAAGTTCCGTTTTTCATTAATATCTCGACAACCCCTGGCCTTAGAAACTTGAAACTTGGGCAAAATTTATGGGGGCTATTTCAAGGCCACCCATTAAATTTCATTAAATTCGGTTCAGCCGTTCTCTCGTGATGATGAGACAAACGAAAGTTTCGTTTTTTACTAATATCTCGAGAACCACTGGTCGTAGAAATTTCAACCATAGACTAAATTTTAAGTGGGGCTATTTCTAGGCTACCCACAAAATTTCATCAAATTCGGTTCAGCCGTTCTCCCGTGATGATGGGACAAACAGACAGACAGACAGACAGACAGACAGACAGACAGACAGACAGATTTTCAATTTTATTTATATAGACTAGCAGCATACCCGTTCTTCGTACGGAGTATATAATATAAAGAAACTTGAAATTCATAATCATGCCCAAATTCTTATAGTATACTAAATGACATGTTTAATCAAAATATTCTGTTAAAATATTTAATATAATGCTCCTAAAAAGAAGTTTAAGAATCTCTGTTCTCGCTATATAAAATTATCTTCATGGACATATCTGAAGAATAAAACATCTTGGACCCCTTATGTAAGCAAATATAAAAAAAATATGGAATTGAATCAATATATGCAAAATAAAAGCGTTAAAATTGTATGGGACCCGTACTAATTATATACGCGAATATTAGAAAATATAACCTGTATTAGTAGATTACATGTATAAATTGAAAATACCAATAAACCCGTAATCTTTAAATCTGAAGACAGTCATTTATTCCAATATATGTCAAAATTAAAGTGCTAAAATTATATGGGGAGATATACACGTACTACTTATAATGTCCGATTATTAGTAGAAGATTACCCGTTTTGCAATATGAGTCACAAATGTTTTTTGGTAAAATACAACAGACGACGTAATAAATTGAATATATAATTAATCCCCTTAATCTTCATACCAGAAGACTGTACTTGATTCCAATATATATGCCAATATATGTCAAAATATATGTCAATATACCTGTACTACTTATATACTCGTAGGTTAGAAGATATACCCGTGCATTCCTAGAAGATTACTCGTACAACGTACAATATGCGTGTGTCAGCAATTTTTGCCGCAATAAAACAATGGCGTAATAACTTAAAAATATCAATAATCCCTGAATCAATAATTCCGGAAAATATCAATAATAATAATGTTTAAACCTGAAGAGTATAATTGATATTATCCAGTCCAAAATGAAATGGCAATGAAATTTATTTTATATACATATCTTCATTATTCAAATCGGAAAGGATTTAATAAAAATCATCTGCCGCATAAACACATTGGATTTAAATCCGTTGCTAAGCGACATGATATCATTTGCTTCAAATAAATTGGTAGAAAAAATATCGTCTAAATAGTTATATTTCTATGGAACATTTGGCGACAGTTTCGTCAAATTAGCGACCTTTTAAAAAATCGCCAAATTTATCGCCAAGTGGGACTGTAGAACTGACAGTTCCACTTTGCGACAAATTGACGAAATATCATCACAATACTATCCCCTAACAAAAAACAATTAATATCATTTATGTAGCGCAATTTTATCAATTTCAAGATATTTTTATAGATTTGAAAACATTTTTATCAATTTGGTGACATTTTAAAAATTCGCTAAATGTATTACTAAGTAGGATGGTTGGTCTGACAGAGAAATGCTAACCAAACATCATTTCAGTACTCTCTTCTAACAAAACAAAAAAAAATTTCATTGATATGTAGAAGACCCAAGCCACACGACCAACCCGAAGGTTTATGGCAGCTGTTTTTGTGTCGTTTATATCAATTTGGCGACATTTCCGTCAATTTGGCAAAGTTTAAGAAAAGTTGTCAAATTAGCGATATCCCTCCAAATTCGTAGCTTTGAATTTGCAGATCTGAATGAAACATTCTTATCCCGTTTCAATATACTAAATGAAAACACTACAATTGTATTAGAAGATATACCCGCTCTACTCTTTTTCTGTTTCAACAATCGACTATATGAATTTATTGGCTAAACACAATATATGAGTTTAGTAGCTAAATACGATATAAGCTTGAAAACTCTTTGCCAAAATAAATGAAATTGATGTACGCAGTCAGCAATTAATATAATTAAAAGAAAAATCAAACCGTCCATTCATAAGATATACTTTTATATCCATTTATCCATTTATTTATTATTTAAATCGAAAAAAAATAATAAAAACATAAACAAACACATTTAATTTAATCGCGATGCCGAGCAACATGATATATCCTCCTAAAATGTTAAAATTTATTAACCACTAACAGCACACCCGTTATTCGTTCGGAGTGTATAATTTAAAGAAACTTAAATTTCGCAATCATGTGCAAATTCTGTTAAAATATTAAATTTATTGCTCCTAAAGAGAAGTTTAAGAATATATGTTCACACTATGCAAAATTATCTTCACGATCAGATCTGAAGAATAAAACATCCTGCCCCCTTTTGTAAGCAAATTTACATTAGAAAAAATAGGAATTGAATGAATATATGCCACCCCGTACTAATTATATTGTCGCAGATCAGAAAATATGCCAATGTGTTAGTAGAAGATTACCCGTATTACAATATGCGTCTCAAAATATTTGCCAAAATAAAAGAGATGACGTAATAAATTGAAAACATCAATAATATCCGTACTCTTTATACCAGAAGGTCGTAATTGATTCCAATATATGCCAATATATATCAAAACATATGTCAATATACCTGTACTACTTATATTCTCGTAGATTAAAAGATATACACGTGTATTTGTAGAAGATTCGTACAGCATACAATATATGAGTTTAAACAATTTTTGTCATAATAAAATAATTCCATAATAACTTGAAAATATCAATAATCCTTGAATCAAAAATCCCCGAAAATATAAATAATAATAATTTTTAAACCTGAAGACCGTAATTGATATTATCCAGTCAAAAATGCTATAAGAAAAATCAAATCGTTCTTTTCTAAAATATATTTTTATATCCATTTATTTATTATTCAAATCGAAAAAATAATTATTAAAATTAACAGACAGATTTAATTTAATTGCGTTTCTGAGTAACATGATATAAGATAATCTTATAACATGTTAAATATGTCATGTCTTATAACATAAACTGCGAAATTAAATAACGATTTTGATTTCTCAATACTTCTCATTGTTCCGTAAAAGCTTGTTTTAAATAAACCATGAACCATGGAGATAGATTTCCCCTTTAAATCATGTTTCAAACAATTCATGTTTTCAGAAAGTGACTAATTAACGCAAAAAATCTCCCATCAAACTCAGAGATTAAATTTTAATTCACTTTCAAACGATTTTCAAGCTTTTCGTTTGGATAAACCACGGAGTTAGGGAGTAGAACTCCTAGGAAAAAGTTCCGTTTTTCATTAATATCTCGACAACCGCAGGTCTTAGAAACTCGAAACTTGGACAAATGTTATGGGGGGATATTTCAAGGCTATTTACCAAATTTCATTAAATTCGGTCCAGCCGTTTTTCCGTGATGATGAGACAAACGAAAATTTCGTTTTTTACTAATATCTCGAGAACCACTGGTCGTAGAAACTCAAAATACGGATATAATTTTAAGTGGGGCTATTTCTGGGCTACCCACGAAATTTCATCAAATTCGGTTCAGCCGTTCTCCCGTGATGGTGTGACAAACAGACAGACAGACAGACAGACAGACAGACAGACAGACAGACAGATTTTCATTTTTATTTATATAGATTATAATACCACACTATAATGTATTATAATACCACACACATTATATATATATATATATATATATATATATATAATGTGTGTGTGTGTGAGACAGAGTGTAATTCGAGCGGAATTTCTACTCCAAACATTTTTAATCTAAAGCATGTAACCATAAAATTGAATTTAAATGTTATTAAATATGAACGTTCGAAAATACCAAGAGAAAACTCCTCTTATTTTGAATATTTGATTTTTAAAAGTTCTTTTATTGTAACATTGTGTTTATAATAATGCGTATACCCAGTAAATGCTATTTTCATTTTATCATGCTAAAAACAGTAAAATAACTTTGTAATCCAGGCGACGAAAGGTATTATGCATAATTTATGATTCCATTAATTTAATTTTCAAGACATAATAAAATCGTAAAATGCATTTAGTGAAACAGTGTTCGGCATTTAATTCTGCACGAATGGCGTAATAAATTTTAGGCTCGAAGATAGATTATTTAATGAATACTTTTCGCAAAATATTTTAATGATATTTGTTTTTTGAGGAAAAATCTACGTGCTAGTTTTAATCATTATGTAATATTTTATTAATATTTAAAAACGTTTTATTAGAAAAAGAAAGATTTTAAAATTGTGATTTATTTTATTTTTTATTTAACAACCTACTGAAATGGTTCTCGAACTTTTTGTTCCACTCTACTATTTGACGAGGAACTCAGACTTCACTTTTTTAACACTTTACAACAAAGTTTAAAAGTGTTTATGACTTTCTTCATTCTGTCTGTCTTTCTGTCTGCCTGTCCTGTAGCACGATAACTGCCGTAAAAATGACTTAATCAAAAATGAAATTTTAGTATGTTGTTCAGACGGTCTGTAGGACCTATGGGAATATAAATGAATAATATCACCCAATTAGTTTTGGTTTGAACCCGGGTTGAAAAAATGAAATACATTGAGCCCTATGGGACCTAATTTTTCAAACATTTTTTAAGCGGATTTCAAATTCACAAATTGCTTCGAAAATTTTAGGTCATATTCAAATTGTTCCATAAAATATATAAAAAAAAACATTCAGCGAAATATATTCAGTATTTTTTAAAATAAAAATTAAAATAATAAAAACACCTCTTATATGAAGCGATTACGTGGCCATGATATGAAAATATCACATGACCCACTTCAAAATGATATATGGCATCCATCTTGTCTCAAAATCGTGATTTTTAAAGTTCTTTTTAATTCATATTGAGTGTTGTATCCGTCCTAAAACTACTTTATTTTTGCTTAAATTCTGTGCATCTACATACTGAAACAACGCAATTACAATATATTTGAGTTTAAATGCTCATCCAAATTTGATTATTTCTACAACGAAGCCTATTTTTCACCTATGTAAAATGTAAACAGCAAAATATGTAGAATGAGTTGTATTAGAGTTGCTGTATTTCTTTAACACAAAATCATTTAGCTCATGGAGTCTGCGCAGCTGATATGAATGAAATATTCATTAATTTTACAAAGAGAAGGACATTTCTTTTCGATGAAGTTTTACGCATAGAGTTTAATTACTTGTAGCTTCATGGCCTTAATTTTTAAATAAAATAAATTATTATAGTATTGTGATGAATGACATGAATGGGAAATTATTTATGAATGAAATGCTGCTTTTAAAGAGACAGTCAGGCGTGTTATTTTTTCTATGACGTCATTTGAATAAATTTCAGTTGTTTTCGATGAAGTTTTCAAATATAATAAATTATCGTAGTATTATGATAATTCTAAAATTATTACCGAGGAATGTATCACATTTTAGAGATGTTTAAACCAGGCAATTTATATTTCAATTTATATTTCATTTTTTTCGATGAAGGTTTAAGTTTTCAAATACAATAAATATAGTATTGCGATAAGTTTTAAAATATTACCGAGGAATGTATTGCATTGTAGACATGTTTAAATAAAATTGCATTGAAGTTGGAAATTGTTTCATAATCAATGCTTTAAGCATGATTGATCTTTTATGTTAATGTTTGCTTCAGGTAGGTCCTATATGTGCGTTGAAATATATATATATATATATATATATATATATATATATATATATATATATATATATATATATATGTATATATATATATATAGGTATACATGGCACTATCCTTATTTATATATATATTATATATATTTATATATATATATATATATATATATATATATATATATATATATATACATACATATATATATATGTATATATATATATATATACATTAATATATACAAATATAACTAAACGTTTTTGTCTATGATATATGAAATATTTAGAAATGATGTCAATTCTGGAGAAAATGACATTGTATGTTAAATGATCCGAAGTAGAGTTACTAACTTAGACATTCTATGACTAGGTTTAGTTAAATTTTGGAACGATTAACATCCAAGTATTTCTAATATGACTTTAATATGACAAAGTCTGTAATAATTTTTATAAAGGCTATTCATAGAAGTTTGAAATATATCTAAGTTTCGGTATGACTCTAGCCGTAAAATTCTTCCAAGTGTTGGCAATACACGTGATTATTAATTAACAAGAAAAATGAATCATGCATAAGCATTGATTATGAAATACTTTCCAACTAAAATGCACTTTCATTTAAAAATTTTTAAAATGTGATACATTCAGTGGTGATATATTTTACATTATCACAGTACTACAGTAATTTATTATACTTAAATATTTAAAACTGTAGCGAAATATAAATCATCTGATTCTCTATGCAAAATCAATGAATATTTCATTCATATAACTTGTATTCCAGATTCCAGAGCTAAATAATTTTGTGTGAAAAAATTCAGCAATTCTTATGTAACTCACCTTAAAATCGCTTCAGATATTTGCATCCTGCATAAGTTAAAATTAGGCTTCCTTGAAGAAATAATAAAAGTTTAGGGATCATTTAAAATCACAAATATTGTAATTGCGTGGGCACGGAATTAGATACACAGATAATACACAGATACGCAGATAATATATCAACAGATACGCAGATAATATATGTGTGTGTATATATTCAAAGAATTGGAATCGTGCCGAAGATCGGAACTCGAATTTTCGAAGGATCTACAGGTTTTGGGACTTCCAAAAACACGAAAAAACTATTTTTAGGAAGACGTCTGTGTGTGTAAGAGTGTATCTGTGTATGTGTCTGTGAGGATATTACATCCACTCTAATTGAAAAACTAATGAACCGAATTTCATAAAATTTGGTAGGTATGTTTTTTGTGGGAAATCTTGATGTTCATGAGATTATAGTACGGTTCGTAATAAAAGAATCTGCCTTCTTTGCGAAATGGCCGGCAGAAATTGCCTTTATCCACTCTAGCTAAAAACTAATGAAACAAATTTAACAAAATTTGGTGTATAATATTTCAGTGACCTATAAGTGATTTATATACCAAATTTAACAAAATTTGGTACATAAATCATTTGTAGGTTATTCTAATACGATTCAGGAAAAAGGAACGGGATATTTTTGCGAAATGGCCCGTAAAAATCGTTAAATATAAAAATAAAGGACTACGTGTGCTGAATTATATGAATTAAATTCCTATTTTATACGTGATTTTTGACTACAAAAAGAATACGACTAACCCCATTACTCTAAGACTAGCCGTTCTTGAGATATTCTAGTGTTTTCGCTACGCCACCTTTGACAATAAGTCCAGCTATCAAATGAGAACCAAATTTAAGTTTAATGTGCAAATTCAATGTCATTTAAAATACTTATGGCTGTTATTTTGTGCAGATAAACTCAAATTATTATTGAAGAAATAAAGAGAACGTGAATATGAGTCTGCAGGGAAAGACATGTGCTGCCCACATCAGAATTTTCAACAATATTACAGCAATGATTTATAGAAGTGAACGGGGATTATTTGCAGGCCATTTCGAAAAAAATGAATGATCTATATTTAAAGACCCACCAAATTTTCGTAAAATAAAATGTTCAACAAATTTAAGCTGTGTACCAAATTTTAACTCTCTAGGACGTGCATTAAAAATGCAATCAAATAAGTATATCATGAAGAGTTATATAAAATTAAAAGGAAAATTGAAAAATTGTTATCTACCAAATTTATTTTAAAATGTGAAGCCTCTCTCATATACAAAATGAATAAACTTTTGGAAAGATATTTATTATACAATATATCTCTTTTTTCTTTCTGGAGGATATCCCAAAAGTCAGAATTTAATTGAATTTGTTTTTCCCTATATTGAATAATTTTTAATTAAAAACATATTTTACTGAAATTTGTTATATATACTTTATGGGATAATGTGAATATTTCCTAAAGATGTCGAAGCAATTTGTGAATTTTAAGTTTGCTTAAAAAATGTTTGAAAAATTAGGTCCCATAGGGTTCAATGTATTTCATTTTTTCAATCCGGGTTCAATAACAAACTAATTGGGTGATATTATTTATTTATATTCCTATAGGTCCCACAGACTGTCTGAAAAACATACTAAAATTTCATTTTGATAAAGTCATTTTCACGGCAGTTATCGTGCTAACGGACAGACAGACAGACAGACAGACAGATAGACAGACAGACAGAATGAACAAAGTCATAAACACTTTTCAACTATGTTGTAAAGTGTTAAAGATGCAAGTTTTTCTAAAATTGAATATTTTTGTTGCGAGAAAATTCGCTGCGCTATAATGTTAGGTATCAATCTGCGAAATTTTGTGAGTAAACACTTAACAATTATTATTCATAAAAAGAAAAACGTGCAGAATACTGATAAGTATTAAATTTCATTCTTATCAGTATTGTGCACGAAATAAACAATTTCTTAGACTGATTAGTATTCCCTTCCATGAAAGTAAGTTACATTAAAATTTATATTTATTTTACGCATATTATTCCCATGAATTGTCATCGGTATTTTATGTATTTCTATGTTTCCTTTCAAGCTGTCAGTGACAAATGATATGGACTATAACAGTTATGATGAAGAATAATAAATGACCCCCATAATTTATGCTACAGTAAATGAGATCAAGGAGTGTTTTATGGGAAATGTTAGTATCAATTTCTTCATAATGTCCAAAATGGTTGAAAATGCTTTCTCCGATGAGGGCATACGAAATTCTTAGTATAAGATAATGTAAATTTATGAAAAATGAAAATAAATATGACATTTTTGATGAAAAAGAAGTGATAGAGATTTTAAATAGAAATTGTTACGTCATAGTGAGGAAGCAATAGATGATATTCAACTTATGCTTAAGAAGAAAATTTTTTTGGTAAATTGAAAGATTTGATGCTGAACATGTTGGTGAAAATTTGAAGTTAGAAGTATATTGCAGAAATTTTCTAATAAAATAGTTTATAACATTGCAAAATAAATGAAATTTATGTAGATGCATGAAAGCTTGTAAATTAAAATCAAGAAGGCGTTTGTCATTTTGCATGTCTTCAAGAGATTCCTTAAATTTGCTACTGTAGTGTTTCAAATGTTTGTTCAAAAAAGAAGCATTACTTTTCATGTTTTATACTTTTCAATTTTTTTATAACAGTTGTTACTGTGGTGAATAAAATTCTTATATATCATAATATTATAATGGATAAAAAAACATTACCGCAATAACCTCCCAATTATCTTTAGTACGAGCCAACTTACCATGTCTACACATAAATGCATTAGTTATGAAAAATGTGATGTAGGTAGCACATGACTTTCGCTACATAATTCACTATATAACTTCACTTCTTTCACATCAAACTAATGGTGTACAAGGTCTCTTCCTGGGGCACGTAATCATTATTCTATTAATGGAAATTTCCCTACCTTTGCTGTTGTGGATGCTGTGACTTATTTATGTTGACGAAAAAGCTATATTTTGCTTTTGAAACCTGTTGATACACCTTATGCATTTTATGTTGTTACCCTTTAAGCTGTTTCACCTTTTCTGCTGTTACTAACGAGGAAGTTTTATAATCACATAAAGACATGTTTTCAACGTTTCTTAATTTCAAATTGTAAAGAACTTTTGATTCATCCGGAAATGGACGTATTAATCTCCCTCCACACATACAAAGACTTCCTGTTGATATATCGAGATGATTGTTGTCCTTTCCGTATTGGGAGTGTAACGTGCATTTTCGTCCTTACATACAAAGACTTCCTGTTGATGTATCGAGATGATTGTTGTTCTTTCCGTATTGGGAGTATAATGTGCATTTTCGTCCTTGATACAAAGACTTCCTGTTGATGTATCGAGATGATTGTTGTCCTTTCCGTATTGGGAGTGTAACGCGCATTTCCGTCCTTGATATTCTAGATTAAAGTGTAACTTCTGATCTGGATGGCTTTCTGATTCATGATCGATCCTGATGATCATCCTGTTCGACATTACTCTTCATGAATCGCCATCATTTTTCAGAGTCCTGAGAAAATTCCAATTTTGATGTTATTCTGATTTCACTTACCCACAACATCTTTCTTACAGGTTTTATTTGTTTGGCTGATATTGCAAAAAACCTATGAATTTCTTATGAATAATGTTAATTGATATATTAATCTGAATGAATAACATTTAATCTTAATCATTAATATTTATTGATATCTTAGCATTTAAAATTTGGCTAATAATTCCCACACAGCATTTTTTTTCACAGTGACGTAAGATTTACGTCACACTGTGACTTTGGGACGTCACAGGACGTCACAGTACGTCTTGGCAATTTCACAGTAACGTCACAGCGAGGTCATTTTGGTCATTTTCATGGTCGTTTGTGACGTCGCATATTAACTTGTTTGTGACGTCACATTGTAATGTCGTTTGACCGTGATTTCGTAACTTTGCTGTTACGTCACGTTACATTTCTGCAATGTGATATTCACGTCACAGTGAAGTTACTTTGTTCATTCTCAGGGTACGTTTGTGACGTCACACTGTGAATTTGGGTCGTCACGGGACGTCACAGTACGTCTTGGCAATTTCACAGTAACGTCACAGCGAGGTCATTTTGGTCATTTTCATGGTCGTTTGTGACGTCGCATATTAACTTGTTTGTGACGTCACATTGTAATGTCGTTTGACCGTGATTTCGTAACTTTGCTGTTACGTCACGTTACATTTCTGCAATGTGATATTCACGTCACAGCGAAGTTACTTTGTTCATTCTCAGGGTACGTTTGTGACGTCACACTGTGAATTTGGGTCGTCACGGGACGTCACAGTACGTCTTGGCAATTTCACAGTAACGTCACAGCGAGGTCATTTTGGTCATTTTCATGGTCGTTTGTGACGTCGCATATTAACTTGTTTGTGACGTCACATTGTAATGTCGTTAGACCGTGATTTTGTAACTTTGCTGTAACGTCACGTTACATTTCTGCAATGTGATATTCACGTCAACAGCGAAGTTACTTTGGTTATCCTCAAGGTACGTTTGTGACGTCACACTGTGAATTTGGGTCGTCACAGTACGTCTCGGCAATTTCACATTAACGTCACAGCGAGGTCATTTTGGTCATTTTCATGGTCGTTTGTGACGTCGCATATTAACTTGTTTGTGACGTCACATTATAATGTCTTTGGACCGTGATTCCGTAACATTTCTGCAATGTGACATTCACGTCACAGCGAAGTTATTATTTTCATTCTAAGAGTACTTTTGCGACGTTACACTGTGAATTTGGGATGTTACAGGACGTCACAGTACGTCTCGGCAATTTCACATCGACGTCACATCGAAGTCATTTTGGTCATTTTCGTGGTCGTTTGTGACGTCGCATACCAACCTATGTGTAACGTCACATTGTAATGGCTCTGTACCTTGATTTCGTAACATTGCTGTTACGTCAAGGTACATTTCAGCAATGTGACCATCACGTCACAGCGAAGTTATTTTGGTCATTTTCAAGATACTTTTGTGACGTCACATACTGATGTTTCTGCGAAGTGAAATTTTGACATTGCAGTTACATCAAATTGCGTTACTACAATGTCACATTCACGTGACAGTGAAGCCAGAATCTCCATTTTAGGAGTATAGTTTTGCGAAGTCATATCTGGACAGGTTCTTCTGTTGCCTATAGGGGCTAGCTGACTACTTCGAATTGTCGAGGGAAGAGCAGGTTTCAAGCATCCCGGAACTCGAATAAAACGTTTTTGAGGTGATGTCTGTATGTGTCCATGAGTGTCTGGATGTGATATCTCACGAACGATTGGTGTGGTTTGAATGAAATTTGGTAAATACATTACAATCAGTGAATACTGAAACTATGTCGATTTTAAATGTAATCAAATGTTCGAAAGACACCCAAAATTATATTTTATGAAATCAAATTAAATTTTGAAACTATCAGAATCTTCAATGTTACGTGAATGATCATGATTTGTGTGCATTTTCATTAGCAAACGAATGACAAACTTTAGAACTCTAGCAGAAACCGTTCTGGAGATATTGCATATGTTAAAATAAAAATAACCCTCATAAAATTAATAATTTAAGTATTAGCTATTTTGAAACATGTTCACTTTTCATATATAATATTAAGCAATAAATTTGTTAATATCATTCTCGTGGATCTAGTTTGTTCCATTCACAAGAAAAGACACTTTGGGTAACAGTTTTGCATTTTGAAGCTTAACAATTAGCCAATAGTCATACTTGAAACCTGCTCTTTCCTCGACAATTCGAAGTAGCGTCAGCTAGCTCCTACTGGGAGCAGAACCTGCGCAGCTTAATGAATCGTGTGTTAATATGACTTCACAAATATACTCCTAAAATGGAGATTCTGGCTTCACTGTCACATGAATGCGACACTATAGTAACACAATTTGATGTAACTGCAATGTCAAAAATTCACTTCGTAGAAACATCAAAATGTGAAAAGTACCTCGGAAATGACCAAAGTAGCTTCGCTGTGACATGAATACATTGCTGAAACGTAACTTGATGTAACAGCAATGTTACGAAATCACGGTTCAGAGTAAGGCTCCGCTGACACAATCGCCATTTTGTTTGCAACCGGTTCAGTTAGTTATCGTCTGCCTGTGCTATTTCAATGGCGCGCGCATGTTATATGACTGATATTTGATACGTAATTTTGCTGTAAAATAGGTGCTTCTGCTTTCAAAAAATTGTATCACCCATTTAAGAAAGTAGTCTAGAATACTTTAATTTTCTCGAGATCCTAAGAAAAAGAAGAGAAACTAATCTTCGTTTCGTCAGGTACTGCCATCGCTTCAACTGGGAGTCAAGATGGCCGCTCTTACGTCAGGCTGTATATATAGGAGCTTTAGTTCAGAGACATTACAATGTGACGTCACAAACAAGTTAATACGTAATACATAAGAAAAGCTGTTCCTTATTTATCTGCAACATCTGGCGATAAATTTGGCCTTAATTTAGAGAAATATCGCCAGATTGACACTGTTTCGTTCCAGATTGACGAAATTACCGTCAAAATTGCAAAAATGACTCTGCATTAACGAAAGTGGCGTAATATTGATGAATTTTTTAAATATTTTAATATACAGCTTATTGCAGATGCTATCAATATTGATAATAGTCAATTTGGAACTGTGAGAAATATAAGTTAATTGAGTAAGAAATAGTTTTATATGTTGTCATCCAAAAAAGCTCCAAATGTATAAATCAAAATAAAAAACATTGTGTCGTGGATCTTATACATAATTTTCTCAGCATGAAAGAAGTAAATTCATTGTACTATATAGGGGAAGATCGCTGTGCGATCCACATCAGGTTCTTTTATGTGAAAAATATTTATGATTGGGGTATCTGTGGCGGAAATCGGAGAGTTACGAAAAATGCAAACGTTTTGGACGTTTATATCTCCGAACCCAGTGGATAAAAATGTAAATAATTTTTCATGTTTTGTCGGAAATATAGTCCAGACTATCTGTAATAATAAAAGAAGATATCGATTTGTCCGTTTTTTCGGCTGTAGAGTAAATTCTAATCGACGTACGGTCATGAAATTTGATACACAGTTACTTCAGAACACGAAAAGTTGCACCTTGGCGGGTTTTTGTTTGTTTTTTTATTCGAAATTTTTTTAGTTATTTATGTTTTAGTACTATTTTCATACGAATGACTTCCTTAGAGACCAAAAACATTATTCAGACTTTCGAACTTGACACCATAGGAAAGATCAAAACATTCTCTTTCAAATAAACTTTGAAAGGAATCCATAGAATTAAAAGAATTTAAAATATATATATATATATATATATATATTCGTATGTTAAAACGAAATGACGCACCTGCGATATTCTCGCGGAGATTCATTCCTTCCCTCCACAATCAGAGCAGATGTTTTTTTTTTATAATTGTGTTAATCATAAGCGGGCATATTGTTGACACGTTATTTTTGTTTTCGATAAATCGATGCGAGTTCATGATTTTAATCAAAGGATTGAATTTCATATCCCAAGCAACGCCAGGTACATTTTCTAGAAAATGTACTCGATGTTGCCCAAAATGAGCAATAATTTAATAGCCGTGTGTGCACCCAAGCAACAGTTTATTTTACTTTGCTTTTGTTATAAGTGAGCTGTTAAAATTGTATTTAGTTTTCGGGAATTCGCTGCGAGTTCCGGTATAATTTTTATCAGAAGTCTGTTTTTAATCTCGGGTAACGTGGGGTACATTTTCTAGTAAATGTATAAAAATATAATAGAATTAACTTAATATAAATGTAATAGAAAAACTTCAGTATTTTAAACTTTTCTTTTCGAAAAAACTTTAACATCTGTCCAAGTGAGTGTTTTTTATTTTCTTACTTTCACTGGAAATACACTACCCAACACAGAAAATGCAACAGCATGAAAGAACGGATAGAGTTTGAAGTTAAAGATCAGACAGAGATGGCATATATAAATAAGTGATGTTAATTCCAGAAGAATAATGAAATATACTAGTGGCATAGACAGGGTAATCAGTAGGCAGTAGGTTCACATCTTTCGGTGATACAAGCAACAATCCTTCAAATAACATATGCAAATAGAGTGAGGAGAGTTTCCTGAGGTATATATGACTATATGCCCTCAGCAATCTTCCACAGGTCATCCTCTGTTTGAGGCGGGTGCAGGGTAGTCAAACGACAGACAGATCTGAGAGGTAGGGCAGTCAAACGACAGACAGACGAGACAGTTCTTGAGACAGCGGAGGCCAAGGAAGCACCTGGATACATTGCAAGGCTTATCAGCTGATGGTTACCATATGCCGTCATGCGTTATCTTACAGCTGAAAGTACAGCAGTGCAACTGGCCGCAGCACCTCATTTACATATCGTCGTGCCATTAATTTGCCTCTGATATGAACCAGAAGTGACCGGCTATCGAAACCGATAGCACCCCAAACCATGATGCCGCGCTGTCGAGCAGTATTGCGTTCAACATTCGCAGTAGGATTGTATCTGTTTCCACGTCGTCTCCAGACTCTCACACGGCAACTGTCATTCGACAAACAGAATCCAGAATCGTCGATAAACACTAATATTCTTGCACACTCGTCTACGCCTGGAAAAGAATATTTTTTATATATAAACAATACAAATTTAACAAAATTTGATTACTCAAATCACGATAATAATAATAAAAGAAAATATTTGTATTATTCCACAGTGTAATTTGTAAAACTGATACCAAAAGTAAGTAGTAAACATAGCTATTCTGAGCCTCCAATAGCTTTGGGTTCAGGTAACAACATCATTTGTGCTAATCGCAGACGTTGTAGCATTCTGATGTAGAAACTTTTCGGACTACTCATTCGTTATTTTATTGTTGGTCTGTAACATAATTTTTTTTGTTTTCTTCCCGTCTAATTTTATCAAGCAATAGTTTCCTTTTTGAATTTGATCCCTCCCATAAGTTATTACAGAATCCATATCACTTGCAGAAACTGAAGCTTCCATCATATGTGGTGATTCCTTAGATGTCTCATCACCATAATCATTTCCTAATGCATATTCATTCAGAACTGTCCCTTTCCATTTACTCAATTCACATATATTGCTTCTTTGCTTTAAATGTAGGTCTCTTAACAATTATCTTTTTGGCGATCATTTTCTTTAATTTTACTCCTTCAAATTCAGCTTTCTCTAGAGTATTAGTAAGGATTCTACATTTACCAGATTTTTGCCCATCATTTTGTACAATATAAGTTTTAGATTTAAGGAAATGGGACACTTATTTCGGTGCTATACATTGCATTGATTCAGTGTTTGATGTAGAAGACTGACAAATTCCAGCAGAGATATCCCTTTTTTGTCACTTGATGACTATTAATTGGCCTATTCACCATCAAATTCCCACATTTGAAACCATTTTCAGTTGAATAGGGTCTATCTGTTAGAAAACTCAAATATTCATCACATTGCATATATTTTCATTTACTGGTCATAAGCCCGATACCCGAAAACCAGTCTGAATAAATAAATCACCAACACTAATACAGTAAGCCAAATAATGTTATACAAAAGTTCTAAACTTGCATTATAAATCTATTATTATTACAATATAAAAATCTTTTCATCCCTTTATAAATATTTTTTAAACTATACAAATTATAATATTGTACCTAGAACCATGGCTCTAGGTACAAGGTATAGCCATTTTTTATAAAATGGCTTCCACAGCCAAAACTCTATAAATATTCCGATTTGTTAATATTCCATCTTTTCCCTTAGTTTATGACCGAAACTAACTGTTATACATAAAAATAAAACTTTGCCCTTACCTTCTAAATATCAAGATCAAAGTAATGATAAGAATTTTACTTTGGGCCATCAAATTAAAACTTTTCCTTCTACTTAACTGCTATATTTACCTTCTTTCACTCAAAATGGTTGCTAAGATTTCAAATCATGTAGCTACTTACCTCAAAGAGTAATAATGTAAAATAATAATTATTAAAATAAAGCTGAATGGCCCTACAAGAGTACAAGAGTTTCCCCTATTCAGTTATAAACTTGCTGTGCATAAAAAATTTTAAAATTTTAAATGTTATTTTCAGATTGTAATATTAAATCAAAATCATCAAAATTAATAATGTAAATCAAATCAGAGGCAAATTATGAATGAACATCGCAACAAAAAATAAGTATTTCTGTTGTCGTTGTTATTTGCAGTATATTAAAATATTTGAATTAAAATGCTGTTTTGTCTATTTTTAATTCTCATATTCGAGTTCTATAGGTGTTATATTTGAAGGTTTCGGTTCAAATTCGCTGTAACATTCAACAATCAACGTCATTGTTCTTCCAAGCGGCGGTTATGTTGTTCATTGAGTTGCACATTGTCGCATGTCGTGCAGTTGCTGAATATGTTCTTCGGTAGTTTTGGTTGAAATTCGATGTTCTTCCAAACATTGGTTATGTTGTGGCTTTATTTCGTCAGTTAGTCATTGAGTTGCATGTTGTCACATATCTTCTAATCGCTGAACATTATGTATCATGTTAAAATCAGAGGTTCTTTCCATGCCTCTTTCCTTGGTCTTGTAGTCATTGTAGGCAAAGCAGTTTTTCAAAATGTACACAAAATAAGATATTGTAAGATGAGTTGTATAAGAATTGCTGAATTTTTTTAAGCGAAATTACTTAGCTCCGGAGTCAGGAATATAAGTGATATGAATGGAATATTCATCGATTTACTTAGATAGAGAAGCAAGCGATTTTATAGCATTGCTTTTTTTAATGAAGTTTTAAGTTTCCAAGTAAAATAAATTATTGTACTATGATAATTTTAAAAATATCACTGCTGAATGTATAGCATTTTAGAGATGTTTAAATAAAATTGCATTTCAGTTGGAAAGTGTTTCATAATCAATGTCTTATGCAAGATTAATCTTTCTTGTTTAAAGTATAAATATAGATTTAGTAACTAAATTTCCTAATGCATATTTTTGTCGTTTACTATGTATATCTATCTTATATGGTTTCGAAGATATTTCAAGTGAAAGTAAGCAAAATGAAAGAAAAAAACATTTGTTCAGACAGATACTTTGCAATACTCATTTTCGTCACAGAAACCCCAAGCATAAATATTATTCACATAAAAAAATGTGCCCCTTTTTTTAACAAGTGTCCTTTTCTTGGTAACAGCACCACCCTGCCCTTCTTTATCCTGGGGGAAACTCTGTTGTAGGCCTATCTTCTTCATCCAAAGGATAGCTTTTGAGATTAGAATCCAATCAGCCTTCTGCCAACGGTGTCATGTTCTCTTTATTAAAGTTGAAATTCTGACATTTCCTAGTTTCACAGGACATCTTTAGGCCCCTTTAAGATATAAAATTTTATAAATATTTATAAAAATACACCACTTTACTTAAAAACATAAACATTGCACTATTTCGCATTATCATGAGTCCCGGTATAAGTTCTCTCTTCAACTGTTAAAATATAAATATCACAATTGCTAGCAACTGATTTGCTAAGCAGATTGAGTTAGATTATTTTAATTACTGATCTCAATTCATCTAGATCCTATGTAAATGAGGCATAGTTGAATATTGGATTATTTTAGTAACTATTTTACAATGACTAAGCTCCCTTTATCTTATATAAATGAGGTGAAGCTGAATATTGTACTCCTTTTTAAACATTTTAGAACCAATAACTAAACACATGGATATTACTGACTTCTCATTTACTACTAAAGGAGATTAAATGGTTAGGAGGGTGTTGTAAATAAGATTTTCCAAAGTTGAAATATAGTTAAATCACCTTCTCGCATACAATAACGGTACGTTCACCTAATTTCATGAAAATCCTTAGGTCTGTTCTTAAAATACAATATACAAGAATACGACACTTTACAGTATACTGTATAATACATAACAATTAAATATTTTATCACTATATTTTCTTGTCCTTTTTTTATTTATACTAAAATGAAAAAAAGTTTCTTAAAATGCCTAAGCACTAAACAGAGATAAACTACATCGTTATCACAGCACAGATGCTCAATTTCAGCTTCCACTCCCATCAATTGTGCGAGCAAGCGACTGGATAGTCAGGAAAAACTTGAATGAGATGCTTGTCACAAAATCCTACATAAATTAAAAAGTTAAATATTACTTTGCAAAAGTAGAGAATGTCTAAAATATACAATTCAATTTTGTTCTAATTTTAATTAATTATCCCATTATAAAATTACATAAAAATATTTTTAAATAATATTTTATAATTTATGTATTGTATTTCTTACATTATAAGATTGTAAGACACCACCTTAATTTCCGTAACACCAACAGAGAAAAAGCTTTGATTTAAAAATAAATAAATAAAGTAAAACTAAAAATTTCATTTATTTCAATAGAATTCAATTTATTAACAGAAATAGTATTTATCAGTAGGTATGCTATTCATCACTTTCTTCTGAATCAATATCAGAAGAGCGAACCTCACATGCAGAGTCTAATGACTCTGAGCTATATTTATCTTCATAAAAAAAAAGAATTGCAAGACACCATCGGTTCTAAGACACACCCTGTTTTTAGTTACATTTATATCGGAAAAAGTGCACCTTAAAATTGAAGAAATATGGTATATATTTTTCCCTTATGTCCAGCTGTCCAGCATTGAATGAATAGGATAAATTATAAGATGTTTAGTGCTAAATACTGTCCAGTATAATAATGGTGTAATTTAGGACTAACTATGAAAAACGAATAAACAAGGTGTCCCGTCAAGATAGCATAAACTCTGCAGAGTGAAAATCCTCGCTCGGTGTACATGAAAAATAACCCAAGAACCATACCTCTATGACCCATAGTTTTTGCGAAAAATGCGAAAGATAAAGTATGATGTCAAATCCGGTGCACGGAAAATAATTTTTATTGGAAACATGAACATCGGTACATCTATATTACATGTTTACATAGGCAGATGCTCAATTACACCTTTCTGGTAGGTCGGACGGTCTGGGTTTCAATAACAACAACTGTGCATATCGAGGTATGCATGCGAGCGCTGTAGAATGGATCACTGCACATGATCAAGGATCGTGTTTTTGTTCACAAAGTTGAGCGCAGCATGAAGGCAAGCAACTAAGTGGATGCTGAAGCACAATGCAGAATCGTATGCAATTTGCCATTCTTACAGTGCGCGCATGGATGTCTCGTTATTGGCAGTGGTTATTTTGAGCATCCTTCTATGTAAACATAATGTCATATGCAAGTACTGATGTTCATGTTTCAAGTAAAGCTTATTTTACGTGCACCGCATGCGATGTCATATTTTTTCTTTCGCATTTTTCTTGAAAACTATGGGTCGTGGAGGTATGGTTCTTGGGTCACTTTTTATGTACTCCGAGCAAGGAGCAGTCTTGATGGGACACCCCGTATATTTAATAGAAACCTTTTTATATATATAAAAAATTACTTCGAATCGTTTGACATTACCATTGATTTCGTTAAATGTGTTCCTTTTATACTTCTCTCACTATAGGAAAGTATTGTTTTCATGTAAAAACCCTTATTGGCCAAATAGGATACCTATACATTTTCAAAGGTACTATTTATGTAAAAAAAAAAAAAAACTTATGGCAGTCCATTCATTTCTCTATTGTGCGCAAACATCCTTTGCACTACGAAATTTTATAATCAATATTCTGCAAAACTACCGATGAATGTAAAATTTACGGTGCAATTTTCTTTAGGTGCAGTTTCACTAGTTTCTAAAGGTACAGTTTTACCAGTATCATTCACAACAGTGCACGGAATAGGCACGTGAGTTTCACATTTTAATGCAATATTTCCCAAAATATTCAACTACATGATACCAAATTTGATATATAAATAGGTTGTTATGTTATATAAGTCAGATTGTCTCTAGTACTTTTAATAGATGTGGAAAATAATTGAGATAAGTCGAGGGATAACTGAGTATAGGGAAACAGGATTTTGCTATTCTACAAAATCCCATATTGCGCGATTTGCATGCAAGTTAGAAACATGTCCATCATCAATTTTTCGCACAACCTAAAAAAATATCCTGTTATGATGCATTTTTTTGCAAAATCATGTACATACAACATAAATATGCAGTTCATTTTAAAAATATTTCTTTGCCGAAGAGTACAATTTCCATCTTGATTGATCATGATTTTGATCCCCTAATTTTTCGACTTACTCCAATTTAAGCATTTTTAAATAACTTGATATAAGCTATTGAATAATAGTTAAAATAATACAAGTGTGTCATAATGCCCAAATTACGAATTTAAAATTAGATCTCTCCCCCCCCCCCCCCATATATAGATGTTAAAATTCAGCCATAAGATTCCAAAGTACACAGGTGCATTTATTGTAAATATACTATTTTTTTTATATGTTTTATTGCATTATTTAAGGTAGTAGTATCATACATAAGACCATCTCTACTATTACACGTTTTTATGTAATGGGTTTGTAATGAGCATAGTCAGTATATGCTCATTACAAACACAAAACAATACTAGAAGATATCTTTTAATAAAAATATTATATCCAAAAATTCTATATAAAGAAAGCTTATTTTAAAGAGCTCTCAAAGTGCTATTTTCATTCCACACATACATGTAATATTTATAGAAGAATAAAAAAAAATACAAGAGTATAAAATTTGAATTATTTTAAATGAGATAAAATGAAATTCCAAATCCCAGGATTAACAATTTTGCAATCCCCAAATACCAGATTTATACAAAATATCTGAGATTATAATCCCTAGTATATAAAATATTCTTTTCTTGTGTTGAGGAAATTCTTGTACCTAGAGTCGGCAATTTTCCTATTGTAATTTAATATCACTTTATTGGCATGAATTGTATCCTTATTAATAGAAGATAGTTAATCTACTTAAAATATTAAAGTGATGTTATAAATATAGAATACTCTCAACAGTATACGGTTGAATCATTTCACAAAATACTAGTAATATTCAGACAAGCCGAATATTCTTTGCATCCCTAAAAACAAGATTAAAAAAAGCACGATATTTTATCTTTCATTAAATTAAAATTTGCTATACTGCAAAGTTGTAAAATTACTTAATAGAACTTTCGAAATGCTACCCATATAAAAATATATTTAACCAACTCATTAATATTTAATAATTTTTACTTTAGCAAAAGATAATCAACTACTTCTGTAAATAGTACTAAATAGTAATAGTAATTAAAATTCATATAATCATAATAAAACAACGAAACTATATTTTTAAGCATGGCCATCTTAGATTAAGTATGAATAATATATACAGGTGTGATATAACATATTTCTAAAGAAATTTATGGCAATTTACTTATTTTTGGATAGAAAATGAGAGCACGTGGAAATATTTTGAACTGTAGTTGCAACGTAAAAGCGGTCGAGAATCGCCATTGCTTTATAATGAAGGTATTATCAGGAGTATCATAGGTAAGGATAGTTTTTAATGTTAATTCTAATCTCTCATACATACATGATATGAGTAAAAATATATTATAACACATAATAATTTAAGATTTTGACAATTAAACATGATCTGAGCATGACTAAACACAAAATTGAATGTTTTTATGATGTAATACGTGTGTGACTAAGTGGGGTATGACCAATATTTCTGAAACAATTTAAGTTATTCAAATGAAATTTTAAACCAATTATTAAAGTTAGTGTAAATGCAATATTTAAGATGTTTCCTAAAATATCATATATATTATATATTTCTATGCTTTCTTCAAATATATTCCTTCATGTATTATTTTATGCAGAGCTTGAAATTGGGAGTGGTGTGTTGGAATGAGTGGTGTTAGTAATGGTGTAGAAGACCCAGACCACACGACCAACCCAAGGGTTTATGGTAACAAATTGTGTGGCCGGGGTTAGTAATGGTGTGTTAGTAATGGTGTGTTGAAATTAGGAGTGATGTCTTTTCTCCCTCATAAATATTATATAGATATATTTAACTGGTTTATTCCATAAACATTAAATTACAATTTATATAACTTTTCTTTTTTCTTTATTATGGTTTTTACAGAAATCAAAATATAATACTACTCAAGTATTTCCTATGTTTTTCAATTTTTTAAATATTTTTAAAAATTCTGTATACAGACCAGCAATAAAGGTTGAGGACCTGTGATGTCATAAAAATTACTGGTCCCTTAGACCACTGACTGAAATTTACTAATTTCTACACACATATATATAGAGAAACTAGCAGTAATACCTGTTCTTCGTGTGGAGCATATAATATAAAGAAATTTAAAATTCATGATCATGTTCAAATTCCTATAGAATACTAAATGATATTGTTAATCAAAATATTCTATTAAAATATTTAATTTAATGCCTGACTAAAAAGAAGTTTAAGAATATCTGTTCCCGCTATATAAAATTATCTTCAATAGGCAGATCTGAAGAATAAAACATCCTGGTCCTGTTCGTAAACAAATTTACAAAAAAATATGAAATTGAACCAATATATGCAAATTAAAAGTGCTAAAATTGTATGGGACCCGCACTACTTATATTCACGAATATTAGAATATATACCAATGTATTAGTAGAGAATTACAATTACTACATCATATGAGTTTCTAAAATCTTTGCCAAATTAAAATAGATGACATAATAAATTGAAAATAACAATAATCCCGTAATCATTAAATCTAAAGGCCGTAATTCATTCTAATATATGACAATATACATGTACTACTTATATTCTCGTAGATTAGAAGATATACCAGTGCAGTTGTAGAAGATCAGCGCTTTGTATATATATGAGTTTCAACAATTTTTGCCAAAATAAAACAAAGATGTAATAAATTGAAAATATCATTAATCCCCGAAAATATCAATAATAATAATGTTTAAACCTGAAGACCGTAATTGTTATAATCCAGTCAAAAATGCAATATCGTTCAAATTTATTTTATATACATACTATATTATTTAAATCGGAAAAAATTTAATAAAAATCCGTCTGTCACATAAACACATTGGATTTAAATCCATTAAAGCGACATGATACAATTTTCTTCAAATAAATTGGCGTAAAACATATTGTCTGCATAATGCTATCTCAATGGAAGGCTCAATTGTTCATTTTTAATTAATATCTAGATAACCCCTGGTCTCAAAAACTTGAACTAAATTTTAAGTGGGGCTAATTTAAGCCTACCCACAAAATTTCATTAAATTCTTTCACTCGTTCTCCCGTGATAAAGAGACAAACTTACATACAGACAGACAGATTTTCAATTTCATTTATATGGATTGTTTAGAAATTTAACAATAATATTGCAGTAAGTGACAAATTTATTTATACATATGATTGTATAGATATGATTGTATATATATGATTAGTATTAAATTCTACGTATACATATGATTGTAAAAAACTCTTTAATTTTAGGTAATAAAATATTTTATACATGCAACAGATAATTCTCATTCTTTCTGCAAAAATATGTACAAGCCAGAATAAATTTTAATTCATTACAATTTTTCTGTACAAATATCCAAATCTAACTGCACAATTTTAGAATTTTAAACTGCAATAAAAACAGTATTCGAAATTATTTGTTAGTTGCATTTTCCACCTTTAAATTTCATTTTGACAACGAGATTCTAAACCCAGCCGTAATTTTTTATGTCTAACTTCCCTGTTTAAGTATAGAACCTTTTGGTAACTGAGTAAAAATGCTTGGGACCCAATAACGCTTCATTTTCTGCTATCAATTTCTAACCGCGATTGAAAATAACTATAATAATAAAAAAAATGAGGATATAGAAAAATTTGATTTTACGTATAAAATACATATAGTATATCAGATTTAAAAGATAAGATCACATTTTTAGTGAAAAAGCAGAATTGACTAGTAGCTGCACTATGAAATTAAAATAATTGGTTAGGAAAATGTCACAGTATTACAAGTTTATTATAGTTATACAATTCAGATATTTACTTACTTCCCACTTTCAAAACATAACAAGAACGAAGCTAATCGAATCACGCTCGGCAGATGGCCAAGAATCGAATACACGTCGAATGCGCAACAAAGGAAAGAGTGTTATAAATTAATCTCAATCGCTGAAGAAACTTATAAAATTAGAAAGGAATATGCAATATACTTATTTACAAAATACTGAATTATAAGATCAATAGATTGCAAAATAAATGAAATTACCTTTTAACAAAGATATCCAATGATCCGTTAACAATAACATCTTGCCGCGCGTTCCCGCAAATAAACAAACTGGGGGAGCCAACAGATAGATGTTGCCATTCCACGACTCAGAAATTATTGCTCTGATCACTTTCAACCTAACAATTTTACATTATTTTCCACCTTCATGATTATTTTAAATTATTATTTTCATTAATAATAAGAAGCAATAAATTGAATAAAAAGTATTTAATTTTGAATGAAAAAATGCAATAAATAAAATCATGCAAAACTCAAATTCGATTTACTAACGCTAACAGTATTTCTTGTACAAAGAGGATTGTAACATAAAATAAAAGAAAAGAGCAAGTGCGTGGAGTACTTTTCTTTTACCGTAGTCACCATCAATATTTACAATTTTTTTCTAATTCTGGAATAACAGTGACTTTATAAATACGCACGGCTGAATATTTGAAACGCTCGCGTTATCCTCAAAGTCCCCTCTCCAACAAACAAATCGAGTCAGGGCCGCCTCGAAACCTGTGCCCAATAGCATTGCACAGAAGGTGCCATTCCCCTCAGGAACAACATATCGGAACCCATTTAAGTTAGGAGAAATTTTGTATGGAGAAATGGAAAACAACACGTTTGGTTACTACGCCCCCAGCCCAATGATAGAATAGAGAGAAGTTGCAATGCAAAGTTCTAGTAACCAAGCCAAAAATAATCAACAAATATCAACGAAGTGCATTCAATAATAGAAAATCAAATAAACTTCAAGCTTTAATGCTTTAGACGTGGATAAGCACTAGGCCTAAATGAATTGTTCATTTCGAAAAAACTCTTTGTCATGCCCAAGTATTTAATCAAAATGAACACAAAATGGATCTGATATTAGAGATAGATTATATATATATATATATATATATATATATATATATATATATATCATTTTTTTTTTTAGAGTGGAAAAAGTAAGAAAGTTTTATATTTGTTTAATACTTTATAGAATATAAATTGTATTGAAAATAACATTTCAATAAGATGTTGAAAATCAATCTTTTATGATAAAATTCAAAGCTATAGTCATTTTTCTACTTATGTTCAAAATTCTTATTGTAGTCCACAAGGACCACTGATTTTATTATTATTATTTTCTAATTATCGGATATTTTATATTGGAATTTTTATTTAGATAATTTCATTAAACATTGAAACTATATCCACTATACTTCCAAAATTATATATATATATATATATATATATATAATTTTGGAAACTTAATTTTCTAATATATACCTTTGCCACTTATTCTTTATATAGATCTTTCATAGTTTCGAAGATATTAATGAAAGTAAGGAGAAGAAAAAAACCCGCTCGGACAGATACTTTTTAATTTTCTTTCGAAAAGGGATATATTTGGAAACTTAATTTCCTAATATATACTTTTGCCACTTATTCCTTATATAGATGTTTCATAGTTTCGAAGATATTAATGAAAGTAAGGAGAAGAAAAAAACCCGCTCGGACAGATACTTTCTAATTTTCTTTCGAAAAAATATTTATTTCTTAAAATATTAAAATATTCAAATTATATTTATATATTCTTAATCTGGACCATATTTCCGACAAAATAAAAAAAACGCTGTGATTATGTTTGGAGTGATGTCTGTTAGTGCTCGATTTTTTTGTGTACCCTATAGCTGTTACAAGTATTAATGTATTTTCATGAAATTTTATATTCTGATTTCGTGTATACGAAAGTCGAGAGTTGAGTCTTTAAATTTCTATTAAGTTCGGCAGACATAAACGTCCAAATTGTTTACATTTTCGTAATGCTCCGATTTTTGCTACTGATACCCCAAGCATAGATGTTATTCACATCAAAATATAAGTTAACTTAATTTTAGAAATAAATAACTGTAGTGTCAAAACTTTTTATTCGTATCTAGTAGTTTTTTGTTAGATCTAGTAGAAGGTTTCAAACACTTCCAAAAATGCATGTGAATAAATGTTGTGAAATTATGCAGTATATCGAAAACGATGGAAACAAGCTGCTTCGGGAGCTAAATAAGGAACCTGCATAAAAAAAAATTCAAAACATTCGTTCAAATTATTGTAAAAGTGCCAAGTCATAATATATTTCGAAAGAAAAACAGATCTGAAAAATTACATGAGCTATTTTAACTAAGTTCAATTTAATAAAACCAGAGAATAAAAACTGTAAAATTTAAAAAAATATATAAAAAATATTACCTATCTACTTCAGTTCTTGGAACATTCATTTTAATTTTTCAGCTTTTATTTCCTGGCATTTTCAAACTAGTTTGATCAAATGTTATTTGAATTTAGTTGATAAAGATAGCTCATATAGCTTCCCAAACCAGTTGATTCCTTCGCTTTTTATTTTCTTTTAAATTCCGTAGTCTTTTATTCCTTGGTATTTTAAAGTAATTTTTTCAAAATTATTGAAAAATTGATATTTCAAGATTATTACTCATCAACTGAGTAGATGAGTATTTGAACATCGCTTTTGAAACCGGTTGACCAGTTTATTTTTGTATATACTCTATATTTTAAGAAGTTTACATTTACCGTCTTGATATTGAAGCAGTATTTGTACCATTATTTGATTGAACTAATACCGGGTACTGAAAATGATCAAATTGATAAAAACAAGAACTTTGAACCTCGAAATAGTAGGTGTATTCACATTCATGAATTAAAACCCGATAAAAAAAATCTGACGCGAGCAGCACATGACTTTCCTTATATTCAAATGAATTTACTACGTTTGCAGTAAAAATAAAATAGATTATTCTTACAGTAGATACTTATATTTTTTTCAAGATATTGAATTTTCGTCAATGAGTCGTCAATTTCATTGATTTAGCGTCATTTTCATCCATTTGACGAGATTTTCGTTAATTTGGCAACATTAAAAAAGTTGGCGACATTCAGCTAATTTCGTTGCCAAAATCTCGCCAAGAGTTATGGAAGGAGAAATAATGGCGTTCAAATTCAAAAGTATTACTCAAAGTATCTTTTCTCAAGAATGGAACGAGCTAGATCCACGAGAATGATGTCACCCAGTCACCCAATTTATTGTATGATATTACATATGAAAAGTGAACATGTTTCTCAAAAGTTAATATTTTTTTTCAATTTATGCGATTTTTTGATAAATTTATTTGAAAAATGTGCAATATCTCGAGAACGGTTTATGCTAGCGTTCCAAAATGTATGTCAATCGTTTTCTAAGAAAAAATTACGTAAGATTTATCTATTTTTGTAACTTTATTAAATATTTTGATTTTTTGATGATTTTTTCAAAATTTCACCGAAAAATTTAGAGGGGGGGGGGGAGGTTTAAACATTCGATTGTGTTGAAAAACAATAGGTTTAGAGTATTCAAGGATTGTAATTTTTGTACCAATTCATTCGAATTTCTCCGTTCGTGAGATATTGTCTTCACAGGCTTAATGACACACACTTTCACACACCCATTGGTTAGCGCGCTGGAGTTGCACTCGGTAGGCCCGGGTTCGATTCCAGCCACTGCCAAAACTGCCGCCGTGTTCATACGGAGTACGATCACGTTAAACATGTGGGTCCGAAAGTCCTTCCGAGAGGTTGGTGGTAGGGGAAGGAGGGTACGGTCCCTGTGGATGCCTCCACCACTGGGTTCCGGTCTAAATTGGGTGGCACTTCCCGACCGTCCAAACAGTTACCTTACACCTTTTCTGGTAGGTCGGACGGTCTGGGTTTCAACAACAACAACACTCACCCACACACACAGCCATCACCTCAAAAACGTTTGATTCGTGTTCAGGTATGCTTGAAGAGTGCTCTTTAGTCGAAAACTCGAATTAGAATTCTACTTTACACCCTGTATATAAGGAAAGTAAAAATTATTGATACATAAAAAATAAGTCCAGGTGTTATATATATAAATTGAGAATGAGATGCGTCGGTATAGGTTCACGACATAACGAACTTTTCATTCCGAAAATCGATAAAAATGTTATAAAAATATAATTACGTTATAAAATATTACAAAAATTCCTATTTTATGTGGATATTTATATAAATGCGAATGCTATCATTTACAAGATGCACACATACGCCGTTCTCGCGATATATCAGGTTTTTTATCCAAAATAACAAAATTCATAAAATATCGAGAAACTCAATATTGTCAAATGAATGAATGTTTTGTAAATATATTTAATCTGAAATTAATGAACAACATTGTTTAAAAGTCATTTCGAGATTTTTTCAGTCTATTTTAGGCTTTCGGTGCTCATCTATATTTATTTATCCGTGCCGGCGCATAAGAGGTCTGCAAGGCCGAAATCCAGATTTCCACTCGGACAGACCCGAAACGCTAGTGTTTAAACCCAGCCCGAATCCAAAGAAACGTATAAATGTACGATCCGACTCGACCCGAAGATTTAATAAGTCTCAGCCCGATATGATTTGTATTCAAATGTGTTAAAAACACGATTGTGGGAAATTACATCTACGGCATACGCAATGATACAAGGCATTCTTTAATTTCCCGCCACTAAGATTGTTGATAAATACTAGAACAGCTTCCCCAAAACTATGGAGCAGCTGCGGTTGCAACACGTGACCAATTAAATTTTTCTGTAGATGTAAAGTCTCTGTAAAAGATGGTAATGTAAGGCCAGACAAAATATTTTCTTTCTTTTTTTACTTTCCTTATATACATAATGTATAAGGAAAGTATTGTGACGGGGTCGAAAATTCGAATTCGAGTTTTCGACGGGAGAGCACGTTTCAAGCATCCCTGATCACGAATCAAACATTTTTGAAGTGATGTCTGTCTGTGTGTGTGTGTGTGTGTGTGTGTGTGTGTGTGTGTGTGAAAGTATGTGTGTGTGTGTCAGTGAGTCTGTGGAGACGATAACTGACGAACGAATGGACCGATTCGAACCAAATTTGGTACAAAAATCACAATCCGTAAACACTGGAAGCCTATTGTTTTTATACGTAATCGAATGTTCAGAACTCCCCTAAATTTTCGAATAAAATTTTGAAAAAATCGTCAAAAAATCAAAACCTCTAATAAAGTTACGCAAATAGACATTTCTTATGCAATTTTTCATTAGAAAACGATTGGCATAAATTTTAGAACGCTAACATGAACCGTTCTCGAGATATTGTACATTTTTCAAAAAAATTATGAAAAAGTCACATAAAAAAAAAATTCCTATTAAGAAACATGTTCACTTTTCATATGTAATACCATGCGATAAATTGAGTGACATCATTCTCGTGGATCTAGCTTGTTCCATTCATGAAAAAATATACTTTGAATAATACTTTTGTATTTAAACGCCAATAGTCATTTATCTGCTGTAAGAATAACTTTTTTCTTAGTGCATAACGCTTGGCGAGATTTTGGCGACGAATTTGGCGGAATGTCGCCAACTTGGCGACTTTTTTGAAATGTTGCCAAATTAATGAAAATCTCGCCAAATGGATGAAAATGATGCTAAATCAATGAAAATGACGACTAATTGTCGAAAATTCAATATCTTGGAAAGAATATTAGTATCTACTATAAGAAAAACCTATTTTTTTACAGTAAAAGTAGTAAATTCATTACATTATATAAGGAAAGTCATGTGTTGCCCACATCAGATTTTCATGAAACATTAGAATTAGCGCGGTTCTCTGTGACATTCGTGAATGGAAGTACTTTTAATTTTACGCATTTTCGTACATTTTAGCTTTATAGGTTTTCTTAAAATTACAAGTTTTAAAGTTTTTAAATAAAATTGATAAATTTAGCGATTTTAAATAAATATATACATTTGAGCATTTTCTTAAATTGCAAACGCTTTTCTTTAAAATTGTGAATTTTAGAACAATTACTCAAAATTAATGAATTTTAATGTTTTTTCCAAAAATATTGTGAATGTGAGTGAGTGCTTCGCCAGATATATCGCGAATAAGCAGACATATTTTATTATTTTAATACAAATGTTATTATATCTTAAAACATAAATTAAAGATTTTTTTTCTATATTATGATGAACATTATTTTGTATACATGTCTCTGCCATTTTATTAACTTCGTAGCCAGCTATTGGTGAGTCCTGGCACTCATCATCAGGGAAGACGAACCTCTGGGGTTATATTTATTGAACCACTATTACAGTATCATAAACTTTTACCTGGCTTGATTCATTTCCGGAACTTATACTTTTACATTTACATGTGATTACGTCATTATATTTTCCCTCATGATTGAAGATTCTATTTTTAATACGTCTTTTTAATTTGTAGGCATGTTTTAAGTTAGGGTATTTTAAGTTACAACTTCTCTCTATTCAATCTTTGAATTTTCATATTATATATATATATATATATATATATATATATATAAACAGAGAATCATCAATCAAGTGGAAAATAAAATGCAAACCTCTAGTCATCAATCTGAAGACAAACAAAAACATCAATGGAAATGAATCGATAAAATAAAATAAAATAAAATCCAAGCATGAAAGCTTTAGACGTGGACAAGCCCTAGGCCTAATAATGAATGGATCATTTCGATAAAACTCTTTATCAAGTCCAAGTATTTTAAAAAAATGAACACAAAATGCATGTTTCTTATATCAGTAATAGATTATATCTATAAACACTGACAACTTGGACAACATGCATATATATATATTATTTTTCTTTAAAAATTTTAAGAAATATGGAATGTGCTTCGATTGATTTGTATGTACAAAATTGTAAAGTATCTATGTCAGACAATTTTGTGTGCATCATCATATTTTAATATTGGATTTTCTTTGTTACATATAAAGTACGTTAAATGTGGCCCCCACAACCAGCTGATTTTTGATTTTAAAGTTGAATACAATTTTGTAAATTGTCAAACTGCACAATAAGATATTTTTTTATAAAAATACGGTCATTGACTATAAATTGAAGTTAGCCATACAAATTATTGGACAGTTTTCATTCTTAAAAATCTGATGTGGGCTACATATGACTTTCCTTATATAATGCAATGAATTTACTTCTTTTACAGTTAAAAAAAATGTTATTCTTATAGTAGATACTTATATTCTTTCCAAGATATTGCATTTTCTTCACTTAGTCGTCATTTTCATTGATTTAGTATCATTTTTATTCATTTGGCGAGATTTTTTTTATTTTGGCAACAATTAAAAATATCGCCAAGTTGGCGACATTCCACCAAATTCGTCGCCAAAATCTCGGCAAGAGTGGACGGAGAAATAAGTTATGGACGGAGAAATAAGTTATTCTTATAGCAGATAAATGACTATTGTCGTTCAAATACAAAAGTATTACTCAAAGAATCTTTTTTCATGAATGGAACGAGCTAGATTCACGAGAATGATGTCACCCAATTTATCGCATGGTATTACATGCGAAAAGTGAATATGTTTCTCAATAGGAAATATTTTTGTTTTATTTTATATGATTTTTTGATAACTTTTTTGAAAAATGTGCAATATCTCGAGAACGGTTCATGTTAGCGTTCTAAAATTTATGTCAATCGTTTTCTAATAAAAAATTACATAAGGAATGTCTATTTGCGTGACTTTATTAGCGGTTTTGATTTTTTGACGATTTTTTCAAAATTTCACTCGAAAATTTAGGGGGGGTTCTGAACACTCGATTGCGTATAAAAACAATAGACTTCCAGTGTTTATAAATTGCGATTTTTGTACCAAATTTCGTTCGAATCGGTCCATTCGTTCGTCAGTTATCGTCTCCACAGACTCACTGACACACACACATACACACATACACACACACACACTTTCACACACACACACACACACACACACACACAGACATCCCTTCAAAAATGTTTGATTCGTGATCAGGGATGCTTGAAACGTGCTCTTCCGTCGAAGACTCGAATTCGAATTTTCGACCCCGTCACAATACTTTCCTTATACATTATGTATATAAGGAAAGTAAAAATAGTTATACACAGTTATTACCTTATATTTACGTTGCTCGTAAACTACACTGGACATGTTGTGGTTCGGTGCGAGTCCCGCAGCTAGTGATCACTGTTTTTTGTATCGCTTAGAAAAACAACAGTTAAATGAAAGCAGTTACAGCTGAAGGTAAATACGTAGTGGATTTACAAAATGCTTTGTCTTGAAAAAGAGAAAAATATATAAGTTCTTAATCGCACATTTCACAGTGTTATCAATACATGATGTTGAAACCCAGACCGTCCGACCTACCCGAAAGGTGTAAGGTAACATCAATACATGATGTGAAATACCAGACCCAACAGTGACGTTTATATAGCTATTGTGCTCTGTTTTAAACAGCAGAAGTAATAATAAATTATTACTGTGCCGTCATAGTTTTGCCAATACCACTGCTACGTTGCATTGTAACATTTATGGTTAGGGCCGAAAACAACACAAAATATAGTTACGACAATGTTACAGTGTCATCAGTTAGCGATGCTATATAGAAATCCCAACTGCTACGCCTCATTGTAACAATAATATTCAGTTGCATAAAAGTCACAAAATGTAGTTACATCAATGGCATAATGTAACCAATATGCAATATTGCATACAAGTCACAAGTATGACGTCATATTGTAACATTTATGTTTATTTGCAGAAAAGTTACAAAATATAGTCACAGTAATCTCACAGTGTCACTAATTATCGATGCTGCATATAAGTCACATATGTGACGTTGCATTGTTATGTGTTTATCAAGTGGTTGAAACGTCACTAAATATAGTCCCAATAAAGTCCCAATGTTACTAATACGCATCGTCGACTAGAAGTAACAACTATAACGTCACATTGTAGCATTTATGTTTAGTTGCAGATACGTCACAAAATATAATCACAGTAATGTCGTGCTGTCACCAATTAGCGATGTTGAATATAAATCACAAATGTGACGTCACATTGTGACATTTAAGCTTAGTTGCAGATATTTGACAAAGTATAGTCACAGTAATGTCATGGTGTCACCAATTCGCGATGTTAAATATAAATCACAAATGTGACGTCACGTTGTGACATTTATGTTTAATTGCAGATACGTGGCAAAATATAGTCACAGTAATATTATGATGTCACCAATTAGCGATGTTAAATATAAATCACAAATGTGGCGTCACATTGTGACATTTATGTTCAGTTGCAGATACGTGGCAAAATATAGTCACAGTAATGTTATAGTGTCACCAATTAGCGATGTTAAATATAAATCACAACTGTGATGTCACATCGTGACATTTATGTTCAGTTGTAGATACGTGGCAAAATATAGTCACAGTAATGTTATGGTGTCACCAATTAGCGATGTAAAATATAAATCACAAATGTGACGTCACATTGTGACATTTATGTTTAGTTGCAGATACGTGGCAAAATATAGTCGCAGTAATGTCATGGTATCACCAATTAGCGATGTTAAATATAAATCACAAATGTGACGTCACATTGTGACATTTATGTTTAGTTGCAGATACGTGACAAAATATAGTCACAGTAATGTCATGGTGTCACCAATTAGCGATGTTGCATACAAATCACAAATGTGACGTCACATTGTGACGTGTTAATTAAGTTGCAGAAACTTCACAAACTATAGTTACAATAAGGTCACAATATTACCAATGTGCTACGTCACATAGAAATCACAACTGTGATATCACATTGTGACTCATATGTCACGTGATTACAACGTCACTGTCACACTTGTGACGATCTTTGCTGTATGGGTTTCCACTGACCTCAAATTTAACAAATTAGCTCTTTCCGCTGAATAAAATTTCCCAGAGTACACAATTCTTTTTCTTATATTTACCAGATACGAATTAAAATGCATTTAACAAAGTATCTTTGATTTTCATTATTCAAATGAACATAGTTTCAAATTAGGAGATATCCCACGTGTGAAATTAAAAAAATAAAAGTGAGAATTCTCTTAATTAGCTTATTTAACTACTTTACATCATTTTAAAAAGATTTTATTTAAGTAAGGATCAGTTGATTTAATTTGGATTTCAATTCCATGAGCTAAGAAGGGTATAACAAAAATAAACAATGAAATACATTTCATTGTGTTTTGATAAAAATTAATCGAATTTTGTTAGCAAGAAAAAAGCTTTCTAGAGCATGTACTTTCTAGGTAACTTGATGTTATTCGCTTATACAAACTTAACGAAGATAAATTTTAAATACATTCAAACTGTCGTTATAAGATAAGTTTATAAGAAAGCTTATAAAAAACTCAAATTTGAAGGTGAAAAGCGTCCCTCTTCGTCAAGAAAATAAAACTTTTAACAAAAACTAATGGAGTACACACGCATTAGTAATATTTTTACATAACTAGTTATAAGTTAACAAACATATTTTATTTTTTTAAGTTACCCATCAAAGTAATATATCAATCGGAAAATTTTCGGAATAAAAATATAAAATTATTACTTTTTAGGTAAGTTTCAAAGGATGAAAAGCAATTCCATTGAACTTTTGAAAGTAGTTTTTTCTAAATGTAACATTACATTTTGAGGGGGACTGTTTGCTCTCCTAATTTCCCTTGAGTGTTAAACGTATTGTTACGACGAATACTCTAGAATCGTGGATGTGAGTTCAGGATACAAGAATGAGCTCAAATTTTTGGATAACTAATACGCTTATTTACAAACACAACGTAAACAAAAACAGTAAATAGTAAAACAACACTCAAATGCTTCACTAATTTTTCAAAATAAGCGATACTATTCTCGAAACATTGACGAAAATCATTTCACAAAACAGCTGCTATCTCCGACTGAGTGATAATTCTTTTTATAGATTCCCTATAGAAACTTCTGTAAATCTCTCATATCACTTAGAATAATCGTTATTTCGCGGTCCTTCTTAAACCTTCAGAAAGTCCCCAAAAGTCGTCAAATATTGCCAAATAAGGCATACCCATCTTCGACCTTCGGTGTATGGAAACCCTAGGATCACGTCATAGGAAAGGATACTTGCATGGTGTGTACTTCGTCTGGTCTGCGAACGATAAGAAAGACTCCCGAAGAAAGGGAAAATCAGACGTTCGCAACAGTATTATTACGCAAGTTCACTTTGAACAATAACACCCTTTTATTTCCGGAAAATATTGTAAAATTAATGTATATGATACACATTATGCATTTCAAGCAAAAGCTAAGCTTGGAAGTATATTTTTGTTAATTGCTTTAAATATGAACATTTTCGTCACCAATACTATCTCTCTCAATATATATATCTCTCAGATATGGCAATGGATCAAAAATTTGAATGTCCTAGTTGCCAGGAGGACTCATTTTTATAATACAACGTAAGTTATCTTTTCATGACAGCACCTACAGAAGTGATTGTTGGTTCGAATAGCTTTATAAGTATAACCTTTCAGATAAAAAAAAATTTCGGTTTAGCTGTTGATATTATAAGTGTGCAACTATTTGACATTGAAGAGCTGGTTGAGTGTATGAAAATACATTTAAAAAACTCCGTAAGATCCGCCTCAGGGGATGGCAATAAAAAATCCGACTTCCTCATATTTTGCCCGTTTGTCGATGCAGTAAAGGTGCAAACATTCAGTCTTCTAGGTGACCAGAAGACTTCTGGAGTGCTCGAAAAGTCATTTCGAGCTATTTTGAAACCCGATATCTCCACACTCAGGAGGTAAATAGAAAATTCGGCATCGTTAGTGTCAGGACCGTAGTCGATGGTATAAGAGTGCAAAGGTCTATTCTTCTTGGTTACCTGGGATGTTATGTTCTGGAAGGTTTGTAAAGACTGAATAATGACGTGTATAACACATTGGACAATTTATATGGTTACGATGCATCTTCTGAAATCATGAATGTAAACCTAGGATACAAAAATGAGTCCGAATTTTCAGATAACTGTGGATTTTACTTAAAAGCACCTACACGTGAAGAGGAACAATTGACAGATAATAACACTATAGCTATTTTACAAAATTACAAAATAACTGCCAGGTGCAATAAGATAGCAATTAAATGCTCAACTAACTCATAAAACAGCAGAGTATCTCATTATTTCATTTGACGTATCACGTCGACTCTGTCTAACTGAACGTTTACTCCTTATATACTCTCCATAGAAATTTCTAGAAAGAGATCGTACTTTGGAAAATAAGGGGATATTTCACAAAAATGTGTCTCTTTCAAAGATCGCGGGAAGTCAGCAAGTTAGCGATATTTCTCAAATTTAGAACTAAGTTTACGAAAATGTTGCCGATGTCAAACAACCCTTTTCTACATATAATAGCAATGATTATTTGTCAATGTGTTTTCTCCTTGTTGAGAGATGGCATGACAAGAAGCATTTTACGCTTTCGCTCGTAACAATATATAGTGATGATAATCAAATGATAATATAGTGTTCATGCACACTTTCTACTGTACTGAATTCAATCTTCGTAGACACGCCGAGATCTCAAATACAACACACATAATCCTACAGAAATACTATATGGTTAAGAAATAGGGATATAAAAATACTATGGGGACATTGAAGCAATGATATGCAAGAACTTACACTAATTCATTGAACTGAGTATTAATATAACACTTAGGTGAGTAACATTGTTTTGAGGGCATTATAATCTCTCTTCTTCAGGCCAAACAGAACAGTTAAAGCAGAATGCACATTTAACAAAAGCTGAAAGCGAACGAAGAGTCAAGCGTTGAACAATTCAAAAGAGCTAGGTCACGCACAGACAAAAAACTCCGAAAAAGGGTGTTATCGGCTCTTGAAAAATCCCATTAAACTATCATCATAAGGTGACAAAGGGTCCCTCTCCTATTGACGAAGACAAGGGAAGCTGAATCTGAGAATGAGATATTAAACATTGATATGAAATTTAAGAGAATATATTAAGATGGAATATATGAACAGTTAAATCATTGGTAAAAAATAAATGTTTAGATGGCGAAAAAATAGTCGACAAAATGTGGAAAATTACTGGGGAATGAGGCAGTACTAAGAAGAAAATAACAAAAGGAAGTAATTGGAACGAGAGTTAAATTTATCAGTCAAACTATTAAATAATTAACAGTGGTTGAGTGGTCAGAAAGGTATATATCACAGAAAATAAGAAAAAAATGAGAAAAAAACGGTTTCAGAAGCTATATGAGTTAACGTCATCAACTATCAGAAAATATTAGTCTGTTTACAAATATCCGTGAATGAAGCTGAAATTAAGAAGAATATAACAAAATTAAAAAGAAAAAAAAAACGGTTTTAGATCCTATATGAGCTAAGTTTGAAAGTCAAAGTTGTATATAAAGATACTACTCTGGTTACGAAGAAGCGAAGAACTGCATGTTTATAAATAACAAGATTATCAGAGTTTGAATAAATTAAAAACTTTTAGTTAAAAAACAAGTACAGAGGTAGTGTAAAGAAGCAACCGGTTTTGGTTCAGTAGTGACTTCATCAACATAGTCAAATACCCAATGAACAAATTACTTTAAAAATACCAGTGCATGGTACTGAAAATAAGAAAATAAACAAAAGGTAAGGAAATAAGGGGTTATGGAAGTTATATGAGTTAAATTTAATAACTAAATTAGTGTACCAAATGAAAAATTAACTGAAAATCCCTATTGGATGATACCAGAATTAAAAATAAACTAAATAAATAAGTGACAGCAAACAGCAAAATATTATGCGTATCAGCTAATGATTTTGCTATATCAGCTAATGATCGAAGGACATTTCACCATGCTGAGGTGATGTAAAGAATAACTGATTCATCATTAACAAAATTATCTGAATTCAAGTAAATACACTATCCTTCAAAATATTTAGATCAGCTGCAGTGCGGGCATGCGCCACGAATATTGCTTTAGATAATTGCAATGAATACTTTTCTGACCAATACAATTGGTAAATGTATGACTTAGATGCTTCTTGCTTAACGAGTATCCTTCTTAGAAAAGCTCCTCTAAAGTCCTCTGTCTGACCATTGTAGGAACTAACAGAATAAATTCTATTTTTACTTTCCTTATACAAGGTGAGTCAGAACTCTTATGCCAAACTTGAAGGGGTGATAAATCACATCTAAACAAACAATTTTTGTCATACAAAGCAGAGTCGAAACGCAAGAGGTGAACCGCTAGACGTCGCTGACATTGAAAGCAGTGACGAATGCGTCGGAACTAGCCAGGGTTTTAGCTGAGTTTAACATTTCTTTCGCAAAAAAGCTAAAACCTTTTGTTTCATTTTCGCATTTTGGATAGTCTATTAGCATTTCGCGAAAAATGCGATCGTAGTGAAAACATTGGAACTAGCGAACGAACATCAACTTGCAGCGCCACTGTTATTCTCTTGTAAACTAATCTGCGAGAAATATAAGTGGATTTGTACTTCAAAATAATTTAACATGTTGTCATCCAGGAAAGCGTCCGATGTCGGTGCAATCAAACAGCATGGCTCAAACAGCATGCGCGTATCTTTATCATTATTTGGCATTGTAAGAAGCAAAGTCATTGAAATATGCAGCGAAAGTCATGTGCTACCCACATCAGCTGTTTTTCAAATAGACAAATGCTATGGACATATTCGCAGTCCCGTATCTGTTTTATTTATTTAGATATATTTTCAATAAAAATTTCATATCATTTACGCATTAAAGGAAAGCAAATCGATATATCTACGTTCTTCTGTTAGGACAAGATTTATTAGGGCGAATTTTGAAAAAGTTAGACATAACCATGTTGGAATACCCTTGCAGTAATTCACTTTATCAGATATCTTTGTGCACATGCAAAATATAACTAATCATAAACTATTTTTTATTTTACCAGTGTAAATGGTAAAAAGAACAAATCATAAGTTATTAAGAAATACATTTGTACCAACAGGGTACATATGCATAATAGGTCGTATTACCGACCCTCTAACGTACAAAGATGATATTCAGAAAGTCAGTGAATTCAGTAAGAAGTACCAGCTGATAAAGCAGCCTTTTTATACGACGATCGGCGCTTGCGCACAGTGCTGGATTACCAAATAGGCATACTAATCACGTGCTTAGGGCATCAGAAAATTAGAGTGCACCAATATAAATCCAAAATGTTCTTTCTATTGTTTATTTTTATTAATTACTTATGTAATAATTGAGAGAAGTGGACTTTCTAACTCCATTAAACTTCTGAGACTCGAGCCACCTTTACAATTTTCTATCTTCTAGATTTATATAGTGGTTGCCACTTTCAATGGTGACTGTATTATATATAACTCATCGAGAGCATTTATTTTAATTATCATTTTTTTTTTTTTTACAATTTTGTTATTTTCAAAGAAACCCCTGGAAATGCATTAAAAATTTTAATACATTTAATAAAATTCAAAAATATAATAAATAAATAAATAAAGCATTTTTTAATGATTTATTTACTTATTTATTTATTAAATTTTTGTTAACAATATTATGCTTGTTTTTTTTTTTTTTGATGACCTGTGAATTTGTTAATTTAAATTTTTGAATTATTTTTTATATCATAAACAAAAGCGGTCAAAAATATTTATGGCCTAAGGGCATTAAAATTCTAACGCGGTACTAAGCTATTTTGTTAGATGAATTTTTTGTTTTCTGGTGTAAAAAGAGCGGCAATTGAAATTCCATCGAAGGAAATGGAAGTATGATATATTTTTATCACTTTTACTTTCCTTTCCAATAAGTATTAGACGGGTATAGTAATGACTGAATAGCAACAACCGCAAAGGATGTCGAAGGGTGTTGGTGTAACGACTCTAGTTTCAATTCTTTGCATAAGCAAACGCTTCTTCTATACCAGAATGTTCCGTTATTAGCAAATACTTAAAATAAGTGTCAGCTAGGATCGAAGAATGTTCAAGTCATCCATAAAAATTCGAATTTTCTGACTATACAGAGATTATGTTATCTTTCTGAATAATTCCTACTTTTGAAGGATGAGCAATAATAATTGAGAAAGTGGTGATACGATTTCTTATGGTTGAATTTCTCTACATCTTATTCAATATATATTAGGGGTCAAAATTGCACATTTGGTATATTTTTCATTTGAAATGTTATTTTAAGAACAAGACAGCGTTTCATCCCACCAAGTTTCGCCAAGTTTCAAACCTCGATTTCCAAGAGTCTGTAACTCAGCCACCAAGAAAGCTAAGTACTTGATACTTTTCCTGTATAAATATGTCTTAAAACAGAGATAAACGAAATAAAACAAAATAGGTGTAGTAACACCTGATGAGGAAATATTACTCTAAAATACCATTTTTCACGATGGTCGTTCCGACTTTTTAACACTTTACAACATACTTGAAAAATGTTTATGACTTTGTTCATTATATCTGTCTGTCTGTCTTTCTATCCATTCACACGATAAGTGCCATAGAAATGACTTTATCAAAATTAAATTTTAGTATGCTGTTCAGACGGTTTGTAAGACCTATGGGAATATAAATGAATAATATCACCCAAATAGTTTTGGAATGAACCCGTGTGGAAAATATGAAATACATTTAACCCTATGGGACCTAAATTTCGAAAGATTTTTTAAGCGAATTTAAAATTCACAAATTGCTTCGAAATTTTTTTGGAAATATTCAAATTATCACAAAAAATATGAAAACAATTCCAGCAAAATATATTCGGTATTTTTTTAAATAAAAATTAAAATAATAATTACACCCATATTATATGAATGGATCACGTGACTCACTTCAAAATAAAATATGGCATCTATCTTGTGTCAAAATCATGATTTTTAAAGTTATATTTAATTTATGTTTAGTGTTGTATCCGTTCTAAAACCGTTTTATTTTTGCTTAATTTCTGTGCATCTATATTCTGAAACCACGCAATTAAAATATATTTGAGTTTAACTGACCAATGCCATCCATTTTGTGTCAAAATCGTGATTTTTAAAGTTCTTATCAATTTATATTTAATGTTGTATCCGTCCTAAAATCGTTTTCAATTTGCTTAATTTTCTGTGCATTTATATTCTGAAGCAATGCAATTACAATTTATTTGAGTTTACATGATCATCAAACTTTGATTATTTCTACAACGCAGCCTAATTTTCACTTATGGAGAATAAAACACATCAAGGATGTAGTAAACACATCAAGATGTAGGATGAGTTGAATAAGAATTACTGAATTTCTTTAACGCAAAATTATTTAGCTCTGGTGCTGCAATATAGCTGATATGTATGAAACATTCATAGAATTTACATAGAGAAGCAGACAATTTAATAGCAGACTTTTGGAAATTGGTGTGTTGTTGTTGTTGTTGAGACCCAGACCGTCCGACCTACCAGAAAGGTGTAAGGTAATCATTTGGACGGCCGGGAAGTGCAACCCTATTTAGACCGGAACCTAGTTGGGGAGGCTTCCACAGGGACCGTACCCTCCATCCCCTTCCATCAACCTCTCGGAAGGATTTACGGACCCACATGTTTAACGTGATTGAACTCCGCATGAACACGGCAGCAGTTGTGGCAGCGTGCAAATCAGGCGCGCAAACCACCGGGCTACCGCATCCGAAATGTGCCAACAGCACGCGGTGTTGCCAGGTGGTCACCCACCCAAGTACTAACCGCGCCCCATGCTGCTTGACTTCGGTGATCTAAAGGGAACCGGATGACATTGGGGTGTGAAATACAAATTTTAATTGCTATGTGTTTATTTTCAGAACATAATTTTTATATTCTCCTACATTTGACGGGCTATATAGTCAGAGCCGTTTTTTACCATACACAAAGCAGGCAAATGCTGGTAGTCGCAATTAATCAGGGATCCATTTCCTATATCTCAAGGGCATTTCTTATGATTTTTCAAAATAGCTTTTTTTGCCCCTTTGCGTCACTTTCGGTCTTATTTTATCAGTCTAAGCAGAAAAGCATATAGAAATTTAAATGAATTTTGAATAATATGGGGCCGATACAATCTTATCAGCAATAAAACAAATTGGAAATCCTGATAACTATATTCAAATATAATGAAAATCATTACTTTAAATATATCCACAAAATTTAATTGTAAAAAGACGGGCCAACGTGTATCAATGGTATATTTAGTTAAGCTCATATTTGTCGATCATTGTTCCCTTTTACAAATATTGCTTATTTTCAATAAATATGAAAGTGGGGAGTGGGCCAAATTTCAATTAGTTGATTTCATTCAGAATCACTATTTCAGTAAATAAAAGAGTGACCAGGAACAATTTCAAAAATCTGATGTGGGCAGCACATGCTTTTCCTTATATAATGCAATGTATTTACTACTTTTACAAGAAAAACACAATAGGTTATTCTTATAGTAAATACTTATATTTTTTCCAAGATACTGAACTTTCGTCAAATAGTGGTTATTTTCATTGATTTAGCGTGATTTTAATCCTTTTTTGAGATTTTCTTTGATTTGGTAACATTAAAAAAAATTGCCAACTTAGCGACATTCTGCCAAATTCTTCGCCAAAATCTCGCCAAACGTACAGAGAAATAATTTATTTTTATAGCACATAATTGACTATTGGCGTTCAAATACAGAATTATTACTCAAAGTATCTTTTTTCATGCATGAAACGAGCTAGGATACACGAGAATGAAGTCACCAAATTTATCGCATGATATTACATATGAAAAGTGAACATGTTTCTCAATCGGAAATATTTTTTTTTTATTTTATACAATTTTTTGATAATTTTTTTTTAAAATGTGCAATATCTCAAGAACGGTCATGCTAGCTTTCTAAAATTTATGTTAATCGTTTTCTAAAGAAAAGTCACATAAGACATGTTTATTTGTGTAACTTTATTATCGGTTTTGATTTTTTGATGATTTTGTCAAAATTTCACTCGAAAATTTAGGGGGGTTCTGAACATTCCATTGCGGTTTAAAACAATAGGCTTCCAGTATTCAAGGACTGTGATTTTGTACCAAATTTCATTCGACTCGGTCCATTCGTTCGTCAGTCATCGTCTCCACACACACACACACACACACACACATACTTTCACACATACACACACACTCTTCCCGACCGTCTAAACAGTTACCTTACATCTTTCTGGTAGGTCGGACGGTTTGGGTCTCAACAACAATAACACACACACACACACACACACACACACAGACATCACCTCAAAAATGTTTAATTCGTGATCAAGGATGCTTGAAACGTGCTCTCCCGTCCAAAACTCGTATTCGAATTTTCGACCCCGTCACAATACTTTCCTTATACATTATATATATAAGAAAAGTAAAAATTGAAATATCTTTTCAGTTCGGATTTCGTATCGATATTTATGCCATATGAAGTTTAAATTTTCATTTTATTTTATTTACGACCGAAGAATTATTGGTCATTTTTTAACGACAATCATCTGGTCATTTACATCATAAAATGCTATTTGTATGCTATTTGCATCATAAGATATTTATGGGAACCGATCGATTTTATCTACCGATAAAATTAAAATGGTATATTCTATGTAAAAAATAGTTTCGTTTAATCACATGGTAGCTTTGAACATATATGTCAATTCAAGAACACTGTACTAAATAGAATGCAGTTAGTTAAAATTAGCAAAAAAATCTTACTTGGAACGAAATCATATAAGTAAAAACTTAAGTAACGTAACTAAGTGTAAATCTATAAATAAACAAATTGTTTCGAGATGCATATGTCCTGATGAGTTATATTTTAAACTCAGCACAACATTATTTAAATTTGAACCTAAATCATAATTTTCGCTATGTGGAGAACTCCAATTTACAGCTGGTCTTTCGAAAAAGATGTTTCTCACACTCCAGTCAGAGGTACAATAAGCACTCGATCCTTATTCCAATTTACATTCCCACCTTATGGCCTTATAGCTAGCTATACGAGGCAAGGGACATTCTCAGAATTCAAAGACCTCACATATATTCTTTCCATTAAATATATCTTTACGACTGCAAAACCATTTTCTACATTAAAGCATCAGATTAGCTGTCTTTATGAATTTTTGTTTTCTAAAAATTATTCGAAGAGTTTCAGTAAATGCGTGTGTGCAACTAAGAATGAGTGTGTAGGTTACAGCATCGGATGTGTTAGAATTTTGATTCAGTCGTGAATCGGATTTGTGATAATTTCTTTAAAAAAATAAATGTAAAATCGTATTTGCAACTATATTTTGTGGCATATTATTACATTCCTTGTATACAATAATGTATAAGGAAAGTATTGTGACGGTGTCGAAAATTTGAATTTGAGTTTTCGACGGGAGAGCACGTTTCAAGCATCCCTGATCACGAATCGAACATTTTTGAAGTGATGTCTGCGTGTGTGTGTGTGTGTGAATGTATGTGTGTATGCGTGTGAAAGTATTTGTGTGTGTGTCTGCGAGTGTGTGAAAGTATGTGTGTGTGTGTGTGTGTGAAAGTATGTGTGAAAGTGTGTGTGTGCCAGTTAGTCTGTGGAGACGATAACTGACGAACGAATGGACCGATTCGAACGAAATTTGGTACAAAAATTACAGTCTCTAAACACCGGAAGTCTGTTGCTTTTATACGCAATCGAATGTTTAGAACCCCCTTAATTTTCGAGAGAAATTTTGAAAATATCGTCAAAAAATCAAAACTTCTAATAAAGTTATGCAAATAGACATTTTTTATGTAATTTTTCATTAGAAAACGATTGACATTAATGTTAGAACGCCAACATGAAACGTTCTCGAGAATTCTCGCACATTTTAAAGAAAAATATCAAAAAGTCATATAAAAAAAAATTCTTCTTGAGAAACATGTTCACTTTTCATATGTAATACCATGCGATAAATTTGGTGACATCATTCTCGTGGGTCTAGTTCGTTCCATTCATGAAAAAGATACTTTGAGTAATACTTTTGTAATTGAACGCCAATAGTCATTTATCTGCTGTAAGAGTAACTTATTTCTCCGTCCGCTTGGCGAGCTTTTGGCGACGAATTTTTGGAATGTCGCCCACTTAGAGAATTTTTTAAATGTTGCTAAATTAACGAAAAACTCGCTAAATGTATAAAAATGACGCTAAATCAATGAAAATGACGACTCATTGACAAAAATTCAATATCTTGGAAAGAATATAAATATCTACTATAAAAATAATCTAATTTTTTTACTGTAAAAGTGGTAAATTCATTGCATTATATAAGGAAATTCATGTGCTGCCTGCATCAGATTTTTCTTTTTAAGCACGGTGCGGGTGTTGAAGACCCAGACCGTCCAACTCATCCGGAGGACTTGAGTATCCATTTGGACGGCCGGACGGTGCGGGTGTGTCTCTTCAATTACATCGTGGATGAAATAGCGAGATGGATCGCTCTATGTCACCGGTCTCTCGTATAATCAAGTTTTATTATCTATTATGAGATTTGAGTATGAAATGTGATTATTATTATCTATGATGAGGCTGTTTCTTATGTTTTGCACATAAGGTAACAATTAAATATAATATTCTATTCAATTTCATGAAAGTATAATTCTATTATTATGCCTCCATCAGAATACAGTTAATTATTTTAATTATCGAATTTCAATATTTATTTCTTATCTGTGTATTGTTGCGAACGTGTAATTTCCCCTCACTGGCGTCTCCCGTCTTGTCTCTCGTCTCTTTTTAAACGGCCTTATATGAGGGTTTTCTCCGGAAGACAGCGGCACGAGTATTCTTTCTTATGACTTCATTCTAGGGTTTCCACTTTCTAAACTTAGGAGGAGGGTTGCCAGATTTGCCGATTTATCGCTAATTTGACGACATTTGGCGACTTCCGGAATATTCGAAAAACATCGCAGAATAATTAATAGTCTACGATATGTTGGATTATTCTAGAAGTTTCTATAGAAGTAGCTTAAAAAAAGAAACAAAACTCAGCGGAAGTTCTGTTGACAATATACGAACTACTGTGAAATATGACTTTTGTCAATGTTTTGAGAATAGTAACAGTTATTTTGTGACATTATTTTCGTCAGTATTTTACGAATAATACCACTTATTTTGTGAAATTAGAGGAGCGTTGTTTGATTGTATACTGTTCCTGTTTACTTTGTGGTTGTGAATAAACGTTAGTTAACCAGAAATTGGACTCATTCTTGTATCCTGCGTGTACATTCCTGACGATATGTTAGCAACAGTGTATTTATTTTTTATTTTTTAGGTTTTTGTGTTTCTTTTGGTCATTAGATTGACCTTAAAAATGCTAATTCTTGATTTATTTATTTGATTCTATTATTTAAGCTTCGATTATTATTATGCAATGCTTTTTTATTTATATTAAATTTTAATTTTCTATTTAGAAGGGACCTTGCATCGTGTTTATCACAACAATATCAGAGCGCAATTTATTTTTGTTTGTTTACGAGAATACTCGTTTTTGGATACGTGGCCCGCGAATCTCTAGCTGACCCCATATGTGGCCCGTGTTTCAAAAATGGACTATTGATATCATCCCTTTCAGTCAGAACGTTGCTCATCTTTTCGCGTATCAGATAATACTTTTATCTCATTTCAGAGCGGAATTTCTTCTGGAATAGTAGAATTTCTCGTAACTTTTGAGAGGTTTCTACAAAACTATATAAAAGAATACGGCAATACATAAAAAAATAATCCGTCCAAGTTATCTGAAATAATTTGTGGTGATTTCTTTTGCTTCATGAGTCAAAATGTATGTTCATTATTGAGGAAATGAGAATGGCTGAGAATTCCAGTTTATCTGCTGATTCAATACCGGACAAAACAAGTGAATAGAGTACTCAGATATGTGCCTCGAACAAGTGTAAAGTCAGTTCAAAGATTTTTATTTGTAATATTGACTTTTCAAAGCGTTTCGTAAGACAATGCTGATATTTGGATGACCGTTATTAAGTAGTACAGAAAATAACTTTTAAAAGTGAATAAATATGCAATATTTGTATCATGTGCTGCTTACTCTCTAAATCTTGTATTAGTGCTTTTGACAGAAGAAGTGATATTTTTTTCAACTTTTCAGCTGTTCTATTATATACATGTATTATCTACATACACATATTCTGGGGCAATACTCTAAATTTCACATAAGATACGGTGATGTTTTAAAAACCTTATCCAATACTGACTGTGAAGCTCATGAAATTGCAAGTGCTATGTCAGACAGTTTCAGAAACATTTTTAGTGTGTTATAAACAGTAACTAATGATAAGATACCATAAGTTTAACCAATTTGAAAACCAGAAATCATTACAAAGATCAAGAACAGGAGTATGTTTGTTCTCAATTCGAAAATATGGAATTCAATTTTCAACCATTTATATGGCACATTTCATTAACAAATCTACATTTTTAAAACGTGCTCGGATCAGTCCCTAACATACCATTTAATCCTTTTAAGAAATGTAATTTCATTATCATTTAAGTAATTTCATCATCGTTTTCATTGTGCAAAATACTTATTCAGTCGCAATAATATTTCGAATTTTTCATCTGAAAACTCATTCAAAGTAATTCTTAAATGCCGTTGCCATTCAGAACATAAATGCTGTAAAAGTTAGAAAAAAATATCACTGTCTGGATTTAAAAAATACATATACCATGCACAGCGGCAAAGTAACATTGATTATGCAATAGAATTTTAAATTTTTATCTTTATTTTAGAAGATACGTATGATCTATACCATTTCATTATTTATTTTTGGGAAGAAGATACTGATTACCGTGACACTCGCTTTCGTCTTTCACACACAAAGCCCACAAAGTTGTATTTTTGAGTTTGGGAACATAAGGTAGAACACTTTTTTGGCATCCTCTTTAAAGTTGTTATCATTTTATGGTATGTCAAAATTTAATTATGAATTAAATGTAATTTTAAATGGCAGTTCTTGGAACCTTGGCATAGAAGCACTTTGATAAAGACATCCAGGGCATAGGCGTTGTCAAGGGATATTCGTAGATCAAATGGGGAAGTTTGTTCGCTGATATGGATCTTATGGAGAACTAATGTCATTTTTGGTTAATGTAGGAATTAGCAGTTCAACTGCCGAAAAGCACCGAAATGTGTTTGTGCTTTGGGCCCCAGGGCCCCGAAGAGTTTTATACCGGCCCTGCATGCGCAGAACTCCCTTCCAGCATTCGCATAGCAGCAGTAATCACAATTTATTGTATTCACTGTCGGGGAATAGAAAAACTATAAACATTTGTTTTCTTTCATTTGTTATGTAAGCGGAACATCCAAATCGAGAGCATTATTTTCGTGATAAAAAATTACACCGGATATGAATATAAATAGTGATAACATATTTTTGTTTCCATTCATCTTTTATAGCCTCTGATAGTATTCATGATAGTGTAAACTTTTACATATAACATATATAATAATAAATTATTCATATTATGCTAAAGTAAATAAGATCAAGGAATATTCTATAAGGAGTATTGATATAAGTGAATTCAAAATAGAAGGATTTTAGCTAATTTTCGAGCAAAATAACAAAATTATATTTTGCGTTCATGATAGAAAATGAATTGTTTGATATTTAGGAGATAGGCGAAAATAAAAGGCATGGAAATAATATGGAACGTTTGATGGAATAATTTTCAGTCACTAAACAGATGGATGTTCCAAATATGATCATTTATCAACATCTTGGCCTAACCATGGTCCATAAGTGGCTCCACGAAGGCTCCACAGGAAGGGACTGTACGTCTGAGTATCACGTTTTTGTGTTCCACTAACCGTCCAAGCCAGAGGGGCAAGATAAAAGTGGTGTCGTCAACATGTCACTTGGACTGTCTCAGATTGGTGCAACGTCCTTTTCACGGACTTGTCCAGATTTGCTTTGGAATCAGATGATAAGAGTGTAAAGGTCTGGAGAGAAAGAGGCACACTCTATAAAGCCAAGAACATCATCAAACAGCACGCATTCAGAGGTGGCAGCTGGAATTTCAATGGGATATGGCACAGAGCTGCAAAGCGGTTCTGTGATCTTTAAAGGCAGTTCTGTGACAGCTCTGCGGTATCGGAATGAAGTCCTAGACCCCATTGCGAGACTCTAGGCTGCATCAGTTGGTCCCGATTTCCTAATTATAGATGATAATACCCGTCCCCATCGAACTAACATCGTTGACGAATACCTGGAAAGTGAAGGCATTTCTTGTATGGAGTGGCTGTCGTATTTTCCCGACCTTAATACCATTGAAAACCTTTGGGATGCCCTCTGGGGTGCTGTCTCTGCACGTTTATATCCTCCAGCCAGTCTCAGAGAGTTGGAAAATATCCTATTAGATGAGTGGCCATTGCTCGCATCTGCGATGGTTTATCACCTCATTAACAGCATGGAAAATCTTTGTAAAGTTTGAGTGAAGGTCCGTTGTGGTCACATACCATATTAATGTAAGTTTTGCTTGGTTTATTTGACTTTGAACATCATTTTATTAATGACTCAAATGTGACGTCATCTTAAAACTTACGAAAAGTAAATATTTTCTTTCATCTTTGTACATAATTCTTATTTTCTTTAGAGCATAAACGCATTTGCTACCTTCATGCACCATTTTGAGTTAATCAAAGCTTTACATTTTCATTTTTGTTGATTTTACCATCCGCGCTTAATATTTGGAAGTCAGTCTACACAGTATAATGTATAAGGAAATAATGGTGACGGGGTCGAAAATTCGAATTCGTGTTTTCAACAGGAGAGCACGTTTCAAGCATCCCTGATCACGCATCTAACATTTTTGAGGTGATGTCTGTGTGTGTGTGTATGTCAGTGAGATTGTGAAGACAATATCTCAAGAACGAATGGAAGGATTCGAATAAAATTTGGTGCAAATATTATAATCCGTAAATACTGGAAGCCTATTCTTTTTAAACACAATCGAATCTTCAGAACCCCCCAAAATCTGGAGTGACATTTTGAAAAAATCATCCAAAAATCAAAACTTTTAATAAAGTTACGCAAATAGGTATTTCTTATGTAATTTTTCTTAGAAAATGATTGACCTAAACTTTAGAATGCCAGCATGAACCGTTTTTGAGATATTGCACATATTTCAAAAAAATTTATCAAATAATCCCATAAATTAAAAAAAATATTAACTGTTGAGAAACATGTTTACTTTTCATATGTAATACCATACGATAAATTTGTTGACACCATTCTCCTGGGTCTAGCTCGTTCCATTCATGATGAAAAGATACGAATTTTGCGGATTGTCGCCAACTTGGCGATTTTTGTAAATGCTATCAATTAACAAAAATCTGGCCAAATGGATAAACATGACACTAAATCAATGAAAATGACGGCTAACTGACGAAAATGCAATATCTTTGAATGAATATAAGTATCTACTGCAAGAATAACCTATTTTTTTACTGAAAAAGTAGTAAATTCATTGTATTATATAAGGAATATCATGTGCTGCCCACATCAAATTTTAAGTATATGTGGAATAACAGTTTAAATGGATGGACACGATAATTTATTAACAGATATAATATCAAATTCTAAATTGAATCTTGGTAAAACTCTTGAAATTTTAAAGCTTAAAGAAGCGTAAAAAGACAGAACTATCAACTGCTTCAGAACAAAAATATCAAAAGCATAAATGATAAAAGTTACTTTTAGCCAAAGATTTCGAGAACTTAATTTTAGGAGTTAAAGTCGTTGAACAGAGCATACGTGGACCGCGAGATACACATATGTGTAAAAGACAGCTAAATTATGTTTGGAATAATGGTTTGAAAGAAAATGTGAAGGAATAGAGATGGTTAAAGTTTTCCGAAAAACAGAAGTATTAAAAGAAGAATCCTTTCTACGAACGAAAACGTCAAAAATGGAAAGTTAATTGTTCTCTTCAATTTCATTTGTAAATTGAATATGAGGATCAATGGAATTAATAATGTTAATTATAGAAGAGAGAACAAATTAATTCTCTACAAGAATAGAATTATCATCCACATACCGAAGCCAGAATTTAAATGTAAGCTTTTAAAACAGCTTTTCCTTAAAATAGGGCATATATAAATTGCAAATAATCCCCCATCAAGATTGCTTCATATTATTCTGAATACTTTCCAATGACAGAAAAACTGTTTTGTTCAACATATAATTTATTCACTTCCTCAACTTCAATATTAAAGTAATGAAATTCTCCAAGTTTTTTTCTAAGCACATACAGATTTAACATCCAAAGATAGCATTGTACAGTTTACCGGAGAGAAACATTTTAATTTATTAACAAATTAATAAGTGTTTGTTCTCAGTGTGTGAAAATTATTAGCTGATAAGGTAGAAAGCGTGTTAGCTAAAAACCGTTCTCCATGACAAGATGCAGTGCCAATTTTATATACAATGGATAAGAAGAAATAATCGTCTTACTGATATGATAATGAACTTACTGATATGGTGTTTTGTGATTACAAGACAGCATATCGGTAAGTGATAGTGATATACGGTATCTTGAAAATGATCATACTAATATAAAAGGTGTTAAAAAAATTTTCTTCCTCTACATACATAGGAAAAGTACTGTGATGGAATCGAATTCCAGTTTTCGATGGAAGAGCATGTTTCAAGCATTCTTGAACTACAATCAAACGTTTTTTAGTTGATGTCTAGGTGTATGTGTGTCCGTGCTTCTATGGAGCGGGATATCTCACAAACGAATAACGCTTTTCTAGCGTAATATGTTACGATTATTAGGTTCCATGAAAACCGGAACCTTATGGATTCTAAGAGATATCGAACGCTCGGGTAACCTGATAATTTTAGAATGAATTATACTTTTTAAATCATTAAAAATATCAAGACATTCAACAATATTAATTAAATAATCATTTTATATATAATATTTTATTATAATATGAATGACATATATTTTGGAATGACATCTTGAACGAATGCTAGCTGATGTCGACATATTGCCGTCTATCATATAAATGTATCTAAAAAAATATAAAAACTGCCTAAACGTCAAGTGTCATCTGATATGTAACATTTGACGGTTTATTTGACAACCTTTGCGACTAATTTCGAAATAGGTCACAAAAGGGCGACTTTTAATATGGTGCCAAATTGGAAAAACATGATGCTAAATTTATGAAAATGACGCCAAATTAATAATTCACATACTTTAATATAAAGTACATCGCTCAGCAGATGATAGCAACATTTCCAGTTATCAAGCTATCTCTGAGAGAAATATAAGTGGATTTGTACTTCAAAATAATTTATCATGTTGTCATCCAGGAAAGCGTCCGATGTCTGTGTACTTTTCATGGCTGAAACAACATGCGCGTATCTTTATCATTATTTGGAATTGTAAGAAGCAAAGTCATTGAATTTTGCAGAGAAAGTCATGTGCTGCCCACATCAGCTGTTTTCCAAATAGACAAATGCTATGGACATTTTCGCTGTCCCGTATCTGGTTTATTTATTTAGATACGTTTTCAACAAAAATTTCATATCATTTACGCATTAAAAGAAAGCTGATCGATACATCTACGTTCTTCTGTTATCACAAGATTTAATAGGGCGAATTTTGAAAAAAGTTAGACATAACCTTGTTGGAATACCCTTGCAGTAATTCACTTTATCATATATCTTTGTGCACCTGCAAAATATAACTAATCATAAACTTTTATTTATTTTATCAGTGAAATGGTAAAACGGACAAATCATAAGTCATTAAGAAATACATTTGTACCAACAGGGTACACATGCATAATAGGTCGTATTACCGACCCTCTAACGTACAAAGATGACATTCAGAAAGTCAATGAGTTCAGCAAGATGTACCAGCTGATAAAGCAGCCTTTTTATACGACGATCGGCGCATGCGCACAGTGCTGGATTTCCAAATAGGCATACTAATCACGTGCTTAGAGCATCAGCAAATTAGAGTGCACCAATATAAATCCAAAATGTTCTTTCTATTGTTTATTTTTATTAATTACATATATAATAATTGAGAGAAGTGGACTTTCAAACTCCATTAAACTTCTGAGACTCGGGCCACCTTTACAATTTTCTATCTTCTAGATTTATATAGTGGTTGTCACTTTCAATGGTGACTGTATTATATCCCATCGAGAGCATTTATTTTAATTATTATTATTTTTTTTTACAATTTTGTTATTTTAAAGGAAACCCCTGGAAATGCATTAAAAATTTTTAATGCATTTAATAAAATTCAAAAATTTAATAAATAAATAAATAATGCATTTTTAGTGATTTATTTACTTATTTATTTTTGTTAATTATTTTGTTGTCTTAATTTTTGTTAGCAATATTATGCTTTTTTTTTTTTTTTTTTTTTTTTTGGTAGCCTGTGAATTTGTTAATTTAAATTGTTGAATTATTTTTTATATCGTAAACTTAAGCGGTCAAAAATATTGATGGCCTAAGGGCATTAAAATTCTAATCCGGTACTAAGTTATTTTGTTAGATCATTTTTTCTGTTTTTCTGGTGTAAAAAGAGAGGCAATTGAAATTTCACCGAAGGAAATGGAAGTATGATATATTTTTATCACTTTTCCTTTCCTTTCCAATAAATAATTTATATTTAAGATAAGTATTAGACAGGTATGGTAATGACTGAATAGCAACAACCGCAAAGAATGTCGAAGGGTGTTGATGTAACGACTCTGGTTTCAATTCTTTGCATAAGCAAACGCTTCTTTTATGCCAGAATGTTCCGTTAATAGCAAATACTTAAAAAAAGTATCAGCTAGGATCGAAGAATGTTCAAGTTATCCATAAAAATTCGCATTTTCTGAATATACAGAGATTATGTTATCCTTCTGAATAATTCCTACTTTTGAAGGATGAGCAATAATAATTGCGCAAGTGGTGATACGATTTCTTATGGTTGAATTTCTCTACATCTTATTCAATATGTATTAGGGGTCAAAATTGCACATTTGGCATATTTTTCATTTGAAATGTTATTTTAAGAACGCGACAGCGTTTCATCCCGCCAAGTTTCGCCAAGTTTCAAACCCCAATTTCCAAGGGTCTATAACTCAGGCACCAAGAAAGCTAAGTACTTGATACTTTTCCTGTATAAATATGTCTCAAAACAGAGATAAACGAAAGAAAACAAACAAAATAGGTGTGGTAACACCTGATGAGGAAATATTACTCTAAATTACCATTTTTCACGATGGTCGTTCCGACTTTTTAACACTTTACAACATACTTGAAACATGTTTATGACTTTGTTCATTCTGTCTGTCTGTCTGTCTGTCTATCCATTTGCACGATAAGTGCCATAAAAATGACTTTATAAAAATTGAATTTTAGTATGTTGTTCAGACGGTTTGTAGGATCTATGGGAATATAAATGACTAATATCACCCAAATAGTTTTGGACTGAACCCGTGTTGAAAACATGAAATACATTTAACCCTATGGGACCTATTTTTTGAAAGATTTTTTAAGCAAATTTAAAATTCACAAATTGCTTCGAATTTTTTTTGGAAATATTCAAATTATCACATAAAAATATGAAAACAATTTCAGCAAAATATATTCGGTATCTTTTTAAATAAAAATTAAAATAATAATTACTCCCATATTATATGAATAGATCACGTGACTCACTTCAAATTAAAATATGGCATCTATCTTGTGTCAAAATCATGATTTTTAAAGTTCTTTTTAATTTATGTTTAGTGTTGTATCCGTTCTAAAACCGTTTTATTTTTGCTTAATTTCTGTGCATCTATATTCTGAAACCACGCAATTAAAATATATTTGAGTTTAACTGATCAATGCCATCCATTTTGTGTCAAAATTGTGATTTTTAAAGTTCTTATCAATTTATATTTAATGTTGTATCCGTCCTAAAATCACGGAATTTTTATATTATCCTATCATTTGACGGGCTATATAGTCAGAGCCCTTTTTTACCATACACAAAGCAGGCAAATGCTGATAGTCGCAATTATGCAAGGATCCATTTCTTTTATCTCATGAGCATTTCGTAAGATATTTCAAAATAGCTTTTTTTGCCCCTTTGCGTCACTTTCGCTCTACATTTTATCATTCTAAGCAGAAAAACATACAGCAATTGAAATCAGTTTTGAATAATTTGGGGCCGATACAATCTTATCAGCAATAAAACAAATTGGAAATCCTGATAACTATATTTACGGACGAATACAACATTAAATATAAATTGATAAGAATAGTGACAATACAATATTCAATATATTTGAGTTTACAATATATTTGAGTTTACAATATATTTGAGTATAATTACAATATATTTGAGTTTACATGATCATCAAACTTTGATTATTTCGACAACGCAGCCTAATTTTCATTTATGGAGAATAAAACACATCAAAGATGTAGTAAACGCATCAAGATGTAGGATGAGTTGAATAAGAATTGCTGAATTTCTTTAACGCAAAATTATTTAGCTCTGGTGCTGCAATATAGCTGATATGTATGAAACATTCATAGAATTTACATAGAGAAGCAGATAATTTAATAACAGACTTTTCGATGAAATTTTAAGCATAGAGTTAAATTACTTTTACCCATGGTTATAAGTTTTTAAGTAAAATAAATTGGTGTAGTATTTTACTGAATAAATGGAATGGATAAGATATATGAATGAAGTATTTGCTGCTTTTACATAGAGTGCCAGACGATTTATATTTCAATGATGGCATTTGAATAAAGTTAATTTTTTTCGAGGAAGTTAAGTTTTCGCATATAATAAATTAATATAGTATCGTGATAATTTTTAAAATATTACCGCTGAATGCATCGCATTTTAGTTATGCTTAATTACATTTCAGTTGGAGAGTGTTTCATAATCAATCCTTTATGCATGATTGATCTTTCTTGTTATTCTTTAGTGTTGGCAGACCTAGAGCCTTTATTACTAAACTGATTTATATGAATAATCGCTCATTTTGTGTGTTATGGTAGGTAATACATAATTATCTTTTAAAACAAGACATAAATTTGATATAGTATAATTTGCAAATCCGTATTTTTGGTACATAATCATTTTGTTTTTGGCATGTGAAGAAAAAAGTAAAAAGTCTTAATAGATGAACCAAATTATTAAGAAATCTTTCGGAATAGTTTTCTATCATGGATCGATGTTAAATCCTTACGCGCAGTGAGAAATATTTGAGCTTCTTAAATCATTTTAAAATCTCGTACCAGATTTCCAGATAAGAAAACAATAAATTAATCTCAAAATGGTCTTCAAATATCAAATTTTCAATTCAGTACTGATCGTAATAACTAGTTTTATTTCTTCGACCCAAACCGTCCAACCTACCAGAAAGGTGAAAGGTATATGTTTGGGAAAGGTATATGTCGGGAAGTGCCACCGAATTCAGACCGGAACCCAGTGGGGGAGGCATACACAGTGACCGTACCCTCCTTCCACTACCACCAACCTCTCGGAAGGACTTACGGACCCACATGTTTAACGTGATCGTACTCCGCGTGAACATGGCGGCAGTTTGGGCAGTGGCTGGAATCGAACCCAGGCCTACCGAGTGCAACTCCAGCGCGCTAACCACAGGGCTACCGCGCCCCTAATAACTAGTTTTAAATCATGACATTGGGGTGTTGTTGAGACCCAGACCGTCCGACCTACCAGAAAGGTGTAAGGTAACCATTTGGACGGCCGGGAAGTGCAACCCTATTTAGACCGGAACCCCGTGGTGGAGGCATCCACAAGGACCGTACCCTCCTTCCCCTACCACCAACCTCTCGGAAGGACTTACGGACCCACATGTTTAACGTGATCGTACTCCGCATGAACACGGCTGCAGTTGTGGCAGCGTGTAAGTCCAGCGCGCAAACCACGGGGCTACCGCGCCCGAAATGTACCAACAGCACGCGATGTTCCCAGGTGGTCACCCACCCAAGTACTAACCGCGCCCAATGCTGCTTGACTTCGGTGATCTAATGGGAACCGGATGACATTGGGGTGTGAAATACCAATTTTAATTGCTATGTGTTTATTTTCAGAATATAATTTTTATATTATCCTATCATTTGACGGGCTATATAGTCAGAGCCTTTTTTACCATACACAAAGCAGGCATATGCTGATAGTCGCAATTATTGAAGGATCCATTTCTTTTATCTCATGAGCATTTCGTAAGATTTTTCAAAATCGCTTTTTTTGCCCCTTTGCGTCACTTTCGTTCTAAATTTTATCATTCTAAGCAGAAAAACATACAGCAATTTAAATGAGTTTTGAATAATTTGGGGCCGATACAATCTTATCACCAATAAAACAAATTGGAAATTCTGATAACTATATTCAAATATAATGAAAATCATTAGTTTAAATATATCCAGGAAATTTAATTGTTAAAAGACGGGCCAACGTGTATCAATGGAATATTTAGTCCCGCCCATTTTGGTCGATCATTGTTCCCTTTAACAGAAATTGCTTATTTTCAATAAATATGAAAGTCTGGAGGTTGGATCCTTAAATTTGAAAATAAATGAGAGGGAGTGCTGATCACAATAAATTGTGAAGTGAGCTCCAATTAAATAGTGTTTGAAAAAATTTGTCGCCCAGACTACAGCCAAAGCTTCACGCTCAACAACACTGTATCTGGTTTCAGCATCATTTAGCTTCCTGCTGGCATATGAAATAGGGTGTAAAAAACCATTTTCATCTTGCTGTGAAATGTATGCACCAAGTGCATACTTAGATGCATCTGTGTGCAGTATGAATTTCTTTTTAAAATCTGGTAAAATCAAAATTGGTTCTTTTAAAAGTTCTTTCCTCAAAATGTCGAAAGATTCTTGAGCTGCTTCATTCCACTTAAATTTTTCACCTTGTTTTGTTTTTAAAAGTTGTGTGAGGGGTAAAGCAACATCTGCAAAATTCTTCACAAATTTTCTATAAAATCCTGTGAGACCCAAGAACTGCCTCACATTCTTTATGGACTTTGGCGTCTTAAATTTCTGAATGGTTTCTAAATTGTGAGGATCAGGCTGCACTTTCCCATCTGAGACCAAAAATCCCAGATATTTAATTGTTCTTCGAAAAAAATAACACTTAGATGGTTTTAATTTTAAATGATGTTCTTGCAATTTCAAAAATACTTCTTCTAATTTTTGTATATGTTCTTCAAAGGACTTGGATTCCACAATAATATCATCAATGTAAACATTCGAAACACCTGCCAAAACCAATGACATCAATCTCTGGAAAGATGCAGGGGCATTTTTGAGCCCAAAAGGAGTGCGACACCACTCAAAATGGCCTTTGTTGGTTGAAAAAGCTGTCTTTTCACAGTCATTCGGGTCCAAACAAAGTTGGTAAAACCCAGAAGTAAGGTCTAGAGTGGAAAAATATGTTGCTCCAGCCAAATTATCGATGAGTTCACTAATATTAGGTATCGGATATGGTTCGTCAATCATGACTTCATTTAACTGCCTAAAATCGCAGACCAAACGATATGACCCATCTGCTTTCTTGACAAAAAGGACAGGCGTATTATAAGGCGAAGTACTGGGCCTAATAATACCCGCACCAAGTAGTTCAGTCACTTGTTTATTTAATTCTTCTTGAAGGTGATGAGGCACTCTGTAATTTTTTTTTAATTGGTATGTTAGTTTTTAAATTAATTGTATGGAAAATTGTATCACAACCCTCAATTTCTGAAACCGACTTTGCAAAAACTCTACGATGCTTTTTAAGAAGTTCCAATAACTTCCTCTTCTTCTCTCCATACAAGTGACTTAAGTCAAAGTCACCACCCCACGCTTCAAATTTTTCATTATTTTCAATAGGTGTGTGGTCAGTTACTGTATTTACTGGCAATGCTTGTACTTCTTTAATACTTTGTAATTTTGCAATTTTCATTTTCTTGTTCAAATTAATTACATTTTCTGAAGGATTTGCTATTTTCACATATAAATAATCTTTCTGAGGGGTCTTGTACACTGCTCTTGCCACAAAAAATTATTTTTCTCCCTCAAGCGGTTCAATCAAAATAGTATCATTTTCTTGAAATTTATGATTTACTCTAATTTTTACAAAAGATTCAGTAAGTGGATTAAGCTTATGTTTTTGATATACAGTTACTACAATAAATTCATTTTCTTTAATTTCATTAATAATATTGATTCTTTCTTCCTTTTCATTATAAGTATTTTTGTACAAAGGTGGTCCCAAAACTGAGTTATTCGGGCTGGTCAAAAAGTAAGGAATTTCCTTCCCATTTGCATTGTTTACATTTGTGAATGTCTGTCTGTCATGTACTTTTTCATTTCTATTTCCAAAATTCTGATCAAAATTTCTAAATAAACTTCGTCTTTCCAAATAATTATCTTCTTGTAAGCTACACACATTTGCTTGAGAAAATTTCTGACTGGAAAAGTTTTCTCTTCTTCGAAAAGGAATATTTTGTCCACACATAATCATGTTGTTGCTTTCAAAATCAATTACAACTTTATTTTCTGTTAAAAATGAGTTTCCAATGATAGCTTTGTAATTTGATGGTGCAGGAGAATTCAATACCCAGAATTCAAGAATAAAATTTTCGTCTTGTAGGGTTAATTTAATTGAAATTTTATAATTCACAATTGTATCTCCTCCGTTAAATCCACGCAGTACAGCAGGTTTTCTATGCACTGTATACTGTTTTTTGTCAAATAAATTTAAAATTTCTTCATATGTGATATTTATGCTGGACCCTGTGTCAATTAGCATATTTATGGAATTTCCTGCAAGCTTAGCAGAAATGACTGGTAAGTTTGTTGCATTTTGAGAGACATTTTGTACAATTGTACTAATTTCATAAGTGTTACCAAAATTTCCAAAGTTCTTTCTTGAATTTTGGTTCAAATTTCCAAAATGTACTTGATTGGCTGATCTGTCTTTCTAAAATTTCTTCCATTAAAATTGTTTTTGTAGCCAAAATTTGTATTATTACTATTATTTCTTCTAAAATTTGGACTTTTGTAAGTGTCAAAAGTATTTCTTCTATTATTGTTATTTCCTCTAGCTCTTGGTGTAGCCGGAATAAAATTATTTCTTTCACCAGGTTTCCTGTAATTACGAAATCCTCTCTGTTGATTTACTTCTCTCAAGTAGTTATTTCTGCTTTCTTCTCTCTTCGGGGTAACCGGAATTCTTCTTTCAAATTTTCTTCTATTTCTGCTTCCAGGGGATATGTACGTCTTCATATTTGATCGAAAATTTCTTAAATTAGGTGTTCTAGGGGATTTCTGTGTTACGTCATTTTCTTCCCATATTTCTTCTTCGTCTTCCCAATTTTCTTCCTGTCTGTCCCTTTTTTCTAGTTCGCCCTTAAATTCTTCGATCTGTTTACTCTGAATTTCAAGTAGTTTTTCTAATTTTGCTATTTTCTCATCTTCTAAATTTTTCTTTTCAACCGAATTTACTTCTAGATGTTCTTCATTTTCGTTTTTACACTGCTCTTCAAGCACCGCTAACTCTTTAGCTGATTCAAATGTTTTCGGATTCTGCGCTAGGACTAATCTTCTAAAATCAGGATTTAATCCCCTTATGAATGCATTTTTCAAAAGCGCTTTTCTTATGGAATAATTATTGTTTTTTTCTAACTCTTCAGGTACCGCTACGTACGAAGCTGATTCAATTCGAACAGCGAACTGACGCACTGTTTCTCCCGATTTCTGTCTTATGTTGACTAACTCAGCAATTCGCTTTGCCATATCTTCCTTATTTTCAAAATTATCCCTAAGAGCCGAAACTAATTCATCGTAATTCTTCGAATTCTTTAAATTCGGAATGCCGTTGACTAGCCGACTCGCTGGACCAGACAGTTTCATTTTCAAACAAAAAATTTTCTCTTGAGACGTCCATCCCGCATTCTCTGATATCAACTCCAATCTATCCAAAAATGATTGAAGTGAACTATCCTCCGCTCCGGAGAACTCTGGAACCGAGTTCCAAAATTGAGTCTTCCCGATATTTGATTTAGCAGTCTCAGTGGTGCTCACAGAAAGTGACCGACGCTGAGGAGGTGAGCGTACTGGTGAAGGTGACGCTTGTCTGACATTATTCGCGTTTCTTTGAACTTGTGAGTTACTTCTCACATTTCTTTTCCTTCTACTTTGTCTGCCTGACATTTTTAATTTTGTTCTCAATTTTATTTCTTAACAAATGTTTATTTTAATCAAGTCGAAAATGTGTCGTGTAAAAAGTGTTCTTGTTGTGAAAAATGTTTATACGTCAAAATATGCAGCAATTTCATACATTTATTTCATATATAATAGATACTGACTTACTTCGGTGGTATCAAAGACCACATTCATATCTGCATCTATACACATATAAATACACTAAATACACTTTCTTTTGACAAATATTTCAAATATTCTTTTATTCTAGTACCAATCTTGCCATTTCAAAATCATTTTTAGAAACCGAAAATAACACAAATAATTTTTCTTCCGAAATCGAAAGTGTTCCAGCACTCAGGGAGACAAAAGGGCACGGCGCCAAACATGTAAAAGCGTTTTCAATGATTTAAAAGATTCTTCTGCTTTCACATACAAATGTAGAAACTGAAATAAACACAATTATCAACTAGTGGTAAGTACTTAACTCCAGAACGAATCCGTCTCCCTGGTGAGAAGCGAAACTGCTACTCAATGGCTGGGAACAATCAAAAGCAAGTAAAACAACAAGTGAAAAGAAGACTCTATATATTTCATTATAGTAAAGGAACATTCTTTAATTGACTTTATGAAGCACAGATAAGACATTATTTGTAACTTAAACACATTTTTCCAAAAATGGCAATTCTAACTCCTTTAATCATGAGTTAGGTTTTCTAAAATTTGTTTCAAAACAATATATCTAGCTTGAAAATCTTTTAGCATAGACATTATTCAAATTCAATAACCTTTTCAAACAATAGTATATGCCAAGGGAGATTGATACAGATCTATTACTTTTAAGCTGGCTTTTTACATTTAAAAATTCTCTAGACATACAACCAGCAATTCAATTTTACAATCTCTCAATTAAAGGAAAAATACATACGAACCTAAATTTCGGTTCGGAGGGGCTCTGTCGGTCGAAAAACATCCTGAGAGCAATTTTAGTAAAGTTAAATTAAAATTTAAAATAGTTTCATTTTTAAATTGGAACAAAATCTATATGCGACCGACAGCCCTCTCGTCCATGGTAAGCTCTCCTCTACTTCCAAGCGCGTCCCTCTACATTTACTTTTTCTGACGTCACCACACACATATACATATCACACGTACAAAACAGAACATTGGAAATAATCAAAAAACAAAATTAAAACTTAACGGTTTTTCTTTCTCTCTCTCAGCTGGCAGGCGCGTCGCTCAAGGACACGCGCACTTCACACATTGACCTATTTCAACTGAAAATCGGCTGAGAGATTCTACATTTACATGACATGAAAAAGAGCACTTTAAAACAAAATATACTTTCACAGATCTCGATACCACAGGAGTGGGCAAAATTTCAATTAGATGATTTCATTCAGAATCACTATTTCAGTAAGTAAAAGAGTGTCTAGGAACAATTTCAAAAATCTGATGTGGGCAGCACATGACTTTCCTTATATAATGCAATGTATTTACTACTTTTACAATAAAAACACAATAGGTTATTCTTATAGTAGATACTTATATTTTTTCCAAGATATTGAGCTTTCGTCAAATAGTCGTTATTTTCATTGATTTAGCGTTTTTTTATCCATTTGTCGAGATTATCTTTGATTTGGTACAATTAAAAACGGTATATTTAAATATTGTTACATTATTGGTACATTTAAAAAAGTAGCCAAGTTGGCGACATTCCGCCAAGTTCGTAACCAAAATCTCGCCAAGCGTACAGAAAAATAATTTATTCATATAGCAGATAATTGACTATTGGCGTTCAAATACAAAAGTATTACTCAAAGTATCTTTTTTCATGCATGGAACGAACTAGGATACACGAGAATGATGTCACCAAATTTATCGTATGATATGACATATGAAAAGTGAACATGTTTCTCAATGGGAAATACTTTTTATTTTATTTTATATAATTTTCTGTCAATTTTTTTGAAAATCTCAATTTGATATCTCAAGAACGGTTCATACTAGCGTTCTAAAATTTATGTTATACGTTTCCTAATGAAAAATTACATAAGACATGTCTTTTTTCTTAACTTTATTAGCGGTTTTGATTTTATGATGATTTTTTCAACATTTCACTCGAAAATTTAGGGGGGTTCTGAACATTCGATTGCGTTTTAAAACAATAGTCATCCAGTATTCACGGATTGTGATTTTTGTACCAAATTTCATTCGACTCGGTCTATTCGTTCATCAGTTATCGTCTCCACAGACTCACTGACACACACACAGACATCACCTCAAAAATGTTTGATTCGTGATTAAGGATGCTTGAAGCGTGCTCTCCCGTCCAAAACTCGAATTCGAGTTTCCGACCCCGTCACAATACTTTCCTTATGCATTATGTATATAAAGTAAGTAAAAATTGAAATTTCTTTTCAGTTCGGATTTCGTATCGAAATTTGTGCCATATGAAGTTTAAATTTTCATTTTATTTTTTTTAAGGCCGATAAGTTAGTTATTGGTCAATTTTAACGACAATCATTTGGTCAATCATTTATTAAGCCCTAAATAGATAACACTTATTGCCCCACAGATCATGATATTGCCTAAGAATTAAATAAAATATTTATGGGAACCACTAATATCTACCGATTATATTAAAATGGCATATTCTATGTAAAAAAAAGTTTCGTTTAATCACGGGCTCTGGAAAGTCTAACGCTGTTATTCAAGAACACTGTACTAAATAGAGTGCAGTTAGTTAACATTAGCAAAAAAATCTTACTTGGAACGGAATGATATAAGTAAAAACTTAAGTAACGTAACTAAGTGTAAATCCATAAATAAGCAAACTGTTTCGAGATGCATATGTCCTGATGAGTTTATATTTTAAACTCAACACAACATTATTTAAATTTGTACCTAAACCATAATTTTCGCTATGTGGAGAACTCCAATTTACAGCTGGTCTTTCGAAAATGATGTTTCTTATACTCCAGTCAGAGGTACAATAAACACTCGATCCTAATTCCATTTTGCATTCCCATTTTACGGCCTTATAGCTAGCTAGTTAGCTGTACGGGGCAAGAAATATTCTCAGAATTCAAAGACCTCACATATATTCCTTTTCATTCAATATGTCTCTACGACTGCAAAACCATTTTCTACATCAAAGCAGCAGCTTAGCTGTCTTTATGAATTTTTGTTTTCTAAAAATTATTCGAAGAGTTTGAGTAAATGTGTTTGTGCAACTAAGAATGAGTGTGCATGTTACAGATGTGTTAGAATTTTGCTAGAATGATGTTAGAATTTTGTTAGAATATGTGTTAGAATTTTGATTCAGTCGTGAATCGGACTTGTGATAATTTCTTTAAAATAATAAATGTAAATTCGTATTTGCAACTATTTTTTGTGGCATATTATTACTTTCCTTATATACAATAATGTATAAGGAAAGTATTGTGACGGTGTCGAAAATTTGAATTCGAGTTTTCGACGGGAGAGCACGTTTCAAGCATCCCTGCTCACGAATCGAACATTTTTGAAGTGATGTATGCGTGGTGTGTGTGTGTGTGAAAGTATGTGTGTGTGTGTGTGAAAGTATGTGTGTGTGTCTGCGTGTGTGTGAAAGTATGTGTGTGTGTGTGTGTATGAAAGTATGTGTGTGTGTGTGAAAGTATGTGTGAAAGTGTGTGTGTGCCAGTGAGTCTGTGGAGACGATAACTGACGAGCGATTTGACCGATTCGAACGAAATTTGGTACAAAAATTACAATCCCTAAACACTGGAAGCCTATTCTTTTTATACGCAATCGAATGTTCAGAATCCCCCTAAATTTTCGAGTGAAATTTTGAAAATATCGTCAAAAAATCAAAACCTCTAATAAAGTTACGCAAATAGACATTTTTTATGTAATTTTTCATTAGAAAACGATTAACATAAATGTTAGAACGCCAACATGAAACGTTCTCGAGAATTCTCGCTTATTTAAAAAAAAAATATCAAAAAGTCATATAAAAAAAAGAAAAATTCTTCTTGAGAAACATGTTCACTTTTCATATGTAATACCATGCGATAAATTTGGTGACATCATTCTCGTGGATCTAGTTCGTTCCATTCATGAAAAAGATACTTTGAGTAATACTTTTTTTTGAACGCCAATAGTCATTTATCTGCTGTAAGAATAACTTATTTCTCCGTCCGCTTGGCGAGCTTTTGGCGACGTATATGGTGGAATGTCGCCAACTTAGAGAATTTTTTAAATGTTGCTAAATTAACGAAAAACTCGCCAAATGGATAAAAATGGCTCTAAATCAATGAAAATGACGACTCATTGACGAAAATTCAATATCTTGGAAAGAATATAAATATCTTCTATAAAAATAATCTTTTTTTTTTACTGTAAAAGTAGTGAATTCATTGCATTATATAAAGAAAGCCATGTGCTGCCTACATCAGATTTTTCTTTTTAAGTACGGTGTGGGTGTGTCTCTTCAATTACATCGTGGATGAAACTGCGAGATTGATCTCTCTATGTCGACCTAGTGCGGCACAATGTATAAACACGTTACTGTTATCTTGTGATAAAGAACGATGCCAGTGTGACGTTGCCTATTTCGGCTCTCTCGTATAATCAACTTTTATTTTCTATTACGAGATTTGAGTATGAAATGGGATTATTATTATCTATGATGAGGCCTTTTTTTATGTTTTGCACATAAGGTAACAATTAAAAATAATATTCTATTCAATTTCATGAAAGTATAATTCTATTATTATGCCTCCATCAGAATAAAGTGAACTATTTTAATTATCGAATTTCAATATTTATTTTTTATCTGTGTATTGTTGCGAACATGTAATTTCCCCTCGCTGGCGTCTCCCGTCTTGTCTTTCTGCTCTTTTCAAACGGCCCCATATGAGGGTTTTCTCCGGAAGGCAGCGGTACGAGCATTCTTTCTTATGACTTCATTCTAGGATTTCCACTTTCGAAACTTAGGAGGAAGGTTGCCAGATTTGGCGATTTATCGCTAATTCGACGACATTTGGCGACTTCCGGAATATTCGAGAAACATCGCGAAATAACTAATAGTCTACGATATATTGTATTATTCTAGAAGTTTCTATAGAAAGAGCTTATAAAAAAGAGACATCACTCAGCGGGAGTTCAGTTGACAAGACACGAACTACAGCGAAATATGTGTTTTGTCAATGGTAATGGCTATTTTGTGAAATTATTTTCGTCAGTATTTTACGAATAATACCACATATTTTGTGAGATTAGAGGAGCGTTGTTTGATTGTATACTGTTCCTGTTTACTTTGTGCTTGTGAATAAACCTTCGTTATCCAGACATTGGACTCATTCTTGTATCCTTCGTGTACACTCCTGCGTGTACACTCCTGACGATATGCTAGTAAAAGTATATTTATTTTTTATTTTTTTGGTTTTTGTGTTTCTTTTGGTCATTAGATGGAGCTTAAAAATCTAATTCTTGATTTATTTATTTGATTCTATTATTTTAGCTTCGAATATTATTATGCAATGCATTTTTCTTTATTTTAAATTTAAATTATTCTATTCAGAGGGAACCTTGCATCGTGTTTATCACAACAATATTAGATTGCAATTTTATTTTTTTGTTTTTTTACGAAAATATGCATTTTTGCATATGTGGCCCGCGAATCTCTAGCTGACCCCAAATGTGGCCCGTGATTCAAAAAGGGACTATTGATATAATCCCTTTCATTCAGAACGTTACTCATCTTTCCGCTTATCAGATAAGACATTTATCTCATTCCAAAGCGGAATTTCTTCTGGAACAGTAGAATTTCTCGTAACATTTGAGAGGTTTCTAACAAACCATAAAAAAGAATACGGCAATACATAAAAAAACAATCCGCCAAATTTATCTAAAATAATTTGTGGTGATTTCTTTTTCTTAATGAGTCGAAATGTATGTTCATTATTGAGGAAATGAGAATGGCTGAGAGTTTCAGTTTATCTGCAGATTCAATATACTGGACAGAACAACTGAATAGAGTACTAAGATATGTGACTCGAACAAGTGTAAAGTCAGTTCAAAGATTTTTATTTGTAATATTGACTTTTCAAAGCGTATCGTAAGACAATGCCGATATTTGGTAGAGCGTTATCAAGTAGTACAGAAAATAACTTTTAAAAGTGAATAAATATGTAATATTTATATCATGTGCTGATTACTCTCTAAATCTTGTGAGTATTAGTGCTTTTGATAGAAAAAGTGATATTTTTGTCAACTTTTCAGCTGTTCTACTATATACATGTCTTATCTAAATACACATATTCTGGGGCAACACTTTAAATTTCTCATTGGATACGGTCATGTTTTAAAAACCTTATCCAATACTGACTGTGAAGCTCATGCAATCGCAAGTGCTATGTCAGACAGTTTCAGAAACATTTTTAGTGTGTTATAAACAGTAGCTAAAAATCTGATGTAGGCAACACATGACTTTCCTTATATAATGTAATGAATTTACTACTTTTACAGTAAAAAAATAGGTTTTTCTTATAGTAGATACTAATATTCTTTCCAAGATATTGAATTTTCGACAATTAGTTGTCATTTTCATTGATTTAGCATCATTTTTATCCACTTGGCGAGATTTTCATTAATTTAGCAACATTTCAAAAAAGTCGCCAAGTTGGCGACATTCCGCCAAATTCGTCGCCAAAATCTCGCCAAGCGTTATGCACTAAGAAAAAAGTTATTCTTACAGCAGATAAATGACTATTGGCGTTCAAATACAAAAGTATTATTTAAAGTATATTTTTTCATGAATGGAACGAGCTAGATCCACAAGAATGATGTCACTCAATTTATCGCATGGTATTACATATGAAAAGTGAACATGTTTCTCAATAGGAATTTTTTTTTATGTGACTTTTTCATAATTTTTTTAAATAATGTACAATATCTCGAGAACGGTTCGTGTTAGCGTTCTAAAATTTATGCCAATCGTTTTCTAATGAAAAATTACATAAGAAATGTCTATTTGCGTAACTTTATTAGCGGTTTTGATTTTTTGACGATTTTTTCAAAATTTCATTCGAAAATTTAGGGGAGTTCTGAACATTCGATTACGTATAAAAACAATAGGCTTCCAGTGTTTACGGATTGTGATTTTTGTACCAAATTTGGTTCGAATCGGTCCATTCGCTCGTCAGTTATCGTCTCCACAGACTCACTGACACACACACACACATACACACACACATACTTTCACACACACACACACACACACACACACACGCAGACACACACACAGACATCACTTCAAAAATGTTTGATTCGTGATCAGGGATGCTTGAAACGTGCTCTCCCGTCGAAAACTCGAATTCGAATTTTCGACCCGGTCACAATACTTTCCTTATACATTATGTATATAAGGAAAGTAATAATAAGATAGAGTGAGTTTAACCAATTTGAAAACCAGAAATCATTACAAACAATGATCAAGAACAGAAGTATGTTCTCAAGTCGAAAATATGGAACGCAGTTTTCAACCATTTATTTGGCACATTTCATTAACAAATCTACTTTTTAAAACGTGCTCTGATCAGTCCCTAACATACCATTTGATCCTTTTAAGAAATGTAATTTCATTATCATTTAAGTAATTTCATTATCGTTTTCACTGTGCAAAATACTTATTCAGTCGCAAAAATATTTCGCATTTTTCATCTGAAAACTCATTTAAAGTAATTCTTAAATGCCGTTACCATTCAGAACATAAATGCTGTAAAAGTTAGAAAAAAATATCAATGTCTGGATTTAAAAAATACATATACCATGCACAGCGACAAAGTAACATTGATTATGCAATAGAATTTTAAATTTTTATCTTTATTTTAGAAGATACGTATGATCTATGCCATTTCATTATTTATTTTTGAGAAGAAGTTACTGATTACCGTGACACTCGCTTTCGTATTTCACACACAAAGCCCACAAAGTTGTCTTTTTGAGTTTGGGAACATAAGGTAAAACACTTTTTTTGGCATCCTCTTTAAAGTTTTTATCATTTTATGGTATGTCAAAATTTAATTGTGAATTAAATGTTATTTTAAAGGGCAGTTCTTGGAACCTTGGTATAGAAGCATTTTGATAAAGACATCCAGGGCATAGGGAAGTTTGTTCGCTGATATGGATCTTATGGAGAACTAATGTCATTTTTGGTCAATGTAGGAATTAGCAGTTCAACTGCCTAGAACCACTGAAATGTGCTTGTGCTTTGGGCCCCAGGGTCCCGAAGAGTTTTATACCGGCCCTGCATGGACAAAACGCCTTTCCAGCATTCGCATATCAGCCGCAATCACAATTTATTGTATTCACTGCCGGGGAATAGAAGTACTATAAAAATTTGTTTTCTTTCATATGTTATGTAAGCGGAATATCCAAATTGAGAGCATTATTTTAGTGATAAAAAATTACACCGGATATGAATGCAAATAATGATAACATATTTTTGTTTCCATTCATCTTTCATAGCCTCTGATACCATTAACGATAGTGTAAACTTTTACATGTAACATAAATAATAATAAATTATTCATATTATGCTAAAGTAAATAAGATCAAGGAATATTTTATAAAGAGTATTGATATAAGTGAATTCAAATAAAAGAATTTTAACTAATTTCCGAGCAAAATAGCAAAAATATATTTTGCGTTCATGATAGAAAATGAATTGTTTGATATTTAGGAGATAAGCGAAAATAAAAGGCATGGAAATAATAAGGTTAGTTTGATGGAATAATTTTCAGTCACTGAACTGATGGATGTTCCAAATATGATCGTGTATCACCATCTTGGCCTAACCATGGTCCATAAGTGGTTATAAATGGCCAGTTCAGCACCCTTTTGCTATTATACAAAGATCTGTTATTGGGCATAAGTCACTTCAGTGTTATTCTGAGCGCTCAGAATTTTGTTATTGATGGATGGGAATAAAATAACGCCTCGCATCTTTACTCATTCAAAGCAGATACGTCTGCCTGAAAATCCTAAAATTCTCGCATTAAGGAGTTTTGGATATACTGATCGCTTGTCCTGTGCTGACGACCCCCACTGACAGTAAAACAAAGGTTAGATAGTGGGGATGGATGATCAGTTGAGAACTTTCTTTCTGTAATGCAATGGTTTGTTATATGCAGATCTGAAGTTGGATTATTGCAATCTTAGAATTTTGTTTCGTATTCTAAAATTAGAATATATACTTCGATTTCTCTCAAGTTGAAGATTAACAACAGCAAATAGTGGCTAAATACAGTGGTCATCTTTTAATCATTAATTGTCTTTGCGAATAAAAGTTTTTAACTGTGTGTACTGCCTACTGATTATAATTGTTTTACGAAGAGAAAACTGGCCTTGCAGTCTTGAACAATTTGAGTTTGATATTCTACAAATTTAATATATTCTGAGTGGTACATGTTGAATGATATTTGATGAGTTTGTTTTAGTTTACTAAAAGTTTTTTATAGCCGTCCGCAGAGAACATATTATGTAGCACTACAGTTTCAATGAATAACAAATAAAATTTATTTGAGTGTGTTGTTGTTGTTGTTGTTGAGACCCAGATCGTCCGACCTACCCGAAAGGTGTAAAGTAACTGATTGGACGGCTGGGAAGTGCCACCCAATTTAGACCGGAACCCAGTGGGGGAGGCATCCACAGGGACCGTACCCTCCTTCCCCTATCACCAAACTTTCGGAAGGATTTACGGACCCACATCTTTATCGTGATCGTACTCCGCATGAACACGGCGGCAGTTGTGGCAGCGTTCAAATCCAGCGCGCAAACCACCGGGCTACCGGGCCCGAAATGTGCCAACAGCACGTGGTGTTCCAAGATGGTCACCCAACCAAGTACAAACCGCGCCCGATGCTGCCTGACTTCGGTGATCTAACGAGAACCGGTGTTTTCAGCACGGTACGGCCGTGAGTGTATTGTTGTTGTTGAGACCCAGACCGTCCGACCTACCAGAAAGGTGTAAGGTAACTATTTGGACGGCCGGGAAGTGCCACCCAATTCAGACCGGAACCCAGCGGGGGAGGCATCCACAGGAGCGGTACCCTCCTTCCCCTACCACCAACCTCTCGGAAGGACTTACGGAGCCACATGTTTAACTTGATCGTACTCCGCATGAACACGGCGGCAGTTGTGGCAGCATGCAAATCCAGCGCGCAAACCACCGGGCTACCGCACCCGAAATGTGCCAACATCACGCGGTGTTCCCAGGTGGTCACCCACCCAAGTACTAACCGCGCCCGATGCTGCTTGACTTCGGTGATCTAAAGAGAACCGGTTTTTTCAGCACGGTACGGCCGTTGACTCTGGCCGTGAGTGTGTTGTTGTTGTTGAGACCCAGACCGTCCGACCTACCAGAAAGGTGTAAGGCAACTGCTTGGACGGCCGTGAGTGTGTTGAAGACCCAGACCGTCTGACTCGTCCTGAGTACTTGAGCATCTATTTGGACGGCCGGGGCCGTGAGTGTGTGTTGAAGACCGAGACCGTCCGACTCGTCAACAAGGACTTGAGCATCTATTTGGACGGCCGGGCCGTGAGTGTGTGTGAAAGCCCCAGGCCGTCCGACTCATCCAGAGGACTTAGAGTATCTACGTGAGTGTGTGTTGTTGTTGTTGTTGAGACCCAGACCGTCCGACCTACCAGAAAGGTGTAAGGTAACTGTTTGGACAGCCGGGAAGTGCCACCCAATTTAGACCGTAACCCAGTGGGGGAGGCATCCACAGGGACCGTACCCTCCTTCCCCTACCACCAACCTCTCGGAAGGACTTACGGATCCACATGTTTAACGTGATCGTACTCCGCGTGAACACGGCGGCAGTTATGGTAGTGGCTGGAATCGAACCCGGGCCTACCGAGTGCAACTCCAGCGCGCTAACCAATGGGCTACCGCGCCCACGTGAGTGTGTGTTTAACTCCTCTTTCTTATACTGTAATTAATTTTCTTTTTCAAATTTTACAAGAAAAAAATTTGAGAAATCGGTATTTGGGGTCCAAACTATTACAACTAAAGAGTCTAATCCTTCGATTTAAAGGGCTTGAAAAAAATCTTTCGATTGATCCCATACCTGACAATGTACCCCTAAGGGTCACTTGCTCTCCAAAGGGGATAATGACGTCACGAATAAAAAACATTACATCGCGGATATTTTTCGCAACAATGATTGAAACGATCAACTTATATAACAGAATGACAAATCAATAGATCACAAAAGTCATTTTATTAAAAACATCCTTCAGACATACATGCAATTTTTAAAAAAGCCAGAGCGCTTTCGGGTATCATCATACCCTACCTCAGTGGCGTTAAAATAAGAAAAATTGCCAACATGCTGAAATACAATCTACTACCGGCAAGCTGAATTTGCCTATCCTAAAATTGACATTACCACAACACTTATTCTATGGATCCATACACCACATTTAAAAATTACAAAAATTACAAAATCAAGAAAAAGCATTGTCATAAGACATCAATATGCAAAATTAAATTTTATAAATTAAAGGTAACTTTGTAAAGGTTTGATTCGCATGGAATCGAGAACGAATCGCCAAGCATAACTTAAAATGTTAGTAATAATTAGTTATGATTGAAACTATGAAGTCTCGTGATCATTAATATCGTGATCGCCATAAATAAACCATTTGATGTTTGATTGTGGCAAATTTTGTCCTACGCTGCCATGTTAAGAAAATATAAAATGTCGAATAAACTTCGAAGTATTCGATTGAATTAAAAAACACGAGATGTTTTAATAATAAAGCAGGCCATAAAGTTTCGTGAAAAGTTCCATTAATATTTATAGCTGTTATCGTAATCACAAGACATCGGTAACGGGCATCAGGCAGACAGACAGACAGACGTATGGCCATTTCTCTAAAAATTGTCAAAACGTGTTTAGGAGGTTTTAAAACATATATTTGCATCAAAATCTCAAATTGAAAATTTTCGTGTAAACAATACTTTTTTTAAACTACAAATGAGAAAGTAAAAATTATTTAAAGTATTTTCTTTTATTATTTGTATGTAACTTAAATGCATGAAAAACGTATTTATAAAAATGTGTGTAACTTAAATGTGTGAAAGGTAACGACATATAAAATTTGGATTTTCTAGTTATTCCAGTTCTAGAGATATTCTCCAAAAACGAACAGATTCTTATACCGGATCCAAGACGTTAGTTATATCCCGAAAAGCTTCATAATTCAATGAATTAAAAAATCTGATGTAGGCAGCTCATAATTTTCTATTTTTGCTTTTTTCCTTTCATATTGCATCTAATGGAGTTTTATTGCACAAAATAACATCAATACTTATTTTAAATTTTATTAAATTTTCAGTTTTAAAACAATTTATCTTTCATTTGTCAACTTTACGCATTTTGTATCGCCTCCAGTACCACACAATTCTGGATAGCTGAAATATCTCGAAAACTATTTGCCCTAAAGTAATGATGTTGATCTTACTGGTGTTGTCGTCAATAATTGTATATAAAACAAACATGTATACATTTAAGCATCTTTAGTCTTTTATTTTACTCTTTGAAGATTTTTATGGGCAATTTTGCCAAAAAATGATGGTTCTATTACTCGGAATCGCACCCAAATCTAATTAGCACCAAGGTAATCCACAAGTGACTTGCCTACCCCTTAAAGAAATCAATTAATTTGCATCGAACCTCAAATATTACGTACCTCTCTCTCAAAATGTGAAACTTACTTTGAAGTCAAAATTTATACATTTCTAAAAGTGGCAGGAATTGTCAAAGAAATGGATCTTAATTTTACAAGATTTTGAATATTCATCGATTTAGCATAATTTTCGCTAATTAACCGTCTTTTCTGATACATTGTCAACATTTTCAAAAAGTTGCCAATTTAGAAATATTTTGTCAAAGTGTTGAAAAATTTATCGTCAGAGACGTCGGATGGCAAGGGCAGACGTCGGATGGACAAGGAAGACGTCGGATGGACAGATAAGGTAATAACTGAATTTTAGCGAATTTTGGGGTCAAAATGAAAACAAAAATACATACAGTATCTTATCTTATGCTTGGGGTAATCTAGATCTACCAGATTAATGTTATCAAATTTATCTCATAACATTGCATATGGAAAGGGAATATATTTCACTATATTTAACATTCTTTCAATTTTATCTATGTTTTCTTACAAATTTATTATTTTATGTAACATTATTGAACGTTCTGAATTTTTTCATAATTTTTTTCAAAAGTTCATTCCAAAATTGGAAGGTCTTTCAAACATTCGATTGTGTTTAAAATCAACAGAGATGATCGAACCAAATTTCATTCGAAACGTTCCATTCGTGCGTGAAATATCCTATCTATAGGCTCACGGACACATACACCAACATGCACACACACACAAACATACTAACATACATACACACAGAAATTTACTAACATACAAACACACACACGTAGTTACCTTACACCTTTCTGATAGATCGGACGGTCTGGGTCTCAACAAAAACAACGCACACAAACATACTAATATACATACACACAAATATACTAACATACATACACATACACAAACAAACATACTAACATACATACAAACACACACACAGACATTTTTCAAAAACGATCGATTCCTGTTCAAGTATGCTTGAAACGTACTTTATCGTCAAAACCTCGAATTCGAATTTTCGACCCCGTCACAATACTTTCCCTATACACTATGTATATAGTTAAAATAATAAACTCTATTTAATATGAATGTATGAAAATATCGAGTTGAAACACACACTCAAAATACATTATTATTAATCATTTATGTATTTCCAAAATATCCATGATAGATTATTTTGTCTATATCAGTTATAGTGAACAAAAATAAATGGCTTCCGTGATTTATGATTCAGTAAATAAAATCCAGGAATACTTTAAACGGAATATTAAAAAAAATCTGATGTGGGCAACACATGACTTTCCTTATATAATGCAATGAATTTACTACTTTTACAGTTAAAAAAAATCTGATGTGGGCAACACATGACTTTCCTTATATAATGTAATGAATTTACTACTTTTACAGTAAAAAAATAGGATTTTCTTGTAGTAGATACTAATATTCTTTCCAAGATATTGAATTTTCGACAATAAGTCGTCATTTTCATTGATTTAGCGTCATTTTTATCCATTTGGCGAGATTTTCGTTAATTTGGCAACATTTCAAAAAAGTCGCCAAGTTGGCGACATTCTGCCAAATTCGTCGCCAAAATCTCGCCAAGCGTTATACACTAAGAAATAAGTTTTACTTAAAGCAGATAAATGACTATTGGCGTTCAAATTCAAAAGTATTATTCAAAGTATCTTTTTTCAAGAATGGAACGAGCTAGATCCACGAGAAGGATGTCACTCAATTTATCGCATGGTATTACATATGAAAAGTAAACATGTTTCTCAATACGAAATATTTTTCTTTTTATTTTATATGACTTTTTGATAATTTTTTAAAAAAATGTACAATATCTCGAGAACGGTTCACGTTAGCGTTCTAAAATTTATGTCAATCGTTTTCTAATGAAAAATTACATAAGAAATGTCTATTTGCGTAACTTTATTAGTGGTTTTCATTTTTTGACGTTTTTTTCAAAATTTCATTCGAAAATTTAGGGGGGTTCTGAACATTCGATTGCGTATAAAAACAATAGGCTTCCAGTGTTTACGGATTGTGATTTTTGTACCAAATTTGGTTCGAATCGGTCCATTCGTTCGTCAGTTATCGTCTCCATAGTCTCATTGACACACACACACACATACACACATACTTTCACACACACACACACACACACACACACAGACATCACTTCAAAAATGTTTGATTCGTGATCAGGGATGCTTGAAACGTGCTCTCCCGTCGAAAACTCGAATTCGAATTTTCGACCCCGTCACAATACTTTCCTTATACATTATGTATATAAGGAAAGTAAAAATGTTATTCTTATAGTAGATACTACTTATATTCTTTCCAAGATATTGAATTTTCTTCAATTAGTCGTCATTTTCATTGATTTGGCGTCATTTTTATCAATCTTTCGAGATTTTTGTTAATTTGGCAACTATTAAAAATGTCGCCAAGTTGGCGATATTCCGCCAAATTCGTCTCCAAAATCTCGCCAAGCTTTATGGATGGAGAAAGTTATTCGTATAGCAGATAAATGACTATTGGCGTTGAAATACAAAAGTTTTACTCAAAGTATCTTTTTCCATGAATGGAACGAGCTAGATCCACGAGAATAATGCCACCAAATTTATCGCATGGTATTGCATATGAAAAGTGAGCATGATTCTCAATAGGAAATATATTTTTTCTACTTTATATAACTTTTGGATATTTTATTTTGAACAATGTGCAATATCTCAAGAACGGTTCATGTTAGCGCTCTAAAATTTATGTCAATCGTTTTCTAATGAAAAATTGCATAAGAAATGTCTATTTGCGTAATTTTATTAGCGGTTTTGATTTTTTGACGATTTTTTCAAAATTTCACTCGAAAATTTAGAGGTGTTCTGAACATTCGATTGCGATAAAAACAATAGGCTTCCAGTGTTTACGGATTGAGATTTATGTACCAAATTTCGTTCGAATCGGTCTATTCGTTCGTCAGTTATCGTCTCCACAGATTCACTGACACACACACACACACACATACTTTCGCAAACATACACACACACACAGACATCACTTCAAAAATGTTTGATTTGTGATCAGGGATGCTTGAAACGTGCTCTCCCGTCGAAAACTCGAATTCGAATTTTCGACCACGTCACAATATTTTCCTTATACATTATGTATATAAGGAAAGTAATACGTTTTTCTTATAGTAGATACTAATATTCTTTCCAAGATATTGAATTTTCGACAATTTGTTGTCATTTTCATTGATTTAGCGTCATTTTTATCCATTTGGCGAGATTTTCGTTAATTTGGCAACATTTCAAAAAGTCGCCAAGTTGGCGATATTCCGCCAAATTCGTAGCCAAAATCTCGCCAAGCGTTATGCACTAAGACATAAGTTATTCTTACAACAGATAAATGACTATTGGCGGTCAAATACAAAAGTATTACTCAAAGTATATTTTTTCATGAATGGAACGAGCTAGATCCACGACAATGATGTCACCCAATTTATAGCATGGTATTACATATGAAAAGTGAACATGTTTCTCAATAGGAAATATTTTTATTTTTATTTTATATGACTTTTTGATAATTTTTTTGAAAAATGTAGAATATCTAGAGAACGGTTCATGTTAGCGTTCTAAAATTTATGTCAATCGTTTTCAAATGAAAAATTACATAAGAAATGTCTATTTGCGTAACTTTATTAGTGGTTTTGATTTTTTGACGATTTTTTCAAAATTTCATTCGAAAATTTAGGGGGGTTCTGAACATTCGATTGCGTAGAAAAACAATAGGTTTTCAGCGTTTGCGGATTGTAATTTTGGTACCAAATTTGGTTCGAATCGGTCCATTCGTTCGTCAGTTATCGTCTCCACAGGCTCACTGACACACACATACACACATACTTTCACACACACACACACACACACACACAGACATCACTTCAAAAATGTTTGATTCGTGATCAGGGATGCTTGAAACGTGCTCTCCCGTCAAAAACTCGAATTCGAATTTTCGACCCCGTCACAATACTTTCCTTATACATTATGCATATAAGGAAAGTAATAATTGTAGCCTATTAGTTTCTAAAGAAATAACATCTTTAGAAACTAATAGGCTACAATTATTACTTTCCTTATATACATAATGTATAAGGAAAGTCTTGTGACGGGGTCGAAAATTCGAATTCGAGTTTTCGACGGGAGAGCACGTTTCAAGCATCCCTGATCACGAATCAAACATTTTTGAAGTAATGTATGTGTGTGTGCCTGTGGAGACGATAACTGACGAACGAGTGGACCGATTCGAACCAAATTTGGTACAAAAATCACAATCCATAAACACTGGAAGTCCATTGTTTTTATATGCAATCGAATGTCCAGAACCCCCCTAAATTTTCGAATGAAATTTTGAAAAAATCGGCAAAAAATCAAAACCACTAATAAAGTTACGCGAATAGACATTTCTTATGTAATTTTTCATTAGAAAACGATTGACATAAATTTTAGAACGCTAACATGAACCGTTCTCGAGATATTGTACATTTTTCAAAAAAACTATCAAAAAGTTATATAAAATAAAAAAAAAATATTTCCTATTGAGAAACATGTTCATTTTCATATGTAATACCATGCGATAAATTGGGTGACATCATTCTCGTGGATCTATGTCGTTCTATTCATGAAGAAAGATACTTTGAGTAATACTTTTGAATTTGAACGCCAACAGTCATTTATCTGCTGTAAGAATAACTTATTTCTTAGTGCATAACGCTTGGCGAAATTTTGGCGACGAATTTGGCGGAATGTCGCCAACTTGGCGACTTTTTTGAAATGTTCCCAAATTAACAAAAATCTCGCCAAAATGGATAAAAATGATGCTAAATTAACGAAAATGACGACTCATTGTAAATTCATATCTTGGAAAGAATATAAGTATCTACTATAAGAAAAACCTATTGTTTTTACTGTAAAAGTAGTAAATTCATTACATTATATAAGGAAAGTCATGTGTTGCCCACATCAGATTTTTACTTTCCTTATATACATAATGTGTAAGGAAAGTATTGTGACGGGGTCGAAAATTCGAATTCGGGTTTTCGACGGGAGAGCACGTTTCAAGCATCCCTGATCACGAATCAAACATTTTTGAAGTGATGTCTGTGTGTGTGTATGTGTGTGTGTGTGTGTGAGTGTGTGTGTGTGTGTGTGTGTGTGTGTGTGTGTGTGTGTGAAAGTATGTGTGTGTGTGTGTGTGTGTGTGTCAGTGAGTCTGTGGAGACGATAACTGGCGAACGAATGAACCGATTCGAACCAAATTTGGTACAAAAATCACAATCCGTAAACACTGAAAGCCTATTGTTTTTATACGCAATCGAATGTTTTGAACCCCCCTACCCTAAATTTTCGAATGAAATTTTGAAAAAATCGTCATCAAGTAAAAACCGCTAATAAAGCTACGCAAATAGACATTTCTTGTGTAATTTTTCATTAGAAAACGATTGATATAAATTTTAGAACGCTAACATGAACCGTTCTCGAGATATTGGACATTTTTCAAAAAAATTATCAAAAAGTCATATAAAAAAAATATATATATATTTCCTATTGAGAAACATGTTCATTTTTCATATGTAGTACCATGCGATAAATTGGGTGACTTCATTCTCGTAGATCTAGCTCGTTCCATTCATGAAAAAAGATACTTTGAATAATACTTTTGTATTTGAACGCCAATAGTCATTTATCTGCAGTAAGAATAACTTATTTCTTAATGCATAACCCTTGGCGAGATTTTGGCGACGAATTTGGCGGAATGTCGCCAACTTGGCGACTTTTTGAAATGTTGCCAAATTAACGAAAATCGCGCCAAATGGATAAAAATGACGCTAGATCAATGAAAATGACGACTAATTGTCGAAAATTCAATATCTTGGAAAGAGTATTAGAATCTACTAAAAGAAAAACCTCTTTTTTTTTACTGCAAAAGTAGTAAATTCATTGCATTATATAAGGAATGTCATGAGTTGCCCACATCAGATTTTTAACACTTTACAACAAAGTTGAAAAGTGTTTATCACTTTGTTCATTCTGTCTGTCTGTCTGTCTGTCCGTTAGCACGATAACTGCCGTAAAAATGGCTTAATCAAAATGCAATTTTAGTATGTTGTTCAGACAGTCTGTTGGACCTATGGGAATATAAATGAATATAATATCACCCAATTAAATTTGGATTGAACCCGGGTTGAAAAAATGAAATACATTGAGCCCTATGGGCCCTAATTTTTCAAGCATTTTTTAAGCGGATTTAAAATTCACAAATTGCTTCGAAAATTTCAAGTAATATTCAAATTGTTCCATGATATATATAAAAAAAATTCAACGAAATATATTCAGTAGTTTTTTTAACTAAAAATTAAAACAATAATAACACCTCTTATATGAAGCGATCACGTGACCATGATATGAAAAGATCACGTGACCCACTTCAAAATGATATATGGCATCCATCTTGTCTGAAAATCGTGATTTTTAAAGTTCCTATTAATTCATATTGAGTGTTGTATCCGTACTAAAACCACTTTATTTTCGCTTAAATTCTGTGCATCTACATACTGAAACAACGCAATTACAATATATTTGAGTTTAAATGCTCATCCAAATTTCATTATTTCTACAACGAAGCCTATTTTTCACCTATGTAAAATGTAAACTGCAAAATATGTAGAATCAGTTGTATTAGAATTGCTGTATTTCTTTAACACAAAATCATTTAGTTCATGGAGTCTGCGTAGCTGATATGAATTTATTATTCATTGATTTTATAAACAGGACGACGATTTTTTTCGATGAAGTTTTACGCATAGAGTTTAATTACTTGCAGCTCCATAGTCTTAATTTTTAAATAAAATGAATTATTATAGTATTGTGATGGATGACATGAATGGGAAATTATTTATGAATGAAATGCTGCTTTTATAGAGAGAACCAGGCGTGTTATTTTTTCTATGACGTCATTTGAATGAATTTCAGTTGTTTTCGATGAAGTTTTCAAATATAATAAATTATCGTAGTATGTATTATGATAATTCTGAAATTATTACCGAGGAATGCATCCCATTTTAGAGATGTTTAAACCAGGCAATTTATATTTCAATGCCGTCATTTGAATGAAGTTCATTTTTTTCGATGAAGGTTTAAGTTTTCAAATATAATAAATTAATGTAGTATTGTAATAAGTTTTAAAATATTACCGAGGAATATATTGCATTTTAACCATGTTTAAATAACATTGCATTGAAGTTGGAAAGTGTTTCATAATCAATGCTTTAAGCATGATTGATCTTTCTTGTTTTAATAGCAACCATGTGGATAAACCGTGGTTAGTTCAATAATAACATTATTTTATCACTCTACAGAGTACGAAAGTCAGAAAAATTAAAATAAATTATTTTTGGGTACTCTTAGTAGAAACCAATAATATCTCAAAATTATATTCCTTATAAAAAAGCATTTCGTTCGATTAGTATCAAAATCAATGGAAACATAAAATCTAGATAGCTGGGCCCAGTGAGGTCGCAGCATAATTGAAATAAGGGCATTTCATCCAGACTGCAGAGAAACTCATCCGGCCTCGTATCCAATTCAATGTTGCTAGATTAAGTTAAAAGTAGCAGATTGGGTTAATTTTTAGTGTTGCTAGTTACTTTATTTTGCTATGGGGTTACTTTTGCTTTCGCAATGTAAGTGTAACAATATTGATTTAACTCAAAGGCCACATCAACATATTTATATTGTAAGTTTGTAAAAAAACATTAGCGATCGGATTTACACAAGTCATGTGACAAAGTCAACGGCCCTACCGTGCTGAAAACACCGGTTCTCGTTAGATCACCGAAGTCAAACAGCATCGGGTGCGGTTAGTACTCGGGTGGGTGACCACTTGGGAACACCGCGTGCTGTTGGCTTATTTCGGGCGCGGTAGCCCGGTGGTTTGCACGCTGGATTTGCACCCTGCCACAACTGCCGCCGTGCTCATGCGGTGTACGATGACGTTAAATATGTGGTTCCGTAAGTCATTCCGAGAGGTTGGTGGTAGGGGAAGGAGGGAACGTTACCTGTGGATACCTCACGCACTGGGTTCCGGTCTAAGTTGGGTGGCACTTCCCGGCCGCCAAAATAGTTACCTTACACCTTTCAGGTAGGTCGGAAGGTCTCGGTCTCAACAACAACAAGTCATGTGACGAAAGTGTTGCTAAAAGTGGCTGATATTTCGATGCAAAGAAAAATATATGTGCAAGTTACTTTCCGATGTTTGACGTTATTCTTGTTATTCTTGACGTTATTAAGTTATTTTTTTAGTAATTACGAGTCTACAATATCAATAGTGGGATAATTAAATGATATTCGAATGTATTATATACATAATGTATTTATGTACTTATATACATAATGTATAGGGAAAGTATTGTGACGGGGTCGAAAAATCGAATTCGAGTTTTCGACGGGGGGGCACGTTTCGAGCATCCCTCATCACGAATCAAACATTTTTGAAGTGATGTCTGAGTGTGTGTGTCTGTGTGAAAGTATATGTGTGTGTGTGTCAGTGAGCCTGTGGACACGATAACTGACGAACGAATGGACCGATTCGAACCAAATTTGGTACAAAAATCACAACCCATAAACACTGGAAGTCTATTGTTTTTATATGCAATCGAATGTTTAGAACCCCCCTAAATTTTCTAATGAAATTTTGAAAAAATCGTCAAAAAATCAAAACCACTAATAAAGTTACGCGAATAGACATTTCTTATGTAATTTTTCATTAGAAAACGATTGACATAAATTTTAGAACGCTACCATGAATCGTTCTCGAGATATTGTACATTTTTCAAAAAAATTATCCAAAAGTTATATAAAATAAAAAAAAAATATTTCCTATTGAGAAACATGTTCATTTTCATATGTAATACCATGCGATAAATTGGGTGACATCATTCTCGTGGATCTATGTCGTTCTATTCATGAAGAAAGATACTTTGAGTAATACTTTTGAATTTGAACGCCAACAGTCATTTATCTGCTGTAAGAATAACTTATTTCTTAGTGCATAACGCTTGGCGAGATTTTGGCGACGAATTTGGCGGAATGTCGCCAACTTGGCGACTTTTTTGAAATGTTGCCAAATTAACAAAAATCTCGCCAAAATGGATAAAAATGATGCTAAATTAACGAAAATGACGACTCATTGGATATTCATATCTTGGAAAGAATATAAGTATCTACTATAAGAAAAACCTATTGTTTTTACTGTAAAAGTAGTAAATTCATTACATTATATAAGGAAAGTCATGTGTTGCCCACATCAGATTTTTACTTTCCTTATATACATAATGTGTAAGGAAAGTATTGTGACGGGGTCGAAAATTCGAATTCGGGTTTCGACGGGAGAGCACGTTTCAAGCATCCCTGATCACGAATCAAACATTTTTGAAGTGATGTCTGTGTGTGTGTATGTGTGTGTGTGTGTGTGTGTGTGTGTGTGTGTGTGTGTGTGTGTGTGTGTGTGTGTGAAAGTATGTGTGTGTGTGTGTGTGTGTCAGTGAGACTGTGGAGACGATAACTGACGAACGAATGAACCGATTCGAACCAAATTTGGTACAAAAATCACAATCCGTAAACACTGAAAGCCTATTGTTTTTATACGCAATCGAATGTTTTGAACCCCCCTACCCTAAATTTTCGAATGAAATTTTGAAAAAATCGTCATCAAGTAAAAACCGCTAATAAAGCTACGCAAATAGACATTTCTTGTGTAATTTTTCATTAGAAAACGATTGATATAAATTTTAGAACGCTAACATGAACCGTTCTCGAGATATTGGACATTTTTCAAAAAAATTATCAAAAAGTCATATAAAAAAAATATATATATATTTCCTATTGAGAAACATGTTCATTTTTCATATGTAGTACCATGCGATAAATTGGGTGACTTCATTCTCGTAGATCTAGCTCGTTCCATTCATGAAAAAAGATACTTTGAATAATACTTTTGTATTTGAACGCCAATAGTCATTTATCTGCAGTAAGAATAACTTATTTCTTAATGCATAACCCTTGGCGAGATTTTGGCGACGAATTTGGCGGAATGTCGCCAACTTGGCGACTTTTTGAAATGTTGCCAAATTAACGAAAATCGCGCCAAATGGATAAAAATGACGCTAGATCAATGAAAATGACGACTAATTGTCGAAAATTCAATATCTTGGAAAGAGTATTAGTATCTACTAAAAGAAAAACCTCTTTTTTTTTACTGCAAAAGTAGTAAATTCATTGCATTATATAAGGAATGTCATGAGTTGCCCACATCAGATTTTTAACACTTTACAACAAAGTTGAAAAGTGTTTATCACTTTGTTCATTCTGTCTGTCTGTCTGTCTGTCCGTTAGCACGATAACTGCCGTAAAAATGGCTTAATCAAAATGCAATTTTAGTATGTTGTTCAGACAGTCTGTTGGACCTATGGGAATATAAATGAATATAATATCACCCAATTAAATTTGGATTGAACCCGGGTTGAAAAAATGAAATACATTGAGCCCTATGGGCCCTAATTTTTCAAGCATTTTTTAAGCGGATTTAAAATTCACAAATTGCTTCGAAAATTTCAAGTAATGTTCAAATTGTTCCATGATATATATAAAAAAAATTCAACGAAATATATTCAGTAGTTTTTTTAACTAAAAATTAAAACAATAATAACACCTCTTATATGAAGCGATCGCGTGACCATGATATGAAAAGATCACGTGACCCACTTCAAAATGATATATGGCATCCATCTTGTCTGAAAATTGTGATTTTTAAAGTTCCTATTAATTCATATTGAGTGTTGTATCCGTACTAAAACCACTTTATTTTCGCTTAAATTCTGTGCATCTACATACTGAAACAACGCAATTACAATATATTTGAGTTTAAATGCTCATCCAAATTTCATTATTTCTACAACGAAGCCTATTTTTCACCTATGTAAAATGTAAACTGCAAAATATGTAGAATCAGTTGTATTAGAATTGCTGTATTTCTTTAACACAAAATCATTTAGTTCATGGAGTCTGCGTAGCTGATATGAATTTATTATTCATTGATTTTATAAACAGGACGACGATTTTTTTCGATGAAGTTTTACGCATAGAGTTTAATTACTTGCAGCTCCATGGTCTTAATTTTTAAATAAAATGAATTATTATAGTATTGTGATGAATGACATGAATGGGAAATTATTTATGAATGAAATGCTGCTTTTATAGAGAGAACCAGGCGTGTTATTTTTTCTATGACGTCATTTGAATGAATTTCAGTTGTTTTCGATGAAGTTTTCAAATATAATAAATTATCGTAGTATGTATTATGATAATTCTAAAATTATTACCGAGGAATGCATCCCATTTTAGAGATGTTTAAACCAGGCAATTTATATTTCAATGCCGTCATTTGAATGAAGTTCATTTTTTTCGATGAAGGTTTAAGTTTTCAAATATAATAAATTAATGTAGTATTGTAATAAGTTTTAAAATATTACCGAGGAATATATTGCATTTTAACCATGTTTAAATAACATTGCATTGAAGTTGGAAAGTGTTTCATAATCAATGCTTTAAGCATGATTGATCTTTCTTGTTTTAATAGCAACCATGTGGATAAACCGTGGTTAGTTCAATAATAACATTATTTTATCACTCTACAGAGTACGAAAGTCAGAAAAATTAAAATAAATTATTTTTGGGTACTCTTAGTAGAAACCAATAATATCTCAAAATTATATTCCTTATAAAAAAGCATTTCGTTCGATTAGTATCAAAATCAATGGAAACATAAAATCTAGATAGCTGGGCCCAGTGAGGTCGCAGCATAATTGAAATAAGGGCATTTCATCCAGACTGCAGAGAAACTCATCCGGCCTCGTATCCAATTCAATGTTGCTAGTTTAAGTTAAAAGTAGCAGATTGGGTTAATTTTTAGTGTTGCTAGTTACTTTATTTTGCTATGGGGTTACTTTTGCTTTCGCAATGTAAGAGTAACAATATTGATTTAACTCAAAGGCCACATCAACATATTTATATTGTAAGTTTGTAAAAAAACATTAGCGATCGGATTTACACAAGTCATGTGACAAAGTCAACGACCGTGCTGAAAACACCGGTTCTCGTTAGATCACCGAAGTCAAACAGCATCGGGTGCGGTTAGTACTCGGGTGGGTGACCACTTGGGAACACCGAGTGCTGTTGGCTTATTTCGGGCGCGGTAGCCCGGTGGTTTGCACGCTGGATTTGCACCCTTCCACAACTGCCGCCGTGTTCATGCGGTGTACGATGACGTTAAATATGTGGTTCCGTAAGTCATTCCGAGAGGTTGGTGGTAGGGGAAGGAGGGAACGTTACCTGTGGATACCTCACGCACTGGGTTCCGGTCTAAGTTGGGTGGCACTTCCCGGCCGCCAAAATAGTTACCTTACACCTTTCAGGTAGGTCGGAAGGTCTCGGTCTCAACAACAACAAGTCATGTGACGAACGTGTTGCTAAAAGTGGCTGATATTTCGATGCAAAGAAAAATATATGTGCAAGTTACTTTCCGATGTTTGACGTTATTCTTGACGTTATTAAGTTATTTTTTTAGTAATTACGAGTCTACAATATCAATAGTGGGATAATTAAATGATATTCGAATGTATTATATACATAATGTATTTATGTACTTATATACATAATGTATAGGGAAAGTATTGTGACGGGGTCGAAAAATCGAATTCGAGTTTTCGACGGGAGGGCACGTTTCAAGCATCCCTCATCACGAATCAAACATTTTTGAAGTGATGTCTGAGTGTGTGTGTCTGTGTGAAAGTATGTGTGTGTGTGTGTGAAAGTATATGTGTGTGTGTGTCAGTGAGCCTGTGGACACGATAACTGACGAACGAATGGACCGATTCGAACCAAATTTGGTACAAAAATCATAATCCGTAAACACTGGAAGTCTATTATTTTTATACGCAATCGAATGTTCAGAACCCCCCAAAATTTTCGAGTGAAATTTCAAAAAAATCGTCAAAAAATCAAAACTGCTAATAAATTTACGCAAATAGATATTTCTTATGTAATTTTTCATTAGAAAACGATTGACATAAATTTTAGAATGCTAACATGAACGTTCTCGAGATATTGCACAATTATCAAAAAGTTATATAAAACAAAAGAAAAAATATTTCCTATTGAGAAACATGTTCACTTTTCATATATAATACCATGGGATAAATTTGGTGACATCATTCTCGTGGATTTAGCTCGTTTCTATTCATGAAAAAATATACTTTGAGTAATACTTTTATATTTGAACGCCAATAGTCATTTATCTGCTGTAAGGATAACTTATTTTTCCGTCCATAACGCTTGGCGAGATTTTGGCGAAATGTCGCCAACTTGGCGGCATTTTTAATTGTTGCCAAATTAACAAAAATCTCGCCAAATTGATAAAAATGACGCTACATCAATGAAAATGACGTCTAATTGAAGAAAATTCAATATCTTGAAAAGAATATAAGTATCTACTATAAGAATAACATTTTTTTAACTGTAAAAGTAGCAAATTCATTGCATTATATAAGAAAGATCATGTGTTGCCCACATCAGATTTTTTTTATCGTAACGGTGAATGAATGCTTTTTTAATGCATATATAATGAATAAAACGTAATGATGAGTATAAATAAGATATAATTGATATATGTTATTTCTTTAGAAACTAATAGGCTGCAATTATCACTTTCCTTATATACATAATGTATAACGAAAGTATTGTGACGGGGTCGAAAATTCGGATTCGAATTTTCGACGGGAGAGCACGTTTCAAGCATCCCTGATCACGAATCAAACATTTTTTCAAGTGATGTGTGTGTGTGTGTGTGTGTGTGTGTGAAAGTATGTGTGTGTGTATGTGTGTGTGTGTGTCAGTGAGTCTGTGGAGACGATAACTGACGAACGAAGGGATCGATTCGAACCAAATTTGGTACAAAAATCACAATCCGTAAACACTGGAAGCCTATTGTTTTTATATGCAATCGAATGTTCAGAACCCCCCTAAATTTTCGAATGAAATTTTGAAAAAATCGTCAAAAAATCAAAACCACTAATAAAGTTACGCGAATAGACATTTCTTATGTAATTTTTCATTAGAAAACGATTAACATAAATTTTAGAACGCTAACATGAACCGTTCTCGAGATATTGTACATTTTTCAAAAAAATTATCAAAAAGTTATATAAAATAAAAAAAAATATTTCCTATTGAGAAACATGTTCACTTTTTATATGTAATACCATGCGAAAAATTGGGTGACATCATTCTCGTGGATCTAGGTTGTTCTATTCATGAAGAAAGATACTGTGAGTAATACTTTTGTATTTGAACGCCAATAGTCATTTATCTGCTGTAAGAATAACTTATTTCTTAGTGCATAACGCTTGGCGAGATTTTGGCGAGGAATTTGGCGGAATGTCGCCTTATCATTTTTGAATTGTTGCCAAATTAACAAATATCTCGCCAAAATGGATAAAAATGATGCTAAATTAATGAAAATGACGACTCATAGTCGAAAATTCCATATCTTGGAAAGAATATAAGTATCTACTTTAGGAAAAACCTATTTTTTTTACTGTAAAAGTAGTAAATTCATTATATTATATAAGGAAAGTCATGTGTTGCCCACATCAGATTTTTTTTATCGTAACGGTGAATGAATGCTTTTTTAATGCATATATAATGAATAAAACGTAATGATGAGTATAAATATGATATAATTGATTCAATATTCATAAATGTCAGATATTTTTTATAAATGTACACCCATATTTTATGTCAGAAATTTGTCTTTGGATATTATTGAAAACCTATGTTTTTATTTTAATTGATCTATTTTGCAACTCCAAACCATACATGATAGATTATAGTTTCTATTTCCGGTGTAATAAATAACAATAAATCGTTCTCATAATTTATCATACAGTAAATAGAATTCAGAAATATTTTTAGCGGAACGTCAATAACTGCTCTTAAAGAACAAAATGGTTAAAATTGTTCATTTTGATAGCGGTGAGTGATAGAATATTTAACTCATAATAAGTAAAACTAAAAATTCTGATGTGGGCACCACATGCCAATCCCTGCATAGTTCAATAATTGTACTTCTCTCAATGCGACAAATGATGCGTAAGATCTACGGTATAATGTACAGAAACAAATTTGCTTATATTTTTCTGATATATAAATGGGAATATTGCTAACGCTTGCTAAGCAATACATTCCACCATATTAAAATATGTTAAATATGTATACATCTGTTTGGTGTCAATTTGGTAATTTTAGCGTCAATTTTACCACTTTGACTTCATACCGTAAAAGTTGCCACTATAGCATAATATTTCAAAATTAGTCGCCAAGGTTAATAAATAAATCGCCAAGCGTTATATTTTGAAAATTTTATGTAAGAAACGTAAAATATCTCGAAAATGTTTGAAGTTAACATTCTAAATTCTAGTTTGTGTAGTTTGTTTTAGAACATATTATTACGTATAAAATATGTATTTATTTAACATTATTTAATGTCCTCATTTTTTCAAAACTTCAAATCATTTTCAAATCATTATGGAATATATATATATATATATATATATATATATATATATATATATATATATATATATACTGTAAAAATTTTTATATTCAATTTCTGTTAGATTATTTAAAAAATAATAGTCTTTTTAAACCTGATTTACATTCCATCAATAGTATTAAATTGAAAATTATCAATATGTATAGTGATTTAAATATTAAATATAAATATCTTAAATTTCCTTATATAGTGCTTATTCCAAAATTTCATAAAAATCCTATTAAATTTAGAACAGTTACTAGTGGCCATAATACTTACTCTACTACTGCGAGTAAATTATTACTAAATTCTTTACATCTAATAAATAATAGTTTAAGCCAGACTAGCAATAATTACCACATTCTAAATAATAGTAAAGAATTAAAGAATAAATTAACATCACTTAGAAAAATAATAGGATTTCAAACTTTTGATTTTTAAAGATCTTTTTAATAATATTAAGATATCTGATCTATATGATGTAGTTTTAGCTCTATATAATGCTTATATTACACCTCTTTCAAATCAAATTAAATTTATAAATTTTCCTAAACTTCTTCACTTTGTTATTTTCAATAATTATATTTTTCAAGGAAATAAATTATACTTACATGTCTCAGGAGTTCCACAGGGTGACTGCAGTAGCAGTATGCTAGCTAATTTATACCTTTATCATTATGAAAAGTCATTTACTTCAATAGATTATACTTTTTACAGATATGTTGATGATCTGCTTTGCTTAGTACCTACAGAAAATTATCTCATAGATATAGATTACTATCCAGACAATTTGGAATTAATTTCTAATGAAGCTACTATTAGTAAAAATGTTAATTTTTTGGATTTAAAACTTTTTATTGATTCTTCTAATAGAATTGTTACAAATTTATATGATAAAAAAGACTTTTATAATTTTAATATTAATAAAATCTTACCTTTTAATTCCTGTAACTCGATTCAATTGTTTAGAAATATTATATTCAATCAGCTTTTTAGAATTTATAGATTATCTGATAAAAAATTTCATGCTATGCATATCAATAATCTCAAAATTACTAGTAATTTATATAAATATCCCTCTTATTTAGTAAATAGTATTGTTAAAAAATTTAAAATAGCTGGATTTTTATAATTCTTTTCATAGTATCATATAATTCTATTCATAGTATCTTATATTAGCCAGACATCTCCATTCTCTTTTTTTTTTTTTTTTTTTTTTTTTTTTTTTTACATTTACTTCCCACTTTAGCATTACTATTATTTGCCCCTCTTTTTAGTAGCCCTTTTTGTATATTAATACTTTTTCTTAACATTTCGCTTCACAGTTTTTCAATCCTTATAAATGGCAACAGTAAATGTTTTTTTATTTACGAATGGCAACACTGGTCTCTTCTATCAGTGTTCCCTGTATTGAATCGATTGTACATACGCTGTGGTTTTTCCAGGTATTCATTTTTTCTTTTTATTCCTTCTTTATGTATGTCGTCCAAGTAGAAATAGTTTATAGATATAATCTATCTATTTCTTCAGAAACATACATTTTTGTGTTTGCTTCTACAAAAAACTTGGACATGATTAGATTTTTGTAGAGGTTAACAATTCATGATTTAGGCTTAGAGCCTCGTCCACGTGTAAGGCGTTTGTGCTTGATTTCGTTTGTTATACTTATTTCGATTCCATACCTTTGTATTATATAATTTTCATTGACTTGTTGATTCGATATTTATTTTATTTATTTTTTTTTCCATTTGCTTGAGGATTAGTTGATTTTTACTTTTGTTTTGTAAGCCAGTTAGATATTTGAATTTAGTTTAAGTTTTTCTTTTTTTGTTTCCATACCTTTTAATTTGGTTGATTTTCTGTAACTTGATAGCTTGTGTTTTGTATTTTTTATCCATTTGATTGATGATTTGCTGTATTATATTTTATTCTGTGGGTGTTTTAAAAAGTTAGGTTTATCGTGTTACATCTTCTTACTTTTCGTTCATTGGATTTTCAAACTTCTATTATTATATATATATATATATATATATATATATATCATATAAAATCCAGTAAACAAATTCAAAAAGAATTCCTATGCATATCCACAAAAATCAAAGGCACTACTCAGGAAAAGGTGCCAAGCCGCTCTATACTCCGAAGCAGAATGTAATCCAAGAAAAAGAAGATTTAAAGGAACTTGGGATAACCAAATGCTTTGCATTTAATGGTTGGGGAGGATTGCGACTCCCCCTCCCGTTTAAAGCTGCTTTTCCAGCCTAGGCAAACGCTCACGGTACCAATGCAAAGCAAAGGTTGGTCCCCAATGCGTGCTAATACGAAGGCACCCGGATACGGAAGAACAAGACCAACCAAACAGAAGGAAACTGGACCAAAAGTGAATCCTGCCCAACTCGCTATCATATATATGTTCATTTTACGCATGCGTGCAATCTTAGCAGGTACGCATAAACTTTATTTACTTGCAAATTGAAGTAAACTGTCAAAATCTACATGATCCTTGAAAATCGATCTATAGCAATCCTTTAAGAAATATATAGGATAATGTTTATATAAAGCCTCTGTTATGATTTTAATATTGCTATTATTGCAATCTTTTTTAAACGTGTTGTAAATTTGATTTCTCTTGAAGTGTCCGAGTATGATATTTCTGAAAGTATTTTTGGTAAGATTTGTTTTCCAATCGATGAGATGATTTATCTTCATTTTATATAATTCTCTTTTGTCGTATAACGTTGTATAATGACCATATAATCCATGTTTTTTTATTGAGATGTCCAGAAAATTTACCGCTTCATTTTCTTCTTTACAATTTTCTATTAATTCCAATTCCGGTGGGTAAAATGTGAAATCGAAATTGGTGGTGGTTTCATAACTCCCCAATAGCACATCGTCAACAAACCGGAAATATGGTATCTCTGACAAAATATGGGTTCCTTTTTCATATGTTGAGAGGTAAATATCGGCCAAGATTGATGAGCAGGCTCCTCCCATTGGGATTCCCTTTATTTGTCGGTAATAATTATTTCCGTTATATAGAATATTTTCTTTTAATACCAGTTCAATAAGATCAAGGTATCTTCGATAAGTAATAAAATCCTTCAAATCATATTCTTCATGTAATTTTTCCAAGATTGAGTATAAATTAGATAAATCAATGTTGTTAAATAGGTCGCGGAAATCAAAGCTTTTAAAACATATATTTTTATTACAATGTTTTAATCGATCGATAACTTCTACTCCATTTTTGATCATGACATGATTCTGTTTTTTGATGTTTTCCATCACAAACTTGAGGATGTTCAATAGTCGTTTATTAGCTATTGTCAGATATGATCCACAGCCAACGGTAACTGTACGGAATTTTACAGGCTCTTTATGCATCTTTGGAATGAGGATTAAATATGGAAATTTAACAGTTTTTATTTCATTACCGATTCGCTTGTACAAAGCCTTAATCCTATTGGATAGAACATTCCCAATATTATGTAAAGGGGTGTACATAGTACTGTCTAGATAGCAGTGAAGAAGTGTATCCATGTAAAACTTTTTGCATGTAAATGCAAAATGTGATACCATCTTGTCAGTATAAGTTATAGCAAAATTTTCTTTTATAGTTTGTATAGCTGCAGGTATTGAAAGATTCCTAATTCTGTTATTTTGTCTGATGTAATAAAACTGAAATTCTTTTGAAAAATTATATTTCCATTCATGAAAGGCTTGAATAGGTAAACTGTGTTTTACTGCTATTTTATAAATAAATTCTTCTAGATCTTGATTGAAATTTTCGATTACTTGGTTATATTCTTGTGATCTGTATTTAGTTCCGAGTTTGAAAATATTTTTAGAGTTTTATCTGAGATAATATCCAGATCACCTGTAATGATGTGATTGTGATAAGGATCTTTAAGTTTGCTATCAGTGCATCTGCATTCTGTTGTTTTAGTATCCAATTCTTTACATATATTGTTGTAGTTGAAGAATCTTCTACCGTTTGTGCGTACAAAGCGGTAAGTCAATTTTACCTTAAGATCCTGAACAGGTAAGAAAGTTTTGATATTGTAAAGTATCGATTTAAAGGGAATTCCATCAAATTTCTTATTTCGGAATGTGGTTATAAAATATTCCATACTTTGCTTGTTCTGTATTCTGGGTTTTAATCTAATTTGAAATTTTCTGGCCCTTAATTTAATCAAGTCAAGCATAATGGCTATATTTTTGTGTGTTTCTTCAATCTGAAAGTCAATAGGTTCATCCAACGTATATTGCTGTATAAAAGCCCATATACGAGGTAAATATTTGATTTTTATACTGTAAATGACATCCTTAATCCAATTGTACTTGATTCCGTCTTTGGATTTAATTGATTCTATAAATTTGGAGATTTTTTCTTCTGTGTCATTATAGCTATAATGGTGTTTTCCTCTTCCTCTATGCCATCGCTGTGACTTCCTCTGTATCAATGAACTTGCTATTGGATAATTGTCAATACTTCTACAATAATCTAAATTGTAACTTTCTTTAAAATTGAGGGAATTCAATCCATAAGGGAATGTCGTTGAGTACTGTTTAATATGTGTGGCCTCCCACCACAATCTTTCCATCAATTGAGGTACTATATCTAGAATGGTGATGATGGTTCTAGAAAAATCATGTTGTCTGAAATGCCTAATTTCCAAACTGCTTAAATGTCGATCGAGTTGTCTTTTCTTACAGACTTGACTCCTGTGCAAGTTGATTCTTATATTAAGTGGATTCAGAGTCTGTCCAATATATTTAGTATGACATGTAAGACAGGTCATATAAGATATTGTGGATTTCAAAAGTGCCTATCAAAAAGATGCAAACTGTGTCCTGTGGCCAACCCGCTTCAAATTAAAAAACATGCTAATCCGAACAGAATATTTTGTAAATCTTACAACACAATATACTGTATCACCTGTCTTACATGTCATACTAAATATATTGGACAGACTCTGAATCCACTTAATATAAGAATCAACTTGCACAGGAGTCAAGTCTGTAAGAAAAGACAACTCGATCGACATTTAAGCAGTTTGGAAATTAGGCATTTCAGACAACATGATTTTTCTAGAACCATCATCACCATTCTAGATATAGTACCTCAATTGATGGAAAGATTGTGGTGGGAGGCCACACATATTAAACAGTACTCAACGACATTCCCTTATGGATTGAATTCCCTCAATTTTAAAGAAAGTTACAATTTAGATTATTGTAGAAGTATTGACAATTATCCAATAGCAAGTTCATTGATACAGAGGAAGTCACAGCGATGGCATAGAGGAAGAGGAAAACACCATTATAGCTATAATGACACAGAAGAAAAAATCTCCAAATTTATAGAATCAATTAAATCCAAAGACGGAATCAAGTACAATTGGATTAAGGATGTCATTTACAGTATAAAAATCAAATATTTACCTCGTATATGGGCTTTTATACAGCAATATACGTTGGATGAACCTATTGACTTTCAGATTGAAGAAACACACAAAAATATAGCCATTATGCTTGACTTGATTAAATTAAGGGCCAGAAAATTTCAAATTAGATTAAAACCCAGAATACAGAACAAGCAAAGTATGGAATATTTTATAACCACATTCCGAAATAAGAAATTTGATGGAATTCCCTTTAAATCGATACTTTACAATATCAAAACTTTCTTACCTGTTCAGGATCTTAAGGTAAAATTGACTTACCGCTTTGTACGCACAAACGGTAGAAGATTCTTCAACTACAACAATATATGTAAAGAATTGGATACTAAAACAACAGAATGCAGATGCACTGATAGCAAACTTAAAGATCCTTATCACAATCACATCATTACAGGTGATCTGGATATTATCTCAGATAAAACTCTAAAAAATATTTTCAAACTCGGAACTAAATACAGATCACAAGAATATAACCAAGTAATCGAAAATTTCAATCAAGATCTAGAAGAATTTATTTATAAAATAGCAGTAAAACACAGTTTACCTATTCAAGCCTTTCATGAATGGAAATATAATTTTTCAAAAGAATTTCAGTTTTATTACATCAGACAAAATAACAGAATTAGGAATCTTTCAATATCTGCAGCTATACAAACTATAAAAGAAAATTTTGCTATAACTTTTACTGACAAGATGGTATCACATTTTGCATTTACATGCAAAAAGTTTTACATGGATACACTTCTTCACTGCTATCTAGACAGTACTATGTACACCCCTTTACATAATATTGGGAATGTTCTATCCAATAGGATTAAGGCTTTGTACAAGCGAATCGGTAATGAAATAAAAACTGTTAAATTTCCATATTTAATCCTCATTCCAAAGATGCATAAAGAGCCTGTAAAATTCCGTACAGTTACCGTTGGCTGTGGATCATATCTGACAATAGCTAATAAACGACTATTGAACATCCTCAAGTTTGTGATGGAAAACATCAAAAAACAGAATCATGTCATGATCAAAAATGGAGTAGAAGTTATCGATCGATTAAAACATTGTAATAAAAATATATGTTTTAAAAGCTTTGATTTCCGCGACCTATTTAACAACATTGATTTATCTAATTTATACTCAATCTTGGAAAAATTACATGAAGAATATGATTTGAAGGATTTTATTACTTATCGAAGATACCTTGATCTTATTGAACTGGTATTAAAAGAAAATATTCTATATAACGGAAATAATTATTACCGACAAATAAAGGGAATCCCAATGGGAGGAGCCTGTTCATCAATCTTGGCCGATATTTACCTCTCAACATATGAAAAAGGAACCCATATTTTGTCAGAGATACCATATTTCCGGTTTGTTGACGATGTGCTATTGGGGAGTTATGAAACCACCACCAATTTCGATTTCACATTTTACCCACCGGAATTGGAATTAATAGAAAATTGTAAAGAAGAAAATGAAGCGGTAAATTTTCTGAACATCTCAATAAAAAAACATGGATTATATGGTCATTATACAACGCTATACGACAAAAGAGAATTATATAAAATGAAGATAAATCATCTCATCGATTGGAAAACAAATCTTACCAAAAATACTTTCAGAAATATCATACTCGGACACTTCAAGAGAAATCAAATTTACAACACGTTTAAAAAAGATTGCAATAATAGCAATATTAAAATCATAACAGAGGCTTTATATAAACATTATCCTATATATTTCTTAAAGGATTGCTATAGATCGATTTTCAAGGATCATGTAGATTTTGACAGTTTACTTGAATTTGCAAGTAAATAAAGTTTATGCGTACCTGCTAAGATTGCACGCATGCGTAAAATGAACATATATATGATAGCGAGTTGGGCAGGATTCACTTTTGGTCCAGTTTCCTTCTGTTTGGTTGGTCTTGTTCTTCCGTATCCGGGTGCCTTCGTATTAGCACGCATTGGGGACCAACCTTTGCTTTGCATTGGTACCGTGAGCGTTTGCCTAGGCTGGAAAAGCAGCTTTAAACGGGAGGGGGAGTCGCAATCCTCCCCAACCATTAAATGCAAAGCATTTGGTTATCCCAAGTTCCTTTAAATCTTCTTTTTCTTGGATTATATATATATATATATATATATATATATATATACCTTTGAATCCTTTGAAAAATCAAGGTCTATTCATTCGAAGTACATGCATTGGAGAGGAGCTACGGGAATTGTGGCCATACCGGGAGTGTGCCGCGGTCTAGCAGCATACTGTAACCGGGGATTTAAGGAGTCACAATCCCCCCTTAGGCTTTTTTTAGCATATATATAGCATATAGCATATAAATAAATATATATATATATATATATATATATATATATATATATCCATATATCCGTGCTACCCCATTTCAGTGTGGCTGTGCGAAAGGCCATATGAAAATCCTCATCTACAATAGCACATCGAATCCGACGAGGACCTGTTTGCCAGGACTTCTGCTGCTGCTGTCGCTGTAGGAGAAATGTCTGATTTTTTCGCCAATTTACGACGATCGCAACATTGAAGGTGTGAGACCTGCATTCATGTTGGCGATTACTGTTTTGATCAGTTCCTGTAAGTTATTCATTACAATTTGCTTTGTAATTTCTTCGAGTTTTTGTTTTGAACAGTTTAATAATTTAAGTAAGTTGTTCCTTAAAATGTATTCTGAATTTTTCTTCGGTTCCTTCATACACCCTTTGTCACTCTTGTGTTCCATCATTTCATGCAGCACTACGTGTTAACCCTATTACTTAACCGGAGTTACAACTATGCTTTATATGACTAAAAGTGCTTGTTTAATAGTGTTCTATTACCCCTTAAAGTTTTCCCTCCATATATATATATATATATATATATATATATATATATATATATGTATGGGAAATCTGGGGAATGAATATATATATATATATATATATATGAGAAATATGGGGAATATATAATATATATATATATATATATATATATATATATATATATATATATATATATATATATATATATATATATATATATATATATATATATATATATGTTAGAAAGATATAATAATAACGAATTCCAAGCAATCACGAAATATCAAAATCATCAAAGCAGCCAAACCACGCCCACAATGCCTATAAAAGAAATGAACAGCATTTTCTCAATTTTGGAGATTAACCAGACTTATATTCATCTTTAGGTCTGAACATCTAATTCTTATTAACCCAAACATATGCTTGTTTCAGATTTGGGGGTATTAAGTTACTATAAATGTCAAAACTCAGACTACAAGCACCAAACGAAGAAAAATTGAAACATTATTAGGAATTCAAGAATTACCTTGATCCATGAAGCAGGAACCCAACCAGCACGTGTATTGAGTGTGAGCAGCTGTAACAGAATGAAAAAAAGTTTACATGCATCCGGGAGAAGGAGAGCAAGGGGTGGAACAAGTTGAAGTGACCTTCCCTGAAATCCGTTCAGGGAGTTAGAGTAAGAAACGGGACAACCAAACCAATAATATAAGGTATACAGGATGAACAGGTCATAGATGTAAAATATTACTATAAAAGTGATTCACAGATGAATTGAATAAACGAGAATGCCACTAACATCATTATAAGGGAGCTCAAATCATAGTATCAAACTGGCTAAAGTTACATATTTACAGCGAAAATAATATTCAAAACTTTAAATATTATTGTATCTTATTTTATATATATATATATATATATATATATATATATATATATATATATATATATATATATTTATATATATATATATATATATATATATATATATATATATATATAATATATATATATATATATATATATATATATATATATATATTCTTTTTTTGTTCCTTATACGTTACTTTTATATGTAAGGAAAGTAAAACATTATGAATTTTCTGTACATAAAACTAATATTTTATGTCTGGAAGAGTTACTTTGAATATCATCTATATGCTTTTACTCCCATTGCTCTTTCGTTCTTTATTCAAAATACATGATAATTTGTATTTCCTATTTTAGTTATTATTAAGAGCAATAAATGACTTCTATGGTTTACTATTAAGTAAACAGAATCAAGGAACATTTCAAGCAGTTCACTAGTAAATGTTTTTTCGTAGCGGACAAACTGGCTAACACTCTTTATTACTTTATATGTATTCGTAGTAAATGTATAGGGAAAATACTCTGGTGGAGCCGAAAATTCGAATTCATGTTTTCAACAGAAGAATATGCTTCACACATCCCTGAACACGAATCGAACGTTTTCGAGGTGATGACTGTGCGTGTACAAGTATGTTTGTGTGTACTTAGTGTGTACATTAGTATGTATGTCTGTAAGTCTGGGGAAGGGATATCTTACAAACGAATGGAGCGTTTGTTTTGAACGAAATTTTGTACATATATTGCAGTCGGTGAATACTGGAAACCTATTGATTTTAAACGTAACAGAATGTTCGGAAAACCCCTAACTTCTTGAAGAAAATGTTGAAAAAATCTTTAAAAATTTATAACTTTTATTTAATAATGCAAGATAAATTTCCATTTCTTTTGTAAATTTTCATTGCTAAACGAATGACACAAACTTTAGGATGTTAACATGAACAGTTTTCAAGATATTTCACAACTTTCAAATAAATTTATAAAGAAATATATAACATTTAAAAAGTATTAAATAGTGTATATTTTCTTTTTTCATATATAATATTATGTAATAAATTTGTGAAGTTCATCTAGTTCGTTCCATTCACTGGAAAAGATATGTAGAGTAATAGTTTTGTATTTTGATGCCTACTAATTCGACAATAGTCTGCATATAAGAAAAGCTGTTTTTTCTCTGTCTATCTGTAACGTTTGGTGAAAAATTTGTCAATTTCGCTGGGAATATACGGGGTGATATTTCACCCCCAGATTGAAGAAAATATCTTTAAAATGAAAAAATAACGACAAATTGATAAATTAATTATTAAAATATTTTCATATATAGGCTATATTGCTTAATGAATATGCTATCAATACTGATAATTGTCAATTTAAATTTAATTGAAATATAAGTTTTTTGGGTACTTAATATTTTTACACGTTGCCATCCAGAAAAGCGCTATATATACAATCCAACGTTAGAAACATTATATGACGTGGATCATATACATAATTTCTACACTATGAATGTAAATTCATTGCATTATACAGCAAATGTCATGTGTTGACCACATAAAATTTTTCGGTAGTGATGGATAAATGATTGTTTAATACTTATATGATAAGCGAAATTAAGAAATGTTGAAAATAAATATGGAATTGACGCATGCAAAGAAAATGCAGACAACTCAAAATGCAATAATAAATCCATGCTATTCTAATTTCTGCATCAAATGCATGAAAATATCACACATTTGCATTTTAAAATAATGACTAATAATTCCAAATATAAAATATTTTCTGACATCAAAATTTAGTTTATTTTTGTTACGTTTTTCTTCTCTTCTAAATTTTTTTTTTCAAATCATTTTTCTGTCTTTGTAATGTACAATATTTTTAACTAAAAGTGTTTGTCCATGATATACGAAATATCTAAATATGAAGATAATTCTGGGGAAAATGACAATATATGTTAGATGGGCTGAAGCAGAGTTACTAACTTAGATATTCTGTGACTAGATTTAGTTAAATTTTGCAACGATTAACATCCAAGTATTTCTAAGTATAACCCTAATATGACAAAGTCTGTAATGATTTTTATAAAGGCTATTCATAAAAGTCTGAAATATATCCACTGTTTGTTATGACTCTAGCCGTAAAATTTTTCCAAGGGTTGGCAACACTATTATTTGTTATTTAAAAATAAATGTCTTTCGAAAATTGAATATTTTTGCTGAGAAAAATTCACTGTGCTATAATGTTAGTTATCTGTCTGTGAAATTTTGTGAGAAAACACTTAAAAATTATAATTTATAAAAGGAAAATTTAAGGTATAAAATATGATGCTTATCAATATTGCGGCCAAAAGAAACATTTTCTTTGATTAGTATTCCGTTTCATGAAAGACACATTAAAATTTACTTTTATTTTACGAATATTATTCCCGTGGATCTTATCTAAATCGACATCGATATTTTATGTCTAAGAACATTAAAGTGTATACAAATGACGGGATACATGCTTTTATTTCCAATCTTCCTTTGTTTCCTTTCAAGCTATCAATGATAGATGATATCGACTATTACAGTTATGATAAAGAATAATAAATGACCCCCATAATTTATGCTACAGTAAACAGGATCAAGGAGTGTTTTATTTGGAACATTAGTATCAATTCCCCCATAATGCACAAAATGGCTGAAATTGCTTTTTCCGATGACGGTATACGAAATTCCTTATACGTATTAAAGTAAATTTATGAAAAATGAAAATAAATATGATATTTTTGATGAAAAAGAAGTCTAGAGATTTTAGATAAAAATGTAACGTCAAAGTGAGGAAGCAATAGATAATATTCAAGTTATGCTTAAGAAAACGGATTATGCTTGAGGTAGATTGAAGGATTCTGATGTTGAAAATGTTGGTAAAAATTTAATTATTAAAATTATGTTGCAGAAATTTTCTATTAAAATAGTATATAACATTGCAAAATAAATAAAATTTATGTAAATAGAAACAAGAAAAGTCAATCATGTATAAGTGTTGATTATGAAACACTTTCCAACTGAAATGCAATTTCATTTAAAAAATTTTAAAATGTGATACATTCAGTGGTGATATCTTTTACGTTATCACAGTATTACGGTAATTTATTATACTTAAATATTTAAAACTTCATCGAAATATAAATCGTCTAATTCTCTATGCAAAATCAATGAATATTTCATTCATATAACGTGTATTCCATACTCCAGAGCTAAATAATTTTGCATGAAAAAAATCCAGCAATTCTTGTATAACTCACCTTACAATCGCTTGAGATATTTGCATTCTGCATAAGTTAAAATTAGGCTTCGTTGTAGAAATAATAAAAGTTTAGAGATCATTTAAAATCGCAACTATTGTAATTGCGTAGCCATGTAATTTAGATACACAGATAATACACAGATACACAGATAATATATGTGCGTGTGTGTATGTATTCAAAGTATTGGAATCGTGCCGAAGATCGGAACTCTAATTTTCGAAGGATCTACACGTTTTGGACTTCCAAAACACGAAAAAACTATTTCTAGGAAGACGTCTGTGTGTTTGAAAAACTAATGGACCGAATGAAAAATTAATAGACCGAATTTCATAAAATTTGGTAGGTAAGTTTTTGTGGGAAACTCTGATGTTCATTAGATTTTAGTACGTTTCGTAATAAAAGAATCAGCCTGCTTTGCGAAATAGCCGGCAAAACTTGTCTTTATCCACTCTAGCAAAAAACTAATGGACCAAATTTAACAAAATTTGGTATATAAATCACTTGTAGTCTATTCTGGTACGATTCGGGAAAAAGGAATTGATTTTTAAGACACAGATATGCGTTTTTTAATGATCTCGTTGCATTAAAAATAAAAATTTTCTGATCGACCAAATTTGTCTAAGGGGGTCGTATAAAAATAAAAAAATGTGTAATTTTTTGAAAATTACTAGGGAGGACTATTTCATTAGCGTAATCTTATTTTCTACCTTACTTTCAACATTTCTGCAATTTACATTACCCACTTATCTCCAACAGGTAAAGAATTAAAGCGAGTTTCAATCTTTTTGGGACACCCTGTATATTCCTCTAATATAACCTCGGTTCCAATTTTAGGGATAATAACTATAAATATTAACTTTTAGACTGTGACAGAAGACGCTTATATTTTTCAGAAAGATAAAAGATTGTTTTCGTTATTATGATTTTTATAACCCTTTGTTACTTTATTTTACTTTCCCTTATAATTCAAATTTATTTTACTTGTGAAAGCACCATCGTCTTAACATATTGTGATGAAGGTGTAATTAAAGTTTACACAGATGAATATAATACTTATAATGAAGTTGGTGCGGCGATGTGTATGTCTGAGATGAATATTTTAACTCACGTCATTAAGTATAAATTTGATTCCAAAAATTCAGTATTCCAGTCGGAGTTTAATGTTATCAAGTATGCAATAAAGCCTGCCAAGGAAAGTCAAATTAACATTGATATTTATGCTGACAGTGTGGCTGCAATTACTGCAAATTTTGTCTGTAAATTCTTCAAATAACAAATAAAATTTATTGCGTGAAATAAATACGATTTCTAGGCAAATAAGCATTTAATTAAATTAAATTGGATTAAGGTTATGGTAATAGAGGCAATAAGACTGCAGATCGTTTGCTAAGATGGCTGCTTCAGATGGGGGAACATTAGTCATTCCTTATCCTTATACTTTCATATCAAGATTTTATAATATATAAATTATTAATGAATAATAAGAACTTTTGGAAGTTTTTTTTAAATTCTGAATATCTCCCGATTAGGGTTAAGTAATATTTGTCAAAAGTTAATACTGATAAACTTATCTATATAAATAAAATTGAAAATCTGTCTGTCTGTTTGTCCCATCACCACGAGAGAGCAGCTGAACCAAATTTGATGAAATTTTGTGTGTAGCCTGGAAATAGTCCCACTTTAAATTTAGTCTATGTTTGGAGTTTCTACGATCAACGGTTCTCGAGATATTAGTAAAAAACGAGATTTTCGTTTGTCTCATCATCACGGGAGAACGGCTGAACTGAATTTGATGAAATTTTGTGGATATCCTTGAAATAAATTCCCATAAATTTAGCCCAAAATTCTAGTATCTAAGGTCAGGGGTTGTTGAGATATTAATGAGAAAAGAAACTTTTCCCAGGAGTTCTACTCTCTAACTCCGTGGTTTATCCCAACGAAAAGCTTGAAAATCGCTTGAAAGTGAATTAAAACTTTCATATCTGAGTTTGATGGGAGATTTTTTGTGCTCATTAGTCACTTTCTGAAAACATGAATTGTTTGAAACATGATGTAAATGGGAAATTTATTTCCATGGTTTATTTTTCACAAGCTTTTACTGAACAATGAAAAGTATAAAGAAATCGAAATGATTATTTAATTTCGCAGTTTATGAGGAAGATTCTATCTTATACCATGTTGCTCAGAAACGCAATTAAATTAAATCTGTCTGTTAATTTTAATTATTATTTTTTCGATTTGAATAATAAATAAATGGATATAAAAATATATTTTAGAAAAGAATGATTTGATTTTTCTTATAGTAATTTTGACTGGATAATATCAATGACGTTCTTCAGGTTTAAACGTTATTATTATTAGTATTATCGGGGTTCATTGATTCAGGGATTATTGATATTTTCAAGTTATTATGCAATTGTTTTATTATGACAAAATTGTTTAAACTCATATATTGTACATTGTACGAGTAATCTTCTACAAATACACGGGTATATCTTCTAATCTACGAGAATATAAGTAGTACAAGTATACTGGCATATGTTTTGACATATATTGGCATATATTGGAATCAATTACGACCTTTTGGTATAAAGAGTACGGGGATTATTGATATTTTCAATTTATTACGTCATCTCTTTTATTTTGGAAAATATATTTGAGACTCATATTGTTATACGGGTAATCTTCTACTAACACACTGGCATATTTTCTAATCTGCGACAATATAAGTAGTACGGGGTTGCATATATTGATTCAATTCCTTTTCTTTATAAATTTGCTTACAAAAGAGGCCAGGATATTTTATTCTTCATATCGGTCCGTGAAGATAATTTTGCATAGTGAGAACAGATATTCTTAACCTTCTCTTTAGGAGCAATAAATTTAATATTTTAACATAATTTGCACATGATTGCGAATTATAAGTTTCTTTAAATTATACACTCCCTACGAAGAACGGGTATGCTGCTATTATACAATAAATTTCTTATTTATTTTATCGTTAATTTATGAAAGATTTACATAAGCGTAAGATTAAACGTTCTCCCTATTGTTCTTGCTTTCAGGTTAGTAATGTTGATCACTACGTTTTTCAATGTATACATGCAAATAAGTACCATTTGTGGAGGCCTCGTGATGGTAACAGAGATGCTAAGTTTTCTGGAGTCTTTGGAAAAGTCAACTCTATTTCTAGAATTAATAACTATCGCTGGTCATATATCTGAGAGTATAAGTTTATATTTTGGGGTTTTTTATTTTTATTTATTTTTTTTCATTTATGTTTCGATATTATTTGGCTTAGCTAATCTCTGTTTCAAAATTTATTAATTAATTGTTTTATTTATTTTACACTTTTTCTGCTTTTAGCATAAACTAGATTTCTAAAAGTTCTAGACTTATTTTTTGAAAGAAATATTTTCTGAGATACTCTGGAAGTACGTAAATAATTTAATTATTGAATTAATTTTCATTATTATAAATATGTCGATATATTTGATTTTATAAAACTGATTTTTATCCCAAATATGTTTGAAGGATGGTGTCGGCAGAAATAAATTTCCATTCCGACAAGATCTTCATGTAATTTTTTATAGTCTCAAACTTTTATTTTAATTTTGGTATTTATCTTCAATCTTGAATTTTCCGATTATTGTTACATATTACAAGTGGATTCCCCAAAAGTGTTGGACGAGTTGTTTACGAGGTTTGAATTTCAGTTCGACCTGTATTTTTTAGTTTTCTTTGTTTTACATATTGCTATTTTGGTATTATTTTTAGTCTGGTTTAATTTATTTATGTCTTATTTTGTTTCATTATGTATTATATCTTTGTTATTATATTTTATTATTATATCTGTGTTTATCCCGTCGGGATGCTGTAATAACTCTACACCTTTTGTGTGAGCGGACGGCCGGGGTAATAAATAAATTCACTGAAACGCTTTATCCGAAAAATATGATTCATTCTGAATAATTGAAACAAATCCTCACAACGCTGCGTCTTGCAATCATTTTTAAAATTCACAGTGCAAACATAGCAGAAATTGGTGCGCATGCTGATTCATATAAGGTATTAAGTTCTCTCTTGATTTAGAGAGTTATTTCGTGAATCTGTTTGGTCTAAATCTCCAAATCTTTTTAAATATTAATATTTATAAGGAGGTTTAAACATAAAATATTGACAAAAATATGGATCACATTTTCTTCAGAAAATATTTTATTTCTTTAAACTGTTTTATTTGTAGTGGAAACATGTACTGAAAATAATGCATTGAAAAAATATTAAAATTTTACACCTACACGTTTTTTTAAATATGTAGTTACAATGTGTCATATCATCTTAAATATATATTCTTCATATCAGTAAGTTTAATTGGCGTCTTAAAAAGTTAAATGAGTAAATATTACATTCCATTTCAGTTTATCTATATGTATGTTGTTGTTGTTGACACCCAGACCGTCCGACCTACCAGAAAGGTGTAAGGTAACAGTTTGGACGGTCGGGAAGTGCCACCCAATTTAGACCGGAACCCAGTGGGGGAGGCATCCACAGGGACCGTACCCTCCTTCCCCTACCACCAACCTCTCGGAAGGACTTTCGGACCCACATGTTTAACGTGATCGTACTCCGCATGAACACGGCGGCAGTTTTGGCAGCGGCTGGAATCGAACCCGGGCCTACCGAGTGCAACTCCAGCGCGCTAACCAATGGGCTACCGCGCCCCCATCTATATGTATGTGTACTCCTTAATTTAAGAATGAATATAATCCAAAATATTATAAAAAGTTTAATCGTGTAAATATTTAGAATCATATTAAAATTAGTTATTATCATAAATAGATTAAAATTTATGCAAGATTTTATATTGATACTATTTAAAGATATAGCAGTTTATTTGCTAAAAATCATAAATTCCAAGTGCGGAATATATAATTGATGGCGTTTCATTATTTATAGATGAAAAACAAAACTTCACTGACTTGCATTTCGAAATATTTAATCAAACAGCAACATTAAAGTTTTCACAATTTTAAAGATGGAATTAATGCTATTTGTAATTTTCTATCATCTGATATTAATTTAATATTATTTCTATCATCTCTTATTATTAGTCTGATATTAATTTAGTTACTTAATTCAAGCTTTTATGTTTCATTAAAGGTACTTAATAAGCATAACGGCTTACGATTAGAATTAGGAAAAAATTCCAAAAGTCAGAAATAAAGGAATTGGAAATGAGATAAAACACACAGGAGATTAGAAAAGAAATAGAAATTCCATGTGACCTCAATTTTAATGGAATTTAACGTCTATAAGCGGCAACACTGCAGAACTGAGATCACGTATTGTTTATTTATAAGTTCTTTTCCCGAAAGTACTCAGTATTTTCTTTGTCTACTGTATAAAAAGTATTTTACGTACTTCTGAAGAGGGTATTTAGGGAAACTGTTGGAGTATAAACGTTAGTTTTTGATGAAACGCAACGTGATCCTCGATCTTAAGCATTGTTTTCTGAAAATAGTTTGAAAATGTTTCTATGTTTATCAGAAACAATATACATTATACCTCTTTATTTTTTCTCCTATATGTTACTTCTAAAAATATTTTAAAAGTACACAAGGGTACAAATTATACATAATGGAATAGACATATATTTCACATAATGACATCAATATATACATATATATATGATATATATATACACATATATTATATTGCCAAAATGCATTGGATAACTACATTAAAAGGGGAGAGTGGACTTTATTCCACAACATCAAATGTTGGACGACCCTTAGTCACAATGACAGCATGACCTCTTCTAACCATGCTTTTCACCAATTTTCTGTGTGTCTGTACAGGAATATGTCGCTATTAAAGTCGGTACTTAAGTCTTTAGGAGACAGCTTTCCCACTAGGAATTGGATTCCGCGTCCTAGGTCGTCTAATAGATTCTAAATTCGAATAAGATCCAAACTTTGAATCGGTCAATACAGTCCTTATGCTTTAAGCTTTATAAACCAGGTTTGGACTGACATCACAGTGTGACGTGGAGCCAGATCCTTCTGAAATAGAAAGTGGGTTTACTTCGAAGCGTTGCCAAGAGGGCATAATCATTTAAACTGTTTAAGTAGTTCTCTTAGTTCCTATTTGAGGACAATATGGTCAGCGGATTCAATCTTTTCCAGCTAAACAGTCCAAGACAATCACGGATTCACATTAGAAATCAACGGCCGGTGTGTCAATACCGGTACAATGCAATCAGAAAAGCAAACGTTACTCATGCAGCACTAACTGAAGCACTTCCATCTGATAGGAAGCTTTTCAAACGTGATTCACCACTTCTCATGACCTTCTGCCAGTCATCGTTTATTTAGAAGCAGTGAGCTAACTACCACTGCTCTCGTATTCTGGCTTTAAGTTGAGTAATGGGCATGGTGTCTGCACCGACCTATCTATACCATGGTAATAGATAACGTAGTTCCAGCTGGATTGTAATGGTACTAGTAGTACTTATGGCTTGCGAAACCTTTGATGCTAAATCTGATGCAGATGAAATAAAACTGTTATAAAGAAACAGTGTAATCTAGAAATTGAATTTTCAAATGATACGAATTAGTTTATAGTCTCGATCTGTAAGGACTCATGTTCTGAGTATAAATACAGAAGTTGGAACTGTTCAGATGTTTAGAAACCGTAGATGCCGAAGTTTGTCTTCGACATCTACACGGTTGTAAGGCTTTTTTTAATGTATTTACCTTTACAAAGGTATCCTCATGAAATAAGTTGAAGTAAATGGATTTAAAACTGTAACAGCTCTTCGGAGAATACGACAGATAGCCATTTATCAGCCAAATGCATGTAAGCCTGAGTGATTCCTTTAAATACAATTTTCAAACTTTTGCTTCTCGACAATTTTAGCAGTTGTTCTTGTGAGCGGGTATAAATGTTCGGATGATAGCGATTTTCTATTAAAATAGAATATGGATATTACCATGAAATGTTGCATATATATGTGCATATACACTGGTGCAAGCGCTACTAGCAAAAATTCTTGGATTAATTGAGTGGTTTTGCACCCCTACAGTTTGCTCACCTGAGATCCATTTAATACGTTATAGTATAACGTATATATTATGACTACAGTAGACAATTTCTGAAAATTACTGAAATATATAAATTTAGTAAAATATATTGCGCCAACTTTTAATCCAAACTTATGTTTAATTTTTAAATATCACTGCATATATTATCGCATTGAAACCTTAAAGAAATTTTCTTTGAATAAGGCTTTGCGTTATAGTGCATGTTGGTAAATCGAAAGTTTACAAATCAAGATTTCTCTATACAGGACAAAACATCATATTATAAGTAGACATTATTTGTACAGGAGGGACGTGTATATGGCCACAGAATTTACAAAACTTTTCTTGTAATAATTTTGTCTTTATCAAAATAAAGATATAGGGAATTGATAACAAAACTTAAAGAGACACAGTAGCAACTGTGTCATTCACTTCTAAATCATCTGGCTACAGGTGAATCTCACAGCTCTCGAAATTGACAAATGGAAAGAATGTCCTTATTTGTGACAGTAGGAAATCTCGTGTTAAGGAGTTTCTTAATTTTGAAAGCTATGTACGTATTTTTTAAAAGGAAACAGCGAATTTATGAAATTTATTTTCTCGGTAAGGACATTTCTCAAGGAAATTTATTAGTGTATATTATTGCATTCTTTCAATTTCGTTACAACATTAACTTAAAATATTTTAACACGGTAAGACTACAGTCTAAATAAACTGTTTAATTTATACTCCTAGTGGTGTGCAGTTGTCCTGCCCATTCGGTACTAATGTATTTATCTGTTATCCAATGCCTGTTTGTCGATTTCGTTTCCAGTCACGAAAATATCAATGCGAGAATAAAATGTGTGGTCATGTTTTCTAAAACTGTTGGTTATCAGAAATAGGTTTAGGGGCTGATAAAAATTCAGGAAAGGATTCAGTGTATTTTTGAAATAGTTACTATGTTACATAATTGAATTTCGCTGATAGTAATTTTTTTACAAAAATATTACAATATGAACCTTGATGGTAATGCGCACATATATAAAAACATTAAATTTTCATGAAAGACTTGTTAGAATTTGTTAACAGGATTTGATGTATAGTATACTCTTGCAAAATACAAATTGTAAAATATGTTTGTGTTCGAGACGTTAGTTAGAAAAACATTTGACATGTATTCAACTTGACAAGACGATTACTCGAAATATAAAAGAACTTTTTTTAAAAATAAACATTGATTTAGAAATTAAATAGCCTCATATATATTTTTGTCGCTTACTATTTATAGCTATATTTTATATTTTCTGAAATATTTCGAGTGAAAAAAAAAAAAAAAAACTCATTTGAAGAGATACTTTTTTCAGTTAAAAAAAATAAAGCTGAATCTAAGACTCATTTATATACATTTATAGGGCTCTCAAAAAGCTGCACATTCTTCCTTTTTTTTAAAGCTCCCTCATTTCTTTTTGAGATATATACACTAAAACGTGGAAAACGAAAAATGTTCAATCTTCTTCAACTTCACAAGAAAATTACACCGAAACTATATGAACTTTTTAATAACAAATATATATTTTAATTCTACATTTTCTAGTACACATTTTTGTCGTTTACTATTTATATGTATGTTTTATAGTTTACCATATATTTCTAGTAAAAGTTAAAAATTTTTTAAAGCAAATACTCGCAAGGAGAGCTTTTCGAAAAAGTGTTCAAAATATAAAGATACTGAACTTATTTTTATATATTCATAATCTAGAACCTATTTTCGACTACATAAAAAAAATTATTTCCGTTTTTATTGATTAGGTTCCGAGTAATAAGCGTTTAACGTGTTTACATTTTTCGTAACACTACGTTTTTCTGCCAGAGAAACCCAAACCGTAGATGTTATTGACATATAAAAAAAATCTGATGTGGGCAACACATGACTTTCCTTATATAGTGTAATGAATTTACTACTTTTACAGTAAAAAAATAGGTTTTTCTTATAGTAGATACTTATATTCTTTCCAAGATATTGAATTTTCGACAATTGGTCGTCAATTTCATTGATTTAGCGTCATTTTTATCCATTTGGCGAGATTTTCGTTAATTTGGCAACATTTCAAAAAGTCGCCAAGTTGGCGCCATTCCGCCAAAATCGTCCCCAAATCTCGCCAAGCGTTATGGACGAAGACATAAGTTATTCTTACAGCAGATAAATGACTTTTGGCGTTCAAATACAAAAGTATTACTCAAAGTATTATTTTTTCATGAATGGAACGAGCTAAATCCACGAGAATGATGTCACCCAATTTATCGCATGGTATTACATATGAAAAGTGAACATGTTTCTCAACAGGAGGCATTGTTTTTTTATTTTGCATGACTTATTGAGAATTTTTTTTAAAAATGTGCAATATCTCAAGAACGGTTCATGTTAGCGTTCTAAAATGTATGTCAATCGTTTTCTAATGAAAAATTACATAAGAAATGTCTATTTGCGTAACTTTATAAGTGGTTTTGATTTTTTGACGATTTTTTCAAAATTTCATTCGAAAATTTAGGGGGGTTCTGAACATTCGATTGCGTATAAAAACGATAGACTTCCAGTGTTTATGGATTGTGATTTTTGTACCAAATTTGGTTCAAATCGGTCCATTTGTTCGTCAGTTATCGTCTCCACAGACTCACTGACACACACACACACACACACACACATACACACATACACACACACAGACATCACTTCAAAAATGTTTAATTCGTGATCAGGGATGCTTGAAACGTGCTCTCCCGTCGAAAACTCGAATTCGAATTTTCGACCCCGTCACAATACTTTCCTTATACATTATGTATATAAGGAAAGTAATAATACAATCAGGTGTGAACCACAACGAGAAGCATAACTCAACCAGCATCAAATAATAAAGATCAAATGAAGTATTAAAAACTGACTGCACAAACATTAAGCGAGAAAGAAAACATAGCAGAATAAATACAGTTTGAAGCCGGTTTTTGGACACTAAATTAGCTATGGACATTCGTAGAAGGAAAAAAAAATCACACGAGTAATAAATCAATGGCATGAGCCGGTTAGGTAAAAAAATAGTTAGCTGTATCTAGAAAGACAAATGTAGCAATATATTGGTTTTTATATTGAGCAATAAAGCTTTAAATTTATCAGCATCAAACATCCTAATCGCAGTGTAAGCAACCAGTTTATGTTTTATAAAAATCCCAAACTGGAAAAGTACACATATGGAAACTTGAACTATTTTTTATTCAAAATAAATTATAGAAATCCACAAATTACGATAATATTATATATTATATTATGTATTTTCTGTCACTGCCATCATGCTTCGTTATACAGCATGTCTTTTAACTATATGTATTGCAAGTTTAAGTATATTCCGACTCTATCGGATTAGAAACATCTACTAATTCCAATCGGCATCGGATTTTCTGAGGAAACAACGTCTCAGCTGGTGACAACACTGAGAGAGTTGTAGATGTAATTCCTGAGATTCTTAGATAGTCTGGTTGCAATGTTGTCTGTTCTCCCATATCGTTTTGAACTGTTTTTTTACATAATGAACTGCTCTTTCTGTCTACTTATTGGATGAAGTATGATATGGTGTCTTAAGCTAACGCTATATGCCATTATGTTTTACAAAACAAAATAATTCAGCGAATGTAATGTATGTGTCGTTATCGCTGACTGTGTAGTTAGGCAATCCAAAACATACCAACAGTTCATATAACTTCTCCGTTGAGGAATAAGTAGTTTTCTTAATTGGAATTGCTTCAGTCCATTTTGAATATGAATCTTGAATTATTAAAGTCATATGATTGTCTAACGGACCATCGGATGGAGTGTATATGGATACCGGACCGTGATGTTATGGTAGTTAACCAAGCATGTAGAACCTTAGGAACCATATCCGTATTCAGTATACAAGTGGAGCAATATCGGACTGTGTTATCCATATCGGCATATAAATTGGGCCACTAGAATAAATATATGGTACTACTCTTCATCCCAGTTATTCCTTAGTGCGTGCTGTGCAACTGCTCTAAAGTGTCATGCCTAAAGGAACTGGTAATATTCGACTTTTTCCACAGAGCAAAATGTCTTGCTTTGCAGTTATTTTTAAGCTTTTCTTGAAGTATGGAAAAATGTCAGATATAGTGACATGATGAATTTCCATCTTTGATTATTAGTGGATAACCTTGATATTCAGTGAATGGCATTGATTCTTATAGCCTGCCAAGTAACTGGCGCTACGGCTAATTTTTCCATCTGCAGTACAAATTTTTCGGGTGAATGTGGGTTAACTTCAGATATAACGGCAGGAAGACGGCTGCAAGTGTATGCATTCGCATTTTCTTCGTCCTCATGGTTGCTAACACTATAATTAAAACCTGATAGCGTAAGTGCACATCGCTGAATACCGGAATTTACCATATTTGGTACATATTTTTTCTAAAAAATAGTTACCAATGAGGGATGCTCTGTAAGGACTGTAAATTTACGACCCAACAGGTACTCTCTAAATAGGGTTACCACAAACACTGATGCAAGTGCTTCATTTTGCAAATGATAATAAATTTCCTCAGCATATCTTAGGGCACCTGAAGCAAATGCTATAGGCTTGCATTTTGTATTGATACTGTGGGATAATATTCTCCCCATACCATATGGACTGACATGGCAGGCAGAAGCTTATTCTTTGTATTTAAAAGTACCAGTAAAGAAGAACTGTGCAGTGATGACTTAAACTTTTCAAATGATGAACCAATGAGGGTATCTGAATTCACTGCCATGAAGTACTTTTTCTGTAACAAATTATACAGTGATGCTAATGTTGTACTCCTATTCGGTAGACATTTTGTATTATATACTACAAAGGCCAAAAAGGGACGCAATTCTTTGTTCAGAAGCTTCCTTGATTGTTTTTAACTCATTGTCGGCAGGATTAATTTCCTCAGCATCATTCACGTGATCAAGAATGCTTATTTATCACAGAAAAATTACATTTTTCTCGTTCAGACTTTTTTCGCTCTTTTCTCGTTTCTTTTCAGATTTGCTTCATTAAAGCGTTTAAGCACTTAACATAATCATGACATTTTCAAGACATTTCATGACGTTTAAGCACTTATAATAATCATGACATTTTCAAGACATTCCATGACGTTTAAGCACTTAACATATTCATGACATTTCCATGACATTCCATGACGTCTAAGCACTTAACATAGACATAAATTTCATTATAGGAATGCCAATAACCAGCTCTATAAATTTGATATGTTATATAAACTATGCTAAATTTCAAGCAAAATATAACATTATATTTTGCTAACAAATAATAAAAAATAATTCAGTTTTCTATCTATTGATGTATTTGACGCTTGGTAAAAGGACATAAATGTATAAACTAAAATACTAATAATATTTGGATATTTTACTGTTGAACGTTAATATTTAAATTTCCGTTCAATGAATATAAAATGCTTATAAAAATGTAACACCAATATTTTTTTCAAGATAACTGATTCATCTCAAAATTAAAACACAAAAATTTAAGGAGCCATAATTTTTTTATAATTTGAGAACCTTACTTTAACCAGAATCTGTCTTTACATTTTAATATTATAACTTTCACATTTTTTCTTCTACCTGCATTCTCCCCACTCTTTTATATTTTTCATATAATCTTTTTAAAGTAAACTATCTTCCGCTATAAAGAGTCGTGGTTGTAAAACTTACGCCTATGAAATTATAGGGGGTCATAAAATTGGGGATCTCAATATATCGATGACATAAACACTTTCAAGATAAGAATTCAATCCAATATGTTTCGCACATGTACCACGTTATATTCGTTCTAAAGATAAGGTTTGTATTTAACTATCTAATATGTGCTTATAAGTGAAATTTAAAACTTTACCTTAAATATTTTATGTACAACAAAGGAAACATTTAAAATTAATGCATACGTCACATAAAAATAATTAAACCAAACCTAACTACTGGCGTGCTACCAAATTATTGATAGCGTTCCCTTTGCAGATAACAGGATGTATGGACGGGTACCTTTTATGTATTCCTCAGTATGAAATAGACAATGGCGATGTCAGTTTGAACGTGGTGGTTACAGTCTCGTGTACATTGAGCTGATTTAGGAAATTTGAAGACGTGTTTGCCGTAGGATTGAATTTGTTGGTCTTCGCAGAGGCTTTTGAAATTGTAATTATTACTGATAATGCAGGTATAAGTTACTTCATGCTGCATAGCGACATTTACATAAAAAAGCCAAATCGGCACGTGGATGACGATATTTGTAATGAGCCCGTGATTATAATAAAGACTGCCCTAGTAACATTCAATATTCGTCTAATATTGAACCAATATTGTATATTTTGGAATTATATTGGAAATATTTCCATTGTAATCCTAATATTGGGAAATATTGGGGTTATATTGGCCTCTAATACTAGCTAAATATTTTCATTACAGTATCTTGCCAATATGAAAATATTTCCAATGAAACGCCAATGATGACGTAATATTGTAAAGCAACATTTGCTAAATATTGGAATTACAATATTGGCGTTACATTAGAAATATTTCCAAAGAACCCCCAATATTGCCCCAACATTGGTTGCACAGAAAGGCTTCCAATATTGGGTCGATATTGGTTCAATATTAGGCCAATATTGTCCCATCATCTTAAACAAATATTTAGCCCATACCGTAAAAATGTCCGCTTTTTCATATTGCTCCAATATTGATTGTCAATTATTGGGGCAATATTGAATTGTTACTAGGGTAACGCACTACCTATTTTAAACTCAATATTGACAACTAGTATTTAAGTTTTGCAATGACAAGGAAATTGACACTCTTAATAAAATAAGTTGTGAAGTTTCAAGATTTTTAATAATGTACAGTGTTTGACTCTTACATGCGTCGTTTTATTTGAAATTTGAATTAGTTAGGTTCTGACCTATGTTTGATACTATAAGTAGTCCCCATTGTAAATTTTCTTGGTCACTAGTAGGCTTCATAAGAGTCTGAAAATAAATTTAGCTCTCTTTAATTTGTCCACCCCCGGGAAAGAAATCGTAAACCTAGTTTCCTTATGCTTGGGCACATTACTAGGGTGCAAGGATCTAGCCTTTTAAGTCACCAAGGCGTTTCTGGAAGGTCTGTAAATATATAAACATTTTAGATAATTATTATGCAGATATAAGACTTATTTCCTTCTGGCTTGTATATACGCACATATTCTGCATATTACATTTATAATAATCACTTTTACTTCACTACTTCAACCACAGTCAAATCTATCATTCTGGTGGTCCAATGGATAGAGCACCGACTGTCTAAGTGGAGTAATTGAGACTCACAAGCTGAATACAGTATATCACTGAGGTTTCAAGAATTGCGTTTTTTTTTCGAGAATTATACGATTTATAACAGCGATTTTCAATTCACGACCGTTAACATAATGCTATTTTGTATAAAAAGAAGCGAAATGAGGACGCTACGCATCTATGAAGCTGTACTTTAAATTGAAATCTGAAGAATAATGTAGACTCCACTTCAAATGTAAAATAAAGATCATACATAATAGTAGATCAAAAAGTAGACCATGTTGAATATAGTTCTGAGTTCAAATCCTGTCTGGGATGTAAATTATTTACATTATGCATCTAATACGAAATTTCTAATCAGTCCCATAAGTAAGATGAAAATAATAATGTATCACCTTTTATCCTCAATACTGGTAAATTTTTATCAATTAAGCTGTTTGTTTTTTCTTGAAAAATGTACGGATTCTATACCTAATTGTAACAAGTTCCTTTCCACCCAATTTTTAAAAATACGATATTATGCCTTTGATATTATTATAGCAATATCATTAAAATTGCCAAGTTTTAAAATTTAATGCTTAATTGTAGTACTGTGCATAATCTCTTTCCTTTGAAAGGTTACACCATATATTTTTACGGAGCCATAATTGATTGTCTCACATAATGTTCTCTCGAAAATTCGCTATTATACTAATGGGTTCTTTCTTAAAAACTCAGAAGAATTCCTATTATTACTCGATTTTATGATGGCAATAAATCATATTCATGCCCTTTTGAATATAATATTTAGAACAGTTTAAATAGCATGAAAAAAATCAAATAATTCGTAACAAAATGGAATATTTTGTAAAGTTAATTGCAAGGAATGCGAAATACTTTGATTTATTTAAAGATGTTGTATTATTACTACAGTTTGGGAATACATAATAAAGGGAATACAGGGGACACGAATTTGATAAAATAAAGGGAAATAATAAAAGGACACAAATGTGATCAAAATGTAAAATATTTGCCTTCAGTATTTGAGAAATGTACGAGTTCCCAGGAATGTCCTTCACAGCAATAACGTTGTAAAAATAGATCCACAAGTGTAGATGTTAGATCTATCTATAGTAAAGTGACTATGACCGATTGAAAAGAAGTGCCTTTAGTGTAAAAGTACAAAAGCTATGATAATTCTTGTTCGGACACCCTGTAAATACACTATGATCAAAAGTGTCCGGACACTTTAGATGTTAGAATGCATTTCGAATTTCTAGACAAATACTTGCCGCAGTGTTCTGTAACTTTGGCGATGAGAAGAACATGCTTCAGAGCACACTTTTCAATAAAGTTTCGGTGACTTGTGCATTTAGGTGACTACCGAGATATTGATAAAAGGTGAGAAATAGTTTTTGATCACCCTGTATCATAAAAAGCTGGAAAAGATTTGCAACTTTCACAAAATAGCTAACTAACTTTGTTCCATGTGTATAAGCATTTTCGTAAAGCAAAAACGTTTCTTTAAAAAAACCAAAATTTGCTACATGTTTTTGCGTACAATATCCATAGGTTTCAATCAAATTTCACGAAACTTACAGAACATTTGTCAACATCCAAGAAAAATATTATACTTCAATTGAAAATAAAAGCATTGAATAATGATGAGATATAAGCATTTGAAGAAACGAAGTTTTTACTGCACAGGCGCAGAACATAGCAATATTTTTCTTTCATGATTTTGTAGTGAGTACTGTAGGGCAACTTCTATAAAAAAAAATCCTCTGTAATATTGTGAAAATTCACAAGGATATCGGCGATATAGTGATCAGTTTTTCTCTGACTCTCTGAAAGTACCTGGATGATAAGGGAGCTTCCACAAATTGACATTTTACAAATTCATCGGATACCCCTGTCCTGAAAATGAACTAGTCCAATATTATTCAAATAATGATAATATGTCTCCGGACGCCCCTGTACGTGGTGGACTCTGCCAGTGACTTTAAATTTCTAGCTCTAAATGAATTTGAACGTGGTGAAGTGATTGGTTGTCACCGCTGCGGAAAATCTGTTCGCGAGATTTCTGTCAATTTACGAGGGGCTACTAACACCCTACATAATGTTATCCTGAAGTGCAAACATAAAGGAATTATAATTGTATGCACGACCTGGTCTACCATTCAGTCTAGTAGAAAGCGACCGCAGAGTGCTGAAGAGATTTGTGAACGCGAACCGGATACAATCGGTGCAAATAGTTTGTTCGGAATTTCAGGAAGCCTCTGAATGCTACGATACAGCTATCAGTTTTTCTCTGACCCTCTTAAAGTACCTGAATGATAAGGGGACTTCAACAAATTGACATTTTACAAATTCATTGGACACTCCTGTTCTGAAAATGAACTAGTCCAATTTTATACTAATAATGATCAAAAGTCTCCAGATACCCCTGTACGTAGTGGATTCTGCCAGTGATGTCAAATTTCTAGCTTTCAGACAAGTATAAAAGAAGTCAGACGAGTTGACAAATTTAATTTCAAAGTCAGAAAAGTAAAATGGGTGGGAAACGCGAGCTAAATGTATTTGAACGTGGTGAAGTGATTGGTGGTCACCGCTGTGGAAAATCTGTTCGTGAAATTTCTGTCATGTTACGAGTGGCCTGTTCCAACGTAAATGATGTTATCGTGAAGTAGAAAAGTACAGGAGCTACAACTGCGCATGCACGACCTGGTCGACAATTCCGTCCAGTAAAAAGCGAGCTTAGAGTGCTGAAGAGAGTTGTGAAAGCGAACCGCATGCAATCGGCAAAAATAGTTTGTTCTGAATTTCGGGAAACCCCTGGATGCAACGTCAGCACAATGACAGTTGGTTTAAAGCTGCGAAGTCTTGGTTTTCATGGGCGATCAGATGCATATAAACCAAGCATTACAGCAACCAATGCCAAGTTTCGCCTACAGTGGTGCAAAGCGCGCAAAATTGGAGCCTTCAGCAATGGCGTCAAGTGTATTGGAGCGACGAATTACGGTACACTCCCTGACAATCCGATGGTAGAGTCTGGGTGTTGAAAATTCCGGGTCAACGCCTTTTACGTAAATGTATTGTGCCGAAAGTTAAGTTTGGTGGTGAAAGCATAATGGTTTCGAGCTATTGATCATGGTTCGGAATCACTTGTTTAGTAAATTATTTATCAATGATTTCTGATCGCCCTGCTTTACTTATATGGTTGATTGGTTTCTCTCGTACTCCAACTTACTGGACAGGTTTTAGGGAATGTCACTGGAATCGACTGTTTTACTCCCCTTGATACATTTCGTCATATTTGTTCTGGATGCTTCTAGACCTTCTTCATTCAGTTACAGTTGCTCGCACTTACACATGTAGTATGGATTCCTGCCTTATGGATAAAGGTAATACACGATTTCTTATTTTTTTCTTTTTTTCAATTATTCGTATTTTAATGCTTGTAACCTGTTGTATTGATATTTATAGTAAGTTGCTATTGCCAATTCTGAAACAAGCATGTGGTTGGGTTAATTGAAGTTAGATGCACAGAGTTGAAAATGAGTCTAGTCTAATTAATCTTCAAAATTAAGCCAGTCTTCTATATTTCTTTTTTCGGCATTGTGGTCTTTATTTAACTGCTTTGTTGATTTAAATATTTCATTATTACTTGATTTAGTTATTGTATCTTTCTAATATTATATATATATATATACAGTCAAACCTGTCTATAACGACACTCTAGGGACCAAGAAAAAATATCGTTATAGACAATTTATCGTTATAGACAGGGCTGAACTTGGTACACTCTATAATGGAAGTTACTTAACATGGGTGTGACGTTATTATAATAATATATGTTGAACTTGCTTTACTGAATAATACTACAGTATTGTGTTGAACTTACATTTTTAATGAATGTATTACAGATTAGGAAAAAAATATAAAACATATGTAATATCTTATGAACCTAAATCAAAAGATTCAAACTGCAATTCGAAAATGTAACACGGCGTATATTTTAACTACATTTCTATTAGGTAATTAAAAAAGGGATAATTATAATGATAAAAATTAAATTGGAGTTAAATTTTTAATTCAAAAATCAAGTATACGTCGAAACGGAAATGAAATACGTAACGTACACAATTCGAATCCTTAAATAGGACAAAGGAAAATTTAACGTGCGAAGTAATCCGATATTTTCGTTTGCTTGGATTTTGCAGGGAATGCAGCCGTCATACACATATTTTCTAAACCTTCTAACGAATTCAGATATACATCTGGAGCATTTGGTAAAGTGGGAATAAAATTCTATAATGTTTCGATCATTTTAACAGCATCTTCAGCTGTTGTGTTGGGTGATAATTCCTTTCCACACTCCTCATCTTCCACTTCACTAACATCATCATTTTCTTTCAGTTCTACATATATGTCTTCATCAGTGCTTCCACTGAACACTAATAAACCTTCATACAAATTGAAATAGTCTTCTGGGTTTATTGAAGATTGCATATTCGTGGAAACTTCGAATGAATTCAAAGAATTACTTAGGTGCAGCACACAATTTTCTTCTTCAGAAAGATTTTGTTGAGAATTCTCATCACTGTCAGACAGTTATTTATCACTGCACGAGCTGAAATTAAAACCTACCTTCTACCAACAATTTCTTATGGTAGATGACTGCACAGAACTCCAACTGCCAGAGATCATATCGCATGCTTGTTTAGCAGTTATGCCAAAGGGTTTGGTAATCTTGAACAGTAGAGATAACAGTAGAGAGTATAAGTAGTTTGGTAATCTTTAACAGATCTTAGTCGGTAGATAGAACATTATTCCCCTTTAGGATAAACTGCCTTTGTGTTACGTCTGCCATTGTAAAAGTCTTGATCCGAAGTCCAAAAAGTCTTGGATATAACACAGGGAAAAAGTTTGAAATACTCAAAATTATCGTTATATACAGGTTCACTCAAAAGCAAATTATTGTTATAGACAAGTTTGATATACACTAAAACTATAGGAAATCCGCCGAGACAGTGGAAAATATCGTTATAAACAAGTTTATCATTATAGACAGGTGTCACTGTATATATATATATATATATATATATATTGTAAATAACAAAGTACTAAACATACCCGATTGTAAACTAATAGAAATTGCCAAGTCGAAATTGCCAAGTAAACTAATAGAAATTGCCGACCTCTTCGATATTATGTTAGAGATCCATAGTACCTACAATATGCAAAAATGCATAGAACTGCACAAATATAAGGCTATATTGGACATAGTATTATATGAGAATATTCTAAATAATGGTAAAGATTTCTATCAACAAATAAAAGGCATCCCTATGGGGGGAGGCTGCTCCTCAATGTTGGCGGATCTCTACCTTAACAAGTACGAAGAAGGTACTTTTATTCTAAATGAAATACCTTATTTCAGATTTATGGATGACATTTTTTAGGTTGTATTAAAAACACCTCTGATTTTGATTTCAGTTTCTATCCATTAAGTCTGGAATTAACGGAAACAAAAAAGATTCACGATAATGAGATTAGTTATCTTGACCTATGTATCAATTTCACTGAAAATGAAAAGATATATACAAAGCTATATGATAAAAGAAATTATTTTGATATAAACATTAATTACATCATCGATTGGAAATCGAACTTGAGCGCCAATATTTTCCGCAATATCGTTAGAAATCATTTTCTACGAAACTCAAGATTGCATACTTATAAGGGTGATCGTATCAAAGTGATAAAAAATTCATAAAGGAAGCGTTGAAACAGCACTATCCAATGGGATACCTCAAACACCACTATAATGCTTTGCACTGCAAGGACATTAATGCATTTGATAGTGATATTGGCAACATCTATTTTATATAATATAATGGCAACGCATCGAATAGCTCGGCACTTTATATTTGAATTGATGAATGATCTGTCATTCGGGTTAACTTCTTATTTCAACCTGTCTCAATCCAAAATATTTTTTCTCCACTCAGTCCATGCATTCACTTCTGGCATACGTCTTTTGCTTTGACGTTCCAAGGAAATATGGCCACAGGCACGTAACGGTTCCGTGAGTGTTTCCTCAGGAGTAATAGCTGGCTATAAACGGGAACAAGGGGGTCTCAATCCCCCTTGGCCATTTGTTATTTCCCTGTTGGCACTTATATCACCTCTCGATCTTTTTTGATTTTCTTATATATATATATATATATATATATATATATATGTATATATATATATATATATTTATATATATATATATATATATATATATTTATATATATATATATATATATATATATATATTTATATATATATATATATATATATATATATACATATATATATAAATATATATATATATATATATATATATATATATATATATATATATATATATATATATATATATATATATATATATATATATATATATATATATATATATATATATATATATATATATAAGATTCATATGAAAAAAGTTGGGGGAAATGACCAAATGCAAGGCATAAAATGGTAGAAGGGGATGGCGACCCTTCTTTCCCGTTTAAAAGACTGCTTTTATGCGCGGGCAACACTCACGGTACCAATGCCATGCAGTAGCCATACTTCCGTAAATGTGTCAAGTCAAAAACACTCGAAAAAGTGCAAAGTAATCAAATAGGAATCAACCAGGATCGCAAGGGAAAGGAACAGAATGGAAATGCAGCAAATGCTCCTGTCGGTTAAGACAGAGCGCATTATATATAAAAGCAGTTTACGCATGCGTAATTCGTTATTTTCACTTTCATCGTTCTATACCTCTGCCATATCCTATAAGTAAGCATTTTCTCCCTTTTTTGTATTAAATAGGGAATTATAATTACATGTCAGGAAGCCAATTGGATAATTCCGTTTTATTGCCTCCTTCATAATATTCTTATTATGCATGCTCCAATCAGATTTGAAAGTATTAATGCGTTGATTTCTTTTGAGGTAACCAATAACGACATTTCTGAAAGTATTTTTGGTCAAATTGGACCTCCAATCAATAATGTGATTGATTTTTATATTGAAATTGTTTCTCTTGTCACTGTGGAATTAATAACTGTGGAATTAATTTTAATTTTTATGTTTACTATGCTATATATATATATATATATATAATATTAAAACACCGTGAAATACTACATTACAAAATCATCTGAAATCACACTTAAAAGGCGCAAAGCTGCACTAAAAAGAGGATTAAAATATTGTCAAAAAGAAAAGAGGTATGGATGGAAACAATATACCAAAAGATGGCCGGGGGGAGTTGTGACCCCCTCACCCCGGTTGAGCATGCTTTACGTCGCGACAACACTCCCGGAGAGCCGGTACATTGCAAAAAAGAATACGAATGTATCAAATTGTAAGATGTAAATATACATCATACATAAACAAATATAAGATATAATTGTCGAGATCCAGCCCTATCGAAATTCATCTACAGTAAATGTTTGAAATATGTTAAAAAGTGTGAATAATGTTTGAAACATGTTCACAAGTATAAATTAGCAAAATTACAAAGCTTCCACTTAAAGAAGAATTTAAATATTGACACATAATAGAACAATAATAACAAAGTCTATTTTTAAAACCATATACCTGAACCATATACAACAATTATATTATCCAAGGTGATAACATTTATTTACAAACATCTGGTGTACTACAAGGTGACTGTAGTAGTAGTATACTCGCTAACTTATATATCTTTATTATTATGAATGTCATTTTAACTCTAATTCATTTCTTATATATAGATATGTTGACGACTTAATTTGTATTATCATTGATGATTCCTACCCAATTAATATTGATTTTTACCCATCTGACCTAGAATTAATTCCTAATGAGCCTAGCATTAGTCAAACTGTAAATTTTTTAGACCTAAATTTAGATACCCACAATAATCATGTAATCACCAATCTGTATGATAAAAAAGATTCTTACAACTTCACTATCATAAAGCTGCTATCATACCAATCTTGTAATTCTATTCAATTGTTTAGAAACATCATTTTAAACCAGCTATTTCGAATACATCGACTTTCTGATCCTGGGTTTCACTTTCTCCACATCAATAATCTTAAACGCATTTGTCAAAATTACCAATATCCGGAAGTATTTGTAAATAATATTATTAATAATTTCAAATATACCACGTAATAATTTTACACATGCATCATTTATCTTTGATTGGATAACTCAATTTTGAGAATTCAACCATTCTTATCACGTAACTTACCACTTGGCCTGAGTCTAATACTGTTTACTATTTTCGAATGACTATTTTCCACTTGTCCTGAGTCCTATACTGATTACTATTTTTGAAAGTCTCCATACATATTATGTATCGTTCAAATGTGTTCATTCCGGTGCCCACTCGCATTGACGAAGTGAGGTGAAATGCTCAGTCGTTGTTCAACTTACACGTGGTAACAATGCTTGGTAACAATGCTTGCTCATATTTCTCTTCGAGGAGGTATTATTTTTCTGATTTGTAATTCAATTGATTTAGTTTTCTCTGTCCACTAGCCAGTAGACAGTTCCAATGGTGTCTATAGTTAAATACTATCGCCATTGTCAGAAACTGGCTATTCTATCGGTTTTAATTCGAATTGTATGGCTGTCCTGAGGAAAATGCAATTTCGAACTAACCGCCATTTTTTGTGTAGTTTCAATTGATTGTTCTCTATGTCTTAATCTTTTATCTTGAGCTAATTATTATTGCCTTTTCTCATTTTTGCCGTGTTTTCTTTTTCTTTTTATTTATATATATATTTTTTATTTATATTTATATACATTTAATTGTGAATTTTGTATCCTAATATTCTTCTCATCCCCCTTTCCATTGTAGTGATATGTTACCTTCTATCTTTATCCTTAGTCTTGGTCTATAGTTACTCATTTGTAACAGATATGCTAGAGATGGGTTTTTTGTACATACAGTAGTCTATGCATAATTTTCGATTAAAATCCTTCAATTTATATATATATGTATATATGTATATATATACATATATATATATTCAAATTTTCATCGATTTAGCGTCATTCTTATGCACTTGGCGAGATTTTCGTTAATTTGGCAACATTTATAAAAGTCGCCAAGTTGGTGACATTCCTCTAAATTCGTCGCCAAAATCTCGCCAAGCGCTATGGATGGAGAAATAAGTTATTCTTATAGTAGATAATGACTATTGGCGTTCAAATACAAATGTATTACTCAAAGTATATTTTCTTATAAATGGAACGCGCTAGATCCACGAGAATGATGTCACCCAATTTATCGCATGATATTGCATATGAAAAGTGAACATGTTTCTCAACAGTTATTATATTTTTTTTAATTTATGGGATTTTTTTATAAAGTTATTTGAAAAATGTGCAATATCTCAAGAACGGTTCATGCTAGCGCTCTAAAATTTATGTCAATCGTTTTCAAAGGAAAAATTACATAAGAAATGTCTATTTGTGTAACTTTATTAAAGGTTTTCATTTTTTGATGATTTTTTCAAAATTTCACTCGAAAATTTAGAGGATTTCGATTGCTTTTAAAAACAATAGGCTTTCAATATTCACGGAATGTGATTTTGGTACCAAATTTCATTCGAATTCTATTTGTTCGACAGTTAGCGTCTCCACAGTCTCACTGACACACACACACACACACACACACATACACATACTTTCACACACACACATACACATACACATACTTTCACACACACACATACACACACACATATACTTTCACACACACACACATCACCTCAATAATGTTTGTTTCGTGATCAGGGAAGCTTGAAAAGTGCTCTCCCGTCGAAAATTCGAATTCGAATTTTCGACCCCGTCACAATACTTTCCTTATACATGATGTATATAAGGAAAGTAAAAATTAAAGAATAAATTAACATCACTAGGTAAATTAATTGGATTTCAAACTTTTGATTTTAAAAATCTTTTTAATAATATTTAGTTCTCTGATCTTTTTGATGTATTTTTAGCTCTATATAGTGTTTATTTTACTAATCAATCTACTCAAACTACATATACCAATTTTCCTAAACTTCTTCAGATATGTTAAGCTAGATTATATGATCAAAAGTATTCGGACACTTTGGATGTTAGAATGTTTTTCGAATTTCTAAACAAATACTTGCGAAGTGTTCTATAACTTGGGTGATATGAAGAACATGCTTGAACACACAGTTTCCAGTAAAGTTTCGGTGAGCTGAAAAGCTGGAAATGATTTGTAACGTTCTCAAAATAGTTAATTAGTTCTGTTTAATGTGTATTAGCATTTTCGTAAAACAAAAATGTATATTGATAAAGATATAAACGTTTTTAAAAAAAAAACAAATTTTCTTACATGTTTTTTGCTTACAATATCCATAGGTTTCAATCAAATTTCACGAAACTTACAGAACATTTGTCAACGTCCAAGAAAATCATTATACTACTTCAAGTGAAAATAAAGGCATTTAATATATGATGAGATATAAGCATTTGAAGAAACTAAGTTTTCACTGCTCAAACGCGAAACATAGCAATAGTTTTCTTTCATTATTTTGTAGTGAGTACTGTAGGGCAACTTCTATAAAAAAAAATCCTCTGTAATATTGTGAAAATTCACAAGGATATCGGCGATATAGTGATCAGTTTTTCTCTGACTCTCTGAAAATACCTGGATGATAAGGAGGCTTCCACAAATTGACATTTTACAAATTCATCGGATACCCCTGTCCTGAAAATGAACTAGTCCAATTTTATTCAAATAATGATAATATGTCTCCGGACGCCCCTGTACGTAGTGGACTCTGCCAGTGACTTTAAATTTCTAGCTCTAAATGAATTTGAACATGGTGAAGTGATTGGTTGTCACCGCTGCGGAAAATCTGTTCCCGAGATTTCTGTCAATTTACGAGGGGCTACTAACACCCTACATAATGTTATCTTGAAGTGCAAACATAAAGGAATTATAATTGTATGCACGATCTGGTCGACCATTCAGTCTAGTAGAAAGCGACCGCAGAGTGCTGAAGAGATTTGTGAACGCGAACCGGATACAATCGGTGCAAATAGTTTGTTCGGAATTTCAGGAAGCCTCTGAATGCTACGTCAGCAGAATGACAGTTCGTTTAAAGCTGCGAAGTCTTGGTTTTCATGGGCGAGCAGATGCATATAAACCAAGCATTACCTCAACCAATGCCAAGCTTCGCTTACAGTGGTGCAAAGCTCGCAAAAAATGGAGCCATCAGCAATGGCGTCAAGTGTTACGGAGTGACAAATCACGGTACACTCTCTGGCAATCTGATGGTAGAGTCTGGGTGTGGAGAATGGCGGGTGAACGTCTATACGAGACTGTATTGTGCCGCAAGATAAGTTTGACAGTGGAAGCATAATGGCTTGTGTCTGTGGTTCGGGTTTGGCCCTCTCATTCCTGTGATGGGAACTCAGAAGACGGAAGGATATTTCGACATTTTGGACAATTCCATGTTGCCTGCATTGTGGCAACAGTTTGGAATGGGTCCATTCTTGTTTCAACAAGATCGTGTTCCTGTCCACAAAGCACAGGCTGTGCAGAGTTGGTTTTCTGACATGGATTTTGAGGTATTGGACTGGCCTGCTCAGAGCCCAGACCTCAATTCAATCGATCATATATGGGATGAATTGGAACGTCGACTGCCAGTTATGCCAAAACGTACGACATTCGCGGCAGAGTTGACTAGCATTCTCTTAAAAGAATGACGTGAAATTCCTTCTGCAACATTACAGAAACTAGTAGATTGTCTCCCTGATAAAGTGGTAACTGTCACTGCAGCAGAAGGTGGCCGCAATTTATGCTAGTTTGTAACACTTCTGAAGGAGAAGCAAAACACACAGGTGTCCAGATAGTTTTGATCAGATCATGTATATGTATTTAATATATTAGTTAATTGTATTTACTCCAGCTTAACTATCCTACGATTTACGATTTAAAATGTCAATTTGTAGAAACCCTTTATCATCCAGTTACTTTCAGAGAGTCAGAGAAAAATTGATCACTGTATCGTCGATATTTTTGTAAATTTTCACGATATTCCAGTGGATTTTTTGTGGAAGTTGCCTTGCAGTTTTCACTACAAAATCATGAAAGGGAACTGTTGCTATGTTTCGTTCCTGCGCAGTAAAAACTTAATTTCTTCAAATGCTTATGTCTCATCGTATATTAAATGCTTTAATTTTCAATTGAAGTATAATGTTTTTCTTGGACGTTGACAAATGTTCTGTTAGTTTCGTGAAATTTGATTGAAACCTATGGATTATGTAAGCAACATGTAAGAAAATTGTTTTTTTTAAAGAAACGTTTATATCTTCATGAATATATGTTTTTGTTTTACGAAAATGCTTATACACATTGAAGAAAGCTATTAAACTATTTTGTGAAAGGTACAAATCATTTCCAGTTTTTTTATGATACAAGGTGATCAAATATATTTCCCCCCTTTCTCAATATCTTGGTGGTCCCCTAAATGCACAAGTCACCGAAATATTACTAGAAAGTGTGCGCCGAATCATGTTCTTCACATCGCCAAAATTACAGAACACTTCGCCAAGTATGTGTTTAGAAATTCGAAAAAACATTCTAACATCCAAAGTGTTTGGGTGCTTTTGACCATATAGTGTATATATATATATGGTGGTCCCCTCAGTATGACCATATATTGTATATATATATATATAAGCTATGCCAGGCTATTTACGAGACAGAACTAGGTGAATCGTCCCCATTCGTATTCCAGGATTCCAGGGCAAGTTTGACACATCGAAAGTATACGTGCTTTGGAACAGATCCAGCTAAACTGTAAAGATCTGGCTTGAGTTACATTGCATTCGTGATCAGAGTATCATTCTCTGGTATTGATTAAATGCCAATGTTGAATTGAGATTAAAAATTAAGATCATATCAGAATATTTAATCAAATATTTAATCAACTCAATTTGAAATCAATTCAATTTGAAAATATTTAATCAACTTTTTTAATTTTTAATTTTTAATTTTTAATAAAATCACAGTGTCTGAGATAAAAAATGTAAAAATAAAACCGAATTCCTTCATGTGCCTAAATCGTTATAACAGTGGAATCAATAAAGAATACATTTTATTTTTTGCATTAAATTTAAACTTTAATGTTAATTACTTGTTTAATTGAAATTTGCTCTTTGAAACTGAATATAAAATACGTATTTACTTATTATTTATGAATAATTTACAGCAGAATTTTAAAATTTGAAAAAAAAAATGTAAATTTTTATTTGCATTGGGGATGCCCAAATCTTGATTCGAGTTCTGAAGCCTTAAAAGTTAATAGTTTGGTTAAAATAATCGCTTCAGGATGGATGAAACAACATTGAATTTTACGGAATAATTATGTGTATAGATTGCGAGTTACGGCCGAACCTGGATAAATCTAGGTTTATCCGGGTAAAGCCAAAAAATTATCAAAAGGACTGGATAAACCTATGTATATGCAACAGTGTTTGAGTAAACCTAAATGTTTAACCATCCCTGCTCGTATAAAAATTTCAAATTTTCATTATATATACCAAACATTGTATCCTATTTACATAAATCAATAATGGCCATCAACTGACCTTTCCTACAGTATTTAAAAAAGTGGGATAATGTGATAATGACCATTTGTGGTTTGTACAACAAAGTTAAAGTTGTATTAGTTGGTGGCGTCCTTACACCGACTTTATTTACACAATTTAATCAAGCAGTATAATCAATAAATACCATCAACTTTCCCTACACTATGTAAAATTATGTAATATGGGACAGTTTGTGAAGTGTATATATCACTGTTCAGAGGGAGAATAAGTTGATGAAGGCCATTAACCAAATTTTCTTACACCTTTTAAAAACAAACTGGGTTCCTACTTATTGGGTTTATAGCAATTACCTCTGACAGTTTTGTAAGATAGTGGCTATTAGCTGACTTACACTTCAGTTTTAGAAAAAAGACGTACTGGATCATTTGCGGAGTATATATGTCTATCTATTTGGAGTATATACACTGGCGGAAAATAAAATCCCAACACCAAGAAGAAATTAGTTTACAGGAATGAAATTTAGGCGAAACAATTGTGTACGTAACATATTTATTTGATTACAGTTTCAAGATCACAGGTTAAAGTATGCGCGAAAACAGCCATTTCAAATGTGAAATGGTGGTACATTAATTTCGAATGCAAGCATGCAAACGTACTTGAATTGTGTCGTACAGGTGCCGTATGTCATTTTGCGGGATGGAGTTCGATGACTGTTGCACTTGGTCAGTCAAATCAGTAACGGTTAATGCTGGTTGTGGATGGCGGTGGATTTGTCTTCCAATAATGTCCCATACGTGCTCGATGAGAGAAAGAACTGGTGATATCGCAGACCAAGGCAACGTCGACACTCTGTAGAGCACGTTGGGCGACAGTAGCGGTATGAGGACGAGCTTTATCCTGTTAGAAAACACCCGTTTGAATACTGCTCATGAATAGCAGCCCAACGGGTTTAATCCCCAGTCCGATGTACAAATTTGCTGTCAAGGTGCTTGGGATAACGACGATGTGCTCCTTCTATCATAGGAAATGGCTCCCCAGACCATAACTCCTGGTGCAGGTCTAGTGTGTCTAGGCCGCAGACAGCTTGGTTCCAAACGCTCACCTAGCCTCCTTCTTACCAACATACGACCATCACTGACACTAAGACAGAAACGGCTCTCATCTGGGAATACAACAGAGCTCCACTCCGCCCTCTAATGAGCTCTAGCTTGATACCACTGACGTTGCAGATGGCAGTGATTCGGAGTCAGTGGTATGAACGCTACATGCCGTCTGGCTCGAAACTGTCCCTTAAGTAATCGATTTCTTACAGTTCACTGTGTCACTCTGGGGCCAACAGGCGCTTTAATTGCTACTGCAGATGCAGTACGATCAGCCACAGCCAAGCTGCGAATACGGCGGTCTTCCCTCTCAGTAGTGGCCCGTGTGCGGCCGGACCTCGGTCTTTTTGAGACATTGCCTTCCCGTGACCACTGCTGTCAACAATCATGCACAGTGGATACATCCCTGCCAAGTCTTTCTGCAATATTCGGGAAAGGAAATCCACCTTATCGTATCCCTATTATACGGCCTCGTTCAATCTCACTAAGCTGCTGATATTGCATTCTTCGTCTCCTTAAAGGCATTCTTGACTCAAACCTACCTCACAACGTCCAATCCGGAAAATAAATAACGCTCACGAAGTTTGCATCGCGTATTTAACACTTTCGGGACGATTGGCACGCCCGCGTGTCGGCTGCGAACATGCATTCAAGGAAGGACGGCACGCACTCGTGACGGAGGGAACTTTACCGCAAACGGAGAGTGGCACGCATGCGTGCCTTCATGTGGAACGTTTTAATTAGTCTACTAGATGTCGTTAAATGTCCGTGGAACTAACTTCAATGTGTTTTGCAGATGCATGGTCTTGGCATAAGGAGGATCTAATGAATTATTTCTTCATTTGGAGCGGTGAAACATGATTTTTTAATATAAACAGACAGAGCAATTTTCGCAGCATCAACAATTTTATAATTGAGTTCCGGGTTTTGTTTTTATTTCAGCGCTTTGATTTCGTTGGTGAATCATAGGAATATAAGAGAGTATGCTTTCTTGTTTGGGTTTTACAGGCAGTGAAATTATTCGTTTATTTCGGATAAAAGAATGGGAGCAACTAACGAGTATTTTGTATTCAGATTTGTATGAAAAATATACATCAAATAGAATATAAATATTTCTTTTATTCCTGAAAAAAGTAGATTTCTGTGTTGAATAGGTGAATTTTAGTGAATTTTTTTCGAGAGTCAGGCTTAGCGCAAAAAATTTGCCGTCCTTTGGGAACAGTTCAGAAACGAAGCGCTCCGTCTTTTGAGCCGCGGCAGCTCCGGAATGACGCCGTCGCGAAAGGGATGCAACCGTGATTTGCTTGAACATAGTGGCGCTACTAGCGCCACTGTGATTTGTCTAGCGCGAAATTTGAATAGGCGTCATCTTTCATGTGCAAAAACGCACCTCCCAAATTTCGTTTATCTAGTACAACTCCTTCTTGGTGTTGTTATTTTATTTTCCGCCAGTGCATTTCTATTAAACCTATTTTTTAAATATTTTTTTTATAAAATTATTTAATTTTAATTAATAAAATTAAGGACAAAACGTCTTTAAACGAAAGGTCATTTATTAAGACATCTTAAAAGAAGTACAAAACATTTCTAAAACCGCCAGAGCGCTTTAGGGCGTTAATATGCCCTTCATCAGTGACTACATGAATGGTAAAACATGGAATGTTCATATATAGAGACTAGTTATACAGCAAATTTGTATAAAAATATAATTAAATTTGCATAAAAATATATTGCATTCCTTGACGCTATTTACTTGCAAACTCCTGGCGCAACAATGGGTAGCCTTTTAACTGGTATTTTGACCGAGGCCGTTTTGCAGGAGCTCAAAGAATGATGTTTTGCCTTTTTTAACATATATTATTTTCCAGAGTGGTTTAAGAACACAAAGTAATACTTAATACTTGAATAAGAAAATATTCAAAGTAACTTTTTGAGTTCTTGATAATTTGATACCAAAACTATTTCTGAAATCCGTAACAGTATAAATGATATCTAAACAGTTTTTCTTACGACCACATTACAGGATAAATTTCTAACCATTCCAATATATCTTGGGAATACCTATCAATTCTCTTACAAATTTAGAACTCCCCAGTGCACTGCAGCATTTTTCTTTTCGGGGTATGCCTTAAAGCCCCGATGCATTTCATTGCTCCGCGGTAAACACGCACATAATATGATTCTCAGTGGAAAAGTCAGCTTACAAAACATAAAAAGGATACTTTTTCTGGCAGTACCTAAAAAGTTTTGTGTGGTATTAATCCCTAACTAAATATATTGATGGAGCATAAAAACATGATTGATGGATAAGAATGTGAAAGCTTTTAGTAAGCAGTATGATGTAGCACGGACTTCTCTCTCTCTCTCTCTCTCTCTCTGTATATATATATATATATATATATATATATATATATATATTATATATATATATATATATATATATATATATATATATATATATATATATATGCGTTTTCAGATAACATCTATCTCGTGTTTCCGAAACAAGCATTTTTATTTTATTTTCGATTAAATATTTGGACTAAAAAAATATTTTTTTCGAAATGAATAATTCTTAAGCTTCTCGTGCTTCTCCATGTGTTAAGCTTTATTGCTTGGAATTTTTTGTATTCCTATTTTCGATTCCAAACCATTGATTTTTGTTGATTATCTTTTGCTTGATGACTAGTACTATGCTTTTCATTTTCCTCATGATGGTTGTATTTATGTTTAATGCTTCTTTGTAATTTGTAGGCAATTTTTAAGTTAGTGTATTTTAAGTTAGTGCATTATGAGTTTATGAGTTACAACATCTCTATACTGTTATTGGATTTTCATTTCATTATTATTATTATTATTATTATTATTATTATTATTATATATATATATACAAATATAATTTTAAGGTACATTTTTAAAAATATACTTATGTTCTGTTAAATCTTTTATAATTCCTTATCTGCGGCCGGGCCATCTGCATAATTGATCCAATTAGTATTTTAAACCCAGGGTTTGAGAACGTTCTTGAAAACACCCTTGAGAACGTCCATGTTCACGGAAATACTCCTTTGAGTTTTTCACATCCTATTTTCTTTCTTTCTGCAGATGCAATTAGTATTTTACACCCAGGGTTTGAGAACGTTCTTGAAAACACCCTTGAGAACGTCCATGTTCACGGAAATACTCCTTTGGGTTTTTCACATCCTATTTTCCTTCTTTCTGCAGATCCAACTAGTATTTTAAACCCAGGGTTTGAGAGCGTTCTTGAAAACACCCTTGAGAACGTCCATGTTCACGGAAATACTGCTTTGGGTTTTTCACATCCTATTTTCTTTCTTTCTGCAGATCCAATTAGTATTTTAAACCCAGGGTTTGAGAACGTTCTTGAAAACACCCTTGAGAACGTCCATGTTCACGGAAATACTCCTTTGGGTTTTTCACATCCTATTTTCTTTCTTTCTGCAGATCCAATTAGTATTTTAAATCCAGGGTTTGAGAACGTTCTTGAAAACACCCTTGAGAACGTCCATGTTCACGGAAATACTCCTTTGGGTTTTTCACATCCTATTTTCTTTCTTTCTGCAGATCCAATTAGTATTTTAAACCCAGGGTTTGAGAACGTTCTTGAAAACACCCTTGAGAACGTCCATGTTCACGGAAATACTCCTTTGGGTTTTTCACATCCTATATTCTTTCTTTCTGCAGATCCAATTGGTATTTTAAACCCAGGGTTTTTAAACCCAGGGTACTTGATCCTTATTCCCAAGTTACACAAAAACCAGTCAAGTTCCGTACTGTAACAGTGGGATGCGGATCGTACCTGGAACAAGCAAATAAAAAACTTCTGAAATTACTCCAATATGTTATAACTGATATTAAGAAGCAAAACTCCATAATGTTAAAAAACGGACAGGAATTGATAGACCGACTGAAATTTTGCCATAAAGATTTGAACTTCAGAAGCTACGATTTCCGGGATCTGTTTAATAACATCGATTTAACAAACCTACAAATGATCTTGAAAGAATTACATGAGGAATATAATTTAAAACCATATATAACTCTCAGAAGATATTTGGATTTGATTGAGTTAGTATTGAATGAAAACATACTATATGACGGTACGCATTACTACAAACAGGTCAAAAGCATACCCATGGGTGGTGCATGCTCATCAATATTGGCGGATATTTATCTATCCAAATATGAAAGAGGAACCCATATATTATCGGAAATACCTTATTTCCGTTATGTTGACGATGTGATATTAGGGGGTTATGCAAACACACCTGACATAGATTTTGCATTCTACCCAAGGGAATTAGACTTAATTGAAAACCCGATCAATGAGGATGGATCGACAGACTTCCTGGACTTGTCAATAAGAAAACACCAACAGTATGGAATTTATACAACCATACACGACAAGAGAAATTCATACAATATCAAAATTAATAATATTATTGATTGGAATTCAAACCTCACTAAAAATATATTCAGAAATATTATTGTCGGGTACTTCAGAAGAAACAGAAACTACAGTACTTTTAAAACAGACTGCATTTATGAATGTAATAAAATAATAAATGATGAATTAAAAAGAAATTACCCTAGATATTTTTTACAACATTATTACTATTCCTTTTTCAAAGAAAGAAATTGTGCATTGTTTGATTCTAAATGAGTATTCTTAATCATATATATTTTCATATCTGCGATCCTATCATCATGAAGTCTTATCGCGCATGTGCGACTTTCCCTTATAAAATGTTGTGTTTTCAAGCTAGATTGTAGGGTGTAACTCTTCCATGCTTGGTTCCATCTTTGCTTTTGTGTCCGTTCGGGTGCTTCTGTCTTTGCACATGTGGGAGATTGACCATTGAGTTACATTGGTGCCGTGAGCGTTGCCCGGGTCGTAAAAGCTGCTTTAAGCGGGAAAGGGGTGTCGCAATCCACCCCTGCCATTCTATGCAAATCATATGGTTACTCCTGTTCTCGCTTATTTTTTCTACTTGTTTATATCCTTATATGCCACTCTGGATGCAGAGCTGCTAAGCGCCACATCCTCTGTAAGGTTTCTGTTTTCTCCTTTACTTAAATAGGAGTTCTGTTCGTGATATACTTATTTTTATATGTATATATATATATATATATATATATATATATATATATATATATATATATATATATATATATATATATATATATATATATATATATATATTTATATATATATATATATATATATATATATATATATATATATATATATATATATATATATATGCGTTTTCAGATAACGTCTATCTCGTGTTTCCGAAACAAGCATTTTTATTTTATTTTCGATTAAATATTTGGACTAAAAAAATATTTTTTTCGAAATGAATAATTCTTAAGCTTCTCGTGCTTCTCCATGTGTTAAGCTTTATTGCTTGGAATTTTTTGTATTCCTATTTTCGATTCCAAACCATTGATTTTTGTTGATTATCTTTTGCTTGATGACTAGTACTATGCTTTTCATTTTCCTCATGATGGTTGTATTTATGTTTAATGCTTCTTTGTAATTTGTAGGCAATTTTTAAGTTAGTGTATTTTAAGTTAGTGCATTATGAGTTTATGAGTTACAACATCTCTATACTGTTATTGGATTTTCATTTCATTATTATTATTATTATTATTATTATTATTATTATTATATATATATATACAAATATAATTTTAAGGTACATTTTTAAAAATATACTTATGTTCTGTTAAATCTTTTATAATTCCTTATCTGCGGCCGGGCCATCTGCATAATTGATCCAATTAGTATTTTAAACCCAGGGTTTGAGAACGTTCTTGAAAACACCCTTGAGAACGTCCATGTTCACGGAAATACTCCTTTGAGTTTTTCACATCCTATTTTCTTTCTTTCTGCAGATGCAATTAGTATTTTACACCCAGGGTTTGAGAACGTTCTTGAAAACACCCTTGAGAACGTCCATGTTCACGGAAATACTCCTTTGGGTTTTTCACATCCTATTTTCTTTCTTTCTGCAGATCCAACTAGTATTTTAAACCCAGGGTTTGAGAGCGTTCTTGAAAACACCCTTGAGAACGTCCATGTTCACGGAAATACTGCTTTGGGTTTTTCACATCCTATTTTCTTTCTTTCTGCAGATCCAATTAGTATTTTAAACCCAGGGTTTGAGAACGTTCTTGAAAACACCCTTGAGAACGTCCATGTTCACGGAAATACTCCTTTGGGTTTTTCACATCCTATTTTCTTTCTTTCTGCAGATCCAATTAGTATTTTAAATCCAGGGTTTGAGAACGTTCTTGAAAACACCCTTGAGAACGTCCATGTTCACGGAAATACTCCTTTGGGTTTTTCACATCCTATTTTCTTTCTTTCTGCAGATCCAATTAGTATTTTTAACCCAGGGTTTGAGAACGTTCTTGAAAACACCCTTGAGAACGTCCATGTTCACGGAAATACTCCTTTGGGTTTTTCACATCCTATATTCTTTCTTTCTGCAGATCCAATTGGTATTTTAAACCCAGGGTTTTTAAACCCAGGGTACTTGATCCTTATTCCCAAGTTACACAAAAAACCAGTCAAGTTCCGTACTGTAACAGTGGGATGCGGATCGTACCTGGAACAAGCAAATAAAAAACTTCTGAAATTACTCCAATATGTTATAACTGATATTAAGAAGCAAAACTCCATAATGTTAAAAAACGGACAGGAATTGATAGACCGACTGAAATTTTGCCATAAAGATTTGAACTTCAGAAGCTACGATTTCCGGGATCTGTTTAATAACATCGATTTAACAAACCTACAAATGATCTTGAAAGAATTACATGAGGAATATAATTTAAAACCATATATAACTCTCAGAAGATATTTGGATTTGATTGAGTTAGTATTGAATGAAAACATACTATATGACGGTACGCATTACTACAAACAGGTCAAAAGCATACCCATGGGTGGTGCATGCTCATCAATATTGGCGGATATTTATCTATCCAAATATGAAAGAGGAACCCATATATTATCGGAAATACCTTATTTCCGTTATGTTGACGATGTGATATTAGGGGGTTATGCAAACACACCTGACATAGATTTTGCATTCTACCCAAGGGAATTAGACTTAATTGAAAACCCGATCAATGAGGATGGATCGACAGACTTCCTGGACTTGTCAATAAGAAAACACCAACAGTATGGAATTTATACAACCATACACGACAAGAGAAATTCATACAATATCAAAATTAATAATATTATTGATTGGAATTCAAACCTCACTAAAAATATATTCAGAAATATTATTGTCGGGTACTTCAGAAGAAACAGAAACTACAGTACTTTTAAAACAGACTGCATTTATGAATGTAATAAAATAATAAATGATGCATTAAAAAGAAATTACCCTAGATATTTTTTACAACATTATTACTATTCCTTTTTCAAAGAAAGAAATTGTGCATTGTTTGATTCTAAATGAGTATTCTTAATCATATATATTTTCATATCTGCGATCCTATCATCATGAAGTCTTATCGCGCATGTGCGACTTTCCCTTATAAAATGTTGTGTTTTCAAGCTAGATTGTAGGGTGTAACTCTTCCATGCTTGGTTCCATCTTTGCTTTTGTGTCCGTTCGGGTGCTTCTGTCTTTGCACATGTGGGAGATTGACCATTGAGTTACATTGGTGCCGTGAGCGTTGCCCGGGTCGTAAAAGCTGCTTTAAGCGGGAAAGGGGTGTCGCAATCCACCCCTGCCATTCTATGCAAATCATATGGTCACTCCTGTTCTCGCTTATTTTTTCTACTTGTTTATATCCTTATATGCCACTCTGGATGCAGAGCTGCTAAGCGCCACATCCTCTGTAAGGTTTCTGTTTTCTCCTTTACTGAAATAGGAGTTCTGTTCGTGATATACTTATTTTTATATGTATATATATATATATATATATATATATATATATATATATATATATATATATATATATATATATATATATATATATATATATATTTATATATATATATATATATATATATATATATATATATATATATATATATGCGTTTTCAGATAACGTCTATCTCGTGTTTCCGAAACAAGCATTTTTATTTTATTTTCGATTAAATATTTGGACTAAAAAAATATTTTTTTCGAAATGAATAATTCTTAAGCTTCTCGTGCTTCTCCATGTGTTAAGCTTTATTGCTTGGAATTTTTTGTATTCCTATTTTCGATTCCAAACCATTGATTTTTGTTGATTATCTTTAGCTTGATGACTAGTACTATGCTTTTCATTTTCCTCATGATGGTTGTATTTATGTTTAATGCTTCTTTGTAATTTGTAGGCAATTTTTAAGTTAGTGTATTTTAAGTTAGTGCATTATGAGTTTATGAGTTACAACATCTCTATACTGTTATTGGATTTTCATTTCATTATTATTATTATTATTATTATTATTATTATTATTATTATTATATATATATATACAAATATAATTTTAAGGTACATTTTTAAAAATATACTTATGTTCTGTTAAATCTTTTATAATTCCTTATCTGCGGCCGGGCCATCTGCATAATTGATCCAATTAGTATTTTAAACCCAGGGTTTGAGAACGTTCTTGAAAACACCCTTGAGAACGTCCATGTTCACGGAAATACTCCTTTGAGTTTTTCACATCCTATTTTCTTTCTTTCTGCAGATCCAATTAGTATTTTAAACCCAGGGTTTGAGAACGTTCTTGAAAACACCCTTGAGAACGTCCATGTTCACGGAAATACTCCTTTGGGTTTTTCACATCCTATTTTCTTTCTTTCTGCAGATCCAATTAGTATTTTAAATCCAGGGTTTGAGAACGTCCATGTTCACGGAAATACTCCTTTGGGTTTTTCACATCCTATTTTCTTTCTTTCTGCAGATCCAATTAGTATTTTAAACCCAGGGTTTGAGAACGTTCTTGAAAACACCCTTGAGAACGTCCATGTTCACCGAAATACTCCTTTGGGTTTTTCACATCCTATATTCTTTCTTTCTGCAGATCCAATTGGTATTTTAAACCCAGGGTTTGAGAACGTTCTTGAAAACACCCTTGAGAACGTCCATGTTCACGGAAATACTCCTTTGGGTTTTTCACATCCTATTTTCTTTCTTTCTGCAGATCCAATTAGTATTTTAAACCCAGGGTTTGAGAACGTTCTTGAAAACACCCTTGAGAACGTCCATGTTCACGGAAATACTCCTTTGGGTTTTTCACATCCTATATTCTTTCTTTCTGCAGATCCAATTGGTATTTTATACCCAGGGTTTTAGAACGTTCTTGAAAACACCCTTGAGAACGTCCATGTTCACGGAAATACTCCTTTGGGTTTTTCACATCCTATATTCTTTCTTTCTGCATATCCAATTGGTATTTTAAACCCAGGGTTTGAGAACGTTCTTGAAAACACCCTTGAGAACGTCCATGTTCACGGAAATACTCCTTTGGGTTTTTCACATCCTATTTTCTTTCTTTCGGCAGATCCAATTAGTATTATAAACCCAGGGTTTGAGAACGTTCTTGAAAACACCCTTGAGAACGTCCATGTTCACGGAAATACTCCTTTGGGTTTTTCACATCCTATATTCTTTCTTCCACTTTTCAGTGTGTTCCTGTCTTAAGTTTCCAACTTTTTGTCAAACTTCATAAAACACGTTCTCTCTCCCTCATTCTCTCTCTCTGTGTGTGTGTGTCGTTTGTTGCAGAAATTCAAAGCTTCGTACAGCCCCGAAATTCGGCACTGTATTAGCTGAACCTCCGATACAACAGATTTCGGCGAATGTTTTAAAAACATTTTAAGGAGTATTTTAGTTTTTTTTGTGAAGAACGATTTTAAGCGATTTCGACACAAATTTTCTCTTTTGCGATTGAAAATATTAACGCAGAGTTTCTAGCTTGCCATCATAGGAAGTACCGAAGATCGTTCTTTTTAATGATTTTTAAACTGAATCCAGAAGAAAATTTCGTTATATGTATTTATTTATTTATTTTAAAAACATCGAAACATGCATACTTCATTTCTTATTCTCTTATTTTGCCACATTTGAAAAATGAAGATTAGCACAATTCCACAAATATATCTTTGCATATATTTGAATTCTAATATTTCTTTTAAGTACCCCATTTTTATTATCAGTTTCATTTTAAACGAAAACATATGCATTGAGATTTTTGAATCCACTCCCATCTCTTTCTGCGGATAGCCATGGAGGTTTTGTGTGCATGCCTGTCAAATTTTTGCGCGCAACTACACAAACCTTGAAACTAAAGTAAATGAACTGAAATAAAAAGTGGGAATAATTTTGGATCAAAACAGACGATTTGGAAATTGAGTGATTTTATTTGTATTAGTATTCATGGTTTAATCTGGAGTTTTTTTATCTGTGGTCTCTAAGTTTTTTATCTGTGGTGTTAGTATTAGTGGTTTTATCTGTATGAGTAAGTCGGAGCGTTTTCTTAGGACCAGGGCAACAGCGGGTGTCTAGAATATTAAAATCCAATGTTATCATGTGTGTTTTGTAGCGTAAAATCAAAACGATATTCTGCTACTGAATATGGTACATGTGTTCGCCAATATGCGGCAAATAATAAGTTTTATTGCTAGCATTGCATTTAACGATTATTCCATGCTGATGAGCGCATAATAAGCAAAAATTCCATGAATACTGGTATTTGGAATGGAAGTGTCTTCCTTATTTTGAGGAACGCCCCATTTTGCCGGGTTTCTGTGATATTGAACTTTGCTTTTGAAGCTTCTTGTAGCTTGTATACGAATTTTATGCCGACTACGTAGAAGGACTGAATTTGTTAGTTCGCATAGAAATTTGCAAAACTGCACCAAATAGCAAGTTTTCTTGCTGTCATTGCAAATAATGGTTATTCTGTGCTGAAGAGCGTATAATAGGCCCGATAAAGGTTCATGGATATTTTTTTCTTCAATCGGAGTATCTGTGTTATAATGGAGCATATTCCTGCTTTCAATAATTTAGAACTAATATCTGTTGGAGAAAGGAATTATGGTTAACACAAAATAAGAAAGTTTGATGATGTGGAGATACAAATTGTCAGCACTATGGTTCTCCGAGTTTGGAGACAAGTCGTTCTAGATAGAAATAATGAATTATTCTTCATAAAGCTTTGGTTGATAAGGGATTGTATCACCAATTACGATAATGATGACGGTAAGGTTTTATATCTTCAAAGTAAAATGGAGTCAAATGAAAGAATTGAACAACATTCGCTTTATTTATATATAGAATGATTTATTTATGAAGTATGAAGTGTAGTAAAATCGTCTGTATTATTTCATAAGGAAATAAAACATTCATGAAATACTTCCTGTTACACAAGGCATGCAAATATTACAGCAATGTTTCAGATAATACAGATATTTATGTAATGCACTGTTGTTAAAAATACAATAAGACTTTTGTACAAATCCTTCACGCCTTCTTACAATTCAGTAGGAATTATATAAAACTCTAGTTTACTATATCGCACTATTTACTCATATGTATGTGTATTTTGTATCAAATACATAAATGTATAAATTAAAAACAGTTATACAAGAAATACAATTGTAGTCTTCATTCGTTAACCCATATTCCAGAGTATGTATAGAATATATTCATTAGAAATCCTATTTAGTATTTTATGGATAAGCAAACATATTTAAATGGCATATATGTGACATTGTTTGTGTCACAAAGTATATATTCTATACAGAAAATGCATTGCGATTCAAAATAAGTGTCAAGAACAAATATAAAACCTGTGATACTTGAACTTTGCTGAAGTTGAATGGAAAATTTTGATTAATATTATTATTTTATAATAATTATTCTTGATTTTCAGCTATCTATATTTTGAGATATTTTAGTATAGCAGATTAATCTAACGATATTTATAACCATGAATCAAGCAGCATGTTATTAATACAGTACTGTTTGTGAAAATGGCAGTAACATGAAGGATTTTTGGTATTAACTTGAAACTTAGAGAATATGTTCATCAGTTTGGGAGGTACAAATCAATATAATGTCTGTGAAAATGTGCATAGGGATTAGGAGTACCGGCTTCTGATGTTTCCTGTATTGTTTATAAATATATGGCTCAAACAGGATAATGCAATCAGTGAAGAGCTGATATGATATTTCTTTTGTTTGAACAAGCCCCCGATATCGAAAAAGGTCAAATTAGGAACACGTGATAGACATTACGTGAGGGAGGATTATTGGGAAAAGAGAAGCTGGATTTTCTCATCTCAAAATTGTCACTTCTATTGAACGCAACTCATGTACAGTGATGCCAAAGCAACGCCAATCGACATTTGAGACTGGATCCCAATTTTGCACAACTGCTAGAAAGGACAGAGGTATGTTGGTTGGTTGGTTGGTGTCGTGTTCCTAACATATTTTTTATTAAGGAAGAATGTGTGCACTGATTCTGTTTAGTCAAAGACCCGAGGCACCCAAAGGTAGAAATCTGACTTCTGCCCCAATAAGATATCACAACATCCATGCCCGTAGGTGGGACTCGAACCCGCAATCTGGCAGCAGAGTCATCACGAGGAAACGCCTGCCTCTTTGACCGCTCGACCACCACATCGACCTCAGACAGAGGTATGTTCCTCATAGAAATAACCAATAGCACAATAACATCCATGGTATTAACATAACAGTGAGCCTTTGCCACAGATCAGGCTTTATCTTTCAGCATAGTTTGACATTGTTTGCTTAATATAGGACTAGTCGCTCTCAGTGGATTGCTGGGAAATCCATTTATCCCTAACCACATGCTTTTCAGGCTGCCATGGAATCTCAGATAAAGACATTAACGTGCCTCTTGAGGACTGTTTGTGTTTTCAAACGAAGTACGATTCAACTTGATGCACCATGATATTCACAGAAGTCTTTGAATAGATCGTGATAAACGACAATTTGTATTGCCATTTCGTAGCTTCAAACTTCCTTTAAGCCAAGCGTCACAGTTTGGGATTCCATGAAGTTCAGGGATACCATCAGCAGTCAACGATACACAGTCATGAACAGTCAGAGATGGTTTAAATACATGAATGATATCATTCCTTCAAATTAGTTGTGACGCTGAACATTGCTCGTCTCCACATAGCCCATAATGTCCAAACCCTCGTCAATAAACAGCAGATGCACATTATTCTCTGACCTTTATGCTCACCAGACATGTCCCAATCAAATATGTCTGGGACATTGTAGCTAAGCAAATGGCCTGTCAAGTGTTTCTGCAGTCCACCACAAATAAACTCCATACAGTCTTTGAAGAAATTTTGCAAATTATTCCCAAGAACCATATCAAAAACCTATTATATTCAATGTCACCCTGAATAGAAGTCGTTGTTGTTGCTTAAGATGATTTCACAGAAAAGTGAATTTTGAAGTGAAAAAATCTTATATGGCTCTGTAGTGAGTGTAATCAAGTCTAATGTAATTTGTGAGATAAATTTCATTTGAATAGTGTGATACTTTCTTGTCGCAATTTTCACAAACAATAGTACAGTTTTACCCTTTTGTCGAAACATATTTTATTATTCGTAAACTAGAATGAGGAATGCCAAGACAATATATTCGGAAAATGAATAACTCATCCTTGTTTGCATCCAACCAGCAACTTTCAAGATAATGCCCGGATAATCAATCAATTCGACTATACGGGGTACGACTAAAGGGGTGATTAGAATAAAAAGGGGGGTTAACTTGTTGAAAATTGATGGTTAAAATGAAGTGAACATTTTAGAGTTAGGTATAAAAAAATTTGTCAAATATAAAAAAAAATGCCAAATATTTTATTTTTGAAGTCAATGACGGATATAGGGAGTTAAACATAAGTTTTCCTTTTATCTTAAGTTTGGAAAAACTAATCAAACAATAATAAAAAAAATTCAGGATTACATTATTTCAACACAAATATAGGAGGAAAAGTAACTCAGATGTCTCAACTTTATCAAAATTTAGGGTAGTGAAACTTGGTAGTGGAGAAATTGAAATATGATGAAAGGCAAAGCGGCGTATCAAAAATCGATTTCATCGATACGCAAACAAAAACATTATATTTTATAATTTTGCAATTGTTAAAATGTCAAGGTCGGTTAAAAGACACCGAATTTTTATTTCACTTTTGTTTTAAAAACAAGAAATGAACGAAAAAATCTGAAAAGAAATTATCAGAATTAATTCAACATTTCCAATTAATAATATAAAGCTACAAAAAAGTTAAATCACTAGTTATATCCATTTATATGTACATTCAATGTATATATATATATATATTCTCATATCAGCATTAAATATTGTTAATTTATATTTCATGGATATTATATAAGATATACTAATGAAGTAAAACGTTAATATATCATGAATTACTAAATAAGATTTCCTAAGACAAAATTTAAAGCATTTCATCTTTCTTGATATATCATCATCTTATTCAGAATTTAAAATTCTACAGTCATTTTTATAAATAGCTTATACTGGTATTTAACCTGATATCTTGCAAAGAGACTCATACTGTTTTTTATGAAAAATAGATCTTTTACAGTTTTCTAAGTTCCTCTATTCAAAATTGTTTACTCACATTATGCCAGTCCATCTTAACTGCCGTATTTTATAAATTAAAACAAATTAGACACTTTCATCAGCATAAAAAGTTCGATGACGTCTCGTGACCACTTACTTTAAAAGCAAGTCCGTATGCAACGAAATAAGAAATGAACTCTGATCAACGTCAATTGTCAAAATTAGTTTCTATAAAATATTTCAATTCCATAAAAAATCGCTAGGAAATTTGTTGCAGTTCATTAAGCATCATCCTATGTCATATAGACAGTCTTTTTTTCTTAATGTCTGGGAATTCCATGCATAGATCTGAGTCGGATCTCAACGACTCAAACACTTCGTCTCTGGTGTTCGTTGGACTGATGATATTGAGCTGCACTCCGTGTGATGATCTGCTAATGGATCTACTTCGCAGAGTATATGGTGAGTCCATAATCATCTCCCGCTTTCTGCGCACCGGGCAACAAGCGTGGCACGTGCACAACGATCCATTATCATTAGAATCGGTATCTTCTGGTCCGAGCCCAGAGATGATACTGCCATTAGCTGTGATGACGTCGCCCTCTAATCTCACAGCTTCTTGTAGTGCACTCTGCGCTTCAGCCTCATCACGACGTTCATCCTCAGTGTTCATTGTGAGGAATCTCAGTACCAACAAGTTCATTCCTGCAGACACGACGGAAAGACCGAAGAGGATGAACACCAAGCTGAAGGCCACATATTCTGGTTTGCTCTGCAAAGCACTTTCCTTCTGAAGAGCGACGTAATCGCCGAACCCTAAGGAAATGAAATAAGAAATATTTAGTATTGTATAAAATCAGTATTAATTTCGCTTTTTAAGCATAGTCAGACAGAACAGCGATATGAAATGCAGTACTTTGATTTGCAATCAGGTATGCTGACGCCTGTAACCCCCCCCCCCCCTGGTCGTGTCAGGTAACATCTTAAGGCACACTGCTCTCTAAAGTTAAGTAAATTTTAAAAAAACCGATAGCATCCGTAGACTTTATAGGGTGAAGCTTACTGTTGTCGTTGATGTGAGTATGCAAATATCAAATGGTGTATCCAATAGCAATTTGCTCCTCGAATAATAGGAAAATGATTCATGAGGTGAAAACGACTGGTTTGCGCCTAGGAATTGCAATGGCCATAAAACATATTCAAAGAATGTTAGGGTTAATTTCGGATTAGATTAGGTTTGTTATGATACAAATAAAAGGTTTTGAAGATTATAATTAAGGACGTGTAGCCACTTCCTTTCTGGTGGAGTATGCTGTTACTTTTTTAATGTAAACAATTCCAAACAAGTGGGTCAGTTATTGGCAGTCGCCTACCATGTCATCCTCGTACTACGACATCATCTGACGACCAGCACATAACATCAGTGGGCAAGTGAAATTGCCGGGAGACTGCATCAGCTCTACAATCAATGGCTACTACAGCAATAGGAATGACAATATCCGACACAGATGTTATTAATATCAAAAGTAAATTATCTACATGTTACAAGCGTGCAGTGTGTAAATAACAAGTGTTTTCAATTTTCGTGACGCTCCGTTTTTACCGCCATAGAAACCCCAACCATAGATTTTATTTATATCAAAACCTCTTTATGCATTTATTTCTCCTAGTTGGATACACATAGAACTTGATGTTCTATCAATATGATTGACATAAATTAATGTAGATTATTCCAGAAGAGTTTAGTGGTTCACTGTAAATTTCCACTTGGTTTTTATTCACTTCTGGTTCTACGTGAAACTAAAACATATACTTCTAAAACGTGGTTATAGATATGGCTTAGATGATAACTTATTTGGATTCAGCATCGAATTCTAGAGCTGGTTCACAAGTGGTTTCCATTTCCGATTTTGAAAATGTCACTTCCTGTTTTTCTGAAAATTCGTATGGCTGTACGAAATGTGTATGCAAGAGAGAAATAAAATGCTTAGTACTTCCATGAAAAATTAAATGTATACACCATTTGACGTTATACGAAGGATTTTTCATGAATTTATTTTTTTTTATTGGGGTTTGCTGAGCTGATTAGTGGAATTCTCTAACGGGTGTTACTTTTAATAGGTTCATCGGTTGAAATAGTCACGACAAATTCCTTTAAATAATATTTAAGAATGGTATTATTGAGTGTATAATAGTTAAAACTGAGTTACATTTCAAATATCTGTGAAAGACTAAACAAGTTCCTACTATAGTCTACGCTAGTGTGACAAAGCAGAGTAAATGTCTTTTTGACATTATATTTGTCTCACATACAGGGTGATTATAATTAAAGTTGCGATTTTAAAACGCTGTGAAGTAAGAACTACTGGTCAGAATGACCTGATATTTGACCTGAATATACGTGAAGCAATGGACTTTTGTTTGACGAAAAAAATTACTTCAAAAATGTACCGATAGATGGCAATGTACGAATCCAACATGGAATTTGCTTGACGAAAAACGAAACAAATTAGCCGCTAAGTCGCCCGCTGAAGCACACCTCTAATCTGGGGGTATGCTATTTAAGACTGGGCATGCTCACCGCACACTACAGTTGTGATAAAAACGAAGAGCACATGCAGTTTGCTTGATATCACAACTTTTATGCAAGATGGCACTCCTCCGCACATTGCAACACCAGTGAAGCAGCTGCTGAATATCCACTTCGGAAATGACAGGATAACCAGCCTCATTTCCCAACAGTCTGGCCGTCACGTTCACCTGGCCTTAATCCTTGCGACTTCTGGCTTTGGGGGCACCTCAAGAATGTGGTGTACAGTGGTGGGATTGCGAACTAGCTTACGTACTCATTACTCACCACATCCACAGCATCACCTCTAATACACTCCGATCTGTTATGCAACATGCTGTTTTGGGCTTCCAACTCGTAGTCGAGCACGGTGGAAAGCATATTGAACATTTCTTGCGTATATCGTAGGTGTTTGTTTCATATTTTCGTGATGTTTCAATCAATTATTAAATCAAGTGATGTTGATTAAATTGTCGTTTTCTTTAGTTGAATATTGGTTTCTTTCGGCTAACAACACCCCGTGTTCGGTAAATACAGCGCCGTCTATTGATACATTTTTGAAGTATTTTTTTTTCCTTCGCCAAACAGAATTCCATTGCTTCACGTATACTCCTGTCAGATTTACCAGTGGTTCTTACTTTACAGTGTTTTAAAATGGCAACTTTAATTATAATCATCCTGCATAATATAGGAGAAAAATAAATATTCTAAGTGAGTTAAAACTTTCAATGCCGGAAATATTATAGAGGTATGGGTTTTTTAATTATATCTATAAGGAATATTACGTTTACTTCTCCAATTAACAGGAATTGTTCTCTGCAACTGATAGTAATAGATCTCATTTCTTTATGTAAGAGGGGGAAATGTTTTTTTGTATAGATGGTGTAAAATATAATATAAATGCTATCTATGCTGTTCTGAGAGAAAATTGTAAAAAACTTTTTGCCTCAACAGGGAATTGAACCACGGAAATGCTTACTGACCAGCCGACGTTCTGCCATTGTCCGGGCTGGATTGAGACTGTTTGGGGTTCTAAGCACAGAACAATTAGGTTCACCTTAGGCAGTGGTGCTGACAATTCTTCCATCGACGTAAAAATGTCATTAGTTATTAATAAGGTCCATATTAGCAAACAAACTCCTCCATTTGATGATGGACATAGATATCTTTATCAATATATTTCTATGGCACGGACCCAAATAGTTACGTCAGTAAAGGCAAAAAAAGACCATAAATCTCAACAAATTTAGGGAAAACTGAATGTTTGCACACAAGTTGTACATGTTGAGAAGTATGTTTCCCCATCAATCCCTACTTGCTTCCCCACCCCACGTCCTGCTAACCATTGAAATTGCAGTGTCCCAAAAATAAATTTAGATTTCATGAACGAGACATCGAACAATAATGCAGTTGGCATCAAACTATTTCAAATACCTCATGGAATATGTATATATTCTTTAAGCGTTGTTAAATATATGTATATCTTCATAACAGTACAGAATACGTAAAATTTGAGAGATTTTACTAATATTTTGTAGTTATTTGTCTGATATATATTATTTTTGTCCAATTTATTGCCCTTTAATTAGATTACAAAGGCCCAGAATTTTACAATCTTTAAAACGATGTATAGTGTGTACAGCCAACGGTACCGCCAACGGTACCGCCAACGGTACCGCCAACTGTAAGAAAATTTCCATGGTAAACAAAAATGTCACCCTATCAATTCCAACGTCTTTTGTAGATACTGCTATTGCAAAGAATGCTGTTAAAATGTTGGCGAGAAGTTGATTCTATGATACAATAAACTGTTTCCACACAAATTATTTGATTTGACAGTTGTTCCGTATTTTTTGTGTGTCAGGTGTCAAGGCCTATCTCTGCTTTTAAGCCATTTTTTCCTATAAGACGTTTATAATTCCATGGACCCTAATTGTTGGTTCCCCTTTTTGTATTTGAGCAGTAAGACTCAGAGATAAAGACCTAGTTGTTGTCTTTTAAACCAAGATCTATTTTTCTATACGATAAATTTAGCAGAAAGCTCTTAGTGATTCTTCAATGGCCCAGTGGGCATTTGCCGATTTTTCTTGTCCAGACTAAACGATCCTAGGGGGTAATAATGCGCGCTTGTCCAACGGCGTTTTAACATACCTTCAACAGACACTGTAGTTCTGATAATATGCATTTTAGTTATCGTATAGCTCATATCGTATAGCTAGTTCTTATAATAGCTTTCGTCAACTGTGTTTCATACGTTAAATGGTCAAGCTTATTCTAGAGCTAAGTGAGTGCACATACTGACTGCTGATTTATTAGTTATTCTTTTAACTGAAGAAACTCTGAAAGCGCAAAACCTGATATTTTGTGTGATATTTATACAAGTTGTAGACAAAAGAATGGCAATAAATGATGCACTGGATTGTAAACTAGTAAAAAACACATCTGTTAATTTTTAGGCGCTGCAGTAAACCTAGAAACTAGAGGTAGAACAGCAAAATTGTGGCTCAATGTAATTAGTCAAATTGATTTAATTTTGAATTTATTTTTATGAAAAGAACTAGAAATTGGGATCTGCATTTGCAGACGGCAACTGAAGTATTCCATGGCGCTGAACACATTCCTTGCGCAAAATTAGCTCGTTTATATATTCAGCAAATGCTTAAATTAAAGTCCAATATGACAGATGAGGAATATGATCTATTGACAAAAAATGAATTACTTTCAGTAAGAAAGAGAACATATTCTTGGTCAGGAGTTTGAACTGATATGTGCATCGAACAGTCACTGGTACAGGCAATGAAATCTGTTGGTGGATTGACTTGTGGCTGGGGAATTATCGATAACACACTATCAAAATGGAGCAATGCAACAACAACTTTTTTACATGTAAATTTTGTATTGTCAGACGTCTTGCAATTTTTCTTGATCACTAATGAACATCATGTAGAACTACGAGAAAATCAAAAAGCAAGGGATGATAGTGATCTTACGAAGTTTATGAGCTGGTTAAACCAGCGCAATCTCTTTGCTCGAATGTCAGACAAACTACTATATTTATCTTCATGGTTAGTAACCAACAATACAGTTAATTGTGATGCTGCTTTGAAATAGCTCTTTCAGTAATGAAGAAATGAAAGGACTAAATTTCAATGAAATAAAACTGCACAGAAGAGATATGGCCATCACACCAGCAATTGACAAATGTATTAGAATAAGATTAAATGAAGTTTAAATAAGTTCTCAACATATATTTAATAGAATTATATTTACCTGTGATAGTGCTACGAAACTTAAGATTTATTTTGAGTTTGAATTACCTTCATTTTCTTTGTCAATATTTGACAGCACATCTTTAAGAAAAGGTGCTAAATCATCCTTTAGAAAAGTATTTAATGAGGGAATTGTGGAAAAAATCTATTATGAGCAGTTATGAAGTTGTTATTAGTTGGTATTAGTGGTACCTTTCACACCCAGTCTTAAGACTCAGGGGTTGTACATATAAATGCATTATTGACTTTTGAAATATATCAAACAAACACTAGCAGATATTTTTATGGTTATCTTGACAAAACAACAAGATTAGTTAAGACAACCTTCCAAGAGAACTCATCTGATATTTTATATACTGAAAACACAGAATGTATTACACTGCAATCATTGTTTCTTGCAAATTACTGAAACAAAAGAAAATTGATAACATTATTATCACAATGCCTGTCGCAAAAAAAAACATTGATATTTTGATTGCTGAGGTCAATGCTAGTACCGATATTGCACGCTTGGCGTTAAAAATAATTTAGTCATATCGCAACGTTCTTGTTGTATTTGGCACGGATATTGATTTGCTGATTTCGCTTTTGTCACTAGAGTCAGAAAGAACTTAATATCTATATTTCTTCAAATCAGCTCCTAATTCTACCAAACTATCTGTCATGTAGTACTGTATTGGTAAACTTGTGTGCATCTACAGAAGCATTCGCAAGCTGCTTGTATTCGCTTATAGTGTTAATGGGTGTGGCATCACGTCATCTTTGTATGGTGTGGAAGAAATTAAAGCAGTGAATCTCATTCAATCTGGAATGCTGTTATCGCCTTCATTTATTGTGTATTCTGAACCTAAAAGACAATACGGAACCCAAGTGAGGAAAAAATGTTTCAAGCTGGCAATATTTATACTCTCGCTTCGAAATCGGGGAAAATGGGATAAAAAAACTTCGCGAATATTAATCGGAAGTATATTTTAAAAACACACCAGATGAAACCGTACTTTTATTGGATTCCTGGTCACACTTCAAAAACAACGATTTGATTGTTAGTGTTACGCCAGCGGGTAAAATCTTTCATGTGTTTGTCATGCCACCTAAAACCACTTATCTAATACAGTCTCTTGATGGGTACGGATTTCGGGTCTTGAAAAATTTCGTTCGAAAATTTTCAGATTTAGTTATGACTGCACAAATACAAATCGATTTGTTTCATCGAGTCAATAAATTTAAATTACAATCTATTGTAGACAACCAGTTCTCTTCACCACGCTACGTTAACATGTGTAAACATTCTTTGTCATGCATGCTCATACACAGAAAACCATCCTAGGTATTTCGAAAACCCTGCTGAGTTCATATTTACTGCAAACAAGGTACTTGATTGCGGGAAACAAAACTGTGCATCCAAAATATTCATTCGGCGTAGCTGATGTAAAACATATTTCTGTTTTATGCATTTCTTTAATGAGCCTCATATATTTGTAACACTTTTAATTTATAAAGAAATTAATCCTTTCATTCGACCTCAATCATTTGTCATCAATTATATATCTTATAAACTGAATATTTTTTAGCTAAAAAATATATATACCATAGTTATCATACATGTAATCTGCATTTCTTATTTTTCGAGTTGTAGTTCTTAAAAAGCTATTTTTCAAGTATTAACGCCTCTAAATACAGCATAAAATACGTTTTGATAGTATAAATACATTACATGTGTTTGCCAATTTGCAAAAGTGAAAAGTCGCCAATTGATCCAAACTGTACGGTTTGGGCAACCCAGACACAATTTTCAACATTATTCTACTCCTCTGCTAATGCAATTCAGCAGCTAATTTTCAGAGTATGTGAATTTTCTATAACTTCTTCTAACACCTGTCAAATTCTATGAGTTTAGCTTGAGAACGTTTCTTTGTGAGATTAAAATATAAACTCATCATCACACTGCATTTTCGAAACAGTTTGTTTATATATTTAATTACGCTGTTTATTACGAATATGATTTTCCGGCTTATTTAAACTAACTGCACTCTCTATTTGGTACAGTGTTCTTGAGTGGATAATGCTCAATTAGACTTGTGATTAAACGAAAACTTTTTTATATATAGAATATATCAATAAAATATTATTGGTAAATATTAAGAGGCCACCTAAATATTTCATTTATATTTTTAGCAATACTTGCATGATCTGTGTGGTGGAGATAATTGTATATTTACAGTTCAACAGATTATTGTCCAGATGATAACCGTTAAAAAAAAGACCAATACGATATCCACATTAAAAAAATATTTCAATTTTTGAAATTTTCTCTGTTCACTTTAGCACTTCGGATTGAAAACATCTAATTAAAATTTTATACACTCCCCACTTTCATATTTTATAGAAAATAAGCACTATATCCTAAAGATATGGATGAAAGAAATGGGCGTGGCCAAACATATAAATTGATACAATTTAGTCCGTCACTTTACAATTAAATCTTATCGATATTTTTTAATTAATGCTTTTCATTATAATTGTACATAATTATAATGAAAATCGTCTATGGATGAAAGAAATGGGCGTGGCCAAATTTAAAATTGATACACGTTTGCTCGTATTTTCACAATTAAATTTTGTCGATATTCTTTAATTAATGTTTTGCATTATAATTGTACATAGTTATCAGGATTTTCATTGTGTTTTATTTCCGATAGGATTGTATTGGCTAAAAAATATTCAAAACTCATTTCAATTGCTGTATGCTTATCTGCTCAGAAGAATAAACTAAACCGAAAAGTGACACTAGGAGTAATAAACGTTATTTTTAAAAGTTATACGAAATGTTCATGTGATAATAAAAGTGGACTCTGAATAATTGTAACTCTTAGCTTTTTCATGCTTTATGTATGGTAAGAAACTGCTCTGGCTCTGGCTATATAGTCCGTTAAATGACAAGGGTAAATAAAAAATTATGATAGGAATATAAACATATGGAAGTTAAAATTGGTATTTAGCAAATCAAATTCATGATTTGAAGCTAGTTGTCACGATCACTACTAAATTGAAATGGTATTTTATAACGTGAGAAATTTCAAGCCCATTTTGAGATTAATTTATTATATGCTTTCTAGATGAAAGTGCGAAAACCTGGTCCGAACTTTGAAATGATTTTAAAAGCACAAATATTTACCACTGCTTAGACCTGAAAATTCAAATTTTCACTTAGTAGCCCGTGGCCGGTAGGTAGTTTAAGCTTAGTGGCTATTCTATCACAAATTTTTGTGTGTATAAATGATACAGGTAAAACAAGAATTGAGATAAACCTAGCTTTACCCAGCAGCTCTGGGTAAAGTCCTAAATGAAACTGATATTGTATATTAATTTCATGCTTTATCCGGATAAGGTGCGGATTGCCTGCATGATTCTTGGTGAAGCTGTAATTTGATTCACGCAGAAGATTATGAGCATCCGCAGTGCATTTTTATGGTTCTGGGCATGCTTCACATGTTAGGCTGTAGCACAGGTGTACCCCCATACCATGGTGTGACGTGTTTTATGCCACGTCGACGTTTTCATGTTGCTAATGACGGTGCATGCTAAAGTCACTGGTTTTACATGTCTTTGTGTTGCGAAAGACGACATTTCTGGGTAAATTTAAAGCTTCTCCGGCACCTAACCGCTTAACTTGCGACCATGCATTTTTTGACGAAAAGTGTTTGTCTGGAGGTGTTCCATCATCCCTAAAGTCTGTTCCATTAGTTTTGAAACACCCTGTATAGAATAATTGTTAGAAAAAATGTTAGTTTTATCTTCAAACTAGAAACAATAAACAGACTTGATTTAAATAGCCTAATATAATTTCAAAAAACTCAGTCACCATATAAAATTTCGAAGAACTGTAGATTAAATGTAGAATAAACTTTAGAATTAACTGTAGATTAAACTGTAGAATACGGGCTTAGCAAAAGTTTAGTTAGTAAGCTGGTAGTTACTATACTAAACTTGGAATAATTTGACAAAATCTAAAGTTGAAAAAAAAATGAAAACTGTTAAAAAGTTTTTATCTTTCGGCAGAAGGGATTGTGTTCGTTTAATATTCTTCACATTTTTGATCTTTCATTTTTTTTGTATGGGTAGCGTGTTGGCTGGTTAGTTGTCTTATTCAATTGCCAAACTACGTTATTTAATCGACCTGTAGCGAATGCCAATTTTCTGGTCACAGTGCTGATGAGGATTTCACCTCGATCGACAGAAAAATATTTTCGAAAGATTTTTTACTGTCTTTCAGGTATTGCGCCTCTATATTACTTTTCTTACATACATATAATGCATAAGGGAAGTATTGTGACGGAGTCGAAAATTCGAATTCGAGTTTTCGACGGTAGAGCACGTTTCAAGGATATCTGAACACGAATCAGATATTTTTGAGATGATGTCTGTGTGTATGCGCGCGCGCGTGTGTGTGTGTATGTGTGTGCGTGTGTGTATGTGTGTGCGTGTGTGTATGTGTGTGCGTGTGTGTATGTGTGTGCGTGTGTGTATGTGTGCGCGCGAGTGTGAAAGTATGTGTGTGTGAAAGTGTGTGTGTGTGTGTCATTAAGTCTCTGGAGATGATAACTGACGAACGAATGGATCGATTCGAAAAAAAATTTGGTACATTTGGTACAAAAATTACAATCTATGAATACTGAAAGCATATTGTTTTTGTACGCAGAAGAATGTTCAGAACCCCCCACCCCCCCCACATTTTCGAGTGAAATTTTGAAAAAATCATCAAAAATAAAACCTTTAATAAAGTTGCGCAAATAGTCATTTCTTATGTCATTTTTAATTAGAAAACAATTGACAGAAATTTTAGATCGCCAGCATGAACCGTTTTCGAGATATTGCACATTTTTCAAAAAAAATATCAAAAAATCATACAAAATAAAATATGTTCAATTTTCATAAGTAATATCATGCGATAAATTTGGTGACATCATTCTCGTGTATCTAGTTTCATTCATGGGAAAAGATACTTTAGATAATACTTTTGTATTTGGATGCCACTAGTCATTTATCTGCTACAAGAATAAGTTATTTCTCCGTCCATAACGCTTAGCGAGATTTTGACCGAATGTCGCCATCTTGGCGACTTTTTTAAATGCTGCCAAATTAACGAAAATGCCGCCAAATTGATAAAAATGGCGCTGAATCAATGAAAATGACATCTAGATGATGACAGTTCAATATCTTGGAAAGAATATAAACATAGACAATAAGAATAACACATTTCCCCGTCCATCCGTAACGCTTGGCGAGAAATTTAGCGGGGCGTTACCAACCTGGCGACTATTTTAAATGTTGCTAAAATGACAAAATTGTCGCCTAATTGATAAAAATGACGCCAAATGGGAAATAATGTCTCGCAAATTCTGATTTCCGTCATATGACGGGCATACCTTCTAGTATATACTTGAGAAAGATACATCTTGAAAGATCAAGCTCATCCTTAAAAAGTAGGAATGGGTCAAATTGAGAACAAGATCTCAATATAGTCAGAAATGACGAATTTTCTTTGGTACTTTGAACATTCTTCGATTGTACCTCACATTTTTTTTAAACATTAGGTAATAACAGAGCATTTTGCCCTAAAAGAAGCTTTTGCATATGCAAATAACTAAAACTAGAGTCGTTACATCAACACCCTTCCATAATCTTTGTGGTTATTGCTATTAAGTAATTGCTATATTAATCTGAAAACACTTAATTCCTGTTCTATTTCTATGGTGTTAAAAACGTGCAAACTATGGAAAACTAGGATTTGAATTTAGAATTCCTTAAAATATTTATATATAAATTATATATTGGAAAGGAGAGGAAAAGTATGATAAAAATATATATTACTTGCATTTTCTTTGAGGAAATTTCAATAGCGGTTCTTTTATATTTGAAAACTGAGCTAACAATATAGTTATGTACCGGATAAAAATGTTGATGCCCTCGGGACTTTAATACTTTGGGACCCCATTTTTATGATATAAAGATATAATTCAGGAATTTGAATTTAGAGATTCACAACTACTAGTAAATTCTAACGAAACATAATATTATTAATAAAAATTGAATAAATAAGTAAATAATACTATATTTTTAATGCATTTTTAGGGGTTTACTTTGACAATAACAAAATTGTAAAAAATAAAATAACAATATGATTAAATTTAAAGAGCCAATTATTTAAAAATATATTGCTCTGCTAGGTGTAATAAAATTATTTTTTTATCGGATCAAAATAATTTTCAATAGTTCACTTTCAGTGGATATCAGAGGTTTAAACGGTTTTGTAATGCATATGTTCTTAACTTCATACTTTTATTTATTTGAGTTGTGATAATGTCATTTCATCCCTTGAAATCGGCATCTTTTATTTAAATTTCTTTGAATATCAGTCATTTTAGGGTCTCAAGGCGAAGGATCACATAGGCCCAATGGATAAAGCACACAGTGAATTGTATTATGTAAGGGTTTCTGTGGTCTTGACTCCCAATGCAGCATTATTAAGGATATCTAAAATTTTAAAGATCTAGAATGAAATTGAAAAATAATGTAAATAAAAAGACATCTTAGAATGTTGAGGTGGCCTAACTAGTTGGCATTAACCGGGACCCCGCAATTTCGCACAGAGATCCCCTCTCCCTGCGGGCATTTTAAACGGACTGATTGAGTTACTACTTACTTTGCTACTGACCAATTTATTATATTAATATTGAAGGGGTATAATAAAGTCACCATTGAAGGAGGCAACCACTATATACCCCTGGAAGACAGAAAAATTTTACAGGTCGTCCGGAAGTTTAACGGAACAGATGTTAGAAATATCCCTGTCCTTAATTATTATATGTCATATATAATTTCTCTTGATGGAGGAGAGGGCATTTTATCTTTGTAAAGCAATATACAAAAAAAATAACATTTTGTATTTTTGTTGGTGACCCCCAATTTGATGGTGCCCTAAGCACGTGCTTAGTATGCCATTTGGGTAATCCAGCACTAGCCATTGCGCTACTGGGACATGTCGTTAAATTGAACTCTGCATTCTTCTGTTGCTAACGTCAGATTGATAGGCGACTTAGCAATCTGACTGACCACTGTCTGCTATTTTTAGCTACGGATATAACACTACTGGTATAACACTACTGTTATTGCCCAGGTTGTTGTCCTCCGTGGTCGTTGGCATCTCGATTTTGAAATCGATGCCCAAATGCCAGAGTTCACTGACTCTATACTAATCGTAATAGTTTCCCAACCGTACTAGGTTGCATTTTGGACACCCAACGTCACTGAAATAGGCTGCAGGGTTAATTAGCTCGGGTGCTATTGTAAAGAACCTTGCTGCCCCAGCAGGGAATCAAACCAGTAAACTTCTTAATGACCAACCGAATCTCTATCGTTGAACCACTGGGATGCAATTGTAAGTTCTCGTTGAAGTGAATTCTGCAAAGTAAGTTGAAACAAATGTTTAAATATACCAGTAAAAAATCTTGCTCTCGAAATTTGTACGCTTTTGTATTGTTTGTGCAAAGTACAAAACATAAAGTTAAATATGAAATACTCAAGAGTCATGTATTGTTATATTTAGTCATATATTGTATAAAAAGTCATATATTGTATATGACCAGAGAAATTAGGATGGTATTATGGAAATAGCACGCTTGTGCATAATCTAAATATTTTGACATACCAATCTAATTTTAGAGAATTCAAACAGTTCATTTAAAGTAAAAATTATTTAAAACGAGGTATTAGGTCATAGTGTTTACAGTACCTGCTCCATAAAATGTAAGAAAAAATGTTTCCTTAGAAACTCTGATGCCTACGAAAACAACATCTGTCGTATTTATGTCGGTTTCTTCACCAAACTCAGTGGCTTCTTTGTTGTCAAACTAGACTGTCTGGTTAGTTGTACGGTATCAGAGCCACCTTATAGTTACGAAACACGTCGACAGGGGGATTAAAACAAACTTACTCATTAATCAGTATAATTACTAAACTCATGTTATTTACTATACATCTTTGTAATTAACTTTTCCCCTATCCCTTAAAGGGAATGAAGCAGCCCCGCCCCCATAAGACAGGGAGTTAATCCCAAAAGTTGTCCTGTCGTGTAGGGTCATAGGGATTTCCTATGCAGATGCATTAAAAAAATAATGATAATTGTCTTCGTTCTCAAGAAATTTCTCCTGATGCGGGCTTCCCTAGACACCCCGTAGTTAAATATTTCTATCTGCATACTTGAAAATTACAAAAACAATGTTATATTCATTATTTTAAATTTCACGTATTACATTTTCGAACATTTACTACGCTTCTTCAGATTAAGATCAAGTTGTAAAAACCAATATCGGCTTGATCTGGCTTGACCCAATATGTTGTGAGACATAATATTCTGACTCTGTGCACACTTTTATGTTAAGTACTGTTTTAATATGGTCTTCAAAGTGATAATTTTCCACAACACTGCAGTAATACATTGATACGATACGAGTTTTCCCTCACCAACTGTGGTGAGCACCGTACCAATGATGGCAATGGATACGTAATTGTTAAAACAGTTACACACTGAAAGTAAATAAGACGTGCCTTACCAATTGTGGTGAGTGTAATAAAACAGTAGTAGAAGGAATCGAAGTAGTCCCATCTCTCATACTTTGAGAAAGCAGCTGCTCCTGTAGTCATCACAATCGTGGACAGGATAGAGATCAGGCAGATGAGGTTGGTCTCGGAGACTTCCGTATTCTGCATGCCAAGGCCACGCTTTACGTTCTTAAGTACAAATGCAACAAATGTGTTTAGACGCTCACCGATGCTCTGGAAGACGACCAAGCCTAGGGGGATGCCAGCCAGTGCGTAGAACATGCAAAAGGTCTTGCCAGCCCAAGTAGCTGGAGTTGAGTGACCGTATCCTGTGGAGAAATTAAATCGTTTAAATGGTGAATACGAGAAAATAGTTTATAAAAATTCAATTATGTAATTTGAAAAACTCATTCATAAATACGCAATTCCTAATATTTCTATGAAAATTTGTTAGAAAAAAGAGGCAATTGATAATTATGGTTATTAGCAAATTATACTATATTTCACGAAAATTAAATTAGTTATGGAGATATTCCACGTTAAAATATGTTTGGCTATTCGTTAGCAGATTTTTTAAAAGTTTTGTAGGGAGCTAATTTCTATAATACCTGAAATGTGGAGGTAAAAGTAGGGAGTTAAAATTTCATATTAAGAAAACGCCAAAATCGTTTGAAACAATAATTCAGGTGGTGCTGGGATAAGATAAAAAGTCCTGCATTTTATGCATTTCTATGGCGAAAGGCCTAAAATATTTATTTAAACTGTCAATTTTGTAAAAATAAATAATTAGCGTAATGCAAAGGATTTAAAATAGGGAAGATTATGCCTACGTATTCAAAATTATTTTCCATTCAATTTATTTTTATATTTATATATTCTGTACTCTATCTTACAACTATAAAAATACAGGTTAATTACACACATAATTAGGGCATTCTTAATAAAAAAAGAATCCATATATACTAACTGCCAAGTGTCCCCCTGTCTGTCTGCCTTTTTTATGCACTTCCCGAATAGATAGAAACTTGCAAATTGGTACACTGCTCGGTCGTTCGATTAAACCTCCTGGAAAAATCGAATTTTTCAAAAACGTTCTCTAGAGGGGGGGTGCTCCAGACCAAAACGTTCGAAAAGTGAAATGATAGGAAAGCATGCTTTGCGATAAGATAGAGACTTTAAATTTGGTGAATGGGTAAACCGTTCGAAAGAAAGAATGTGTGCAATTTCACATTTTCAATATTTTCTATTTAAGGGGATGCCGCACACCAAAATGTTCGATTTTACCGAATAAATGAGAAACAGCTCCTTTAAAATTTGATAGAGGCTTAAAATTTGGTATATGGGCTAATCATTTAATTGAAACACCCAAGACATATATAGTTTTTAAAAAATGTTCGTTTAAGGGGGTGCTCTAGAGAAAAACGTTCGAAAGGTGAATTGATTTAAAAGCATGCTTCGGATGAAATAGAGATTTCAAATTTGGTTTACGGATAGATAATTTGGAAGAAAGAAAGTGTACAATTCCAGTTTTTTAATATTTTTTACTTTAGGGGTGCCGCACACCAAAATGTTCGATTTTTGGAATAAAGGAGAAACACTCCTATTAGAGCGTGATAGAGGCTATATATATATGGGCGAATTATCTGATAGAAAACCCAAGAAGAATGGAGTTTTTCAAATATGTTCATTTAAGGGGGTGGGTACTCCACACAAAAACATTCGAAAGGTGAAATGATATTTTTCTATCATTTCACCTTTCGAATGCATGCTTCGCGATGAAATATAGACTTCACATTTGGTGTACGAATAGATTGTTGGAAAGGAAGAAAGTGTGAAAGCCCCAGGCCGTCCGGCTCGTCCAAAGGACTTAGAGCAACAAATTGGACGACCGGAAAGAAGGAAGAAAGTGTGTAATTTCAGTGTACCAACATTTGCTATTGTAGGGGCTGCTTCACACTAAAATATTCGATTTGACGCACAAATGAAAAACGTCTCCTTTACAATGTGATATCAACTTGAAATTTGCTGTATGAGCTAATTATATGCAAAGAAAAAAAAAGGTGAATGCAGTTTTTCACATATATTCATTTAAGGGGATGCTACGCAGAAAAACGTTTGAAAAGTGATATGATAGTTAAAGCATTTTTCGCGATAGGATAGAGACTTCAAATGTGGTGCACGGGTAGATAGTTTGAGAGGAAGAAAGTGTGCCATTTCAGATTTCCAATATTTGATACTTTAGAGAGTGCCGAGCACAAAAATGTTCGATTTTCCGAATAAGTGATACACGCTTCCTTTTATATGTGATAGAGGTTAGATAATTGGTATATGGGCCAATCATCTGAAAAAAACCCAAGACGGATAGCGTTTTTCCTAAATGTCCATTTATGGGTGTGCTCCACAGAAAAACGTTCGAATGGGAAAATAATGAAATAGCATGCTTAGAGATGAGATAAAGATTTTAATTTGGTCTATGAGTAGATAGGCCGGAAGGAAGAAGTGTGCAATTTATGTTTACCAATATTTTCTTGTTTACGGGGTTCTGCAGACAAAAATATTCGATATGTCGAATAAATGTCTAACGCGATTAATTCAAAAATTTACATTTCAGGGGTTGCATATTGCGATACCGTTAATTTTCAACGGATATTCGGCTATACATATTCTAAATTATATGTCTTTCTATAGTGTCAACTAATAATACCAGATACTTTATTAACACTAACGACACCTAGATATAATTCTCAAAGCATTAAGGAATTTTCAAGCGTTTCATCTATAGGAGTTTTTTCTCCTTCTTTCTACTAAAAAAATAACTCCGTGACATGAAACTTTTATTGTCAAGTGCCTGAAAATACTGTTACATTTTAGATATCATACGCTTCTTCCCTTCTATATCTGTCGCAGCTTATTTCACAGAGTAAAAACAAGGCTAAGGGACTGATTACTAAGTGACGCAGCAAAAATGTCTGCAGCGAAATTGTCTACATATAACAGGAACTTGGTATAGGGTGCGAGGTCTATATAACATGTAGATTTGAGTTAAAATAATGCAGATTTGAGTTAATTATTATTTTTCTCAGTTTTCATTATAAGTTATGTTTTCTTTAACCATTCAGGCTGGTTCGGTTAAATAGACCAATCACCGAGCTAATTAACTTTTCTGCGTTCCTGATTAAAACCAAGATAACGTTTCGGATCGCGAATAAGAAGGGATTCTGTAAAGATTCTAGTAAGAGAGATTCTGTTTTTTGTTGTATTGAAGGAGGGATTACGTGTTTGGCTCGGAAGTGTGAATTTGGAAGTTGGTCAGCAGCCTGGTCGAATGAAACCCACTTGGATAGCATTATGACTGGTAGAGTGTAGTATCCTGGGTTGGCCGGCATAGGTTCGAAGCAAAAATAAAGTGTTTTGGGTAAGCATAAAATCTTTGTAATTAGCCTACGGTGTGAGCTTTATCCCCAGGCCTGTAAAGGGTATTATCTTATATAATTGTATATCATTATGGGCGTGTGCAATACCCGTTATTGTCTATGTCATCAGTTGCTTTAAACGGCCAGTTGCTGTAATTATGTTAAATATATAATGAATGAAATTTAATTAAATGAGTGTATTCTTGGGTTATTGCCCTGAGCCAAAAGGTCCTGGATATCAAGATAATGCAGATTTGAGTTAAGTTGAGGTCATTATAAGTGTACAATCACTGAAAACTATTTTTCAAGTAACTTTTGTAGTATCTATATGTTTGACTAAAAAAATAATTATTATGAGCAAGTAAAGAATAAGCAAGAGCTATGAATTAATAAAACAAACATAATTAAACATGAAAAGTAACTACATTAGTATACTGACCATTTGGCTAAAGTGAAATCTTATCTAGGAGTGACCATACCATTTGCATACAACGACTACCACTATTTTCATAAAGGGACCCGTTTCTCAGCTACAAGAGTGGTGTCTTTAATCAAGTTTCAGTATATTAGCCTTTATTGCAATAAATTGAAACGAATTTCTAGTAGACAAGTAAAATATCAAGTAGTCCTTGACCGTAAGTTATTTACAAAATGTCACAATTCAGAAAACAAACCTATCCATATAACTGTAGTGAGTGTCCAATGTAAGTTCTGTGATGTACAATAATTTTCTGGAATTTACTTCGCAGTAAAATTATTTTTTCAAGCGAGCTCATTGACGAAAAGTTTTCTTGCCGCGGTGAACAAAAAGTCAATCTAAACCTACTTTGTTTCTCAGTCAAACCAATATATTTTTGCATTATATGCCATACAGCTAAAACAACCTGAACATATAAACCTCAGGTGGAAGAAAATTGCTATATTCTATTTGTGATCAAATATGCACCCCTAGATCAAACATCTGAAGCAGCTCTTATGTATCATAAAGGAGATATTGGATATAAACCATATTTTCTAGTATGTACTTTATTATTCTCTACTAGTCCATGGAAAAAATCTAATAATGCATAAAAAGTAGACACATATTTTCTGTACCGTAAGTCTTTGTAAGGGTGTGATATTATAGATCTGTGTATATGTGTGTGTAGTACATGTAGTTTTTGAATTTTCAATATGTATAATTTGCACCTCTTATTATTTCAATCTGAACTTCTAGTTCTCTTACGGACATAGTATAGTGCAAAAATATTGTGGCGGTGTCAAAAATTTGGTTTCGCGTTTTAGACAGAGGTATTGCGCAATTTGAAATTTTTTTAACTTGAATTGTGCGCTTTTGAGTGCAGACACACAGGCATGCACACCGTGAACACAAACACACAGGCATACAAACGACTATGACGTAAAAAGTTCATAGATTCGTATTCATAGGTTCTCATAGCATAAATACATCGAAAATTCGAAATTGAATTTATGGCACAGGAGGAATACAATTTCTGTGTAGTACAGTATATAGAAAAAGTAAAAAAAAAGTTTATTGTATGCCTATCAAATTGCAAATTTTCAAATTTGCATTCAAAATTTTCCCACTATGTTATTTCAAATTTACCTATATCTGAATTTTTAATAAACTGTATGCTAAAATGGTCATGTATACGTATTTTTTTATTAGAAAACTAAAAACTTATGAAGGATCCTTCATTTGGTAGTAAATGCTGTGAACTCTCCATTTTTGACTGAGCCATCTCCAGACTGTGACATCATCAAAACCGGACATGGAAATACTGAGTGCTTTGCCTCCTCTGGAATTTGATGCGGAATCCATATTCGTCATCATCTATGTTATACCTACAGCCAATCCTGAATATTAGATGTTTCAAGAAAAGTATTCAACCTGAAGTGAAAATAAAACGGAAATGGAAATACTTCATAAACACTCCTAACTCCTTCAAAATGTTATTTTCAAATCGTCTAAGTAATCGTCTAAGTTCTATCAAAAACTGGTCTTGAGAAAACGAGGCTTTAATATTTTTTAAACTGGAGGTATACAAATAACCGGAAATCGAAATCCTTAGTAAACAACTCCACCTCCTCCAGAATTTGGTGCTGATTTCATACGAGACATCATACGTCAATCTTCCGGAATCTGATATCCTTAGTGAACGTTTACCACCTTCAGAATTTGATACTGAATCTATATCAGTCGTCGTCTAATCTTTATCATTAGTAGATTATGAGAAATAGAGGTTTCAAGGAACACTTTTTTGTAATATGTAGAATTATAATATTTTTGTCTCCAATCAATAGAACTCATGTTTTTGAACTTATATTTCGAAAAAAAAATTTTCAAATGTACATTGTTAAATGAAACAACTAAATGAAAACTGCGAATAAATATTTCTGGCATAAATGAAATAATTAACGTATTTAATTGAAATAAAACATATGAAATAAAATTTTTAAAATACGGTAAAATAACAATTATTCTGATTAGAAGAGCAAAGTAGTATATTCACAATCTTCCATATATATATTTTATATTTTTACAAAAATTTAAAGAAGCAATATCTGAATATGAATATGTAAATATTATTTTTAAAACTGAGTAAATATGTAATCTTAATTAATTTATTATCCATTAAACATAATTATTTCATATAAAATGCATAAGGTAAAAAACTTATTTAACATGTATTATTAGTTAAAATTAAAATTAATTGAAAAGTGGCAAATATATTTGAAATTTATTGTTCTGCTGTATTATCGCAGACTTTTACTTTCCTTATATACATAGTATAATAATAAGGAAAGTATTGTGAGGGGGTCGAAACTTCGAATTCGAGTTGTCTACGGGAGAGCAAGTTTCAAGCAACCCTGAACTCGAATCAAACATTTTTGAGGTAATGTCTGTGTGTGTGTGTGTCAGTGAGACAGTGGTGACAATATATGACGAACGCATGGAGCGATTTAAACGAAATTTGGTATAAAAATTACAATCCGTGAATATTGGAAGCCTATTGTTTTTAAATGCAATAGAGTGTTCAGAACCCCCTTAAATTTGTGAATGAAATTTTGAAAAAAATCATCAAAAATTCAAAACCTTTGATAAAGTTACACAAATAGTCATGTCTTATGTAATTTTTCGTTAGGTAACGACTGACATAAATTTTAGATCGTTGGCATAAAGTGTTCTCGAGATATTGCACATTTTTCAAATAAATTTATAAAACAATTACATAAAATGAAAAAAATATTAACTATCGTGAAATATGCTCACTCTTAACCTTTTCCTTACGGCGGTACAACAGTTGTGCCACTGAAAATCTCTTCTTCTAGAACGGCGCTGGTTCAACTGCGGTACCAGTCTTTTTCATCGCCATTTTTCTGGGAAAGGAGGAGAGCGCCTATTGTACCCAGTTGAGTGCCTTGAAGAATGCCTGCAGCCCTTCCTTCAAGTTTTTCCTGAATGAAGGGGGGACGAGTTTCGAACAAAAGACAAGGCCATTGAAGGTTTTTATTTAGAGGGCTGGAATTTTCAGTTATTTTGTCGTTGTGGAGTTGAAAAAATGGATTCTGGGAGCCGTAACCTAAAGGTTAATATGTAATATCGTGCGATAAATTTGCTGACCTGACATCATTCTCGTTGATCTAGCTTGTTCCATTCATGAGAAAGCCCCAAGCCGTCCGACTCGTCCAGAGGACTTAGAGTATCTATTTGGACTTTCCAATCATGAGAGAAGATATTTTGAGTAATACTTTTGTAGTTGGATGCCAATACTCATTTATCTGCTGTAAGAATAACTTATTTCTCCTTCCACAACACTTGGCAATATTTTGGCGACGAATTTGGCGGAATGTTACGAACTTGACGACTTTTTTAAATATTGCTAAATTAACGAAAATGTCCCCAAATTGATAAAAATGACGCTGAATCAATGAAATGACGACTAATTGATGAAAGTCTAATTTATTTTAAAGAACATAAGAATAAACTATAAGAATAACCCATTTCTCCGTCCGTAACTTTTGGCGAAAAATTTAACTGGGTGTCGCCAACCGGGCGACCTTTTTAAATGTTGCTAAAGTGACAAAAATGTCACCAAATTAATAAAAATGACGCCAAATGAGGAGTAATATTTCGCAAATTCTGATTTCCGCCATATGACGGACATACATTCTAGTATATAAGAAATGCTCTTCTCTCCGTTTGTCTATAACACTTGCTGATGTATTTGGAATACTTGGTGAATAATCTAGCAACGTATCGCCAACTTGGCGATATTTCGCCCCAGATTGATGAAAATTTCATCAAAATTGCAAAAATGACGCTAAATTAATGAAAATGACGTCTAATTGATGAATTATTATTAAAATATTTTAATATATGGACTATATGGCCTGTGGAGGATGCTATCAATATTGGTAACTGTTTATTTAGAGTTATGTGAAATATAAGTTAATGGGGGTACTTTGAAGTAGTATTACGTGTTGTCATCCGGAAAATCGCCGTTAAAAACACAGTATCGTGGCCCTTATACATTTTTTGTACTGTAAAAGGAGTAAATGCATTGCATTATATAAGGAAAGTTATGTGTTGCACACATCAGATTTTTTTACTGCAAAAAATAATGAAGTAGCGAAAATAGACCAGAAAAAGTGCATTTATACTTTTCTTACACTAAATGCAATAGCTCTAAAAGTAGATCTCACAGGCTGATATAATGATGTTGAATTCTATCTCCGAGTCTAGTGTTTTATCATTCCGTTCGAAAAACTCGAAGAGCTGCCCTTATTTAGCCCTTAAAGAAATTAAAGATTATTCGATACTTTAGTTTAAAATATTTCTTACGTATATCTATCTATATATATATCTATATATATATATATATATATATATATATATATATATATATATATATATATATATATATATATATATATATATATATATATATATGCATACACAGGGTGACTCTAATTAAAGTAGAGGTGCTTAGAGCCCGATAGTGAGAAAACTGTTGGCCGAACCCAACAAAATTTGCAGTAAATACTATTTAGACCATAGGGTTTTGATTTTTAAGAGAAAACATAGTTCGGGTTTTTGCCGACGCGGGCCAAAGTAGCGCTGTAAGGTTTTTGGAGCAAAATAGGCATGGAAGTACAGGAAGTTAACATTTTATATGCATTTTGAAAAGGACATACCATTTACATTTTATACGTGTTTAGTACATTTTATATTTGCATTTGCATCTCACATTTAGTACGTACGACATTTTACGTATGACATTAATTTTTATATTGGCATCATTTACATGTGGGATTCACTATGTTTTCCTTGCATATGTTCCAAAAAGTGCATTCTCTAAGCAGCATTCTCAACAGTATGCAGCAGATCTCCATTGATTTGTTTGACGTGCAATGTTAGTCGGTATTTCAAAGTGGCTAAATTATCCACATTCCCTTGGTATACCAAGCGCTTTACATGACCCCACATCCAAAAGACACAAGAGGCCACTTCGTAGGAAACTCTCGACTAATTATTCGGTTATTGGCAAAATGCTGTCGTAGGACTTCCTGTACGCGTAATTCAATATGAGAGGGTGCTCCATCCTGCATAAACATCACATGGAAGACATGATTGCTATAATGTTTGATAAAATGTAAGTGCAAATGTGATTTTGATATCAATATCAAAATGCTTTTAAAATGTTAACTTTCTGTACTTTCAGACTTCTTACTTCTATAACGAGTGAGCTGCCAGCGCAGCGACACCTAGTAAGAAAAGGAAGAAGAAGAAGAAGAGAGTAGGACTCACGACATCGGTTCGAAGCCCACCAGTTTTGTTATGTGAAATTTTTAACTCTGTAATGTTTGTGATGTATTTGTGAAAAGTTTAATAGCGTCATTAAACTTCAAAATGTGTATCCGTGTCAATCATGTACAACTAGCGGATATAATTTGGCGCCCAAACGTGCGGCCGGTGTTTGTGTGTTCTCAAAACGACGGACAAAAAGAACTCTTGGGATAACCCCATCCTGATGTGTTCGTGTGAATGCGGTGTTGGAATATCCCTTCCATGCCAAGGATGTTAACAGATTAACAGATAAGTGTTCAACCTGTTTAAACTATTTTAAGTAGTTATACTTCTGTTTTCGCCATCCGGCATTGCAGTAGTGAAACCTATCGTACAAAAACATTCTTTTGTGCTTGCTGTTCTCGTCTGAGCGTCACTTTCATTTTCATTTGACCGGCGCGCGACGGAATGTCTGCGATCGGTCTAGTGGATTAACGGATGTGCTGCAACTGTTTTCTTTATCTTTCTTGCTTTTGATCAGAATTATTTATTACGTTTTAAAGAGAAAAAAAACTGTTCTGTGTTAATTTGAAGAATTTAGAGAGTTTACGATAGAAATGGCTTATCTTGGTAAGGGACGTAAAGAAGATCTAAGATTACTTGTTCAAGAGTTGGGATTAGATGGAGCAGAAACTCTTAAGGTGGTGGAGTTAAAAGATTTGATCACGAGTTCTGAAGGCTATAGTGAAGAAATGACAAAATATATGTTGGACAATATTATTGAAAATCGCATAGCAAGGTAACAGGAAGTCAAATTGTAAAAAAAGAAAGAATGTTTGAATTGGAACGTTTGAAGTTGCAACTTGAATCTCAGAGGGTCTCTCAATCCGTAACCGCAACCCCGGTTTTGGAGACGGAGCAACCCAAGTGGGACGTGAGGAGAATTCTCCCTAAATACGACCCTAAGGATGATGATATGGCATTATTTCTTAATTTATTTGAACGACAACTTAAGTTCTTAAAGATTCCAGAAACGACTTGGGTCCCATATTTAATTGGATCTTTACCATCTGAGATCGGACAACTTTTGGCTAGAGAACCAGAGGAGGAATGTCAGGATTACAATAAAGTGAAGGCAATGCTGTTGAAAAGATATAAGCTTACTGCCGATAAATACAGACAATTGTTTTCTCTGCATCGTAAGAGCCAAAACAGTACTTGGCGTGATTTTTATTTTGAATTGACCAGTTATCTTGATGGCTGGCTTACTGAACTGAATGTCAAGACATTTGAACAATTAAAGGAACTCGTCTTGGCTGACCAAATGAAGAAACGAGTACCTCAGGAAACCAGAGACCATTTCCTTGATATTTGGCCAGAGCTAACCAACCCGTTAGACTTGGCGGAAAGGTTGGATACGTATGACTGTTTAAGGACTAATCAGAAGAAAAGTACGATTCCGCCGTTTCCGAGGAGGACTAACACGGTCAGAGATGAGGTTACGAAACCTGTTATGCCCAAGAGGTGCTCTCAGGAAGGCAGAACCAATCGAACAGATGCTGGATCCAACCAGGAACGACCAACGTTAATCTGTTATGGCTGTGGTAAAGCCGGATTTATAAAATCAAAATGCCCAACTTGTAACCCTCCCACGCGAGCAGCAGCTCGTTTTGAGAAGATCCAAATCCATAGTCCAGAGGTACTGGAGCGGGCTGCAGTCGTGAGTGTCACAATAAATGGTATACCAGGTACAGCGTGCGCGGATAGCGGAGCGACACACTCTATTGCGGGTGAGACCCTGTACCATTTGCTGAAAGATGAAGGAGTTGAGTTTGAGAAAACATTTATTACGATGACGCTTGCTGATGGTAACCAAACTGAGAGGGACGCTTTTACCACGTGTGTGACGGTATGTCTGGAGGGACGTTCTTTCCCAGCAACTCTTTTCGTGCTACCAGAAGCCAAAGGAAATCGTACTCTATTGGGAGCAGATTTTCTGAAGAAATCCGGAGTCGTGTTGAATCTTCAAAACCATACCTGGTTCTACAGTGATAAATCAAATGAATACTTTCCATTCGTTGAAAACTCTACTGTCCAGTCCTGTGACATTAAGGAAGGTACGATAGCGGCGAATTCTTGTCTACTCCGACCCAACGAAGGTGAATATCTAACGGAGGACCAACGCCGAAGACTCAATGCGTTGCTTACCCAGTGTGAAGATACCTTTAGTCCGGGGGGAGAGCCGACGCCGTATATAGAGCATGGGATCGACACGGGTGATTCTTCCCCAGTTGCCACTACTCCCTATAGGCTTTCTCCTGCCAGAAAGGAAATTTTGAAAGAACAGATCGACACCCTTCTCCAATCGGGCGTAATCGAGGAATGTGACTCTCCGTATGCTGCTCCGGTGGTGTTAATACCAAAACAGAATGGGGATTTCCGCCTTTGCATCGATTATCGGAAACTGAATTCTGTAACTAAGCCTGATCCATATCCTCTACCACGTATGGATGATCTCTTGCAAAATGCTAAGCCGACTACCTACATGTCTACCATGGACTTAAAATCTGGTTACCATCAAGTCAGAATGTACCCTCCGGATAAGGACAAGAAAGCCTTTGTTTGCCCTTTTGGAGTGTTCCGATTTACGCGCATGCCCTTTGGTCTAAAGACGGCCCCTGCAACCTTCCAAAGACTTATGGATCTTTTCCGAAATGGATTGAAAGTCAACATCCTAGCCTATTTAGATGACATTATTGTGATGTCCTCTACCTTCGAAGAACATTTGGAGGACCTTCGGTTAGTTTTTGACCGGTTACATAAATTTAGATTGCATGCCAATCGTGCAAAGTGCCACTTTGCCTGCCCAAAGGTTAAGTACCTCGGTCACTACATAACGAGAGATGGAATCGAGGTAGACCCCGGGAAAATAGAAGCAGTTCTACAGATACCCTCTCCAAAAAGTGTAAAGCAAGTACAAAGTTTTCTCCAGACCTGTAGTTGGTATCGACGTTTCATTCCTCAGTTTGCTGAAACCTCCAAACCGCTGAGCAACCTTACGAGGAAACGAACACCCTGGAGGTGGGGGCAAGACGAGCAAACAGCCTTTAAAACTCTGAAACAAAGTTTGGTGTCACCACCTGTGTTGAAGCAGGTCGATGAGGCCAGGCCTTTTATTCTTAGGACTGACGCTTCAAGTTACGCTCTGGGTGCGGTCCTTACTCAAGGGCAGGGCCCCGAGGAGCACCCCATCGAGTACGCTAGTCGATTGTTGACTTCCGCGGAAAGAAACTACTCAACTACCGAGCGAGAAGCTCTTGCCGTGGTCTGGGCGCTAGAAAAATTCCGCGGATACATTGAAGGAGCTGAAATAACAGTGGTTTCCGATCATCAGCCCTTAAAATGGCTGATGAGCCTGAAGTCGCCGACAGGACGACTGGCAAGGTGGTCCTTACAGATTCAATCGTATAATTTGAAGTTTGAGTATATTGCCGGTAGAGCGAATGTCATTGCCGACATGTTATCCCGCCCTGCATGTACTACACACGAGAGGCCCACCTGTGACATCTGTACTGTCATCATAGACTTACCGTCCAGGAAAGCGAGTGATATCCGGGATGAGCAGTTGAAAGATGATGACTTAAAGAAAATTATTGACTGTTTTGAAGGTGACCACAGAACTGAAAATTTCGCAAATTGGACAAGCCGTGGTTATCTTATGTCCCAAGGAATCCTGTATCGTTACTCCCCGGATACTGAATCCGAAGAAGCCCAGTTAGTGGTACCGATCCAAGAGCGCAAAAGAGTCTTGCAGGAGTATCACGATGCTCCGACCAGCGGACATTATGGTGCTGAGGGTACTTACTACAGGATTGCCTCCCGCTATTACTTTCCTGGAATGAGAAAATACATTGCGGACTACGTAAAGAACTGTGTTGATTGTAATAGATATAAGCCCAGTAACCAAAGACCTGCTGGACTTTTAAGGACACCCGTGTACTCCCAACGTTTCGAAACGCTTGCGATAGACCTCTTTGGCCCCCTTCCGAAAACGCCGGACGGGAAGAAATGGATTTTCATAGTGGAAGATACCTCTACCAAGTGGGTGGAGCTCTTTTCTCTCCAACACGCCACTGCAAAAGAATGTGCGATAATTCTACTGGAGGAGGTGTTTTTGAGATATGGATTGCCTCGCCGGCTTATCAGCGACAATGGTACCCAATTTGTTAGCGCTGTCCTTCAGCAAGTGTGCAACGTGCTCGGAGTCAAACAAGTACTGACTCCTGTCTATTGGCCTCAAGCGAATCCTGTCGAACGGAAAAATAGAGATCTAAAACCAAGACTGGCCATCCTCGTGGGAAACGATCACACCTTGTGGTCCGAAAAACTTCCAGCTATACGTTTTGCCCTCAACACCGCAAGATGTGACACTACTGCTCATACTGCAGCCTTCTTACAGTTCGGACGAGAACTTAGGACTCTGGACGACGTCCAGCATGACATACGAACCGTGATCCATAATGACAACTTCGTTGCCGAAATTACGCCATATCTGCGAAGATTTGCAGATATGAGCGCCGAGATAAAGGATTTGGTAGAACAGAAACAGGATCGGAGGAAGAAATATGCTGATAAAGGTAAAAGAGGAGCTCCGTCGTATGCGCCTGGAGACGAAGTGTGGGTAACCACTCACCCGATAAGCAATAAAGCCAGCCAGAAAACCACGAAGTTTGCACCTCGGCGAGACGGGCCCTTTGTCATACTAACTCGGCGTTCTCCAACGAGTTATGAAGTGGCTGATCCAAGTTCCCCAGATATACCAGTTGGGACTTACCACACCTCTGCCCTCCGACCTTGCTCCTTGCCTCTCGACACCGTAGCCACGCCAATCACCCCCTTGCGTAAGAGGGGCCGACCCCGAAAGACTAAAATAAAGCAGAACAGCCCCAGTTCCCCATCTACCACTTCTGGCTACTCGTCGAGTCGACTTCGTGGCCAGGGGGGGAGACTATAACGAGTGAGCTGCCAGCGCAGCGACACCTAGTAAGAAAAGGAAGAAGAAGAAGAAGAGAGTAGGACTCACGACATCGGTTCGAAGCCCACCAGTTTTGTTATGTGAAATTTTGAACTCTGTAATGTTTGTGATGTATTTTTGAAAAGTTTAATAGCGTCATTAAATTTCAAAATGTGTATCCGTGTCAATCATGTACAACTAGCGGATATACTTCTGTACTTCTGTACTTGGCAAAAACCCGAAATATTTTGTTTTCTTTTAAAAATCAAAACCTCATGGCCTACATAGTATTTACTGCAAATTTCGTTGAGTTTGGCCCAACAATGTTCTCACTATCGGGCTCTAAACACCACAACTTTAATTTTAGTCACCCTGTCTATATATATATATATATATATATATAGGGTGTCCAGTGCTATCGGTGCTCAACGGCTATTTCCTCAACCGTTAGTCACAGAGATATACTTCCAATTGCAAAACTGTTTTAAAGTTAAAATCTATTATCTTAGAAACAGTTTAAATTAATAAATGCATTTCTGAAAGAAATACGAAATATAAATTTTTATACAGTCCCCCGGTTCTACGAATTATATTAAGGAAAATCATCCTCATACAATTTTAAGCAAAATAAAAAAAATCATCCTTTTACGACCAAATTGACCGACTTATAGCTGTTTAAAGTTGAGCATTTTTTGTGCTGAGAAATGGTCAATACGGTTCCTGATTGGTTGGTTGCCTAAAACGTAACATTTTTATGTGCGATAAAGCGACTTAAGTCAAAGTTCATTGCTTCATAACTCGGTGAAGTTTGGTCGTAAATGGAAGATTTTTTTTTATTTTGCAAGAAATTATATGAGGATGATTTTCCTAAATATAATTGGTAGGACCGGGGCACAGTATAAAAATATATATTTCGTATTTCTTTCAGAATTGCATTTATTAATTTAAACTGTTTCTAAAATAATGGATTTTAAACTTTAAAACATTTTTGCAATTGGAAGTATATCTCTGTGACTAACGGTTGAGGAAATAGCCATTGGGCACCGATAGCACTGGACACCCTGTATATATATATATATATAGATATATATATATCAAAGAATTTAAATATAAAATACTAAGCATATGAAAATAGTAAGTTTAACAATACAAATGTATTAAAAAGGTGCAATTAAAATTATATCTACTTGTTGCGCCAGTGCAGCATATAAATAGGATGAAATTTATAAGTAATAAGAATAAATTAAAATAGAATTATTGGAGAGAAATAGTGAAACATCCATAACAAACAAAAGTATTCAAACACCAATCAGAAAAAAAAGAAAATGTCAGAAACCACCCATTATATTTAAAACAAAAATATTAAAGAGAATTAATTAATAGAATGGTGATGTAATAGTAAAATCTTCAGGGGGCGACTACTATACATCAGCTTCAATTAGCACATATTATTCAATGACCTGTTACTCTGAACAAAAGGTCAATAGTCTCCCCTGTGTGCTAAAACTGGAAAATGATTGAGAAATTTGAAAAACTAAAAATAATTGAATGAATTAAAAAAAAAATTGACTTTCGCCTGCGTAGAAGTTAAAACAGCTAAACCATTCCAACATAATATACATAGAAGATGAGCCAACCTTAAAAAGTAATGTCCATGTTGGCATTCTTAAAAATTGTAAATAGTAAATCCATTCTAAAGTATTACCGGGTATAAAAACTGCATTCAAAATACAACAAGTGCCTATTAATACATATAGATAAAAATGATAATCATTATTGAATTCATAAAAATCATATAGAATTCATTCAAATTATCATATCATACTGCGTTTCTTCAAACGGTAATCATTCAATTAATTAACAAAATATGTATCGAATAGACAATCGAATATTAATCGATTATGGAAATTAGACAAGGCTTTCCACTAATTCTTTGCATCTCCTGGTAAAATACCCTGTTCGATAATGCAAGTATAACGTAATGTGCAATAATAATATTACCATAAGTTTCAGTTAGTAAATAATAGGGAATTAATTTTTGATTTAGACATAACAAAGTGCATTAACAACGCTGTGTTACCTTAAACTTTTTACCATACCGTTAAAAATATATAATGGATAAAAGTATGATTTACTAGTTTGAATAAGGTTT